>JAUCNO010000236.1:7992685-8071496 GCA_032353835.1 Enteromius viviparus | reverse complement strand
TACTTGTGGTGTGTGGTGGTGTGTAGCAACCCGGATCTCCTGAGGAAAGAAAAGAGACTTTTAGTTATCGTTATTATACCCAAACCTGGAAGAAGTTTTGTTTCTCACCTTTTTGAATATCGAACTGTTAAAATAAACTCCTGTATTTACTTTTACTCACCTGTGTTGGTCCCGTTCGTTACAATTACATATCAATAAATCATTATAATAAAATAATAAAGATAAAGATAAAAACCCATCTGTCATTAAATCTAACATTTAAGATTAAGATATAGCATAACTTCACAGTCAGAAAACATAGCAGTAAGTATTGCAAATTAGTACCTTAGTTGCAAAACTCTGAATATCTGTTATAAATTTCAATACCACTAATTTAACAAATTCTGGCAAACCCACTGACTTGTTCTTTGAATTTCCATCATTAACTATGATGCTGCTATGATTAATCATCTCAAGTGATCATGCAAAGGGCTTGCACGTGTTTGGCAGAGGCTGACTGGGTAATCAAGCATGCTATCACATGAACAGGTTTACTTAAAAAAAAAAAATACAAAACACAAAATGAGACAGACAGAAAGATAAGGAGAAGCACAATGAAACCAGCCATACAGCGCAATGAGACTCGCCTGAAAAATGCAGGGCAGGTCAAAGGTCACACGAGGGTATAAGAGCTGCTTTTGAACTTGGTTGTTTGAAGTGATCTAACACAAATAGTGAGGCCAATGCCATTTAGCTATTTACCGCTATATGTAAATACTTGAAATTCTGCCAGACAAAAAGCTCATTGGCAGGAATGCGGACGTCATTATGTAATTCAATCACTTAACTTCTGATTTCTGATCCTGGTATACTGAAATCTGTATTGTTTGAATAGCTTTTTGGATCTTAAGCAAAGGATGTGTGTGTGTTTTAGTTATGTGACTATTTATGGTACCTCTAACCCAGAAGTTCTCTGATGACACCTCAGTGCAAGTCTCCAGAGTCTAACTGTAAGTGCTTTAACAAAAATCTTGTATATATTACATTAAGGTTTAGCAGAACAACTAAATAGCCTGTGAGCTCACTGAACAGGACCCTGACAGTCTAATACAAGATAAGAAATGCTGAAGGCAACAGTCTAACCAAAACTCTCAACCAAAAATGGAAATCAACATCTATTTATCCTTTCATTGTAAAATGTTGAACTTGTTTCAAGCTACTGACTTGAGAACACTTACATGCTGAATTGTAGACCAAGTCTGGGCCAATATCAGAGTAGAATGACTCCCTGTGCCAAATATGTGTGTTTGCTTAGGAACCATTTCTGTTTAGTTTGTATTAGCTGTTTGCATGCTTGAAGTGCTCTGCTCCTCTCTTGTGTATGTTGGCAGCTTCGCTTCGAGCACAGGAGGTCATGTCTCTTAAAAAAGTCTGTCCAAGTGTCTCATATTAGCAGGAGTCTTGGTGGGCTACTTGTATCAAGACATTGGACATCTGCATAATTTCCTGCACGAACATCAAAAAAATAATAAATAAATACAAAATTCAAAAATGTGGTTTGAACCAAAGTTTTAATCAGATCTTTGATACAGATCTTGTAGAGTTCAAAGTTCCTCAAAATTATTTGAAATACATTTTTATATGTATTACAACATAAAAAAACATTGAAAAATATTAAATTAAGAAATACTTCTAAAGCACCAAATCATATTACATTGAATTCTAAAGGAGTGCTTGACTTTGAATTTAAATAATGCCTTCTCAAAATTTAGCTTTGCAATCACAGGAATAAACTACAAACAATGCAAAATATATAAAATAAAAAACAGTTAACTAAAATTCCAATAATATTTCCCAATATGCTACTGTATTTTCGATCAAATAAAGGCAGCCTTGTTGAACGTAAGACACTACTTTTGGAAATCTTTCCAAGCCCAGACCTTTGAACAGTAGTGCATACAGTGCATATGTTTGCTGCACTGCTTGTATGTTTGATATATAATGACACTGCAGCCTGATCTTGACACTTTTGAATGTGCCTAAATATTTGCTGTCAAAAAATCTGTAGGGCTTACTTAAAGTTCCTCTTTGACGCTTTGATCTCAGGCAACTGAACCTCTTAGTCAGCCAGCTGAAGTTCAGGATGCTCACGCTAAGTCGTGTCACAAATCAGGTCCGAGGACTGTTTTGTCACGATAGATCTAAAAGACGCGTACTTCCATGTGTCCATTCTTCCTTCTCAGAGGAAATTCCTGAGGTTTGCTTTTGGTGGTTAAGCTTACCAATATCAGGTGCTTCCTTTTGGTCTAGCACTCTCCACCCAATGCTGGTGCGCCGAGTTGTCAGTTAGCGTTAAGACCGCCTGTATGTTCTCGTGTCCCCACGTGGGACATGGCTGTGGCGCTAGAGGCTCTGTGAACCCATAGACCACTCTTCAAGCCCATAAAGGATATTTCTGATCGCCATCTTACTCTCAAGACTACGTTCTTGTTAGCGATCACTTCTCTTAAGAGAGTAAGAGTTCTTCAGGCCCTTTCAGTGGCCCCATCTTATTTAGACTTTGTGCCCGAACTGGCAAAAGCTTTCTATACTCTTGAGCAGGTTACACAGCAAAGGTCCCTACTACCACTGCACCACAGCGGATCAAGCTACAGGCGTTTCATCCTCTTCCCTTTCGGGATCCTGACCAGAAGAAGCGTAATTGTATGTGTCCTTTGCAAGCACTGCACATGTACGTTTACAAGCCTTGTGGAGAAAATCAGACCAATTGCTTGTGAGCATTGGTCCACCTAGAAGAGGTCAGTCTGCTATTAAGCAGACCATCAGTTGGTGGATTGTCAAGACAATCACGACTTACTATGAGTTCTCTGATCTCCACTCACTCCACAAGGGGTATGGCGGCCTCAAAGGCCTATTTTGCAGGTGTCCCAGTTTCGGACAACTGCAACGCTGCGGGTTGGTCCATCGCCTCTACCTTCATCCGGTTCTACGACCTGTATGTTGGTATGACTCCAGGGTCATCAGTCCTCTCGTCCTAGTGGTGTATGTACATAGACACAGGGCAGGGACTTGAAACTCTGGTGGCATGGGTATCTCGTTCCCAAAGTGCCATGACGCTGCTCGAAGTTCACGAAAAGGAACGTCTACAGGTTTTAAGTATAACCATGGTTCCTTGAGGGAACGAGATGCAGCGTCTCATTGCCATACTTCTGGCATCCCTGCAAGCACAGGGATGCCATGACTATGAAGCTGATGACTTTACCGTATGTGCCTTATATGTGCGTTATATTCATAACTTGGAAACGTTATCTTCCAGCTAGTTTACAGGGCAGAAGGGGGCTGGTTAGAAAAGCAGCTCCCTATAAATGACTCGCTCTGTCTGGCAGGAAGCTGTAATAAACCATGGAAAAGTGAAGGTCTGCTGAGATGGTTTATGACCATGACCTGCATGCACAAACACCTGACTCTTTAATCAGTGCCTTCATCAACTCTCTAATGTGTCTGAGCAGCCACTCAATACAACACTCACGTTCCCTTAAACTCAAGCAAATTGTCTTCTTTAGCATATAAATGGGATCATGGACGGGCTGTTAGCAGCATGAGTGAAATCTGACCACATGCTGTTAAGCAAACTGGAATCCAGTCATGGTCAATGCAAACCTCCTTGAGAGGAGAATAATTTGCTGTTTTGTCCATATGTTGAAGACTATAGGCAAAGATGCAATGCTGGTTTGAATCTCAAACTATTTTTGAGAAACAAATACTCCAAGTGAACACTATAGTTGCAGTATTCAGTGACACAATCTTCCAACAACATTTGCTTTTTACAGGAAGAGCTGTTTCCCCTGACAAAGAACTCTCTATGGAACCAGTGTATCACACAGCCATGAGCAGAAAAAGCATTGACTGACAAACATTCATGTAATAGTTTATGGGTTCTGCTAGATATGAATTGTGTCATGCATTTTAGCCACAGTAATATCAGATCAGCTAGCGCACGTGCAACCGACAAAGAGAAGTGGCTCTTTTTTATGAGACAAGAGTTCAGACATTTTGTGTCACATGTTCTGATAAAATAAAATAAATAATGCCAATGTGCAAAAAATCAAAAATAATATACCTTCTATTGAGAGGGAGCTCATGATGATCACTGTAGAGCACATTTTCTAAGCTGGAGGGTGGAGACCGCAGTCTAAAGCAATGAGATCACCTTTCTCTGTTCAGACTTGACAGAGAACCTCACAGGATGCTGATGTGAGCCTACATTGTGGAACTTAAAAGACTGACCTGTTGCTTGAGTCTCTGGGAAAAAATTAGCAAGACTGAAAGGTGATTTAAAGACATGATGCGGTATTGAACAGAAATTAGAAAACAGAAAAAAGGCAAAATTACCTGAACATACAGTATATGATGTGTCTTATATAAAGTCAATTCTTACATCTCATCATGCCCTTTTCTTCTTCCAACAGTCACTTATAGGAAAGAAATTTGTGCATTTCAGTCTGAAGTGTCTACTGGTGGCCTTAATTTATTGGAAGAAAAAAAAAAGATCCTCAGAGCTCCCTCAGTTTATTAAGTGGAAAAATGAACACTTTTGAGCACAGACTAAAGCAATAAATAAATGGCAATGAACAAACTAACTATTCTAAAGAGACGCACATATAAAGTGAAGGGTGAATGAAAATGAGGACAAAGAAAAGAAATTAAAAGATAAAGCAACTTTACAAAAAAATCATTATAAAAACATGAATATCAGAAAATTTCCATAGGGTAGCTAAACCAGTCATTTAAACTTAACAAAAAGAAAGAGATCAAAAAGATATTTTTTAACTACAGAAAATTATTGACAAGGTCAAGGTTAAAGCTAGGAGACAGCTGTGGCTACTGAGCATGCCCTAATCAATATAGCATAATTTTTGTCACGCTGTACAACAATAATTCATATTTTAACATTATTGTAGGGTGTAGGTTTAGGGTAAGCGTTAATAAAACGTTAAGAACACACAAATTTAATTGTTAGTTTTGGTATGAGTTGCATCCCTTCTAGCCACAACCCTCAGTCAAATGAGTGCACAATTTCCTGTTCTCTTGCAAAATTGCTTTCTACGCATTAATTTGCCAATGCAAGCTTTTCACATATTATTCGTTGT
Organism: Enteromius viviparus; assembly: GCA_032353835.1. Classification (NCBI taxonomy): domain Eukaryota; kingdom Metazoa; phylum Chordata; class Actinopteri; order Cypriniformes; family Cyprinidae; genus Enteromius; species Enteromius viviparus. The sequence continues at coordinate 8,066,367 of JAUCNO010000236.1, read as the reverse complement.
TTTTTTGTTTGTTTGTTTGTTTGTTTGTTTGTTTTTTTAATAGTAACAAAATAATTGAAAACACATTCGTCACGGAAAGTAACTTTTTGAATGATACCTAGGCCTATTTTATCTCATTTGATTGTTTGAATAGATAGAGATAAAAAAGGAGCGTGACGTCATCGACCCAAACAAGAATCTGCATACATGTGCAACTTTAAAGGCGTCCTTTTAACTGGCAGACCCCCTGCTCGCGTGTTAGCAACATCATGTACACCGACACAAGTGTCAAGTGATGTGGGAACGGAACCGAACCACAATAAAGCCGCCGCTGCGCTATTGTGCTCTCAGTGGAACGAATCGGCGAAGAGCCTCTTTGAATTCTGGATATAAGCGACTCTTTGAAATGTCAAATAAAGATTTATTCAAATCCCACGATTCATTAAGATTAAGTGTAGAACGCTCTCTCAACTTCACTTTCTCCGCTCCATCTTTGCAGAGCATGATGGTCCCTCCCCTATAACAAACTCTGTGAAAATCTTGTTGGGACGTTTTTCCTCCCTTTCCCTTAAACGTCAAGTGTAATTCATTCCAAGGGCTTCGTCTCTGAGCTCTCCCTGTCTTGAAGGTGGAGCAGACATGAGAAGAAACGGACTATCAGCCCATCCAGCAGAAAGCCCTCTGAGATGAAGTAACTTTTAGACGGTACTTGCTTAAATAACAAGCATCTGTTTGCGGATTGAACATCTCCATCAATCGAATGATAGCAGGTATGGCGCATTTCACCTTCAGGGAGAGTTATCACTATTTATTTATTTATATAATTATTCATATAAAGGTTTATATAAATACATGACGTTTAAACACTTTTTTTGCATCATTTTACCCTTTGGGAAAATAAAGTGTCATGATCTTTGTTATTATCAATTTGGAGCATCTCAAGTATAATCACTGATTGAAAAAAAGCTTCTGTTAAAGATGTGCTTAAAGTTTTTCATGAAAGTTTTGGGAGTTCGTCAAGGTGAAAATGCAGTGAATACTTTACATATAACGTCAGTAATGATAATTAATTACAGTTATACTGCCCTCTTACTAAAAAAAAATATTTTAAAACCAAGCCTTGCAAAATAAAGCAAAAAATACAGTTTATTTATTTATTTATTTATTTATTTATTTATTTGTGTGTAGAAAGTCTGGTTTCATAATAATGTTGTGCAAAGGGGATGATTACCATTCATATTACTCATATGTGTCAAGACAAATATTCACGTATGCATAAACGATTGAAAGTGAGAGAAAGACATGCACTGAAGGTTCTGGCAACTTTGAATGAATTGAGCTTCGAACTTAATTGTAAATGGGACCATTAGCGCCACCGCTTGGTTGATGAAGCTGGTTGAAAAGTTTGCAAATGTGCAAGACTGAGATTTCTGTGCCTTGTAATGGAAAATTGGGGTGATGCTGACATGAAGGGGAATTTCCTACATTTAGCGCTACAGACAGTTTTTCTGCACTGATCTAAGCATCTCAAGATCTTTTAGAGCAAGGCAGATGTATCTATTACAGAAAAGCCTTTGGAAATGTCATTGGAAATGTCATAGCGATATGATGGAGGAATGTCAGATTGCAGATGTTCATTTTAGCAAGAGAGCTGTTGATAGAGGGATCAGACCTTGTGTCAGACTGAGTCTGTCTGTTTTACAGGCGTTTTAAAGCTCAAGCTGTCTTGCACACTTTACATCATTGTCTTACTGGAATTTCTTTGGACTGTTGTAAGTGTTTCGCTTCTCATGGTCCTCTCTGGTAGGGATACATCTGATTTGTCATTGCCTGGATCCATAACTTCCCCGCACACATCCTTGCACGTATTTTCCCCTCACACTTCCACTGAGCGCCGTCTTTACAGATTGATTCTCACAGACAGAGCAGCGAATGTAGATAATCCACATCGACGGCATGTCACAGTGAAGTGTGAGGTGAGAGGAGAGGGATTTCAGCTCCTCAGGGAAAGTAGTGAAGCAAGCATGCAGTAGCAATCTATATTCCAACCCACTCTCTCCACCCCTCAACTAACTACTGATTAGAAAATCCTTCTGCAGTCAAATGTTTTTCTTGGGGGCTCAGCAATCTAACATATGATGAATGAGAGAGAGTAGTGGGTGTGAAACATTTGGCGTTGTGGTTTGCCTTTTTTTGGTTCTTTGTGTGACTGCGTAATCATTCTGCTGTGTTGCACTTATACAAAGCCTAGCCTTTAGACCTATAACTGTTTTGCAATTTTTTTAACTGTTTTTTGACATGGGATATTAAAGGCAATTGTGACTGTGTGTATTACAATCCATATTTATTTCTTGCAATTTTAACTTTGTTTAATTCTGCAGTTTTGAAAAGAAAGATGGATTAGTGGGATATTGAAAAGTAGCAATTACGTTATATTTTCTGTGCTGCAGCGAAATGAAAAATAGAATGGCAAAATGTAAGCACAGAATAATGAAATTCTGAACTGTGAGATAAGAAGTGGCAATTACTTTTTTCCCCACATGGTGGAAAACCTTTGAATAAGTGTCTACTATTTACACTTACTACATGGCTTTATGGAATACATTATCCTTGCAATTCAGTATCAGTTAACACATCCAGGTAACTGAAACTAGCACTATTTTAATGTATCATATCAGGTTTTGTAGTGACCCCTTCAAATACCACTATATTGTCTCTTAGTTATTGATTGTGATGCAACTCCTGGGACATTTATATATATAATATTGTTGCAGTTTTCACCTTGTTGCAAGGCAATGTTTCGTGTAACGTTATAGAATTCAGTACTTCCCCCTTAGTAGCTATGTATTAACCTGAAGTAAGCTGGTCATTATCGCCAAATAAACCAGTCCCCCTAATCAGAGTCCTGAAGGATCACTTAGGGTGTCTCACTGATATGGAAAACCTGAAAATAACAAGTATAAAATTGTGATTTCCTGGTCTGGAAACATAATGGAAATGTATCAAATATTTATAAATTCGATGAAAATGTATTATTCATATTTATGCTCACGTCAGTGCAATATGCATTTGAAAATCCTTGTCCTGCAATCACCAATGCCTGCAAAAGTCATTGAAATGCTGTGGGAACCTTGGTATCCATTTAAAAATCCCTGCTTTGTTCCCATTGTTCATGTGCATGATTTTATGGGGTGCGTGATTCCATGCGTGACCTGCGTGGAAGAGTCAAACATCTTTTCTTCACACTGATGGTCTGGTGAGAAATGCACCAATTTCAAAAACTTTTTTCCCAGTTAGAGTTTTACCAGACACACAAATAAAATGCAGAAGTAGGCTGCTGACCGCTTTGTGCATTGACTGTTTGTGTGTGTGCATGTGTGTTCAGATTATCATATAATTTTCTACTCTGATTTACTGGTAACAGTACCAATTGCATTACCATCCGCAGAACCCCAGTATATACTTAATACTGACATTAGAAAGACAGTAGGAACGTTTCCAAACCACTGACTCAAAATACTGAAGTCAGTGCCGACAGGGTCAACATTTATACAGTCCCCGCCACAAACCTCCAGTCTCCACAGGCAGCATCATTTTCCTCTAATGGCAGATATTTTCTCTCAGCCGGTGTCGTTTAGGGACTAGTTTGTAAATGCGAGCATTTATTGTATGCAATATTTGACTCATTTGTTTAGTCTCTAAAGCTAATGCAGCAAATCTGGCTTTCTGTAATTTAAACTATTTCTTTAGTAATAACATTTTATTGTGTCTTAAAAGCAGATTTAAAGATTTGTTTCAGGATCTCTGTGGATACTGTTGTTGACTTAACAGGTACATTAGGATTTGATTTAAATCTTAGGAATGTGATGATGGTGAATAGGGTGAACTGTATACACTCATAGATTTTCAATGGACTTAAAATGTGCTACAAAGTCTTGTTATTTGTCTCCCCCTAGTGGTCATGACCGTATTAATGTAAGCCTCAATGAAATAAATTAGATATGCTAAATGATTAAGACATCTAAAACACACAGAGCTACATGCAGTGATTTTACTACGGAGCCCCGCACATGACATACAAGAGAATATTGATTCTTTTTTTTCTTTTTGTCTGGTCTAGGGGTCTCTCTGCAATGGGCCCGGTACCCTTAACGCTCCTGCTTTGCATCTCAGCACTGGCTGGGCTGGTGTCTGCAGCAGTAGACGATCCCACTGGTGACGATGACTACACTTGGCCACAGAGGAAAGTACCACTGGTACAAGAAAAGCAAACGGTTCACCTGGGAAGCTCTGAGTTTATGGCCAGGCCGAAGACTGAGCTCCATGGAATATGTGGCATTGAGTGCCAGCGTGGTCTCCCGGAGCCCAGCCTGGACGATCTGGAGCAGCTTCTGTCCTACGAGACCATGTACGAAAATGGAACCCGTACACTCACCACTGTCACAATACAGGAGCAAAATGTGAGCAATGACTGGACAGGAGGTTCTGGGTTACGTACTCGGCGCAGACGAGAAGTCTACGGCACAGACACACGGTTTACCATCGCAGACAAGCAGTACTCTTTGAAATATCCTTTCTCCACGTCTGTGAAGATCTCCACGGGGTGTTCTGGAGTGCTGGTGTCCCCCAAACACGTTCTGACTGCGGCTCATTGCATCCACAATGGTACGGACTACCTGGATGGAGTACAGAAACTCAGCGTTGGCGTGCTGAAAGAACATTCCAGTCGGAATGGAAAGGGACGGAAAGGGAAAGGACGGAAAGGGAAAGGCCAGAGGAAGCGTAACAAAGAGGAGGATGAGGAAATCAATGGAAATATAGAGCTTGGAGAGAGACAGGAGCGTAAGGGAAAAGGCAAAGGCAGGAGAAACCGTAGTCGCCGTAGCGCCACCTCCGAGCAGCCTTCGTTCCGATGGACCCGGGTGAAACAGATGCAGGTGCCAAAAGGCTGGTTTAAAGGGATCTCAGAGAACATTGTGGCAGATTATGACTACGCCATACTAGAGCTTAAACGAGCACAGAAGACCAAGTATATGGATCTAGGTGTTATCCCCTCCATCAAGAAGCTGCCTGCAGGACGTATTCATTTCTCAGGATTCGACGATGACCGACCAGACAACCTCGTGTACCGCTTCTGCTCTGTTTCCGAGGAGTCCAACGACCTGCTGTACCAGTATTGTGACGCCAAGCCTGGCTCCAGTGGCTCAGGTGTCTACATTCGGCTCAAAGAGCCTGGCAAGAAGAAGTGGAAGCGGAAGATCATTGGAGTGTTCTCGGGTCACCAGTGGGTGGATGTTAATGGGATGCAGCAGGATTACAACGTGGCTGTGCGAATCACGCCTCCCAAGTATGCACAAATCTGCCTCTGGGTCCATGGGGACTCCAGCCAGTGTCGGGGCACCTGAGAGTCTCTTTCAGCGGCCCATCTGACTGCCTCTGTCCTGGCTCTCAGCAACCCTTTGTGCCTCCCATTTGTGCACCACACAAACTGCTGCATTCATCAACACTAAAGACTATAACACACCTACGATTGAACTTTTCCAAGCTATTTTGATACCTTAATTTATTTTATTAGACAACTTTTGTTTCGAATCAGTTAGAGGGAATGTATTTCAGTTGTCCTAACGAGAACTAATTCTGTCCTAAATTGTCGTTTTGAATTAGAAAATGTACTTCAGTCAGTGTTGTTTGATATGGGAGGCATTTGTTTTGTCTGGTAATCTGTCTGGATACCTTGAAGTAGAAAGCTAGATGACTAGTTGACACAAGAAAAAAAAAACACTTTTTTTTTCTGAGAGAAAAAGCTTTGAAGTTTATTTGTGGATTTTACTTCCCCTTTTCTTCTTGAAGTACACGTTTGAGTATCAGTGTGCTGGTGTTCTTTCAAACTCTTTGTTCTTTTTATGATTATTAAACGTTATGATTGTGTGCCTTTGATCACATAAACTGTAACCTGTCTTCATGGGCTTCCATTTACAATAGTTCTGCTTTTTGTATCATGGTGCAGGCAGTTATTTGGAGGTTTACCCTTCAGATTCAGATGCCCTTGTTGACTTTTGGTGCTATTTTAATTTTAAAATACAAAACATCAGAGGACTTGTCGGAGTAACAGTCTACTGTAGAACTATAAGTATGTATTTAATGTAAAGCTCATATTATGAGTTTCATATGATCATTTTGTTCTTTAACAAATACACAGGGTTATTTAAATTTAGATATGGTTAATAATACATATCACTGTAATTATGATAAAGAATTATAGTGTGTTAGGAAATAAAAGCCGAAAAGTTTAATATAAAATTGATGTTTTGAAAAATAAATCCGATTGCATACATTTACAATTTGTACAACTTTTTCTAAATATTTGTTATCAAGGAACAAATACACTGAGATTTATACGTATTGGTAGTGTCCAATAGTGTGTTCGCTTTTTCAATAAACTTTTAAGTGTCTTCTTGTTTAAGTTTGCTTAATTTTTTATTTCCTCTATTCATTCTTTATTTCTCCATTACTTGAAAACAGACACAGGGGGACGCAGGTGGGCAATTCTTCCCATCAGTGTTTATTGCATCTCAGAGGGCTTACATGCACTATGTAGGGGTGTCAAATATGAATCAATAAATCAAAATAGTTTTCCTTTTAAGAGAATTGCAAAAGAGAGATCCAAAGATCTGCCTTTGTCATTTCCACGAGAGATCTAACAGGGAAAGTGAGTTACAGAGGCTTGGCTATACAGGGCTATCAATCAAACCTTTTTGTAACACTGTTCAACAGTGACCTCCTGAAACCTTGTACAGATCTAAGAGTGTATCTCTGCTAATGAACCTACGCTCTGTTTTCTATGAACTCGGGTATTTTCATCTAATAATTCTCCTCCACAATCTTATTTTGCTGTGCAAACTACAATACCACCACTCACCAACAAAGGGAGCATGAATCAACCGTTACGTGTAACAAACAAGGGTCGAGTTTATAATGTAATGAGCGGGAAAGACTGAGAACCAAACATGTGGATGGTTTTCTACAATTATACAAAATAACACTACATGTACCAGCTTCAATTTGGATTTCATACAAGCACAAGTAACTATGAGACTCAAACACAGCATTCCACTGACTACAACCATGAAATTTGAAGGGGAGGGGGGCATAACCAGTTTAACAAGTCACTGTACATTTGTTATGTCAAGATACTGTAAAAGGCCTTTCTTATAGATCATCTGAGATTTGTAGCACGGAGATTTGGTGAATTAAAGTCAAATTTACTTCTTGGGGAAAGTATGTAAACTGTGAACTGACAATTAAATTAAATCAAAGTTTCAACTAAAAAAATCTAAAAATATATGTATATATCAGAAAAATAAATACCAGTAAAAATACAAAAATGACATGTAAACACCAAGAGGGTTATCTAGGATAGAGGTGCCTGGATATGTTATTATGTTATTTATACGTAATTCATATATATATATATATATATTTAGAATTCATATATTTATTATTTGTAAACAAACAAATATCAATCAATGATGGGAGATGACAACAGCATGTCTTATAATCCGAATACCAGGTTCACATCAATAAGTTGCACACAGATAAAAATTTGAGCAGAGAGACCTTTTTAAGTCAATGAGGATAATATACACACAGTACCTTCTGCGAATCATGATACATTGCACTGCTCCAAAAGTAACATACAACAGAAAGTGCTTCAACAACCTGTTTAGGACCTCTTACCCCAAAAGGGAAGTCCTAGAGGAATGAGAAGTTGAGAGGATCCACATACACACATCATTCATTTCAGACTTAAACACTGGAAAAGACATACATACGCATCTTTTTGAAATCCTTCATTTTCATTTGTGTGTTTTTCTTAATAATTTTATTCTGTTTCATTTAAAACAAAGGATAACATCGAAATAAGCACATCTTCATTTTTCGGATTGTTTTCTCTATGATTCACTTCACAGTTTGTGCTACAACATGACACAGGAAGGACGGGGCGTAGTGGGCAGGGTTTGGGTAGGGGTCAGTGGATGTCTAGCTGCAGGCTCCTCGGGCGTCTGGTGGTGTAAACAGACAGCAGACTTCTCTCACTGGAGCTCAGTCTTTGAGAAAACAAATACTGCAAACAGAGAACCGAGAAAATGTCATGGCGCTTTTTGATTTAGTGCCTCATTCGAGTAGCCACTTGAAAGATAACGATACCTGGGAAATTATAAGAAGTCCTTGATATTCAGATCTGCAAGAGGGTCCTTGGTGGAGGGCTTTTTGGGGCTCTGAGCAGCTGGCCCTGGAGACAACTGAGGAAGTAAAGAGTACATCAGGAAATAATGATGCAAACTGATAAAAAAGATATATATATATATACTCTACTGTTTGTTTAGTTCTTTTTATATTAATGGTAATTACTGGTGCTCCAGGTGTTCCTGTTGCTGCTGGCCCTGTAAATGGTGGTCTCATCATAGGCTGACCCATGGGCTGACCCATCATTACAGGCTGGGGCATCATGGGAGCTCCTGCTGCTGAAGCCTGAGTAAAAATAAAAAATAAAGTAAGAGAATACTATAAGTGCAAAATACAAAAAGCTCTTTTAACATTTTAAGAGTGATTTTTCACCATGCCAAAGCCAGTCTGTGCTCCCATGGGTGGTGCCATTGCTCCAGGTGGGGGGGCAGCTGCGGGGGCTCCAGGGGCGGAGCCAGACTAAACACAATTGGAACAGGACCACAATTAAATATATACAAAAATATTTGGTGTAGAAACAATTTTCACTCTGAAATTGCTAGTCAATTTCAGAAATACTAATAAAACGGCGAGTACACAGAAAAAAGAAAGACTGTGCGACAACAATCAGAATACTTTTCAATTCACAGATTAAAATTTACAGTGGTTCTAATGTAGTAAATCTAAACATTTTTGACTTTTTCAGGAGTGTGATATTGTATTGAAAATTTATTTTAAAAAGTTTTGAAATGACTTTTTTGTTGATTTTTATCCCAGATTGCGGACTTTTCCATATCCGGTTAAGATCTGGTACCCTCTCTCTCTCCAACTTCACTTCCTGTCAATACCTAACTATCCTATCATAATAACAATAATGATAAAAAATACATTTTTAAAGTGTTATAAGAAAAAAGCAAGCACTACCATCTGAGCACCAGGTGTTCCCCAGCTAGTAGGAGCGACCTGAGGGGTCCAATTAGCTCCTCCTGTCAGCTTCTTCTCATTCCACTGGTTGTCCCTGTGCAAAACAAATAGCTGTCAGCCAACATAATATGTGTACATCATTCTTCCCAGTTGATAAATACAGCTTTAGGGCCACACAAAGTGAATATGATTAAATTGTGCTCCAAGGGAGAGCGAATCAATCGTGCTGCCATAACAGGCCAAATGAATTGTCAATACGGGTCAGGTTTAGTAATTCAGGTCTGTGAATAGATGTTATGAATAACTGACAACATTAATAGGTGTCTGGAAAAAACACGGACATGGAGATGCACTGCAACAGACACTGAACTTACTTCTTTTGGCTTCCCATCCCCAAGTCTACAAGAGAGGAAGAAAGATAAGTCAGAGTAGTTGATGAAGGTGTGTAAAATGACTCAGTGCATCATTATTTTGTACTTACTTCCAACTAAATTGGCGAGTGAAGAGTCCAAGTCTCCTCCGATAGGTTTGATTGGTTGGGCAGCTGCTGTGGGAACCATTGTTGGGGCCATTGCTGGTAACATGGCAGGAGCCATTGTCGGTCCAGCGGTGGGCACAATACCAGGTGCCAACGGCGAGCTCGCTGCAGCCATGGGGGTCCCTCCTGTGCTCTGAGGTGTTATGGCTGGCATCAAAAGGTCTCCTAATCCGTCAAACACTGGGGTTGGCACAAGCAAGAGCGGGTTAATATAGCCAGGATGGATTGAGACCATTTTAGCCTATAGGCTTGGATTTGGATTTACTGTACTGTCAGCAATCCCATAATACACAGAGATATAATATGAGTAATACAAAAGACAGAAACAACTAAATAAAACATATAAACACTACATCTTTCAAATGTTTAAGGTTGGTAAGATTTTTAAATGTTTTTTAAAGAAGTATTTTTTATGCATTTATTTGAGCAAAATATAGTAAAAATATAAAAAAATCTAGGTGGATTTTTCAGCATCATCAGCTTTCAGTGTCACATGACCCTTTACAAATCTTTCTAATATGTTTATATTATTTAATGCTCAAGAAACATTTCTTATTATCAATGTTGAAAACAGCTGTATAGTATTTTTGTGAAAACGAGATTAAAAAAATAAAAATTATTGGATAAAGATTTTTTAAATACAATTTATATTACAATAAAATCTTTACTTTCACTTGTCATTCCTTTTACTTAATTTTAAACTTACGGACCCTAAACTTTTGAAAGGTGTTGTAAAAATCTAAAACAAATAAATATATATATATATAAATATAAAATAATATAAAAAATTCAGACCCACACATTCGCCAAAACACTCATGAGGTTTCAAAACTCCATCCAGGAGTGTTTACTACATGCATTGGAAAGTCGCAACACACATCAACACATCTTTATACACAGGATTTTCATTGCATTACAACAAGGCTGGACAGATTCTGTCAGGCACCAAAACATAACCAAGAACCATTTGCTCTGGAAAAGAGGGAAGCTGAGGTCCAACAGCTTCCAGTCAATGACCCAAAACTTTAACCCAAAAAGCAAAGGGTCCTCAAAAATGTTAAAAGTGCACCAAGTATATTTTTATTTTTAAATGTTTAAAAATGCACACCCTAGAAAAGCTAATTTTTATAAAGTATCAAAATATTGAAAAAGCTTAACATTCTCGTAATTGTGCACCTTTTATGAAAAACTATTCTGTTACCAACAACATTTAAGCAGGCAATTAATTCTAATGCAGTAACGCACAATATCTGTAACATGGGCAAGCAGGGGAAACCGCACACACAGGTTAAAGGCAAAAGATGTGCACCGAAATAACATCTACACCACCCAAACCCTTAGGTGTGGTAAAACGATACATGCTGCAAAGCCCTGAGTTCTCTTGCCAACTCACCAATGGCACAGCAGGAGCAAGCAATGAGCCAGATCAGTGCGCAAGGAGAGATTTATCAGAAACAAAGTGCATAGAGAGATGACAGAAGAATGGGACAGATGATGAAGTCGAGAAAAGCAGTATTACAGTAAGAGAGCAAGAATGGACAGAACACAAAATGAAATTAAAAAGGAGACAAAGCACAGGGAGAATGCATTTTAAAAGCGCTGCAACACCCTCTGTATAATTCAAGAAGGTCAGCAGATACTGAAGTGCTCATGCAAGGCAAAAGTGTGCTGAGAAGCAAGCAAGCCTGAAAGATTCCTCGCTGTGTTTAAGAGAAACTAAAAACAGTTTGGTCAAATAAATGAGTATTCATGTTTATTAAAAGTAGCATTTTTTTGTTTGAAGCACCTAGTTTGAGTTCTCACCTGATGCATCAAAGCCACCAGAGGGCGCTGCAGTGGCAGGGGTGCTGTCTGCCGCTGCTGGTGTGGCAGAGACCGGCATAGAGCCAAAGGCATCAAAAGCTGACTCCAGCAGGTCAGCTGGGGCTGAGGATGGCACTATTGCTGGGGTTGGTGTGACTGTGGGGGCGACTGGTGAAATCAACCCTGCAGACATCAACCCAAATCCATAGCATACTTTCAGATTCTTAACAGTTCTTAAATATTTAAATAGTGTATTATGCTCCAGCATAGGAGCAGAACTAAATTAGTTAAAATGTACATAAACTTATTTATGTATTATTTTTATTTTATTATTAAAATTTATCTTTTTTAAAGAGCATAGTACAGGAATACTATACTATGTATAGTACAAATAACGTATTTGGTATTATTTATTATTATTTACATACTATTATATAAATAATAATAGTTTTTTATTTTATTTATGCTTTAGTAATTTTTTTAAGTTTGTCATTTTATATAGCTTTAACTTATTTTAAGTAGTACGTCAACTTCAAACAAAAAAATATTTTTTTCATCTAATTTTTTAATATTTTATTTAATATTTTATCTTAGCTTTATTTCAATTGCAGAAAATAATTTTTAATAATAACAATAACTTTATGTCATAAATTCCATTACAAAGCAGCACAACAATTTGGCTTAAAACGTTAACTGAAAAACAAGCATTCTTTTTAATACGTTTCCAATTATTGGTATATACGTATCTCCAAGTTTTAGTTTCTAAAATAATATATTTATATCAATATCATTATTGTTGTTGTTATTAATATTATTCGGGTCAAATTAACAATAATAATGAAAATATATTATTATTATTATTATCATTATATTAGGCAGAATTATATATTTTACAACAAAAAAATCTATAGTTATAAGTTAGGTTAACTTTTTTTTATTGATATATGGCAATTAATTTATTCATTATTTATTTTTATTACTTTAATTGTTTATTGGGCATTAACTGTTTTATATACATAAATATATCGAACAGCTCTTCATTAGTTTCACATTTAATGTCATCTCAGTAATAACAAAAATAGTGTGTTTCCCTAATCAGAATATGTGTCCCATACCTCCAAGCAGGTCAGCCGATGGTGCTCCGGGGGCAGCGGACTGGGTCTCCCCAGTAGTGTCACCAAATGTGTCTGTTCCAGAGACAGACGTCCCACAGCGCAGCATGAAGGAGGAGAAGCATTAGTAAGCCTTAAAGCTGCATACACACTGAGAGAGGGGCAGATGGAGAAAGTGAGCCGAGATCATACAACAGGCAACGCACTCCCACAACGCAACTAACACTGACACATGGATATGCGATCTGTGTCTTCACACACTTACAATGTACACATGACAGAACAGCATGCATATACACTAAACTCAAACACACACCAAACAAACAGACAAAACTGCAGTAACTAGTCACTATAATTTAAAAACTGGGTTTTGAAGCAGCTGGTGTATACTTACCAGTTCATAAATTTAAATGTCTACGCTAAGAACATGAACTTGAGCAAGCTCAGCACAAATGGACAAGCTCTTCAAGCTCAAATATTGTGCAGTCAGATGCAAAAACCTAAGTTACACCACAGTGGAAACCATGATACATGACATACAGTATCTCTATATCGGTCTTTAAGACCGTGTGTTGCATGAGCGGGTTTAGACATACCGAGGAGATCTAGCACAGGTGTAGGTTCAGCTTTAGGAGGAGAGACAGGAGCAGCTGGAGCAGCAGGTGTAGGAGCCACCGGAGTAACAGATGGAGCAACAAATGAGTCTAAATGGACAAGAGAGAATATGACATCTCTAAATAAAATGCTGCTAATACTAGCAGTATGAGACGTAACTGTAATGCATAGTAAAAGTAAAAGCGCATTGGACGAATGTAAAGAAAAATAACAATACTAATGGTCTTCTGGAAGATAAAACAAAATAAATCTCTCATAAAAGTGACTTATATAACTCATCAACTATATGTCAAGTCTTTTAAAGCCGTTTAATAGCATTGTGTGAAAAACTGATTGAAATTTCAGTTTTTAATCTTCCGTTTACCCGCTGTGATCAAATCACAGGCCCAAACGACTCATTAAAGAGATTCAAAAGAAAAGAAAGACTCATTTAATAAGTGAAAAAAGTTTCAGAAAATGCATGCTTAAAAATCCTGTAAAAAACATGGAAAATAGTCTACACACTTTTGAGTTATAGTGAAGAAAATAAACAACTATTCCTTATCATAATAATAATAATGATTCATAATACATACTGAGCAATATATTAGTTATTAATGATATTATTTAATACTTTTATTTAAATTAAAAAAAATGTGTTTATTACCACAACAATCTGGATGAAAATTTGATGAAAATTAACAGAAATTAAAAATAAATATTAAGAGAAAATTATTTTTACTTTTGGATATTGTCACATTTCGTTTTCGGTTTGTGTCTTCCTCGTTTTCCTTATTTGGTCTTGTTTAGTTTGATTAGTTAACTCGTATCCACCTGTGTCTGCTCACCTGTCTTAAGTTCTCCCTAATTGTGTGTGTATAAATAGTCTGGTCTTCCCCATTCAGTTTGTCAGTCCTTAAAGGAACACTCCACTTTTTTGGAAATAGGCTCATTTTCCAACATCCCTAGAGTAATACAGATGTGTTTTAACATTTTTGAATCCATTCAGCTGATCGCCGGGTCTGGTGGTCCCAAAATTAGCATATCTTAGCATAAATCATTGAATCCGATTAGACCAGCTAGCGTCGCACTATAAAATGAGTAAAGAGTTTTGATATTTTTCAATTTATTTAAACCTAATCTAAAACTTGACTCTTCTTTAGTTCGTGTACTAAGACTGCGGAAAATGCAAAGTTGTGATTTTCTAGGCTGATATGACCTGGAACTATACTCTCATTCCGGCGTAATATCATTGCGTCTGCTTCACTCATGGTACGGCAGCAAAATTCTTTGATTATTACGCCGGAATGAGAGTATGCAACTAAAGAAGAGTCAAGTTTTAAATAGGTTTAAATAAATTTAATAATATCGAAACTCTTTAGTCATTTTATAGTGTGACGCTAATGGTCTAATCGGATTCGATGATTTATGCTAAGATATGCTAATTTTGGGACCACCAGACCCGGCGATCAGCTGAATGGATTAAAAAACGGTAAAACACATCTGTATTACTCTAGGGATGTTGGAAAATGTTCCTTTTAAGGTTACGTCTATGTGGAATTCATGTAATTTGTGCATTGATGTATTAAAAAGAATCCTTTGTTTATACCTTGGTGAAGACTATCATTTCTGCAACCACGACTCGTGACAGATAATAATTCATGGTAAAGGACAAAAAATTGCTCCATTTAGAGACAGGCAAACTCACCAGACAAAAGGTCACCAGTCACACTGGCCTCAGGTAAAGGTGAGGGCCCGCGTGAGACAGCAGGAAGATCTTTTACATCAAAGCAAAGCAGTAAGAGGAGGAAACGTAAGAGAAGAGAAATAAATAAGGAGCACAAGCATAGAAAGGACATAGAATCGTGCTTATAAGGGCGCAAACATGCACAAGTCCACGTTCCACTATGAGGACAAACCAAGACGAAGTGGGCCAAAAAACAGATGAGAAAGAAGATAGATGAGACTAGAAAAGACAAGACGTTCAACAGAACTACGGGAATCAACTCCTGTACCTGCACCAAAAAGGTCTACACTAGGAGTGGTTGCTTTGGGCTCTGTGGAGGAGCTTTGCTCAGGCATAGAATCAAACATATCTATAAACAAGGACACACATACGCGTTACGCTTTCAGTCAGTGAACATCAACACAGCTTTAAGTGAGTGAGAGGAAACAATATTTAGATTTGAAAACATTTTGTTTCGCTTGCTTTTTTCGTAATCATAATTCAGACAGGTCAGTGCAAACCACAGCATTCCGATTTGGTCAAAAACCCCAGAAATTGATTGCAGGACAATTGTGGTCTCTGCAAATCCTGGATTTTGACAGATTGCAGTGCAATTTTAGAGGCTTATTGTGAATCAGTGACATTGACCATCTTTCTTTATTGGCAAATATAGGGCCATTTTACATTGTTATTAAATAGCAAAATTTACGATTATAGCTACTTTTTACAAATATTTAAAATATGTACAACACCGTTCAAAATTAATATAAATACTGTATATGCACTGCATATTAACACTTAAACAACACAATGTAACTCCAAGTCAATCACAGTTCTGTGAAATCAAACTGCCCACTTAGGAAGCAACTGTATTTGACAATCAGTTTCACATGCTGTTGTGCAAATGGAATAGACAACAGATGGAAATTATAGGCAATTAGCAAGACTTCCCCAATAAAGGAGTGCTTCTGCAGGTGGTGACCACGGACCACTTCTCAGTTCCTATTCTTTTTGGCTGAAAGAAACTGATTTAGTAGAAAGTTTATTTTTATTTAAAGTAATTTATAATTTTTTTGAATGGTGGTGTACAATTATATTTATATCCACATATATATATATATATATATAATGACAACATCAAGAATATTCCTCAGCATTGAAAGGTGGTTAAGGCCATGATTCACAATCCATAATGACCAAACATAAAATATAAATCTAAATGAGTGGAATCAAACAAAAGAGAATCTTAATCATGTTGGGGAACTAGTTTAGAAAGTTAATATTGTCATAATGCAGAGTAAAGCAAGACAGAGGCAGAACTGCAGCAGAGACATTACCACTAAAGAGGTCTAGAGTTGGCGGGGCCACAGGCTCGGTTGTAGCGGATGTGGTTGTGGTAGTGGTGGTGGTGGCGGCAGTGGTGGCAGCAGCGCTGGGAGGAGAAGGGGTAGCTGAGGCAGCTGTTGGCGAGATGATCGGCTCTGCACTGGTAGGAGACGCTGCCGTAGCGACACTCTCTACCGGCTTCATGGCAAAGAGGTCCAGCTCTGGGGCAATGCTTGCACTCCCCTCAGATGGAGCCCAGGGGTCTTTATTGGGAAGGGTTGAATGGTGAAAATGGAATGGGGAAGGTTTGTTAAATGCAAACAAAAAAGAAAAGCTCATAACTTCAGGAACACTGAAGTCACAGAAAGAGAGGATGGATTTTACCTTGAAAAGCACATTTTAAGACACCATTAAACTTAGTACTGCAACCACTATTAAAAACACTATAAACAAACATCCTAAAAAACAACCCGAATGAAGTTTTCATTCTGTTTTGCATAATTATACATACCTCCCTGCTTTCTGTCTATAGAGGAACCATTAATCAATAAACAAGAAAATGCAGTCTGGGTGTGTTAGGTTGCAGATTTCTAATGTGGAAGCAGAGCTATGTTAATGTTACAATAAAAGCATGTATAAAGGTAAAAGCAAAATTTTCATGTTCTATGACACAGAAGCTGCATTATGTAAATAATATAATAATAAATAATAAGCTTCTGCTCCTCAGACTTCATGAAAATAAAAGTTAGGGCTGTTAGAATGAATCACTGATACTGAAAATAAACACTGGAAGGGAAATGAACACATATATCAATGTGTGCAGCTGAATTATTATTAAAGTTAGCATAGCAGAAAGTAAAGGCAAAAATCATTTTCTTGAAAATATTTTGTCTTGTTTTCAGACAAAGCATCTAAACATCCTTAAAACTTAATTTACTGATAAGCAACTAGGAATACGTCTTCAGAAAATATATCTTGAAATTATTTTTTTTTTTTTCAAATCCAATCAAATTTGAGTTTTAAGCTTAAAACCAAAAGAAAAAATACATGCTTCAAGGTAAGAAAAAAAACAAGATAGATTCTCGGAAAGTCCTATTGACAATGTTGCTTTTAATGTTTTAAGGATGTATGCATCTTTTGAATACATGTAGAATAAGACAAAAACAGTGAATAAAAATGATATTTGCATTGTAAGGAGAGAAATTATCAGTGTTCGTGCCTAGGGAGCTCATGGGCAAAATGATTTTGCTGAAACGTGTGGGCAAAAGCAGGGTTTAATAACTCAGGCAATGCGAACAAAATTGCATGCACTCTCGCTCACACACACACACACACACACACACACACACATAGATTGCTGACCATAGCGGTTGTTGGATTTCTTGTTTCTATTCAAGCACGCACCCACACACACACAAACCTTTCAAATCCATCCACAGATACACAGACACACGCAAATAAAAAGCAGGTGGATCTTGTGTATGGATGAGCACCCACCAGATCCGGCACATGCATCGGCAGCAGCTGCTGGGGTCACACCCTCGCTCGGACCATCGCCTGGGGAGGGCGCAAATGCATCTGGCCAGAACCAGACCAACAAAACCCAACAGAGAAAAAGAAACGGGGATGAAGAGGCGATAGAGAGAGAAAGATTTCAAGTGAACAGAAACACTCTATACGACCCAAACAGTGGTAAAATATACCAGTGTGGGCTGTATACAGTTGAATTCAGTGTGTCCACACACACACTGAGGGAAATGAGTCAGGCTGTGTGAAACATCCTGTCAGGACCAACAAGTGAGTAAAAGAAACTGTTTGGCTTTGACAGCATGGTTTCTGTTAGCTAAAGCCGAGGCCCAGTGATGAACATAGTGGCATATAATATTACAAACCCCTTGGAGACCTGCATACCAAGGTATGAATTTATTTATTTATTAGTTAAGAGGGAAAAAAAAATATCGTGGGGATGTTTAACTGCTGGTTGATTTAATTAGAGGAATATTAAATCAACAGACTGCATAGCTTTGTACAAAATGAGCCAACATCCTATATGACACAGAATTATTTTGCATTCATAAGAAATGCATTCATTCTGCATAATACTTCTGCATGTAATTTAGCGTCTTATTCCCAAGCAGTTTGACATTCAAGTGTGAAGGGTAAAAATTATAGATTTGAATGGAAAACAAATTGTGGATGATTTATTCAGTGATCTGTGTCCGTAAAGTTGTGTGAAATGATTATTGTAGAGAATTTGCGGTTATTAGACTGAACTAAAATTAAAAAGAAAAAGGAATATATGTTAAAATAAAATACATACAAATACACAAGTATTTTTAAAAATAAATTTTAAATTTTATAAAATCTAAGGGGGTCTGAATACTTTCCGCACCCACTGTATATACTGTATATAATTTGTCAAATAAAATGTTTATGTTCAGCATTTCATCAATCAAAATGAAATAAAAATGTATATTAAAATTAGTAAAAACCATATCAAATAAATAAAACAATAAAAAATAAATCATATTAAATTAATCATAATAGTAACTCATTTTAAATGAAAGTTTAAAAATCTATTTAAAAACTTTATTTCATGCTCAGTGTGTACGTAATTGGTTTTCAAACAAAACATAAATGTTATAGTTACATATTTATCCTGCCAGACTGAAACTTGAACTGGCCTGGGTTTACACATTTACAACAAAGCATGTAATTAGAAACACTAGCCTGCCGTTGACCTTGTATAATCAAAGCTAAAGTGCCTGCTGAAGGCGACATAATTACTTAAAACATCCATGCTAGCAAGTTAATTTTAAGTAAGCTAATACTTAGCTTTATTAGTAGTTTGCTTCACAAAAAAAAATGAATCAGTTCAGCTGTACGGAAGGATTAATAATACGTCTGTTCTTTTCTCTTTTGACTTAAACCTTTCTGCATATACTGTTGACAAACGCTTCTGGTAAATGAATAAATAATGGTATACTGAATTAATTAGTTTTACCTACATGATAATGACCAAACTAACTGCTAAACAACCCATAACCTCCCATTCTTCACTGATAGTTAAGCCTGGAGATGACCTGACTGACCTCCGAACAGATCCATGTCTGAGATGGTGGCAGCGGGGGCAGGCACTGGCAGCGAGGCAGCGGTCGAGGCAGCGGCCGCGTCAGCTGCTGGTTCGGTAGCAGAGGCTGCGGCGGGAGAGTCAGCCCCAGAGAGGGGCGCTTCAGAGCTAGCGGCAGCAGCGGCAGGAGCAGCCAGAGAGTCTGCAACCCCACCACAGCCAAGCCACAACCAAACCACAGCATTCACAAAGACAGAGAAGAAGGACAGAGAGAGAGAGAGAGACAAGGAAGAGGTGTAGACAGAATGAAAGAAAGCTCAGAGGGGTTTTTCTTGTGGAGAGATTTTAGCAAAATAAAATAAAATGTTTTGGGCAGAACCTTGATGTATTTGCAACCTGAAAATCATTTTTACTCACCCTCACCAAGCAGATCTGAACCGAAGCCAAAAAAAAGGAGTGAGAAAGAAAAGAAGAGCATGTTAGATATTTGATCTGTTCCTGGATCAGCTGATTTCTACAGTCCTTGGAATATTTTTTCTTAAAGAAGCTGCAACTGAGACTTGACAAGCTTGGGCAGAAAAGCAGAGAGGAGGAACATTTCCCATTAGTCTGTCATTATAACTCATTAGAGTGCCCACTCAATATATATTCCCCTAACTGGCCTAATTTGGGTAGAAAATGCTTTCTGCATTTTAGCTCAATGGATAAACTACTAGTATATAATGGTGATAATAATCATAAACTCATGGATAAGAATCTAAACCAACAGCTTTTTAGTAGCTATAGCAATAAATGCTGGGATTTTTTTAAACACTTTTGAACCTGAAAAGCCATCGCTTGACAGATAAAACTATATTAAAGAATGTAATAAAATAACCCAACAACACTCAACAACCCAATAACAACCTCAATAACATACTGTACTAAATGACACCAGCTCACCTCCCCATGATGCTGTGGGAGCTGCTGAAGCACCTGCAGTTGGAGCCAACAGATCAAAATCCACTAGATCATTAAAGCCACTGCTGTAGAGAAAGAAAAGACAAGAGAAGGTGATGCATCAAGTATTTCAAGGATTTGTTTTATGTATGATTAGATATTTCTATAATTTTTTTATTTTCTTACTTGATGGTGGTTGAAACTGGTGCTGCTTTTACAGGCTCTGCTGCGGCCGTCTCAGTAAAGGCTACAGCTGCAGCGGTGGGCTCTGCACTTTTAGCAGGGGTCCCAACAGGTGTTCCATTATTTGTTGGAGACCCCTTCTATATGTGTCATATTGGGTTTGCCATGTATTAAATTGAATACACAATAACACATATAATATTTTATATTGCTGTAGAATATTATGCAGAATAATATAAGCTACTATTTAAAAGGTCAGTAAGATTATTATGTGAAATACATATTTTTATTTAGCAGGGATGCATTAAAGCTTCCAAAAGTGACAGTAAAGACTTTATATTATAAGATTCTTCTGTTTCAAATAAATGTGAATCCTAAAAGAACATCATGGTTTCACAAAAAATATTAATCAGCAATAAATGAGCATGTTAGATTTCTGTAATGAATTTAATATCGTAATGAATAATGGCTACTGGATATTCACAATACATTACAAGTATATTAAAATATCTTGTTTGTACTTTAAAGACTTAAAAAAAATCTTACCAATCCCAAATTTCTGATCTATAGAGTTATCCTGCATAATTACATGTTTAATAAAAATGTAGTTTTATTCAGTACTCACCTTAGTCGGTGACCTAGTGATAGAAAAATAAAAAATTAAGATCAAAAAATCATACTGAAAAGGTTAAATGATGGAATTAGAATAATTCATGACACAAAGAATAATTTTCAAACAGCAGGCAGGTCAACAAGGCATTACTAATAAAAATAAAATATATTATTACTCTGCTACTTTTTATTTTATTTTGCAGAAAATATAAACAATTCCAAAATATCCCCCTCCTCCATACATGCATTGGGGAACATGGAGTACTCAGATACAATAGAAATGCACATGACACTGAAATTCATATTGAGAAATCGATCAATTCATATCCGAGAAATTGATCAATTCTGAGCTGCCACTGTTAGTATGTTAAGTTCAGTCTGGTCCAGTTTGTACACAGTGAACTTAATCATAAAGCTAGACCAAAAAAATCATTCATTCTATAGAGAGAGGGAACTTCAGCATTTTAAAATGCTGAAACGTAAAATTAAAGTTCAACCATCTGTCTATAGAACCTTGAACACCACAATGACAACAACATCACCATTACAGTATGAAACTATAATCATGTCTACATACAAGTTAATTCTGTGGAAATACTTACTCATCACTGTTAACACAAGGAAAGGAGGAATAGTATCACTTTTTGTAATAAAAGTAATAAAGGCTGTTTGTTGAGATAAAGCTGAGACTCATTTATTTTAGTACTTCATGTTATTCAAAGGAATTAAAGCACTTACACTTTCTTCCCCTCAAGCGTGTTTAGATGCGTCTCCAGAGATTCCAGAAGACTCTCAGGGGCCTACAAAGCCACAAAACAATGCATTGTTAAAAGTGACCTACCACTAAGGACAGAAAGTTTCAGACTGCAAAACATAAAAAGACAAAGTCCAACACTAAATGAAGAGAAGTAAAGGACAAAATGTACTAGAAAATCACTAGAACACTTTTTTAAGTAAGACAATAGCTATACACAAGCAATAAACATATACACTTTTTTAGGTAAGGTTTACATTGGTTTGGATGCAGAGAACAATGCTTTAGTTCACAGCCCCAGTGGGGCCCACAATGCACTGCAGCATGCTCACTCATGCATTCAGGCACAACAGAAAGATTCAGAGCACATTATTTGTTAGACATGCCACATAATCGCAGGTGGGTGTATCTCATGGGTAAAAATGTCATGCAGTTACAGCTAAATAGGCCAAACAATTCACATAAATTAAAATAATATAAAAACTGGACCCCTTTTTGTGGTAAAGTCATGAATAGCAGCTAAAGAAAAGCCTTTGACCTTAGAGCAACACAATACTATTAGCTGAAATCCCATATCCACAGACCATTTATTGATTGTTTAGGTCTAGTCAAAATACACAAATCTAACATGCGTGATGTGATATCTGTTGCCTCAAACCTTTACGATTCTGTAAATAAAATACAGTTTGATCAGGTCTGTAATAATATAATTATTAATATCATAAGGTCAACTACCTATCAAGTACAGATAGAGTGGAGTGCCTTGATGACCTTGCTATGCCTGATTTTGTTGAGTTTGACGTGTGTTCCTGGGTCAACATATTTTGTTGACCCTCGAACAACATTGTAATCCAAAATATTAGTTTTAGCCATATATCTAATGATAGATGACTGGCACTGCTGTACAAGCCTAAACTTCTCAAAAACTATTGTTGTTCAAATCTGATTGGCTTATCACAGTGTTGTTCCAGGGTCAACAAAGATGTCAACAAAATCAGGTTCTGCTATATCGACACAGCAGTTATCGTAAAAACAAGACACATTCTAGAAAAAAAAGTAATTTTAACAACAATAGAATAAGTCCAGAAAGCTAAAACAATTTTGTGTAAGGTGGCATGTTTGGCCAATCAGAATATTCCACAGTATGATTAATATATGACCTATTGCTGTTCATCAAAATAATGTATAATATTTCATGCAGTAATACCAGCAGTGGCAGCTAAACCAATCCTTTAGGGCGGCACTCTCAGACAATTATACTGGCGCTCCAGCAGACAGATTAGCCATTTGAGAAGCGCCTCTGAGGACTGAAGATTGAGCTGAAGCGATGGTCAAAAACTCCTCTAACCTTAGGCATACCTTTAATAGCACTCACCCTCATCTCTCATACACACACAGTTGCACACCGTCATACACCTTTACAAAGGTATAACGAAAATTAATTTGCATATAATTAATTACCCTGTGCTCTGATAACAGTGATCTTGTGCGTTAAACACAAATGTGTGCAGTTAAGAACCCATTAAGACTCTAGTGCTGCATCTCTTCAGCTCTTGTAAGAGTTTTTTTTGCTGTGACACAAATAACTGAATAATGCATAAGTGTTAAAAACAGTTCTTTTGATTACTAATTGCAGCGGGAGTGGGACACTTTTCTTGAACTCATACATTTTCACACTAATAGAGCTAAAAACGAATAGTCTACAAATTAAAATTCTGTTCTGTTCGGTTATGTAGATTGTGATTGCATGCACAACTGATCAAGTAAGAAGCTATGATCCATCAGACCTCGCAAAAAAAAGATATCAAAGGATTTCCTTTAAATAGGGGCTAAGGGAATATCTGAGTTGGTGTGAACTTTAAAAAACCGTGTAAAAATTCATGAAGTTTCTTGAGCTACACGGCTGTGCAACCCAGGCCAAAACCCTGCCAAATCCAGAACCCAGGCAGTCATGCACGTCTCCCTCCAGCATGTCCTAAAACTCCGTCGTTGATCCAGATATCTGGAGGAAACAATCCTGCCCTAACATCACGCTCAGCATGCTTTCAGAGCAAGCCTCCCCTATTTCTGCCAGCATGAAAACCCTCCTAATCTCATAACAGAGCTTCCACAATCATAAAACCACTAGAATGTTCTGTTTTATAGAGTCTCAATAGCTTCAATAGCAGTGTTGCTATTTTCCATGAATAGAGTGCAGAACAGGAAACTGAAACTATAAAAATAACTGGCAAGATGGTTATACAGTAGATTAGCTAAAAACAATTATGAATATATTTAAATGTTGTTGTAAAATAATGTTTGCTATTTTAAGTTACCATATTGAAAGCTTGACAGTGGCAGTCAACACATCTGTATTTGTAAAAAAATAAATAAATGAATAAATAAATAAAACGTCTAAAAAAAATAAAATAAATATATATATCTATATATTATTATTATTTTTTTTATTATTATTATTATTATTCTGCTGTAAGCAAAGAGTTCGAAACATGGGGGTCAAATTTAAAAAATATAAAAAAAAATTAAAAAAAACCTGGAAACAACTATAAAATTAAAAAGAAATGAAAAGATTATGCTTTATGACATGGTTCAAATATTACTTCATGCATTAAATTCACATTTTTTGTAATATGGTAAAAATAATGTTATGGTTATGTACAAAAAAATAAAAAGACCACTTTCATAATAGCTCGTATAATAGAAAAACATGCAGTTTGTGCCTGTAATGGTTAAAATTCATGAAAGTGTGTTTTTTTCATGTTTTGCACATCTAAAATGGAGCCACCACTCTTAAATGTCACTTAGTTTAAAAATCCATTACAGAGAAATTTACTTAAATTTACCAAACTGTCAGACGTCTTTAAATAGATTCTATGTAAATAGTTTTATTTGGCATATTACAGAGGTCTTAATGATTGTGGAAACTCTATTCTTGGCGATTCTTCAGCATTACTGAGAAGCAAATGTGACTGCAGCTTGAGTTCTAGTCTCAGACAGCAAGCATCGCTGCTACTCCAATCATGATCCTTCAGTTGCATCCAAGTTCACTCAAAAATGAGATTTTGTGTGCAGTTTATTTGATGAGCGCTAATGAGGATTGACTTTTGCTCTCTCCTGAGCTGCAGGAATCTCCAAAGTGGAAAGCTCCACACGCTACTCACACTCTCAGTCTGTGTGATCAATCTGCACCGCTGAAATAAGAAGACAGGTACAGAATCTGTCAATCAGCCTGAGGGGACGGGACAGAATGGATCCATGGAACACGTCCCATCTGACAAATGCCCCATCATGAGAGATAAATGACCTTGTATATGTAGCACATGGATGTCTGTGACTGGCCCAATGGCAGGGAGTGGTAACAACCTCTCAATTTTGGTAAAACAGCTGGGATTAGAAGGCTACTACACACGCAACACATATTAAAACCACAGCACAGACATGCACTGTTAGTACTGACGTGGAGTGTTGGAATCATGATGAATGGAAAAAAATGCGGAAAATGCTTTTTAAAAAGAGCCTTACCTGCGTAAGTTCAGGAATATCGTTTTTGTCAATTCCCACTTGCTGTTAAAAGACAAGGTAAGTATAAATGAGATAACCTTCCAAACACAAATGCAATTGACGCAAACATATAAAACACCCAGTAGGTGCACATGCACTATCATTTGCATTTTAAATTATTTATCTTTGGTTTGTTTTTCTGCTATTTCTATTGTTACTGTTTTTATTAATTTTACACATTTTATATTTTTAAAATGCCTAAAAAGTCTAAAAAAACTAACACACATTGTTTACCTCAGCTATTTTGAGGAACTCTGAGACTCTGGTCATTCGTGTCAAGAACCTTTTATAGATTTCCAATGCATCTTTGCATTGTCCTTTCTTCATCTGGAAAAATTTCTCTAAAAATAAACAAGAAATCTTATAGTTGTGACAAATCTTGCAGATGTCAAACCACCTTTTTTGAAATCTCTAAACTTTTCGAGACTTGCCTAAGAGATTAATGATGCCATCATTGTAGCAAGCGTACAATTTGATCAGATCCTTGAAAAGCAACAGGAAGGCAGCGTTGATCACCCCGTTGACAAGATCTTTTGGATGAACCTGAAACAACAAAGCAAGAGAATGAGGGGCAAGTCAAAGAAACAAATGTTTCGATGAGCTCTAAATATATTTATTCACCAGCTGTCAAATTTAACTAACTACCTAACAGTACAAAAGCTTCACTGAACATAAAGTTCGGAAAACATAATTTAAATGTCAGTTTGTGACAGATTTGTGTCTCACTACTCGTCATGATGTTTGTCAAGTTTAAACCCCGTATAAAAGCATTATGTGTTAATAGAGCCGTTATTAGTAACAAGAAGCAGACTCACATCAAACTCCAGCAGAGCATCGATCTGACTCTGCAGCGTAGGCATGCCTTTCAAGAGCTTGTCTGTAGACATTGTTCTCATCACACCATCGGCACTGAGTAAGACACACAATTACATGACGTTAATTTCAAATAACATATGAAAGTGAACATAATCCACTTTAATTACACAGTCAATCAATCAATACTGATTTTTAATCTAAATTTACAGTCTAAAAATGAAATTGAATGCAGCGTCTTTAAACATTTGTACGCTGGCGCTTTCACTTTTTCCTGATTCACATAGAAACCATACAAATAAGACTGAAGTTGATCGAATCTAGAAATATTTACGTCGTTGTCTCGCCCCAGGGATTGTATTGCTGCCAACTATCACACAGACACTGACTACTCTCTCGTCTCGCCTCAGATGCTCACGATTGCCGGTAATGACCCTGTATGCCTGTCTGATTCTGTTCTGTGTTGTAAATAAACAGTTTGCGAATGAACTCGAACGCCTCCTCGCTTCTTGCTCGTGACAAATATATCTATAAACACGAGAAATATATCTATATAAAGCTAGAAGAGACTACTTTTAAATGCACTAATTCAAACTGAAAATGAATATTCTCCGTACAAAACTAGAGCATGGTAGTCTTCCCATATATGAAAGCTTGAAGTGTCTAATTTTGTATAAATTAATTCAAATCAAAAATCATTATTTGATTATGTAATCCATTTGAACGTGAGGGACAGTCTTTCCAGTATCTGAATGCTTATTGTCAATGAATGATTCAAATCGGAAAACAAATATTAACTGATTATGTAATCCGAAAGCGAGGCAGTTTTTTCCCATATCTAAAAATGTCCATCTTTTAATGAACTAATTCAAATCGAAAACGAATAGGCTATTATATAATTACATAATCCATAACCCCCCCCCCCAAAAAAATCAAATCAAAAACTTTTAAATAACCGAATTCAAATCGAAAATTTATATTATCTGATTAATGTAATCCATATAAAAACAAGGAAGTCTTTCTGTATCTCAATACTTAGTGTATATTTTTAAATGAATGAAATTAAATCGAAAGCAAATTTTATCTAATCCGAATGGAACTAAATGGAGGTAGGCCTACTGTGTTTCCAGTATCTGAGCTCATTATATGCAGTCATCTGCGCGCACTTTATGTTTTTAATGTTACTTATTGAGTAATTAAGTTACTTTTCAGACAGTCATTTACGAGTGAATTAGCTTGTTTGGCATGTTTGCCGTGTTGTCCGGGGGGCGAGCCGGGAGATCAGTGGCATGCCCCCCCGGTTTGTGAAGGTGTGGAACAAGGCAGTGAAGGGGCGGATGAGGGAAGGAAGTGAGCTCATTTAAGGAGGAGGCTTATGTATTTGATTGGACGGGATGGAAATGGATGGATTGAATAATGCGGTGCTGGCCATGGCTAATCATGCGTGCACACTCCTCCAAAAATTTGTTTATCAACATCACTTAGTAAAGTAATTTAAGTACAATATTGATGATGTAACTAGTAATTGTAATTAATTACTTTTTAAAAGTAACATACCCAACACTGAATGTAAAAAACCCTCCAAAATGGCACCAGTGTGTCATTAAGAAGATTAATTGTTGTATTAAAGTTGTTATTTTTGAAGTATTCTTGTAGATTCATAAAATTAAGGTTAAACCACTGATGTCACATTGACTATTTTGAACTTTGTCCTTGCTGTTTTCTAGGCCTTGATCGTCATAGGACCCTTGCTGTCTATGGAGGGTCAGAGAGCTCTCAGAATTCATCAAAAATATCATAATTAGTCTTCTGAAGATGAACAAATTGGAATGCCATGAGGTGGGTGAGTAATAATGACAAAATGTTCATTATTGGGTACACTATTACTTTAAGGCCTATTAACCCCCGAATGATAACTATAAAAATACTGAGAACTAATGAGAACTGTAACTATTTTAGTGTCCATACCAATGCATGATCATGTTCTGTTTATTATAAGCACGTGATGCAGTTCTGTCACACGCCACTTTAAATAACTCAAGCTCTTTAAAGCAGGATAGATTAAGATTGACTGCCACTTTACTATTCTGTTTGAGCTGTTAACCATGAACTGTCGTGTTTAGAGCGCCTAAGCAAGCTAAATCAGCCAATTTATGTGTTGTAGCTCCTACATAGTGCCTGCAATGAGACCTTGGTCACAAACAAACAGTAGGCGGCCTGTGAGTAATGGCCCATTTTACTTCACAAAGGTATTGAACACAGTATTACCAAGGGAGCAGGAAACTTGGTGAAAATAACTGCTTTTCTACAGCAGCAACACAAGGCTCTTTTCAGGGACTAGAGGTTGTCCTTGATTTCCCAGCATCCCACTCAAATGGGTTATTACTCAGGAGCGTTCCAATGCACTAAGCACAGTTGTTAACTCATGGTACAGCTGTGTAGCAGAGGTCTCATTTACCCTTTCTTCACTCGGCCAAAGTCAAAAGCCATCTGTCTGTAGGCAAACGCCTTCTCGTTCAGATACCTGCTGTATCGTCTGATAAACGTTGACATATCGTAACCTGAAATAACAAGCATTTAGAAACACAACAGGCAAATTCAAATGACGACAAAGTTGACAAAAGAAGAATTCTCTGCTAATTAAGAACTATAATTAAGAATTTAATTATAGCTTGCATAACTTTGAATAGTGATTTTACATCAAACAAAAAAATCACTGCATGCAGTAATACTTACCAGAAGAGCCAGTTTTGTCCAAAAAATTACTAAGATTGAATAAGGTGTTCCTGGAGGCCAGGTACTGGATGAACCTCTGTAGAAAAAGATTTTTATGTGCATTAATTATTATAATTTTAGAATATGGTCAAAATTAAATTCAAGGCTATAATTTTTATGATTTCAGTACTGTTATCAATAAAGAAATAAATATAAGATAAATAAATAAAAAATGCACAACAGCAACGGACAGAGTTAAGAGATAAGAAGAAATGCAGAACTGTGCATGAAAACTGCACTTCAATAAAGAAAAAAAGGATTTCTACAAACCCAATAGCAAGAGGTTTTTATCAAGAAAAAACAGAACACTCACTGAATATAAGCAATCGATATAGCCTGAATTTGCCAACAGATTTATGCAGCTTAACACATTTAATAAAAAAAAAACTAAGCAAACAAGACAAGTAAAAACAGAAATGACTAACGAAAAGGAAATTTACAGAAGACATTAATTAAAAATAGTTGGTCAGAACATGCAGTACAGTATAACGCACTTAATCGAAGTATAAATTTGTATTTCTCTTGTTCTCCAGTAAAAATCTTTAAAACATGTTAAATTTACTTGAATAAGATGAAATATTTTTCAGAGAATATAGGTTGATTTTTTTTCCTAGCCAATTGTCTTTTTTTTTAACCCATGAATGAGCTTTTTTTGAAAAAGTGTTTTTTTGCAAACCTATCCCAACATTACATCATGCTTGTGTGCTGTGCCTTTTCAGTTCTGCCTGTCAGAGTTTAACTGATGTGTTAGCTGATCAATACAGAGGCTTGTGTGGAGATGAAGCTATGTATAATGTACCTAACACATTTAATCATCTAGGTCAGACTACTAACCACTTCAAATATCCATATGTCAGGGTAAATATGTCCCTTGTGTATGTGACCTGTAGAGGCACATAGCCTGATGTTATTCAACACATATCATTCAGACCTTTTCCTCCAGAGTGGGAGTATAACAGTCTTCCTTTCCAGTAACATCAGTTCTATTTGGACTATCAAGCTAAACCTCTGTCTCTCCTCGCTTCATATCCACAATGAAGATTTAAACATCAG
This sequence comes from Enteromius viviparus, assembly GCA_032353835.1. Classification (NCBI taxonomy): domain Eukaryota; kingdom Metazoa; phylum Chordata; class Actinopteri; order Cypriniformes; family Cyprinidae; genus Enteromius; species Enteromius viviparus. The sequence continues at coordinate 8,036,379 of JAUCNO010000236.1, read as the reverse complement.
GAGGAGAATTATCAAGCAGCACTTCTGTCCCCTCAGACAAAGCAGTCTTGCAGGTCACATTCATAATTGAATAGCTCTCCTTAATTAGAATATTGGAAAGCTCATCTACTATATATATTATTGTTATGACATTTTCATTCCATGTTCAGCAGAAGGGAAGGCAATGCTTTTCGGAGTAATGTCACATGCATATGGGGATCACCACTTAAAGCCATGGATGATTTGATTATACTCAAAACGAAACATCACAAGATGAAAAAAGTCTCTTTCTGTTTAAAGGCTAACCAACTAAAGTTAATTGAATTATTTTAAAATAAATTACTTACTTAGCAAAAATGTATTAAGTTGATCCAAAGTGACAATAAAGACTGTTCACTTAAAAAAATATATATTGTTTTGAACTCAAAGAATGCTGGAAAAACAAAACATGATAGTAATTTTTATTTGACACTGATGGCGAAATGGCTGCTGAAAATTCATTTTTGCCATAAAATAAACAATAATCAGTATAAAAAAATAAAACTATATATATACACAAACACACATGCATATATATATAATATCTAACAATTTTACTGTTTTTCTAAATATTTGATTAAATAAATGCAGCCTTGAAGAATGTAAGAGACATCATCATAAACTTACTGTCCCATTACCTTTTGAATTATAGTACAAATATAATATATGAGGTTGTTCAATAAGTTGGACAAGAATTCATACTCATGAGCAACACCTTTGCAATTTCCATGATGCAGCATGTCCTTGTGCACAATCTATAACTGTCGCTGACCCTATTTATAACAGTGACGCCTATTCACACACAGCTCACATACATGCAGCTTCATATTTATTCAATTAACCCTTGAAGCTGCATCTCTCCATCTCTGAATTCTTTAGTACCACTCAAGCTCTCAGTGCCTTCACCCTCCCTCAATTTATCATCCATTCTTCCCGCTCTTTCTCTCATTCTGCCTTCCACTGTCATCTGCCTTTTCACTTTCTGATGTCTCTGTCACTGCACAGTGCCAGGCTCGACTGAAAGAGTAAACTGCACATTCAAAAAGAGACAGACCATCTGCCTGCCTGTCTCTGCTCCTATTGTGAGTCTGATGGTTGTGATAACAGTGATAAGAGGAAGCGAGAGGGCTTTGAATCCAATATGTGGTCAGGTGTTGGGATCAGCTCCTCAGAAAATGCTTAAATTCTAGGCAAGACTTCACAAATATTTGTTTCACTGATAGTTTTAAACAACCCTGTTGATGTTGGTGAAATATTATGCCGAGACTGCATTAACGTCTTTCAGTAATGCAGACATCTGTGACCCAAACCAGGATTAATTAGAAAAAATACTTTCCCAACTTTTTAAAATTGCATTATTGAGCTATTAAATACTATATGATAATTCTGAGTCGAAAGAGGAATTATGCGGCAGGTCAGTGCAGTCATTTCCGCAAAAAAGCAAAAGTGACAGCTTTAGGCTTTTAAGTGTTTCACATAAGAACATTCACCACCATTTAAAAGTTTTGAAGGAGAAGTGGGTATAAACATTTAAAACAAACTAACAATGAAAAAACCTCTAAAGCATTTATTCAATCTTAATTAATATTCATTACAATACATTTACTGTAAATCAAAAAGGTTTTATTCCTTTGAATAAAATGTACCTGAGCTTACATAGGCTACATTTAAGTGTTTATTTGTTGTGCAAATAATATTTTATATTACTATCAATGAAAATAGTTGTGTTGCTTAATATTTTTTTAACTGTTCAAACATTAACATTAACATTTACAATGATAAAACTACTACTCACATATTTTGTGAGTCCACATTTATAATTTATAATAATTTCTTTATAAAAAGCTTTCATTCAAAATATTAGGACATTGCCTTAAGTCTTATTTTCCTCACAAGTTTCACGTTAATAATATTAAAGGGTCAGTTCACCCAAAAATCTAGTTCCACGTCTTCCACCATACTCAACGCACCATATACGCAAGGTTTAACTCTTTTGACATTGCAAGCATTGTTTACATCCGGGTGAAAGCATGCACATGTGCGTAATCTGCAGCTGTTTGCATCTAGAGGAAAGTGTACACTTACGCAGTTATGTTTTCTGATTTAGCTGAAGACATAAGTCACGGGAAGAATGGTTGAGTATAAGATGTTATTTTTGTTTGCTTTGTGCACATAAAAGTATCCCATCGTCGCAAAGTTGATCCACTGATGTCACATTGACTTTTTTAACTGTATTTTTACCATGTTTCTGGATCTTGGATCATTTCAGTAGCATTGCTATCTATGTAGGACTAATGGCTCTTTGATATCATCAAAAATATCTTAATTTGTGTTCCAAAGACGAACATAGGTCTTATGGGTTTAAAATGACATGAGGGTGAGTAATTAATGACACAATTTTCATTTTTGAGTGAACTAACCATTTAAAGAAATCAATTGCTTGCTTCTTACCTCATTGCCATGAACCATCAGGTGGTGAGTGGTGACCAAAGCCTTGAAGACCACAATCCAGCTGGCATTTCCTGCTCTCTCAAACAGCGTATCAGCCATCTGAGGAATATTGACATTGGACTCCTGGGTTGCATGGATCAAGTCTGTGAGGGAATATGAAACAGAAAAATCAGAGTTCATCTAGATCGTTAAAGCATTAACACATTTATCAGTTCCTCGCATATTATGACATTCTGGGTAAACACAGCATGCACAACACATATCAGAACGCCTATTTTTGTATGCTTCTTTTCATATTCGTCATCCTTTTTGTATCAAAATGCTTGCTACTGATGAGGAAATGCAGAAAACTGAACCTGATTTGAATATTTTATGACGGACAAAAGTTTTGGAGGCAGTGTGAATGACTCAGCATGAGGTCATACTTATTTTTTAATGTGCAAACATTTCGGACCAGAATTTCAGATTCAATGTGCAAAAACTTACTCTGTGTCTGAACTGTGCTTAGCATGCTATTTAATTAAACATACTATTAAAAGACATTAAGGATCAGAAGTCTAAGTCGTGAGATTTTTACAAAAAGTCATTATCATTTAAATTCTACAAATTCTAAATTAAAATCTAAAAACTAGTTGTGGTATATAATAGGGCCGGGCAATAAAACGCTAACAGTATGTATCGCGATAGACCACGTGATCGATATTAATAAAAAATGTGTTTGATAAAACGTTCAATATTTTTTATTCTTTGTCGGAAGAAAACAGAGATTGCAAAGCTAGTTTGGTTGCATTAACAAAGGCACTCACCGTAAACATAGCAACGTAGGGAGTGATACGCTAACAGCCAATCAAGTAACAGTATCACGTTTGGTTGCACCATATCATTGTCTCGTGCTGGTCTGCTGGATTGCTCTTCATAAGCAGAAAATGGGTGCCGCAGCGAGCAAAGAAATTGTAAATAAAAGAGCTCCCCGCCAAGACTGTATACAACTTTCAATAATTGTTTACTTTTTAATTTTTTAAGTTTTTCGTGGCTGTTGACATTTCTGTCTTAATAACTGAGGAAATTATGATCAGAGGAAGGTTAAGTTTCAAATAAAAATGTTTAAATGTAATATATTTTTCTTCTGGTCCTTATTTTAATGGGTCATAAAAATATCAATAATTATCGATATCGACCGATATGAAACACTGATATCATAATACAGTTTTCAGCCATATCGCCCAGCCCTAGTATATAGCATCCATAAAGAGCAGCCGAGGCTCTATAATGCATATATGAAAGGAACAGAACAGGTTATTAATATTACAGCTCTGTCATAACATTAAATAATGCAGTGTGATGGGAACTCTTTTGTGTACCAGTGCATGAAAAATGGCTTATTTTGACATTCAATGTGGCATTTGACAATGCAGCAAAATATGCTAAAGGGGAGCAATAAAGAGACAAGTAAGATAGGTAGAAAGTGAAGTATAATAAATAGCTAGACAGATAGACAGGCAAACAGTTGGGGATGAATAGACCAATGGGCTGAGAGTTAGTTATATCAACACTGATACAGCAGAAGGTAAGCTAGTTAGACAGACAGACAAATAGAAAGTTAGCGTGTCTAGAAGAAAGATAACTGGTTAGATAACAAACAGAGTAGACAGAGAAAATGTTAGACGTGCAGACAGTTAGAAAGAGGTTTGTTAGACAGAAAAGTGTTAGACAAACAGGTATAGACAGTTAAACAGACAGGTAGACAGACATATACATTTTCAAACTGAAAGTGAGATTTTCAGACAGTTAGTTAGAAAGTTAGACAGATCGACCAGGAAACAGATAGAAAGACCAAAAACAAGAATACAGACAGACAGATAGAAAGAGAATGTTGAAATGTTAGATGGATAGACAGACATGGGACTATAGTTAGATACATTGTTAAACAGATAGTTAGACACAGAAAATTTTTCATTTCTAAGTCGTTCTCTTTTTCTTTCACTACAAAAGGACATGCGTGCACACACACACAGATTTCAATCAGCATCTGTCTCTAAGGAGATCATGACAAAGCAACCTGCTCTCCTCCTACAGACCACACATCCGCCATCCATCCTTCATCATGAACTACACATTACAACACATATCCTGAAACCACAGCAGTGTCTGGATTCAAACATTTTTTTCCCGTACTGACTGTAACACAGTCTCAATAATTCTAATAATAATTCTGTTTAATACTATTATGATTAAATTAAGAGACTAATAAAAAAAACCTGAAGAGACGAAACGGGAGGTTAGAACCACCTTCATATGTCACCTGAACTAAAAAAAACCCTAGTTCTTTTTATAAAAATATTACTGTCACGTCACACTGTTTGGACTTTCAGGCTGCACTTTTTACCCCTGGTCTGTTCACTGTAATGGTTATTGATTTCATTTTGTCATTATGTTCAGTTGTGTCTTGTTAATTATATTTGTTTGTTCCTGTCTGTTCAGTTCGAGTTTGGCGGGTCTCATCAATGTTATATGTGTCACCAGCCTTCACTTGTGTGGATTTATGAAAGACTGTTTATCTTTGTCTGTGTCTTCGTGCATGTTCGTCGATGCAGCAGTAGCGTTTCAAAGAACATAGTTTCTCTGACTTAGCCTTCGCTTCCTTAATTATTTACAAAGAGAGATAAAAAGTTAGGTGTGGAGAATCAGTAGTACAGTCAGATATGAAACATCTCATGCTTCTGGCTTTAAACATGGCAGGAATGCTTACACGTGCAAAATCCTAAAAAAAAAAAAACAGGCAAATAAATAAACACCTTGCTAAGCTGAACCGGAGCACACAAGTCACACTGCAAATGCACTGCCAGCTCATATTGTAGACTGAAAAACTACCCTCTGAGCTCCCCAACTATTATCGACCATCAACTTGGCCCACAGGCCAGTTTCCCCGTTCAATAAATTACAAGATCAGTGGCAGATCTATTGGCCACACACACACTTTTGTTTTTCTACCATGGCAGGAGTATAGTGACTTCTATTGTATTATATTGAGGTTAAGACATTTTCTTAACCTTTTGACTTTTGTAACTGATGTCAAAGTCAATATTTGAAGTCTATCCTACTTCTGCTAAAATGTGCATGTGTGTGTGTGTGTATATATTTCATATTTAAAGATATATATTTTTTGCCATAATAAATATTTTCTTAAAAATGATTCTCATGAGAAACAAAATAAACAAAATAAAAATGCACTCACAAATAAAAATATTTCTGAGGTTTAGGTTTTCTCCAACGTATAATAAGTGAAATGTTGCCAGCTGCGAGTCCCTTTTAAATGTTTAATTATAACTGTTGTAATTTATTTCCAAATAGTTTAAGGCATTGATTCCCATTTGACTCCCAATTTAGGCCAAACCTGACCGACATGTACATATGAAATATTTATGTATCCACTCATAGGAGACAAGAACCAAAATATGCATATATTAGAAAAAAGCTGCTGGAAATGTCTAGGTTACAAACGTAACCCACGGTCCCTGAAGGAGGGAACGGACACGTTACATATGGGATGTAACGTGTAGCGTGCAATAATCACAGCCAGGTGCACCTTTTCACTGCGTGAGTATAAAAGAGCACGGCTGGATTGCACTCACAGGTTTTCGCTGAGGAGCCGAGTCGGCGTCAGCGCGGGGAGAAAGATGTCACTCCTTCAAGGAACGTGGGTTACGTTTCCTAATCTAGACGTTACCCTTTCAGTCAAATCACTTCGACGTTACATATGGGAACGGACCCATGGAAAAAGCCACCCTGATATGAGAGGGACCGCTGTTTTGTGCTTGAACGTATCTAGGCAGTTCAGCATGGCCTGCGCACGCTCCCCCGTGAGGCGGGCAGTCATTGCGACCGAATCCAGCTCCATGCCGAGATAAGAGATCCTCTGCACTGGACAGAGTTTGCTCTTCTCTCGGTTGACCTGAAGACCCAGATGGCTGAGCTGTAGCACCAGGTCCCTGTGCTGACACAACAATTCTCGCGAGTGAGCCATTATCAGCCAGTCGTCAAGGTAATTGAGGATGGGGATGCCCATCTGCCATAAGGGAGACAGAGATCCCTCCGCGAGCTTGGTAAAGACTCTGGAAGACAGGGACAGGCCAAATGGGAGAACGCGGTACTGATACGCTCGACCCTTGAACGCAAACCGCAGAAGGGGTCTGTGGCGAGGCAGAATCGAGATGTGAAAGTACGCGTCCTTCAGGTCGATGGCTGCGAACCAATCCTGGGGCCGGATGCATGTCAGTATGCGCTTCGGCGTGAGCTTCCTGAATGGCATCCTGAGAAGAGACCGATTCAAGGCTCTGAGATCCAGGATATGTCTCAACCCACTGCTTTTTTTGGGCACGATGAAGTAAGGGCTGTAAAACCCCAACCTCATCTTGGCTGAAGGGACAGGCTCGATTGCATCCTTCGCCAGTAGGACTGCAACCTCCGCACGGAGGACAGCGGCATCCATGTTGGAACGGACACAATGCCTCTGTACCTGGGCGGGCGCCTGGCAAACTGAATCGCATAGCCGAGGCGTACCGTCCGTATCAACCATAGCGACGGGTTGGGCAGCTGTAACCAGGCCTTCGCCAACCACTTCGCTGCTCGGCCCTCCCTCTGATGCAGCAGGAGACATCTCCACATCCTCGGGTGCACCAAAGGAGACGCTGGACCCGGTGGCATTCAGGGGAGCGTCATCCTCGGGGAGCTACGGATGACGGTTGAAGTCCGCAGGGCGTCTCCGCTCCGCGAGGCGTTCGGCACCGTCACCTAGAGATCACCCAGGCGCCTCGCCGTAGTAGCGCTAAACCTTTTACGGTTCAATGGGCCGCGAGGAGGACGCACTGGGATCCATCTCGCGAACGAGAGGCCAATAAATGCATGAGTCATCCACGAGCGCAGCCTCAGCGTGTTTCCGGCCCATACACGAGAGACAGCTATCGTGCCCGTCTGAGGATGTGAGGAAACTCCCACACTCAGAAGCGCATGGCCGCATAGACATTCCGGAGAACGGCTATGAGGACGTGCTTAAAAAAAATCGCTCTTTTGTGTTGTCCGGTTGCCCAAGGAGAGCCTCTGCGCGGCACTTTGTGCACTCAGTGAGGTCTCGCTGGTGAGCAAAGATTAGCTGCTCAGAGCCTTTAAAAAGGCTACCAATCTCACGGGTCCCGATCGGCTTGCCCAGTTGAATACAGTGGATCGGAGAGAGAGCGTGAACTCCAACAGGAACTCTTGAAACTTCTGTCCAGCAGACTCGATAGCGTACAGCGTTCGGCAACAGCATCCTGCAGCATAAAGACGAGTGCTCCGAAGCGAAAAAGCATGCCCTCTTAAACTCACGCAGTGATGAGGTGATCAAAGTTTTGTAAAATATAAATGACTCCCTGGTGGTTTACATTTCAACCTTTCAAACTAAGAACTTTATTTTCAACTATAAGAGTGGACGTGAGTCACTGCCTCCAGTTATTTTGACCTGTATAAATAGCATTTTAATGCTTAAAATTGAGAAATGTTATTAGAATTTTTAGATGCTTTCATTTTTATAAATTTGTAATTTGTAATTAAAAAAGTGAAAATAGACCATTTACAGCAATTATTTACCCAAGTATTGCTCATTCAAAAGACAATAGCTTACTTCTGTGTTGCAAAATAAAATGAGCAAATGCACTGGACACACATGAAGTGACCATTAGCCACAGAGAAAGCTAAAACATGCACTTCACACATCAAATTAACCTTCAGAGCTGTTATTACACAAGCATTTTCACCCAGACTGTAAAGGCCATTGTGGAGTAATTCCATCATGCATTTATGCACGCTGAGATAGCTTTTAGGTACCAACAATACTGATATAGGTATCATGCCATGTGTTCAAATGCACAGAGCGGTCCATCGCCGAGCCAGTAATTTTCACTCTTCTAAAGACATGAGTAGGAGGGGAAACAGACATGCTTAAACCGCCTGTTTCCCTGGCAACCGAAGCACTTAGTCTAGTGCCGGGAAGCCCGGTATCCTTTGTTGAATATTAAGACACGGCAACATTTAATTAAGCAATGTACACAGCCATGTAATGAGACAAGAGGCCAGTTAAAAGCCAGTTAACAGTGAGTGTCCTCCTAATAGAATAGCTAAAGACTGTAAAAGAAAACCCACGGCCACTTCCACTTGATCTAGCAGCACGTGTATACAGGGTTGTGACTCAATTATTATGCACAAATGCTCTTGAACTTGAAAAACACTTAAGTTTGGAGGGCTAAGTAATCAATGGGTGGTTGAAATTAATCATTAAAAGATCATAAATAAGATATTAATATCATTATTTTGCACTAGTATTAAGTACTCAGCCTTTTCAGTGAATTATAAATCTTAATGTGCTATTGTGATAATGTGATAGCATTCTGAGCATTGTTCCTTCATTTTAGTGAATTACCAACACTATGTCCTATAGTAGATTCTAATGCCAACATCCACCTAATTTCCAGTGTTTATTGCTGTGTTCATGGATTTTACCGCGATTGTTTCCAATTTAGCGTTAATTACAAATCAACAACTAACCAATCAATACCTGGTTACAAATACTAATGTGACTAATGCTAGACACGGGACCAGGGAAAAAGAACAAAGCTGATAACAAGACAACTGAACAGAAACCACAGTTTCACAGGTTCACAGGTTGTGAAAAGTCAAAGTAAAAGACATGAGAATACAATAAAGACACACAAAAAACGTAAACTAATGCTCTGAAGAGAAATAGCTAGTTTCTCTTAATGCTGCAGATAATGCTGCAACTTACACACTTTCTCTGCATCTCGGTGACTTTCTGAGTAGCTTTGAGTCTGATTACTCACAAAGACTGTAAATGTATGTCATATTGGCTGTGTAGGTGCATTCTTTGTTAGTTAGAGTGACTGGATTGTGTGTAATATTGCATATTATGGATGTGAGTAACCATTGTTGAGATGTCTACTCCCAGAAGTGTCATTTCCAATGTATTGTTATAAAATATTATAAAAGCCTGTGCTGAGTATTTTTTTATTTTTTAGCATCACAGAATGCTTTTGTACTATATGTGATCAATGAAACTTGCACAGTGACTAAGAAGACTGAAATATACATTTCATTTTAATCTTAGCATGCTAATTTTCATTGTGCTTGTATTAAATTGGTCTTGTCTTAATATGACCTTGTATAACCTTGCTATTATTTAATTACTATATATTTTAAATTATATGCATAATGCAAGCTTCTTGTTTTCTCCTGTATTCTATGTCTATTCTGCAGAGCATGCTGGAATGAACATTGGGTTTAAGGTAAAGAGTTTAAGTAAAATGAAAGATGAATATGTGTGTTTTGAGAAAAAAAAAAGCCATATTACACTGCACATGAATGAAGCCTGAAAAGCTCTATTTATTTATAGGCCTCTCCCTGGAGCAAAACAACTGAGAGATGTGTGCCATCCCATGTGTGCCCTCTCTGGCTAGCAGCGTGGGGACGTAGCACCATGAAGAAACCTGTGTAAACCAGTCTGTACAAGAGAATATCTTCCATCCTGTTGTGCTGATGTGAGTATATACACAGTACATCATGCTTTAATCATATATTTGCGTGATTCAAGTATTTAGTAAGAAAACCTGGAAATTAGACAATTTTGTCAAACTGCTCAAGGAAGTATTTTATCAGTAAATCACCCTTAACTCCAGCAAGATTACAAGACACTTTGCTAATTTATATTGAAAAACGGTCTAATGCCCAAGTACACTTAAGAGTGCATATCCCAATAGTTTACTAAAAGACTTTAATTTTGCTTAATGTGTTTAAGTGCAATTCAATTAAACGTTTTTTGTAAAAATCAATATGAAACTGAAATGAAACCCATTTATTATTCCTAATGGATAAATTAAAGTTTTGCCCTATATTTCTGCTACCAACAACTATTTTTAAATCTTCTATCCAAAATCAGACGTATCTGTGACTCAAAGGGTCTTTTTGGTGAAAACATTTCTAGGAGCCAAATGTGTTTCAAAATCAGGTTTTTAGCATGCACCAGTATTATTAGAAGCTGGTCAATACATGTGCTTAAAATTATGTTTAACAGTGTTATTGAGTTTTAGTTTTAAACATAAAATAAACCCCAATAAAATCAAATCTCTAACTGATATGGTATTACATAGTATATCATAGATTTTGAATGTGTGTAACACTAAACAGAGTGTTACTCTGCAATGAGTCATTTTATGCTAGCAAAATGGGTTGCAAACACATTTCATGTTGACTGAGCATCTGACATGAGATAAACATAAGCATTACAATCACACTGCTCTATTTTACCTCTCCAGACTAATCTGTAGTCCCTTGACCCATTCTAACCCCCTTCCCTATTGGAAAACCTAATCTCAATCTCCAGCATGACACGTAACATCTCAGTCAGTTTGACTTCAACGTGAGAATGAGTACCATTCTATGTGGTCTAATCTCTAAAGGCCTAATCTCACGGTCAAGATCTTCGCAACTCGCTCTGTCTCTTAAAGGCTCCCGGCAGTCAGATTACACAGGAAACACATCTCGTTTTGCATAATTCATAGTGTACTAACAGCACCCATTGATGCCATGTACAAGGATGCCAGTGTGATTTTAGCCTGGCAACAAATTTAGCACTTTCACCACTAAGCAAGCAGCACTGCAAACATCTGCGTGATGAATGGACAGAAGAGCATCTCTATCTCTACACTCAAGTGCAAATATGTGCACGTGCTTGTACAAAATCATAAATGACTCATTTTGGTGTTTTAAATTATCATGCACGATGACTAATACACAATGAATAATGCTCCAAGGACACACTGACCTCTAAGTCAGCTGTGTGGGGGGAAGGGTGCTGGAAAAATGGGACTTGGCAGAATATAAGAATAGAAGGAGGTGTTAGTGTGGTTGCAGTGGGGGTGTCCCTGTCCATGGTGCTGAAAGCACTCGCCTATGCCTTGTTGTGATTGGCTGACAGACGCATTTTAATATTGTGACTACACAGCTCTGCTGATTTCTCTTGCTGAGTGACATCAGTGCAGCACCAGCTTTCACTTTTTTACTTTCACACACTGCAGAGAGAGTATCGCCAACATTGCAACATTTGATTTGTAGTTGCTGAAAGACGTGGACAGGAAGAGCAAGCTAGAGCGACACAAACAGGAAGAGATAAAGAGAAAGACAAAGGGCAGTACAGAGCGAGACTAATTCAAAGAGACACACTGAAAAATTCATCTTAGCAAGGATGCATTACTCTCTCGAGTAATGTGGTGAGCTTAATGTATTTCGTAAGTTAACATAAATTTTACACTGATTATGCTTTATGAGAAGTTCTTTAAACCAGCACTCTGGTTGAAATGACACCCTGGTGGCCTGAATAGCGTTTTCATTTTTCTGGTGAAACCTAGATTAATGATTTCCTTCTCCTTCAGTCCCCCTCGTCTAGCAGAGAGTCAGTCATATATCACCTTAAGGTGCTTCGACAAAAATGAATCTCTATCATTTTATACTACTGATGGTTGAAACTCAAGTGAGAATTTGAGCTTGACACCCTGCCCAGTATGTCTGGCCCCATATGGCCATTCTACCTTCAGTTTCCACAAATGGTATCAGCATGAATGAACCAGATGCCTATGAATATCTTTTATTACTTGATTGGCTGACTTTTCTATAAATATACACAATACCGCAAACATGAATACACTTAGAATGACATTATGCTAAACAAAGCAGAACAAGCAAAACAATAGTCAGCAGAAGCCAATGCAAACATCATGTTTTCAGATAATTAAGCATCCTAACACTGCTAATATATGCAGAAATTTCAGCTATAAAATGCTTATATAATAATCCTAAAGCACTGGAACGTTTCACAATTGGTAGTGCACCCCCATTTGCACAGTCCTGTGTTTTTAGTGAAATGTTTGGCAGGTTACATCAATAAACCAGTAGGCGGTGGCAGGCGATTATCTTTATGAGTGAATCATTCATTTAACTGATTCATTCAAAACGCTAAATTATTAGGAAGGAAACAAGTAGTTGTGTTTTTGAATCTTTGAATGATTCACTTAACAGAATTGTTCACAAACACTGATTCAGGAACACCTCTACTGTGTTATACAATGTACAACAGGTTTGCTGGGCTTCCTTTGAAACCATTGTTGTTACCGGTACTGGCAGTAACTCAATACCAACTACTTGTTTATTTAACTTTATACAAAATTATGCTTGTTTATAGAGTAATCTCTGAAACAGTTGATCACATTCACAATTATTAGGACATTTGCTGTTTGACTAAAGTTGTCTCACTTTTTGCAGCCAAAAACATCAGATGTGTAGCGATGTATAAAGTACTGCTGGACAAGTCATTTTCAGGCAGCTTTCTGTTAGTGAACAGGCCAAATTTGAATGACAAGTTAAACTTTTCATCCTTGCATGAAATTATCATTTGCATGGATTCTCCAAACAGCAGTACTAAGTAAAACATGTACATAGTTAATGTAATAAACTACACCTGTTGTTACTGCTTGGACAGAACTTGAGATCTTGAGGGAACTACTTCATATATCTACTAAAATCACAGCAGCAGTTGGTAAGACAATATTGCAAGTTAGTTTTGAGAAACTTTATGCTGGTAGGTTTGATATTAATTATTTAACGCAATGATACAAAAACATTTTAGTGTCAGTCACTTACTCTTTCATGCTTCTGGTGTCCCTTAATGAGCCAGACAGATTTAAACACATACATGATCAAATTAAGCGTTTAGTATCCCAAGATATGTTGAAAGAAACGTATTTGCAGTTTCCACAAATGGTATTGTCATTCAACATAAGACAACATGCTAACACAGCTCAGAGACAGTTTGGAAACCTTAAAAACAAGGTGAATCAAAAGTTTCTATGTGCATCAATTCAGCAGCACAATCCACCAGCCAGGTCTGATTTTACAAAATTTCTTCATTATATATATATATACAACAAATACTAAAGAGTTACATAGAGTACACACAAAATAAATAAATAAAAAATCAATGGTACTTGTTCTGGAATGAGTGTACATTACAAAATGGGAGGTGAACTAATGAGTCAGCACATTAAAGAGATTGCTGGTGCACTGACTGAATGCTGAATGGCGTATGCAAAATAATGCTGAAAGGTTTTACACTCTAAATAAACTGAATAATTATTCCGATCACATGGATGGAAACCAAAGACAAAAAAGGCTTTCAACCATGTGAATTTGTCCTGATCCATGCAGTTTAATTGCTTATCCCTGGTTTAATTGATGTGTTCTGATTACCCACCCTCCTCTGAGACAGATGTGGGTGTGTCACAGTGCTTACGAGCTTGGGACACCTGCCACAAACGGATATCCTTTGTGATGCTGATCAGGACTGTTTGAAAGCCATTGATTTAACACAATGCGTCATATTTCAAAGAGAAAGTGCTCAAATTTCAACATGAGCCCAATTTAAAACCTTCGTATTAGGTTTACTTTAAATATCAAGTGCACTTTAATACACAACTCTCTTTGAAAGACTGAATTTTACACTTTAGTCAAATTTCAAAGGGGTCGAGCGACTGTATCAAATGCTCAACTTAGTGTTGTTGGTGACATTTTCACCTTTGACCTGAATGGGAAATGTTTAATTCAGCAGGGGTGAATCTGAGAGACAATGAAAGCGCTTTGGGGCTGCCGAAACCATTCCAGGCCACCTGCTGCTGGGGGTTGATTACTTTAGCTGCACTTCCTATCATGCTACACTTACAGTAAACTTACAGTTGGGAGACAAAATGTTCTAGAGGATTTTATTAGAATATCTTGGCATTCAAAGTACACATTGCTTGCTGTATTGTACATGATAGATAGATATATAGATAGATGTAATATATATATCTCACTTACAAGATAGATAGAAAGTCAGAATGAAAGAAAGTCAGATCGATAGACGTTATTTGCAATGTAATGAATGCATATGAAAACGCACTCACAGCAAATAAATGACTTGCCAAACAAATTACTTGGAAGAGTGAGACAAATAGTCTGTTTTCTTTCCAGGCCACGCAATGGACGGAAGCCATGTTCTCTGTTCATTCTGGTGTTTCTCTGCTTAGTGACAGACACATTGTGAAATGAGGGCCCATTAGTCACAGAGAAATTCCTTACCCCTATTCCACAATACTGACACCAAAACAGTACCAATGGCCTTTTAAACCAATTCAGTTGTATCGATGACCTTTGAAGAGGCGTTGCATGAACATGATGGGCAGATGAACCAATAACTTATGTATAGGTGACCAGATGCACAGTGTAGGTATATTTGATAGGCATCAACAAGGCAAAGAAAGATGTAATCTGAACCTGAATCCACTTACATTCTAGATGTTTCTTTTTAGGTCCCATCACCTCATGCGTGGTCGCTTTACACACCGCACGAGCCACTTCGGATCCCGTGAGGCTGTACTGCGCCGCGGCGATGCGGTCCGTCAAAGTCTGACCCGACATCTTCCTTCTCTAGATTCAAACGCCCTTATTCCCGTGTAAAGAGACGCGTCGAGTTGTTCCAAAGCGTCCACAAGGATGAGGCCCTTTAAAATGGATTCTCGAGCACAATTTACGATATTAATATGATGTAATTGTTATCAAGACCAAGCTGAGATGAAGACTTTATCATGGATAATGAGCAACGGACATATTTAAGGCAATGCTAAAACATACAGTTTACTATAATATCATATGAATTTCAGGTCAACGCCTGCGCCGTGTATTCGCCTCGTGGGGATGCGGGAGCATACAAGAGATGCGTAACGAGTATTTCAACCGCGAATAGTAATTTATAAAGAGTAAACGGTGAGGGTTAATGTTATAAAAGACAATTTGTATAAAGTCACAAAAGATAATCCTTATTTGAGCGTTGTTTTGGAAGAGAATGTTACGATGATGCTCGGCTCGACCAGTCGTCCTTCTCTCCTCCTCCAGATCAAGGATTAATCTTCCTGACAAACCCCGCTGGATGTGCAGTCACCCAAACCTTCAAACGGCTTGAGTTGTTCTCCTCATCTCTAAAAAACGCTTGCCTTCCTTTTCCTTCACCCCGTGGCTTTGTCCAGTTTCGGACAAATGTCGAGCAACGAGGATGAAACACAGCGATAACGGGAACCCGCGGTCCCTACTGGACTTAATATTTATTTATTTGTGCTATCACCCCGCCCCCACGTATGAGTCAGGTCACACGTCATTAAAAACCCAGATTGCGTTTTACTATCTTCGCCCAATGTAAGTGTACTTTTATTGATATATAGGGAGAATAAATTTTGAGCCTTGAATCTTTTGATCTTTTTTTAGTCAGTTCACCGAAGGACCCATTCTGAAGTTACTGTAAGGGATTATAAATTATCGAGTTTGTCATCCGCTTGGTGTGACTTTTATTAGGCTATATAAAACAACTACAAAATGTCACAAATAAGTAAAATAATTGTTGTCAATCTTGAGACATGGGACTAAACAGGTCCAGCAAGTATAACTGCTATTAGATGTCAAAAATAAAAATATTATCATGTTATGAGGGATTAATAATACTGTAGAATATTTAGCACAATTATCCCTTTCAAAATTAATTTTCTCACTATTATACCAAATCTATAACTTATTGTTCTCTCAAAACATCTAAAACAGTGTCCACAGAGAAGGATTCAATCATTCATATGCTTTAAAATTAATTTTAAAAAAAATTAATGAAAAAAAACAAACTTGTTTTATGAAAACAACACTTAATATCTCAAATAAAAGCAAGGTTGTTTTCAGTGACACATGCATGTTTCGTAAGGTTTGATAAGTTGTCCCCACTTTTTGATTATTTAAAATAATAAGATTTTATTCTGCTGAAGCAGTTTCCAATGATATATAAAGATTTAAATTCCACTCTTAAATAAAAGCTTTATAAACAATAACACACTCACTGTTTGTTGTGTTTAATACAGTAATTAATCGTCAGATTAATATTTTGATATTTTTTCATTGTGAGTATAAGGTTTTTTTTAATTGACTTATTTATTTATTTTTCACAATTTTTTCTTAATTCTCAAGAACGACTGACTGAATTTTTCAAAATATTTTTTTCATTTAAAAAATAAATTGTCCATAACGTATGTTATTTTAATGGTGCACGCTTTACACATTCATAATCTATCAGCACATTTTCTTTATGCTTTGTTCAGTTCACACACAAACACATCAGTTCACTTAGATCGTTCACAAACAAAATGTCCATTCAGACTCTAACATGATTCGATTAGCTGAATTAATTCGAATCTAATCACTGAATCACCAAACTAATTCAAATCCTTAAAGTCAATTAACTTATTCTAGGTGAGTAGTTCACAAACTGACCTGGCACATTACAATTAGCGCTTAGCTTAACATAAGCATTTTTTAAACTAAAGGCTTATTTTATTATGTTTGTTCAATTAGATCACAGTTTAAAGAAAAAGAAACAGCTGTGGCGCAAGTGAAACATTTGTTTTATTTGCTCTCCCACTTACTTTAATACGCAACCATATATATTTTCATTATTTGATCATTTCAAAGAAACATGACTTTTAACTGCCCACGTATATGTATATGTTTTTTTTAGACAAAAGGTTTTTGCTCACACCATTGAAAACTAATCCAAAAGGAAATAAACATTAGTGCAAGTTTGATTAGTTATGGACATGAGGTCTGCTACAAGCCTTTCTGTGGATGAGGGAGTTCAAAACTGTTTTAAATTCACATGATATGTCATCTTTATTAGGCAAGTCACCACAATATGGAATGGCACAGTATCATCACACTATCCTATGGGCTCAAACAAATGAAAATAAATAAATCACAATGGGCCATATTTACAAGTAAAAGACTTTAAATTAAATAATAGAATTTTGGGGGAGAAATACATTAAATAGAAAAGCAAAAAAAATGTACAAACTTTTTTTGTTGGTTTGTTCTCTTCCATTTTTAAAATGTGAGGTGTTAGTGTTTTTGCCATAGCTAAATAGTTTTTACTTTTTTGTTCATGTCAGGTCACGTTTTGATGAGTCCCTCAAGAAAGTCCTTCTCAACCATTTCCTCAATGTTCTGTCTGGCCCTGCTCCAGAAGACTTTCTGGCTCTCCAGCTTGCCATCCTTGCCAGGGAATGGGCCGTCTCTGGGAGTGGGGCTGTGATATGGTCCTGAACGACTGTTACCTTTACTGCTGAAGACCTGACTGAGAAGGTTGAAGAAAGGAAGAAGCTGCTCCATGCTGCGGATCACGTATAGGGTGAGCAGAAGCTGTCCGGGCTCCCAGGACAGAGTGCGTGTGGAACAGTCTTCCTCTGGATTTTTCTAGAGTTAATGGCGGCATTACCATGAGAGTTAATGCTTAAAAGCATTAGCAAATATACTGAATAATTTATAGGCCCTATGCTAATGATGTGGAATTAATCTTTATTAAAATAATGAGGCTCCAATAGGCCAGAATTTAAAAGATCATTTAAGTGTATATTGTGGCAAATTTGATATGGTAGTATTACCTTGGCCCTTTTTCTTAGCAGCTTGGCCAGTCTGACAACATAGGGCTTGAACTCTCTCTGATGGGTCCCCTGCCTGCGGACCTCCAGACCAGAGTCATCCGAGGCTTCAGGGACGAAAGCCCAGCGATACCTGTGGTAGAGAAAATTGTTGTCTTTCACATTAATTATGCTCAATATTTGTAAGAATTTATCCATGAAGAAAAACATGGATTTTCATGAGGCTTTTAAAAAAACTTGACTATCTGTTTGAACATCGCTCGTGAGTTTAGTGTAAACAAAAGAAACAGCTATTCCATTACCTTTTAACAAGAAACATTGCTGCCCTGTACTAAAATACATTTTAAACATTCAGTGTGTAGAAATGTGTAAGGGCACCCACATCTGGAACTGAGGCAGACTCTCAGAGGGCAGAGCGAGGGCCAGGTCCAGCAGCTTGCAGGCAGACAGGTAGAGGTTAAGCCAGCGCTGGCTGTTGTAGGAGGTAGAGAAGCCATTGCCCCCTGAGTATGTAGTCTCAAGCCCTGCAACCGAGGGACCTGAGGTCCTGGAGAAAAGCCAAAACCACATAAGAATTCAACAAGCAATATCACTCATAATGTTTTAGGCCCCATTCGTTTTAAACAGCATTTTAGAAAGAACACACTGCGGTTTCTGCTGCATTTCCGAAAACAATCTGCGTTTACAATACACAACCTAAAACGCATGTCACATGACCATTCATGCAGTTGCAACCATAGGGTAGATATGTATATATAGATTCCCTATTATTTAAATGGTGGATGTGTCTATGTGCTTGAAGACCATAGATACCTCATTAGCAATTAGTTTCTATGGGCCGCTATACATAAGCTGTTTGCCATATTGTAGCGGGCTTGACAATTGATGCCACAATATGGCTCAATGGTCTGTGTAACCCTGCAGTATGGTGATTGACCTCAAGTTCACCATTCCAAGATGGCAGCCGCATCTACGTGCCTGGAGCAGTCCAATGGGACATCTATGTCTATGACAACAATGGGCATGATGTTATTGTTTATATGATCGTCAATGATATGCAAAGCGAATGTGGGCAGCCACATTGTTGTCAAAAGTCTCTGTTGACACTGAAATGCAACCTTGGAGTTCTCAAACTAAAATGGGGTCGGCAGTGTTTTTTTTTTTAAAGTCTCCGTTTTCAACCACAGAGTGCTGGAGTAGTGTAAAAGGGCGTATCTGTAGCAGAAGTTATTTCATCCGTTTTAAAATGAAAACGCACTAGTGTAAACAGGGCCTTAAACTGAACAAGATTCTAATTCTCAAAAAAATTAAATGATAAAACCCTAAGATATTAAGGATTGCTACAGATTTAAATAATGAGTACCTGGTGATGTCCTCATCTGCAGTGAGTTCTTGTTCCATAAGTAAGAAAACCTGAACCTGAAGGAAGAAACAAACCATTGTAAAAATGTCCACTTATTACTCACTTTAGATTGGCCCCTGTGAGCTTCTGGTATTTCAGCATCAGAGCTTACAGCTTGCTTATGATTATACTTAATATGTAAATGTGCAAGGTGTGTCACATCCTCACCAGCTCAGTGATCATAGTGGGCCAGAGTGAGGTCAGGTGCTGGGGGGACATGCGCAGTAGCAGCACTCTGAAGAAGAGGAAGACCTGAGCATGGAGGATGGGCACTTGAGGGAGTCGTAAGCTCTCCACAAGACGCTCTGAAATCACATCAACATATTATTTACAGCTTACTTGTTTGCTTTGTTACTTGTTTGTGAATGCAACTGTAGGGTCTTCACACATTAAAACTTGGGGACAGATAGAAATGAAAAAGATCCATTTTTAACAGGGGTGTCCAATCCTGCTCCTGGAGGTCCACTGCTTTTAGGTCCAATCCAAAAAAAAACACACCTAAACCAAGGTCTTCACGATTGTTCAAAACTGCTGCATATACATCAATGGTGCATTAATTATATGAGCAGCCAATTGTGGTAGTGTCCAAAACCATAGTGGACATTAACCAATGCACTTTTTCAATCCCATTATGCACTGCAATAATAAGTGTATAACCAATGTGCACTCATCCTCCACTTGAGAATACCTATACACTATGAGTGTCATGCTAAATGAATTCCCGTATCTCATCAGAGGATGCTGCAGCAGTTCTAGAGAACAAAGTGCTCAAAATGTCTAGGGACACAGCCCTAGAGTTTTACAAGCAAGTCTGTATGACATCGGTACTTGATTTTGATAGTGTGGAAAGAGCCAAGCGTTGAAGTCAAGCGAAAAAGCAGCAAATTTATTTTTCCTGAAAGCACATCTCTCACCATCCTCATTGAAATCTATGAATGTGTGTACCTTGGATGTCTGGCAAGTACTTCTGGTATTGGTCCACCTCGCTGCTGTAGATGGTGAAGGCTAATCGCTTGAGAAGCATGGCTCTCTGCTCAAGCTCTGCATCTCGATTGGTGAAAAGACTCACAGAGCTGCTCTGAGCCACGGCAACTCGGGCTGCACATATACAGAATGTTAGCAAGTTCTACAACACTCCAAAAAACATTAATTCGATGATGGCGATAAAGCAACAAGATGGACGCAGCTGGATAGCCCTTTTAGTAGAAAGGGAAGACTCACTCATCAGGTCTCTGAAAGTGGTTTTGTCATGAGTCATCAGGTGGTCTACGATTGCTCTCCAGCTGAAAAAGAGAGATGTGGTCAACTAGAGGTCACAATGCCCTGTGAGTGGCAGTAAAACCACAGCGACAAGAAAGGACATGTGCTGTACAGTACTCACTGGCTGACACAAGATGAGTCCATCTGGAAAAACGTATGATCCATAAACAGGTCGAAGGCTTCTTTCTTCCAGGCTCTCCGGGTGTACTGATAACCACTGAGGCTGCTCAACAGCTGGATACATGCACGATAACTGGGGGCATTGTGAGCACTGGCGGAAAAAAGGTCAAAATACCAAGATCGTGATCCCTATAATATATTTGAATTACAAAATCCAAGATAATAAAATAGCTTCAGCAACTTTATGCCCAATTTTTTTTTTGCCCATTTCCCCATCAAGTTAACTACCTATGGTTGCGCAGATAGGGCACAACATAATGCATGAGGTTGACAAGCAGAGGAATCACTCGCTCCTTCTCATCACTGTAGAAGACCATATCTAATAGATGAGCCAAGACCTGCAAAGACAACCCATGCATACATGAGCACATTAATGCAATCCACAGAAAACCATATTAACACAAACAAACGAGAATACAAGACAAGTAGGGCAGGACAGGGAATGGGAAAAAGCACATCCTCTGGTGACCTGTAAATGTTCCTGGTGTGCTTGATACTGATGCAACATTCCAGTTTCTCTATAAATGTTATCTGGTAGATTTGGCTTTTCTTTATATTTAAAGAAGGAAATGTGCATGATTTAACATTCTGTGTTTACCTCAGCCAACAATGTGAGGGCGTGAACGCTGTACACTGATGGAGTGAAGCTGGAGGCCTCCATCACTGTGAGCATTAGATCTGAAATCCACATAGTGTTAGTGAGAGACTCATGCCATTATGAATGCTAACATAAGTCAAAGTACATGGGATATGTCTTACATAAACACTAATACAAAGTCACTGACCTTCTACATCAGCCTCCATACTGGACCCTTCCACCATGATCTGAGGGGAGGGTTTGACCTCTAGGTTTCGCCTTAACCATGTGGTCTGTTCCAAGGATGAGCCAGCAATCGTGCCAATGGCCTCTACGATCTTATGGGTCACATCCTGGGGAATCATGGTTTTTATCATTTCATTTGAGCAATTGTGATAAGACACAGCATGCACCGTGTAAAAATCAAAAAGCATTGTACTTTTAAAGCAAGTAAGAGTAAAGAGTGAGTAAAAGTTCACCTGTAGCTCACGCTGGTCCTTCTTGCTCTCCAGAGTGGGATTCTTTAGAATAAACTCATTTAATACACTAAAGAAAACATCACAATTAATTTTCAATAAAAAGTCCTACAAAAAAATAGAATATAAAAGAATACTTTCAAAACTAAAGTATGACTGGTGGTGAGAATTTACCCTAATATAAGAAACTGTCCTGGAGCAGGCAGACTAAGCTGGACAGAGTCCTTTAGCAAAGCCAAGAGTGATGGCCAGCTATCAACCAGACTAGACACTGGAATCCTAAAGAAAAAATGAGACAAGGATAGTGAGACAGAATAATTTAAAGAATACCTTTGCCATATTTATCTTAGCATAATTCTTGCCTCTGCACATAGGCATAGAAAAACTGGAGCATGCAGACTTCCAGGGAAAGATGCTTCTGTAAAAAAGAGAGAAAAACAAATGTGAGTGATTGGACAAAGTGACTGGAGAGGAATTACGACAGTAGCCAGGATGTATTTATTATACCTTCTCTTTGGCGATGGCTGGGGGCTGCTTTAGGACTTCCTTCACTGTCTGTATTACTGTCTCAGTTCGCATGGCACTTACCGAACGAACAAGTTCCACAAGGAGAAGCTGTTCCTCACTAGCTATGGGAATGACCTAAAACAGGCATGAGGATGAAATATGTTTGTTTTGTCATGTCAGGGAGCAAAAATAATCATGACTTCTGGTGTAGCTCATACCTTGTTCCTGGATGAAGTTTTAGTCTGCTTCCTTTCATTCCACACGTAGGCAATAGCAGCCATGAAGTGAGCCCCATGATTCATTGAGATTGGACCCAGCAGCTCTAGAATCTGTTGCCTGAGATTCTGAGAAACCCCCATGAAAACAATTTCAGTTAGGAAAACACATGGACTACAAGAAGCATTAAAACACAACCACCACATGTCTCGGGACACAAGTCCAGTCTCCTCTGGGTACCTTTGTGGATCCTAGGTTGATATTGGAAGTGGAGCAGGCAGAAGCTGCAGCTGGCCTGTCAGAACTGTCAGCCAGATAGAGCACACCCCACAGCAGGGTTACAGAGGACATGATGGTATGCAAGATGGAGAGAATCCCTGCACGGGCCTCCGCAAGGTGCTTTTGATCTACATTTGCCTGTAGCTGAAAAATACATGCACATAAAGATAAAAAACTCAAAGCCAACAGCCAACCAATAATTACTACAAAAAAAACTATGCACTTATTATTATATATTCACATCATATTATCTTTATCATTCTTTTAATTACTTTTATCCCCTACATTCAGCATTTTAACATTTAGGAGCCATGAAACTCAAACATGGCTAGCTAGCTCCCTCACCTGGTGATATTGTGATGTTGGGTCCAGCAGACAATAATGGATTATGGCTGTCATTCCTTCTAGTACAGTTAGAATCAGGTCAGGAGGGATACACAGTGCCATCCACTGGGGCCTAAAAACACACACAGCGTACACACAAACACACATTAAATTTATCTTGATAAACAAAGTATTACTTCCAAAGTGCATAGTATTTAATTTACACTCTCTAAAGTGCCTTTATAAGCCCGCTATGCCATTTTTAGGGCAATAACTGAGGAACTGATTGTAAACAGTGCCCTCTTGTGGATGTAAATAAACTTTCACATTCACAGACTTAAATAACCAAATAGTTTGTGATTATACTCTTTATTTAAAACAGTTTAAAGATTAAAATAATAACATGCTTTGCTATATGAATCTGTTTCCCTGTTAACTTAAGTGGATGAGTACCTGGTGTCCGTGAGGCCTGTCTCATAGCGGTATTGCTGGATAAGGTTGTCAAGGTTTTTGCACAGCTGAAGTGTAACAGATGCAACTACTCGCCGAAGGATTTTTCCCATGTATGGCAGAGTGGCTGTAATAAGGCCAATCCATTGTGGATGCATCTTGCAAGCATGATGCTGATGAAGGGCTCGGATCACAGCACACAGAAACATGCCCTGAGCTGTGATGGGTTGCCCATGCAGGTATTGCAAGGAAGTCATAGGTTGTTGCGGGTTGACATGCTCTACCTCGCCTCCAATCAGCTCAAATCCAGCCCCGGGGCCATTTGTTCCTCCACTAGACCCAGTTGAGACCGGACCTCCCTCGCCACCCTCTTCCACTGGGATCATCACACGGTGCTCCAACACCACCAGACTCTGCAGCAGACGCAGGAGTTGTGACTGTATGGAGCTGCAGTTGTCCAGCTGGTCTTCTGACAGATTGATAACACTGTCTTCTGAAAGGCCCTCCTCAACCGCAGCCACATTAGTGCCGCGGGCACTGTGTTCATGCCATTTCTGCACACTAAAGATGGTAGAAAGCAAACAGTGTAGCACTACTTTCTGCACTTTGCATTTGGACAGAACGTCACAAATAAAGCTTGCAAAGCCCTTGGCTGAGCCTCCAGTGACTTTGACGAGCTCACTGAAGAGCAAAGTCAACACCTCCACGCTGGTCAGTTGCATGGCATGGTTGCCTGCCAGGTCCTGTGATGTGGCGGCAACATGGGCCGAGTAATAGCTGCGCAGAAAATAGAGGCAAAGGGAGATGATGATCTCCAGGAACATGGCACTTCGGAAGGAGTGGGAGTGCGAGTCCTGCGGGATGGGGCAGTAGAAGTCTTTGCCCATGACAGAGACGCGATGGCGTGCTAGCAAGTTCTGCAGAAGAGAGAGCTGCGGCGTGTATGTGTTGTTTATGCTGGTGGTGGAGATGGCACTCACAAATCCTGCTGGAGAGGCACGAAGCATGGCTGCAATAGCAGAGAGGGCATGCAGAGTCCGAGAAGAGTCATAAAGCTGAAGGTACAGCAGCACATGCTGGTATAGAGGATGGATGTTAAAACGAGAAGGTGACCCAGAAGTGCGAGATCCTCCTGTCCCACCAGCACCCCCACCACTGGGTGAGCCTATGTCACTTTCAATCTCTGACACCTCCCCTTCCCCACAGCTGTACCAGTTTTCCAGGTCTAGACTGTCACCGAAGAAGATGCTAGGTGGCCGGCTCTTCTCAGCCTGGTTGGCCTTGCATCTCTCATCATCTTTCCTCTTGACCTTTTTGATTTTCGGCTTGGCTCCTGGGGATTTGTCAACGAGACGCTCCATAATCTTGCCTTTTAGGCTGAGCTGGGTGCTGCTGTGGCTGCGCTTACGGTGGGGATCATCAACCTGGAGACTCTGCTCAGCGGCAGCACTGCCGCCACCATCAGGCAGCATAATGATCGAAGGAGAAGAGCTATGGCGAGCAATGCCTTCCCGATGTTCTTCTTCCCCGGAAGCATCAATTGAAGCCACAGCCAGGAACTCCAAGGTTCCCCCTGCAACCAGTTCTGGAAGCGTTCTAGGTTGGGTGTTGGAGAAGGGGGCAAGGGTGATGCACGGGTTATTGGACATATCAGTGGACGAGTTGGAACTGTCAGAGTCTGTCTGAGGCCAGCCATCAGGAGATGGTGTCTCAGAGGTCTCTTTCTCTACCATTTCCACCACCCTGTCCACTATCTCAAAAAGCACAGCAGACACTGCTTTGTGCAAGGATTCTTCCTCTAATGAAACAGATTGACAAAGTACGGGATCAGATATATTAACAGTGCTACCACCTCCTTCCACTTCATCAAAGCTGCCATTGTCTATGGTGGATGACTGAGAGCCACTCGAATCTGAGCTCTGGGGGTCCCCCTGCTGATCAGAAGGTTGATATTCACCACAGAGCTGCAGGTTCTCACTGCTCAGGCTCAAGAGAGAAATACTGTCACTCAAAGGGTTAACTGTGAGACTAAAGGGTTCCATATCATCCAATGGGATGCATCTGCTACACGCTTGGACACCCCTGTGGCCATCCCCTGATATCTGATTATAATCTGTGGAGGAGACAAATGCATGTTTGTTAGCATTAACATAGATGCTAAATTTATTTAAATTGTTAGAAGAACCCTCTTACTTTCGGTACAGTCCATATCCCTCATATAGATAGGTTCAGAGGACTCTTGTTCCGGTGGGCTGGGAAAGACCTGGGCCCAGTGACGCTGTGCTTGAACCCGTTGAATGGATACACGGTGGGTCTTAGGGTGCAGCAACAAAAGTAGTAGCGGTTCAAGCACGCGGGCTATGTCATGTCTCTGCAAAACCTGGTTCAGCCAGGCCCTGCCAACAGCACTTGCAGATCCATCCCAATAACTGAGGCTGTCTAACATGATAAACAGAGACCTACAAGAGGAAGAGAAAGATAAGGTGACTATTGAATTGTTTTTGTACATTTATACTTCATCAACCATAGAGGTGCTGTTACCTGTCAAAGGTCCGATTGAAAGGGGAGGACTTGGTGATATTCAAATCTCTGGTTAGGTGCCAAAGAACTGAAAATTTTACATGAGCCTCCAGACGTATTCTCTAAAATAAAATTTGGTAATAGATGAGAAAACATATCTGTGCATGCAACTCTATGCCAATTATTTGTGGGGTGCATGTATGACTGACCCGGTCACGGTGCATGAGCTGCTGGCTAATGACATCTTCACAAATGCTGGGTGAGGGAGCCAAATTGTGAAGCTGGTAAAAGAGCTCCACACTGCGCTTGTGGTGCTGGGGGGTCGACTCTCCCAGCTGATCCCATAAGATAAGGGCTACACTCTACAGGAAAGAATTGAGAAGGAGATCAATATAGAAGGAGAGACTACAAAAGAATGCAAACGAGTAAGGAAATAATGCACACCTTGAAGAAACTGGTTTTCTCTGCAATGTACTTTAAGATACCCGGTGTGAGTGGCGGTCGAATCACCACTGCAACACGCCCCTGGCTCGGACTCATTGGCTGACCCGAGTCTGGACTTGCCACACGCTCAGCTGTCACCATAGCTACAGACTGTGTGAGTCCGACAAGGTCCATTACAAGTGAGATAGCCACCGCTTGAATACTGAAATCAACAGCTGAACAGCACGAGTCCATCAGGGTTTGAAGCCACAACGCTGGCTGAACACTGTCACCTGTCGGGCAAGCATTGGAACAATACAAATATGCTACATATAAGGATTTTGAGTGTAAAACAAAGCCTGTTTTTGTATAAATTGTACTCATTAACTGCTCCAGGAACCCATTTGCATTAATCCAAGTGAAAAAGCACAGTGCAATTATGCAAGGAATAAGTGAAAACCAACACTAGTGTTTCAGGGTTATGTTTCAGGATGGCATTCAAGCAAAACGAATGTCCTAGTCCCACCTTGGCAAAATGTATAAGTTAAGAAATGGTAAGAGAAAGGGATTTTTACCTGCCTGCTCCTCTCTAGTGGGAGAAGACTTTAGGTTGCCCTCAGCAATGTAGACTGGAAAACTAGAACACTCCAGGAAGAGCTGGCAAGCAGCAGTGAATGCATCCAGACATTCCATCTGCTCAGAAGTCATCTGCTCCTCAAACCCACTTGTGCGTCTTTTCTCAGCCACCACAGTTAGAGTGTCCATTTCTGCACTGCAGCTCTTCCCTGCCTCTGTCTGAACACCTGGGCTAATGTAAAGCCTCACCAGGCAAGAAAGAAACTGTTGGAAATGTTCAAGGCAGCACTGCATCACTGGCTTGTCCTGGGGCTTGATGTGGGCTGAACTACTTAGCCCGGATTTGGGTTTAAGTTTGGGTTGAATAGGTACATCTTCAGGGCTGGATGCACCATCTTCGGGATGCTGCATGTTATCAGGTTGCTCCCCACGTTCTGCTTGGTACTGTATGAAGTCAGTGAATCCACTTTCTGACAACTGGCTTCTGGAAACATTCTCACCATCTTCAAATACATCAGCGCTCCCAGAGACTTCAAGGGTGACCGGTAGGGTCTGACATAGACAGGGAATGATAAAGTTTATATTCACTGGTCTCTAGCCAGACACCACAGTGCAAAATCTAAAGAATTTTAGTCATTTTAGTCTGGGACTAGCCTTAAGCCTTGTAGGTTAAACCAGAGGTTAGTTAGCTTCCAGACAAATTTATCCTTATCTGTTTGCAAGAAAACTAACCATTTTTAACCCTTTAAAGTATTGTATTACATCTTAGACAGGTTCTTATCTATCACCTATTCATATTTTATTATTATATACTCACAGAGACATCATTTACTACTGAAAGGATTTTTATGCTTGTCAAATCAGAGGACATTTCTCAGATCTCTCGCACTTCTCTACACTTTTTCAACACTCTGTAGGCTAGCTATAAAACACTCAGACATCCACAACTAAGTGGTTCCAATCACAGAACCGTGTAGCAGCACAGAGCTAGACTCAGGTGGCAAACAGTGTGCTGCATAAGCCCCAGAGGAGGAAAAGGCGAGAGCTTCAGAGGTTGGAGGCCATTTTCACCTGAGTGGAAATGACAGACTCTTGGGCCTCAGAGGCTAAACTTGGCTCCCACTAGAGAGGGGAACTCAGCTGTGCATGAACGTCTCATCGCTATTACCTCGCTTTCTCTGCCTGCATGCTGGCACTATCAAGGGAGTCTGGCATTAATTTCGATGAAGCTTCACTTAAGATATAGGCACATAGTCCTAGTAAGGTAGCAAACAGGTCATGGCTTACACACAACTTAACAAACTTATGTCATGAGGGAGGACCATCCTGTCTATTGGCCCCATAGCAGGGATGGTTATTTCCAGGCCAGTGCTTGTATAGCAAACAGGCCATATTGGCTTGTCTTTAACAGACTAATGCTGTAGAGACCATTTTCAAAGACTTTAAAACAATAACAGATATTCTAAGTAGACAGAGTACTGTTGATATTGGCAGTTAGATAAAGTACTGAGTGATGTACAAAGTCAGAGTAGAAAACAGGACATTTCAGCACTGAACTCTGAACAATTAAGCACTGTTTAATCTACACTACATATTCCCTGTGAGGAAAGCCTGAACAAACTAAACATGAACCACAGGGCAGAGATGAGTCAAAGATTTATGTTTTAGCCGAGCATCACACTCTGTCTGCACTCACGCCAATGTATTTCCCTGGTTGGGTTTGAATAAATAAAATTCAAATAGTATTGAATTATTTTCTTTGATTCATTTCTTCAGTTATGAAGGGAAGTGTAAATAGCTGACACTTACATTTCAAAAATACTAATAAATAACTATTACTAATTAAGAGGTTCAATGAAACCTCTTAATTCTCACAATAAAATGAAAAAAAGAGGACCATCTACCTGTTAACTGCAGGCTTGATTACTGGATGGTAAATTTGAAAATAACTTGTTTTTCATTCTTTTTTTTTTTGTTTTGTTTAGTTTATTGCTTATTTTTCAGGCATGGAAATCACAATTTTCCCATATTTCCATAAAATTCCCATTTATATTTCTAGGTTTTCCATAATTGTAGGAACACTTATAATTAGTGGATACAGATTTAAGAAAATTATTTTCAAGATAGCACATATTAAAATATTCTAGATGATGAAATATTTTAGAGCTGCTAGGAACTAGAAAACAATTCTATTCTATTTAAGGTTTTAGCCTTTCAAGGTTTGTCCCCAGTTTTTCCATGACTGTGTACATTTTTCACAAGTATGCTTTTGTAATGTACTGATACTGTAAATATGTAATTTATACAGAAAGCTAGTCATAAATGTGAATTAGCTAGGTGCACTGAACATGCTCTTACCCTTTTCTCATCTTTGTCTCTAGCTGAAGGGGTCGTTGATGAACCAGAGGGCAGTGTGAGGGGTGACACTAAAGGGGGCTGGACTTTGCTAAGGATCTTCGAGCAGAGGCGCAGACAGTGGGTGAGCTCTTTCAGGCCCAGGGCCTGCAAGTGTGTGGTAAGAGCAGAAACCATCCGAAGCAGCAACTGAGGTAGGTGTTCTGTCTGGATCTCAATGTATGTCTCCTAGACAAACCAAAAAAAAGACAGGAGTGAGGTTCAGTTCTTAGTTAATATTAGGCTAGCTGGATGCCCATTCCTGCATTACAGACAGTATTATAAATTACGAGTGACGGTTAACAAAACTGCAACAGCAAATAAGAACAATTTAGGCTTAATGTGTGGAGTAAAAAGGAGTAACAAGCTTTTTAATTGGTGAGCACATGCAAGTTTATGGTTCTACCTTCCGCAACATCCATAGATAAACATGAGCGATTCAAATATCATTACATTTTTAATATAATTTAACACAGAGACATCTTCAATTTTGTATCACTCCGCTTATCTGTTTTTATGGCTTATCAGGTCAGAGTATGTGAGCAATGTGAAGCTGGAGTGGTGTGTATTTGTCAAGAGTGAGAAGCAAGACTTTTTTTTCTTTAAGCAGGGAGAAGGAAATGGAAAACCTGAAATGATTAATATGGATGTTTCTGGGAAGGTAGACAAATAATTATAGTGAAGTGAAAGTGAGGTAAAGAGGCAAGTAAGAGCAGTACCGTACCTGACAGATAACCCTCATGCTTCTAGTAGGCTTCGAGGGAAGAAAAAGAGAGCAGAGATTTTCAGACAGACAGAAGCAAGCAGAGCAGAGGCCAGAAAACACACTTCAGAAACCCTGATTGGCTCATTCGCAACCAGTCTTAGAGAAACTAAGACCAAGATGATCCTAAAACTTTCACGAGGACATCAACGCACATAAAACTTTGTACACATGTAGGAAATATCTAAGCTATGAGTCTAAGACAATCCAAGTGTGACTAAAATGTAGTTTAGTTGCCTGTAACTAACATAAAGAAACAAGAATGGAGATTAGACCATGTAAATCTAATTAGCTATCACTTTTTTTAAGTAGAAAATGCATCAAGGGAATAATAAAGCAGTAATCTAAACACTTGAATTACTAAATTATTGTTTCTAGTCTAAAGTTTACCAACCAAAGAAACAATGTCCAATAAGAAGTCCACCAGCTCACAGAACTCAACCAATGAGCGTGCTGATGTCTCAGAGCTCAAAGTTTTTCCAGGGTTATGACTGCTCTGAGTCCACCTACAAAAAAAGAGAAAGAGTTAAAATAAGAATGGAACAAAAATACACTATATTTGTCTCCCAATATCCCACACACACCTGCAGCACTCCTCAAACCAGCGTGCAATATAGTCCCACATGTAGTAGGGCTCAAAGGAGTTAAACAAAAGGTTGGCAGTTTTAATGAGCTCTGCTGTTTTCTTGTTCTCTCTGAGTTTGCTGAAAAACACCCCCACAAAAGATAAATTTACACTGAAAATATTGTAATACAATACATAACTGTAAAAATTATTAGTGCGGACCTGCTAAGCTGAGTTTGGTCTTTGCTGAAAGGGTTTTGGTTCTGAAGGTCCAACTCGGCCCGGCACTGAGTGTGAAGGGTACGAAACACTTCAATCAGAACATCTTCTAAGATTGCTGGGCCTAAATAAAGCAGACAAAAAGGCATGAAGGTGATTGCAAGCACTTTCTGGGAGTCTAAGCATTTGTCTACAATAGACATCATGTAGTAACGGCTGTACCCAGCTCAGGCTTGTCAAGAAGGCTGATGAGAATGCGAAACGGTTTTAAGTCATGCATCAGGACGCTCTCCTCCTCCCCTCCTCTAGCCTTCCCCTGCAAGATCCCCACCATGGCCTACAAACACACAGACAGACAAATTTAGGAATGCACAGACAATAAAATCCTGACCAGTAATAATAATAAACAATAATGCACAATGTAGAAAACAAATCTTTGCTAAAGATTAATTTAAACGGTGTTAATAAGTAAATTCTTAAAGTTGAAATAAAAGACAAGCGCATGCCGAACATAAACACCACTGATTGCACAGATTATGTTCTGGAGTACTCTTCAAAATGGCAGAAGACAAGACGGAAACGGGGGGAGAAGAATTATTGAAAAAATATAATGTTATCATTGTTTGGAACAATATAAAATACAATATAATAAAAAATACAGCTGGACTATTTTACAGATGCCCCTGCCATGTTTCCTGAGAACCTGAGAACATTGCTGTTGCATTGTTGTCTACGGAGTCTCAGAGAGCTCTCAGATTGTATCAAAAATACCTAAACCAGTGCTATAAAGATGAAAGGTCTTACTGGTTTGGAACATCATGAGGTTGAGTAATTAATGACAGAATTTTCATTTTGGGGGTGAACTAACTCTTTAAAATAATTTTTATGCCAAATACCAGTGTTCTAATATTTTGTGCAACCACTGTAAAACAAGACCTATAACATGCATTTAAAAAAATCTTAAAGTGAGCATTAGATGACAGCAAACGTAATGTAAATGTAACAAAAGTACCAAAGATAGATTCGTCTGCAGTACCCTTAAGATGAAAGTTATCTCCATTATACTGTGAAAGACTGTGCAAGTGTGTGTGTTTCAGCTCTTTAGGGATTTCACACTTGGTCTAACGCATGCCTGCACAGACAGAGGAACAGACGGTCCCTGCAATAACCTACTTCCCAAACAAGCGAGATCCAACAAGTGGTCCAAACCAGATGGCAAGCAATCAAACAATTCCCCCTCCAATTAAACAAGAGAGGAAAATGCCAGAAACAAAACTCCCCCTGCTGAAGCCCCAAACTTAAGCCCAGGGGTAGTAGGATGGTTTAAAAGCATGGCACTGAACAGCTCTGTCTGTGCCTGCACTGAGACCAGTGTCTCACTGCAAGCTAAACCATGCATGCAGACCACATGGAGAGAAGTGAAGACTCACAGAGTGGCTTATTGACAAAATGTGTGCATGCACCTGTGTGCCACTGCAGACATAACATAAACGGTTTGATCTTGCAACAAAAGGAAACAAACAAGAAAGAGAACTTTTGAAGTTTTTGATTTCTCTGTGTTTGGAAATATTTGTTTAGAGTACTGTGAGCACCAGGGACTACTGAGGTCCCATTGATGCTCAGAGCCCAAAACAACAAAATGAACCACATGAATCCTTTTTAATTTAAGACATGATATTTGGATCACACCCAAAATGCTACATTAAAAACAAGTGACACTTTGAACTTTTTTTCACCTTACCTGAACAAGCATGTCCTTGGAGTAAGTGTTGAAGTAGTGCGTGACGTGCTCTTCTGGATTACTGAGTCGGGTGCTGCGAGGGCCTGCTTTCACACCATTGTTATCGAAGCCTGAAAACACCCCCAAGCCCAGTTTGCACATTGACGTGAGTACAAGGATCTTACATTATTGGAATCATTTTTGCTTGCTTACAGAGATACAAGGAAATAAATGAGGACGAGTTAATGAAAATATGATAACAGGCTATTTGCAGACATTTAAACTTACCGCAATGTTCATCCACAGCATATTGGCAGCAAGTAAGAGACAAAATAAGGTCAACCAACAAAAAAAAAACTACTTAGCAGCCCAACTGTTTTAACATCAATAATAATAAGAAATGTGACTGGAGCACCAAATCAGCATATTAGAATGATTTCTAAAGGATCAGATGGCATTGAAGAACGGAATAATTACTGCTTATTATTTCCATATCATTTAAAGCAGGGGTAAAAATAAAAAGGAGGGATGGCATAGAGTTTGTGTGAAGTGTCAATATCTCACCCAGCAGCCAAGCATAGA
Organism: Enteromius viviparus; assembly: GCA_032353835.1. NCBI lineage: Eukaryota > Metazoa > Chordata > Actinopteri > Cypriniformes > Cyprinidae > Enteromius > Enteromius viviparus. Next base: position 8,002,884 of record JAUCNO010000236.1, on the reverse strand, counting down.
GTCTACGGTTCAGAGACATGTCTCTTCTTAGAACAACATGAAGAGCTGCAGACAGAATTCTGATCATGTCTGGACGTGTTGCCTGAAATGAATCACACAGTTACAGTATAATGTTAGTGTTTCATTTCTGTGTCAAATGCTAACATTTCTATTTTGTGACTAGTGAATAACTCCTAATTTAAATCTACAAATATCCATTTTATAGGTCGTAAAATGCCACCTGAAAAAGCAACAAAGATGGATCACAGAGAAAACTTTAGGAAATGTTTCTAGCATCGGGACAACTAAAGGTGAAAGATTAAAGAAATCAGTATCGTTACCTGACTCATGTGGAAGGGAAAGCAGAACAGGATGAGATCCAGCGTGCTCCTCTGCACTAGCACACTAGAATCCTGTACAGATGTGCTGACTGCTTCCACCTGATAAAAACAATAAAATAAACATTAAAACAAAGCCAAATTAACAATTTCTAAAGTTCATTATTAATGCCTGTTTTGATTGCAATCAGTGTACCATCAGTTCGATGTCACTGCCAATGATGTACAGCTGGTCCTCCATGGATAGTTTTCTGTTAAGATGAAGTAAGACAAAAGACACTCCGGGTAAGCGCACAGCAGGGCTGGTGAGGATGCTGCCCCACAGGGCACTGTAGAAGGCCGGCTGCTCCACAGCTGCTGCCACCTTTTCTAGTAGGGTATTGGTCCTTTGGACAACAGATGAAATATGATTATGATTAGAGATGCGCAATTTATCAATAAACATAAGTTGTCAGTTGAAATTTAATAATGTTCTTTGTTTAGTCAAAGTTAGTCAATACTGGATGTATTTTGGCCAGAATTATATATTTTATTGCAAACGCTCATTTACTTAAAATACCTTAAAAGTTCTGAAATATTTATTTATTTATTTATAAATATATTATTAATACTAGAAATGTTTAGAATATACAGTATTATTCAAAGGTTTGGGGTCAGTATGAATTTGTTTTATTCAGCAGTTATGCATTAAATATACCCCATGTGACAATAAACACAGTGAAAAGTTATTTTGAACTTCTACCCATGAAAGAATCCTGAAAAATAAGTGTTTCATGGTTTCCACAAAGATATTACACAGCACATATATCTTTAACATGGATAATAAAAAAAAGCTTTGCTGTAACTAGAATAAATTACACTACAAAGTTACAAACATCTTAAAAAAATTACAAACACATGCAAACATCTATTTTAAACAACAGTAATATTTTACTATATTGAAAGTAGTATATTCTAGCTTAAAAATATTTTCTTTTACCTGTCATAATACTCTGAGCCTTCCTCTAGACCAGGCAGTACACCGGTCAGAAGTCCCTGCAGGCCTGGTTTAAGAGTCTTTCCCAAGGGCAGGTAGTAGGTCTCATATAACCCAAGTAATACTGGCTTCACAGACATAGCAGCATTGGATAGTAAAGGAAAGAGGCCAGAACTGAGGAGGAGGGTGAAAAGGAATATATTAGGCACTAAAGGTCACTCTAGCAGAAAAATCAATCTTGCAATATCACTACCTATAAAGGAAAAGATCCTTTGCCAGGCGCTTTGGTCCAATGATCTTGAAGATGACTTCGTAGGTCTCCAGTGCCTTGCGGTGAACCCCGCTGGGCAGCGCCGGGTGGAGGCATTGAGCCAGACGCTTTCCAATAGTCAGTTTCTTAGGCACAACTTGATACTTACCATTGTTTTGCAAGACCTGTCCACAAAATACAGAAAAATAAGATCAGTAAAACAAGTGCCCAATTTTTGGGGAAGTTTATATATGTGATCAAACAGGTGTAGAAAAAGACCTTGTTGAGCTTCCCCAGCGCTGAGATCAGATCGGCCCATTCGCTGGAGTACTCAAAGTTTTTAAGGGCCTTATCTACCGCTGCCACATAGTTTCTGTATTTCGAGTCACCGAGGAGTTCCAACTCCTCTGCGTTCATCGTCCTGCACAGTGGGACTAAAATCCAATTCCAAGCTCATGTACAAACATCACACCTTCAGGGTAAAGGAACAGAGAGAAAAAAAGCACAAAGGTTAAAATCAATCAAAAGGAGTGTACTCGAGTATGTAGATCACATGCTTGATGATAAAAAACAAGGTGTGAGCGCCAAGATTCCAGCATACTCAAGATTAAAAGACACTATCATCATTTACTTGTGTTGTTTCAAACCTGTAAGTCTCAAATGCAGCTATTTTGAATAATGATTATCAATGACTTCTGTAGTATTTTGTCAATACTATGGAAGTCAGTGGTTACCATCTTTCTTTATCTTTCTTTTTTGCCCAGCAGAAGAAATTCATACAGGTTTGGAACAACTTAAGTCCGAATTTCCCTTCTATCCTTTTAAGCTACACTGTGTGGAATATTTTTACACTCAACCAAATGCAGCGGCCCTTTAGTAGAGCTCACTGTCAGTGATGGAGACGCTGTGAGAGGTTGTTGAATTATTTACAGGTGTGACACAGTGGCAGGTGAGACACTTAAAGCTATAAAAGGGCAAATAATAACAATAAAGCACTGGCTAGGAAGAAAAAAAAAATCAGTACTTCCATATTTTACCTCACTGTAATATGTGTCAATGACTCTGTCATTTACTCACTGTCATTTTCTACATAATAAAAATCAATGGTGTCGTTCTGCTCAAGATTCTACTTTTGTGTTCCACTGAAGAAAACTCATACAAGTTTACAAAACATAAGGGTGACAGAATTGGTATTTGAGGAGAACTGTCCCTTTAAGATGCACCATAACAGCCCACAGGTTTTACTATATAGTCAAAACCAAAACAAGATCGCAAACATATCAATCCCAAACCTTTTGAAAACGTACTATTTTTTTCAAATGAATTAAACAAAATTCAAAAATCCAACAAATTGTACATGGACTCGATGCATTTGGTAGGCAGCTTGTCAATTCTTATGATCAGATGATTAGGAACAAGAGACCATTGTGTGATGAGAAGGCCCCTATGAGGTCCCACTAAACAATTTTCCAGTATGACAATGACGAATGAGTGATTCATGGAAAACATATCTTCAAATCTTTCCACTCGGTACGATATCACCCACACACGGGCAAAATAACCAAACATGATCAAATGTCATGAACACACGCTAACTGCTAAGCTACTATAGGCTCGCTGTAGAGTAACGTTAGCGGTTTTACTTCACTGAGGTTGCTACTGCTTACCGTTCAGTCGGACGGCGAATTTTTAGAAGGTCTCAGCTGTGAGGGGATGGCTGTTTTTGTTAATCGTGTGGGCAGATGAATGGATAGATGGGTGTATGGTTGAATGGATAGGTTGTGAACGATGTACGCTCAGATGCGACGTCGGGGGTGGGTATACTGACAGCAAGAAACGCTTTCCCGGCTTTCTGGCAAGATCACATATCTGCTTTTAGTAAAGCCATTTGTTATACAGCAGCGGTAATGTTGACATCAGTCCAGGTAACGTTGACATTCTGCGGATGAAACCATTTTTGATTAAAGTCTTTGACAGGTGAAACGCTTCGTTCTACGCATGCGCCACGAGTTCCTGGTTAAACAAAAAAATACGTCACTCTTTCATAATAAAAGTTCCCGTCTTGCGCTGAAGTCGCTTTGTGCGCAAACCCCGGAAATCATTTTTTTTACTGTCGATTTTTCAATTTAAGCGAAATAAGACCTGTAGTAAACATCACTGAAAGAGTTTCACTTTTTTTCTACAATATAACTGTTAAACTATAAACATTCATACAGCCATTTTAAAATACACAGTTTTAATTAATTGTGGACTAAATACTAAAGAGTTTGTAATGCCTACTACTAACGTTACTGTTAACACAAATACCTCACTGTTCAGGCTGTATTATGTGGTTTGAATTCATTGTAAAATAGTAAAAAGGTTTCTTGTTATGTCTGCGTCACCTAAACCAGTAATGTAGCAATACTGCCAGCTGATGGTGCTGCTGAACAAAACTGATACCACTGCATTCGACGTTGCGCACTTTCATTTCCAAAGCGACTTTAAGCGAGTTATTAAAATACATCATCTACCGGACATTTGCTTAAATAGCCACAGGATTATTTATACTTTTGCATTCTTTACAGCAGTTATAATTTTATTTACACCTTTTGTTCTGTTCCTGTCAGGGCAAATCAAATACTGCAGGCTAACCACAGACACAGGAAACAACTGAAAATATAATCACTGGTATTTGTAATTTAAAATAGTTAAGTTGACATTGCGAACTAGTGCAAGACGTTCATGATACAAACGAGTTTCCCTGTAGCCTGAATTTTGTTTGTAATAAACTTTTTCAATCATAACATCTTAAGCAGAGATCTTATTCATGTTTCCGGCCAAACACCAACCATTCATTTCCTGCCTTTTATATGGTGGTTCATTTTTTTCATCTCTTTATTTTGGTTTAACTTTTTTCATAAGTCATCTGTCTTTATTATTATTTTGTATAATAAAATATAAATGTTTAGAAAGTACCTAAGCATACATAGGTACTTAAAATCTTTTCTATAGAACAAACATGTTCTACAATTCTTAAAAATTGTTGCGTTAATGGCATGTCACAGCAAATCACTGTTATAAAACATATCCAGTGGGTGTTCTCGTCCAAATAGATAATCAGTTTCATGGGCCACACAGTAAATGGTTTCAAAACTCTGGGCCGAAGTCCAATGCACAGTGTTAAGTTGTTCTACGTGCCCCGCTGCTCGAACTGGCAGTAGTAGCATTTAAGACTATTGGCAAAAACAAATATTTGTACATCATTATTCTTCAGCTATTGCTCATGCATTTGTAAGCCTTTAAAATGGCAATAAAGACTAACATTCATCCATTTCAAAATGTTAAACTCTTACAGATTAAAAACAGCACACACAAAGACAGTAATAGGGGGAAGGGAAGGATTTTATTCTTTTTTTAGACAACCAAATTAAACAGTCTTTGAGTACAATTTTAGTTCAATTCTTTCCAAAAGGGCTTTCAGTTTCTATTTTAAGTGACATTTTAAAGGTGGGGATAAATTCATAGCCAATTGTTCAAGATAACCAATTTAGGAAAAGGACTTTTACACATTCCATTAAAATAATTGACTTTAAAAAAGGTTAAAAATTTTTATCTGGAATTCTGGGAGGTCAAATACAGCATTGCTGTCTTCAAACATTGGTCTGCAGAGGAAAGACCAATGACTTGGGGCAACTGCAACACTGCTGTATTGGGGTCTGGAAGGACAAAAATAATTAGGGTTTTATCAATGCAAAAAAATTAAAATAAAAATAAAAATTGCATAGGCAACTCAAAATCAAAATGTATAAAAGTCCCTTTCAATTTCAAAATGTTTTTTTCTCTTTCTTTTTTTTACTTGCACTTAAAGCTCGCTCTGCCCCTACATGGTGCATTATACAAAATAAAAATATTATGTGCAAGATCACTGGCAACAAATCACACAGTGCAGGGGTTTTGAAGCACTATATGCAAAATTTTCTCTTTTTTTTAAACAAAATATTCTTCAGCATTTTTAAAACAAGCCACGTCCTCAGCGTGACTTTTACATTCAGTGTTATTACTAAAAATACTTTATCTGCAGGTTTCAAATCCTGCACAAATGTACAATATGCTACAACATTTTATACATTTCATTATTTACATGGCTCCATTACACATATCAAAACTCATCAGCTTTGTTTTGTCATCCTTAAGATAGCTATTAACATTACGTTCTGCAAGAGAGGTAGTTTCCACCACACTCATTACTAAGTGGGAAGGGGTGCTTCATCACATATCCTCGGTTGAAAGAGCAACATTGTCTGAAACGTTTGAACAAAAATGAACAGCAGTGCAAGAATAACAACAAGTGAGAAAGGGCAGTATGTGTGTAGAATGTCGGCTGCCTGCCTTCTTATAAAACAAACAATGTAAACATGTCCTCGCTGGACTTGCGCCCTATATATCTCAGTTCCCCCGTGCCATAATACACACATTTAATAACATAATGCTTGTATCGAAACAACCACAGAGCAAACAAGGCTATGAGACAAGACCACAGAAAGCATTCCTCCCATGTCCTCACATCATAACCCTCCTCTGCATTTTTGCTCTGTGATCATTTCAAAAGTACAGCCGAGTTTAAAAAAAAAAAAATTATGAAAAGAAATGAATTTCCAAAAATGATTTGTCAACCAAAACCTTGATATACGCCGATATAATGCCTTACCCGATGATTTATGGCACTTGTAACCAGATCTGGTCAAACAAGGGGAGGTTCCAACTGAAAATTGCTGATTTCTTAGCTTTGGTAAACATTAAAAAAAATCACACTTTTACTTTTACACTTTTCTAAGCTATAACACAAGGGATGCAAAAAGAAAGTTTAACGCTGCTAAAGAGCTTATGAACCTTAGAGAATTTCAACACCTATAGTGCAATGCGCACAGCGCTTTTAAAAAAAGAAAAAAAAAAGTACAGGTGTTGAAAGCACAAGGTCCGTTGTGCCACCTCATTAGGTTTGAGGTTAGTCAAATGACCTATGTTCACTTAAGCTTGTTCCCCTTCGTGTTCTGTTCGCTTAGATCTCCCTGCAGAACGAAGTCGAGTGGCTTTTACTTCCCAAAAAGCAAAATAAAAATAGATACCTGGAAATGCAGTATGCACTATAACGCTACACATGCTGCTGTGCTTAGCACCAAGAGGTATCCGACGCTGCCTGCTTGATTAAAACTCAAGCAGAGTATGCGTCAAACCTCAGCAAGCGAATAACAACGCAAAGGAAATGGTGTGGATCTTGTCTACTCCTAGGCCTAGTTGAGAAGAAAAAACACACTGACTGTCACAAACAGCCATCAAAAACAGAACAAAACAAAACAGGTGCATAACAGAGCAATGAGTTATTAAGGAGGACATCCAGTTCATCATTTGTCATGGCATAAGGCTCCACCAAAACCTCTCGACCGCCCCCTTAAGGCTTCAGCAGCGAAATAACCATTGGAGCGGTTTGCTTATTTTTTTAAAAAAAGTTTGGTGGTGAACATTGGAAGAAACATCTGCCTGCCAAATGATCATCACCTTATTAAGACGCAAATCTAAAAATAGCTGTAAAATATATTACGCAGCTGGAGCGTTCAAGAGGAGGGCGAGATGCAGAAGCGGAGCCTTCGTTCATATATTGGCTTAAGAGAGCAGCAGTGAGTGACCCTCTAGGCCTGAACCTTCAGGAGGCTCTTTAACTGAAAGGTCATCATCTCACGATGATCGCATACTCCCATGGGAAGAGACACCCAGTGGCTCGGGGGCTTGGGTAGCACACTTGGGGATGGGGGCTCACTAAACTTGGCTCCAGCATAGTTCTGACCACACTGAGCTGACAAAAGTTTGTTCAGATGGGACACCGTACCCTCCCAATTCTGATCATAAGGTGTGGCAAAACGTACTGAGGCATTTTTCTTGTCTACAGACACGGCCTGCCACACCTCAGGAGACCACGAATAGCTGGTGCCCTTCTCAACCCTGCGATGGCTGTGGTGATGGGGCACACCTAAGGCTCCTGAGGAGGCGGAATGCACCACTCCATTCTGGTCTCGACTTCTCTGCTTGCCCCTGCTGATCGGGTGGCTCTTCTTGGGTGCCGGGCGATCTGGAATGTTGTATCTCTCACCACCTCCCATACTGCTTTGATTGGATGTCACCTATCAGATGACAAAAACGCGTTTAATGAAAGAGAAATACGTACATATTTGAATTGCAACGGTTAAATGAAGCAAACCAGTTTAAAACAGGCTTAGAAGTATAATTAAGCTTCCCGTGCTGCAGGCTAACAATAACAAAGGGTTACGTGCAGCCCGAGACAGCCAGCCAGTCCCGCCCATCCCCCACCCGCTTCCTCTGCTTACCTCTCTGTTGTAGAAAAGTTGAGTGCGTGGTTCTCTTCACTTTTTAATTTCTCTTCACCAATAGGGCTCCAGGTCCTCGAAGTAGTTGATCTACTTCTCGCTGCACATCTATGTCCAGCAAGATCTGAAGTTTTCATGTGCCAATGAGCGTTGTTTTGTCGTGTAACCGAGCTGAACATGAATTCACCTCGGCGCACGGTGCTCTAGAAGCCGTGACTCTAACAAAAGAAAACGACATCCATGTTTAACTTCACATTCGTTTTATAAAACATGTAGTAACATTTATTTTCTTCACGAATATTGCGTCGATAACAAAACTAACGTTAACGTTAGTTGTAACTGAAGTGTAAAACAATGAGTAAAAAACGGCAAACGTGAAAAATACGTTAAGGTCAAACAATAAAATAAAGTTGCGTATAATTTGTAATTTAAGCAATGATATATTTTTAAAACTCCGATACTGCGAAATATTTCGTGAACACGGTATTACATAAACAACACCTAACGTAATCTTCCTCCATTGTGCTCAATGTCTTCACGGTTGTTATCCATCAAAAAAGTACATTTTTGGTTAGTTCGGAATTGCAGGTCATTTCTATAATGTTTTACTAATAAAGTTTTGTTTTAAATTATAAATTCAATGCTATTAGGTAATGTTTTCTGGCCCCGTACCAAAACAAAGACTCTCTTACTCAACATGGCGTCAATACCGTCGACGACTCCCTATGTCTTTAACGTTAACCCTGTAGAAAACAACTTACCGACTTCCTCAGGCTTCGATGGAATAAGCCCTTCGTCTTCCCTTGGTCTGGTGGGTCAGCTGTAGCTGTTTATGGAGAAAATATTTCCCGATACGCGAATCTTTGTTTAAATCCGAGTCTACAGCGGAATGGTATTCTCCTTCTCCAGTTTGTCTCCGTCTAACAACAAAATGGACCCTCAACAAAGCCTAAGTAGTTCGAGCTTGTGGTGCGCTGACCAATCAGGGAGCAGCACTGTCGACGTGTGACCAATAGGAGCCATGATCACGCCTGTTGCCATCCTTTCTGCGTCACTTAACGTTACGTGTTTGTGGGGAATTTTGGTTTTTCCGCGTTACTGTAACAACTCGAAGGCATAAAAATATGATCACATGGTTTCTTCCGGTTGGGTTAAGCTGAGACACAAACACTTAAATATTAACCTACTAATAAATGTCCACTCCATATCATCGAAGGGCACAGGACTGGTACAAGTCCACACGTCTTATTATGATAACAATGAAACCGTTTTAAAGGCTTTATATGTCCAGTTTGCTTTAATGAAAGCAAAGAGGACTCATTTAAACTACTTATATCAACTTTCAGACCCCCATATGTTATGGAAAGTTCAAAGAGACACAAATAACAAAAGTATGAGTATTTCGAAATGATGTATAGCCTGGTAATAACCTAATAAAACAGGGGACGCTTTGCAGACATGATCACAAACAGGGCAAAGGTGTGAGTGCGACACAGGAAATTGGCCTAGTTTGTCTTGAAAACCAAAAAGAAACGTGACACATCCTTTAAGTAGTATCACACACCACCTGCTGGCATGTTACAACATGTTGATAATATCCTGCGAAGTGGTATCTACTGTCTATGACGATGGGAGGGGAAAAGTGTTTGAAATGCTACAGATAAAGGTGTTACTTTTGGGGGGTGTAGTATCTTCATAAATCAATGATTTGGGCTTGGAGGAGGCATATGGGCCATTTGGTGTTCTTGAAGTAAAATGTGTGCTTAGATCGTTTGTGGCACTCTAACCCTGAGAATGTTTTAAGTTGAACAGCTGTTAAAAGGCAGATAAACTGCTTATCGGACCAAATTTAAACCTTTTCTTCCTGTTAACCTGTTTCCAACCTTGTTTTATCTGAACCACTCCAGTTTAATTAAACTTAATTAATTTAAACAACTTACACCAGAAAAGTATATATTTAATTTATGTTAGAAATGTGTTGTTTAACAATATTTTAACATAACACTTTATTTGTGCATTATTGTTCCACAAAACTAGGCTTTGGAGCATGAATTCAATGTTCATGAATTCACAATTGTGACAATGTTTCGATGAGCTTAAACTTTTCTAACTGCTAAATATTTTACTGTTTTAAATTTTACATGTATTAATTACTATTTATGATTGCTTTCTCATTTTAAATGTCCCTCATCTGTAGATTGAATAGGCCTACTCCTGCTTACATTTACATTTACATTTATTCATTTAGCAGACGCTTTTATCCAAAGCGACGTACAAGTGGGGAAACAGCAAGC
>JAUCNO010000236.1:7932493-7955897 GCA_032353835.1 Enteromius viviparus | reverse complement strand
CAGAGGGTTCCGCCGGCGTGGCAGAGTGAAGAACCCCAAAAGGTGCCTCCAGGAACCTTTAGTTTTTACAGTGTACTTCATATTAAAAACGTACAAACGAGTCTTTTGAAAAATTTTTATTATGCACCGTCCAGTGAATATTTTCAGTGCTCACAGCACCATCTACTGGACTAAAGCATAAAAAATTATACAAACCATAAAAAATTAAGCATAAATATTTGAGTCCTCACACAAAAAATTATATTTTATTTTCTGACTTGAAATATTAGAAATGAAATGCTGCTCTAATGTGAGTGTTAGGAACTGGATTGGCTATACTTCCTGCCTTCAGCTTCTAAATTGAAAGTTTTTACTATTATCATTGTAAGAAATCTGAACTAAAACCTAATCTTTTATACTTTCTTCGGTGGTGTCCAAACCACAAGCATATGGTCTTCCTTACATTCCCAACATAACTAAATGTATCTTTTAAATGCATATAGCCTATATAAAGTAGATTTTATATTAAACTTGTGCTGGTAAAATCCACATACTAAAAACTAACATGCAAACATTTTGTAATCTGATTAGTACAGCTGTACATACACTAGTAAAACGGAACAATAACAACGTTGGTTTTATTCTACCATGTGACACATTGGTCAGTCAATGTTGTTATTGTCTGGAGGCCTGACCTTTAGTCAGCCCTTCATTTAACTGTACACATATGAGTTATCTGTGGCATATTTTTTTTATTAGATTAGACTATTTAAAGATTTTAAAGTCTAAAAATATTCCAAATTAAATTACAGTCTTAATGTCATATAAACATGTCCAAAGATGTTGATTACAGTTTACCCATCTGACAGATTATGCCTGCGTTATGTCATAAATATATCAGAATGGGCTACATGTACAACTACCATATTTGGGATAGCCAAATGTAAAAATGGTATAATATATGTATAAATTTGCTATTTGTTTGCAACTTTCTATTTGGTATCGGAGATTAACAATTTTAACATCGTAGTTTCCCAGTAGTTACTGCAACTTATTTACAGAAAGGGCAAAGGGTTTCTAAAAACAAAACCTGTCCACTTTGCTTGGAAATGGCATTAATACTGATCTATATATATGACATCTCTATTAGATAAGTAAATTAAACGTACATTCATAAACAACACTTAACATTTACTAACAAATCTTTATCAGCATTTTAAGGTAAGAAACACCGCTTCAGGTGAAAGGTCGGAAAAAAACACCCATTCGCACAAATCCGTGTGTCAGGTGACCATCAGGCACATGACTTGGAACGATCCACCCGCATTTCAATAGCTAAGTAGAGTGACACTTTATTTATCCAATCAGGGTACGAGATTCCCGGCAGCCATCCAATCATACTCGAGTGTCGTTCTCAAGTGGGCGTTTCACTGAGAAGGGAAACACAAGAGACTGAAGATTTAAAGGAGAATCCATAATAAGTTTGCTCTCATCTATTAATACGACAAGGAGGTTTTATGTTTGTTCACTGGGCATAAATTTCGTGCTGGTTGTATTACTAGTAATCGGCCAGGTTATATTTTAAAGGGGTTGGGGAGGGGGTTAACATGTCGATCCAGTACGAGGCACCGCTGGCGGACAGCTACGGGGTGGCGGACTCGTTTCCCAAAGATTTCGGATATGGAGAAGAAGAAGGAGACATTGAGGACAGTCCTACTCCCTCAGACAGCAAACCGAGAATCCTGCTGATGGGATTGCGGAGGAGCGGAAAGTCTTCTATCCAGAAGGTAGGAGGAAGAGATGATATCTAGACCGTCGGTTGTCCTCCCCTGCTGACTTCTTAGCCCAGCGAGTTAGAACCGGGTCAGAGCCGCTCCGGGCTGCCTGCTGTGACTGAACCCGGGCAAGATTACCACTCATAGCCGTTACATAGAATATATTTCTTAAGCACCGGTGGATGTATGAAGTTGCATACATACAGGCCTAAATGCATCATGCTCATTCAGTCGGCGAAGAAAGATAGCATATGCGTGCCATTTTAATGTTTCGATAACACCTTCTCCATGATTTCTTATGCATATATTCATCCTTCACCACACCCTCTCAACACAGATTATGTAGATTGACTAGAAGACACTTTTCTGACTTTCAGAAGTAGTTAATCCCCGAGGACCTTCTACAGTCTTCTACTGCATCTTAAACAAAGGGCATTAATTTCGTGTAGCTTAAATTGTGTAAGACGTTTAAGTGCACCTCTCATGTAGTAGGCCATAATAAAGCCATTAGAGATGCACTCAGTAATTGTGGCCAATTTACAAACACATACAAAATAGAGAACAGCGCTTTTTACATGTAAAAAAATCCTCAACAATCACTCGAAATGAAACTCTACACAGAAGTTTACTAGAAAAAGCATTTTTGTACATGAAGCGGGTCGCCCCCCTCTTGGTGGTGTCACATGACCTACTGTGTCACTTCATAGATTGAGATACTACTACTGATAATTAAAATAGTAATATTAAGTTAGTATTATTTAGCGTTTTAATAGAATCATGCATATACGATTACTAAACAGTATAACCACAAACACCAGTCAAACAAGCTACCCATGTCAGTTTCAGAAGTCACAAATCCCCACAGTTTCCACGCCACCAGTTAGAAGATAAATGCTGCATCATCAAGCACTGGACATGAACACATGACAGTCATAACTACCGTACTGTGAAACACACAAATGCCACAGTGAGAGAACTCATAAGAATGCACAGGGACAATAATAAATAATAATTTATGTACCACTGGATCACATTGAAAGTATGTAAACAACATGTTATTTTTTGTGGTTGCTTACTGAGTGTAAGTTTAAAAGGTCTGTGATTACAATGACACTGATTTAAGAATGTAAAATTTGAAGCCCTTGGGAATTAAGTCTTGCCACCAGTAAGCTCCTTAAAGTTCATAAAGCATGTGACAGGCTTTTAGTTTGATTTCACAACTGCCCGACTTTTTTTTTTTACTCCTATTGGTGGAATGCTTTAATGTTCAAAATCTCTTTGACTTATTAGGTGGTGTTTCATAAGATGTCCCCCAATGAGACTTTGTTTCTCGAGAGCACCAACAAGATCTATAAAGATGACATCTCCAGCAGCTCCTTTGTCAACTTTCAGATCTGGGACTTCCCTGGACAAGTGGACTTTTTTGATCCAACCTTTGACTATGAGATGATTTTCAGAGGAACTGGGGCCTTGATATTTGTCATCGATGCACAGGTGAAACAAGAAATTCAAATACTTAACACTAATTACTGTGCACTCCCAAACGACATAGTGATGTAGTTCTGTGAGTAATTGGAGACTGAAGATTCTTTTGTGAAATGTTATAATTACAAATTATAGCTGGCTATGTTTTATTCACTAGTGGAGTATGCAAAGTGTTTACTTTTTATAGTATTTATGTTTGTTTGTCTGATATTTAAAGCTGTCACTACAAAATACGTTTTTTTTTTGGTTGCTTTTTTTTTTGGTTGCTTTTTTTTTTCAACTATACCTTTAATGGTTCTAAATAGTTGGCTTATTTAAATCTTGGCATTGAGTCCAGACATTCTGGTTTCATTTAATTGAATGTTGTTTGTCATTGAGTCTTAGCTCATTGGATCACATTGGCTAAAGGTAAAAATAGGTACAAGATTAACTTTGTGTTTCTGATGATATAGAGAAGTCTGTGCTATTTTCTTCGAGCCCTTCAGTCTTAATAAAGTTATTATTAAAGATAAGGTCGATTAGATCACAGTTTGCAAGTGTTCAGTTTGTTTGGTGATCTAAAGTATGGCATTTTCTCTAAACCTGGCCATCCTCTACATTGTACATTACCAGCTTATACCATCTTGTATTTTTCCATCACAGGATGACTATGTGGAGGCTCTTAGTCGACTCCACCTAACAGTATCACGCGCCTACAGAGTCAACCCAGAGATCAACTTTGAAGTGTTTATCCATAAAGTGGATGGTCTGTCTGATGACCATAAGATTGAGACCCAGCGGGATATACACCAGAGGGCTAACGATGACCTGGCAGATGCCAGTTTAGAGAAACTACATCTCAGGTAAACATGTATGCAGTTTTATATCTAATGCTGTTGATTGATTGAAGTATGTCTTGAACCATAATATGTATACATTACAGATATCCTACACTATTCTTATTTTTAGTTTATTTTGCAGAACAGCTAATTAATTTGTGAATATGAGGACAAGTCATTTCTGAAATCGTTGATCTTTTTTTTTTATTTATGTATTTTTTCACGTCACTAGCAGAGAAACTGCATTAAGTCAAGGCTCTGGTGTTGACATAATAATGGATGTAATGGATTGATGTTGACAAGCAGTTCTCTAAAGGAAATGGTGATGTTAGTTTTTTGATGATGTGAGCTCTGTGTTAAATCTCAGCGATTATGGACATTAGCAAAATTAATTTTGTTATTATTTTCAGTAGAGTGCTACTTATGGCTGAATCCGATTACGTGTTATTCTGTTGTCTTCACTAATGCATGAGAATCTTTTTATAATTTTTACCAAATGTGAAGATGAACAAGCATCTCTCAATTCCCTGATCTACTTAAGAGTGTCTGCTTAATGGTGCATCATCTAAAAATATTTGCATTTACCCTTGTATTGTTTTTGACCCTGAGCCACAAAACCGTCATAAGTCGCCCAGGTATTTTTGTAGCAATAGCCAAAAACACATTGAATGGGTCAAAATTATAGATTTTTCTTATGCTAAAAATCATTAGGATATTAATTAAGATCATGTTCATCAGATCGCAGATTTTTTAAAAATAATTCTATCACAGGCAAATATTGTTCTATTTTAACAATCTGCACATCAACGGAAAACTTGACATGTTTTGTGGTCCAGGGTCACATTTATATCAATCCAAATATGGCATCTTCAAACACCTCAGTAAAACAAATTTTTATTAAAAAATCTTATATAAAAGTGTAAAACATTTTAGCTGTCAAAAAGGCTGGAAAAGTGAAAAGCACAATTTTGTTTGGTTTCTGTTCAGACTACAGGTCTATAGTTTTTAGAATTCAATATCGGTATTTGGATTTACCTGCTGAAGCCATATTAGGAAAGTAAGAAGCTTGTTTTCCTTCAGCTCTGTTCAGTACAGCAACATGAGTGTACTGTTCAAGGAGACTAAAGTGGTCAGTGTCTCGTGAATAACAGACAAGGGTGAATTTCAAGAATACTTAGCATGTTCTGCATACTGTTATCGGCAGTGTGAGACATCTCTGTGGTCTTAATAGCTAACACAACCCTGGTAATATGAATGTTTTTTTTTTTAAAGAAGGACAGAATAATGCTTACTGCTGTCTTATTTAATCTTAATAATGTAATCCTCAAATGAATGTGAAATATTAGAATTACTTACATTTTTTTCCTCAGTTTTGTCACCTTTCATAATTGGCACCTCCTGTAATTTCTTACAAGTTGCTTATTAATTTTGCACATTAGACCATTATGATTTTTATAGGATATTGAATTATGTTAATAAAGGTTGCTGTCAAACATGGCTGTACAACATGTCCTTAACATTTCTGTCCACTTGGCAACAGATCTGTTTACACAGCAATGTTTGTCTCCCAAATGTGTAGTCAAAAACACTATTTCTACATGAATGCCAAGGGTATTTTGATCAAGAAGTGGATTTAACCGCCATTTATCAATGTGATATTGCAGTTGTCAGAAGTCAATGTTCATCCCTGAAAAATGTTAGTTTAGCTACCCTGCTTTTTTTTTTTTTAAACGTGCAACAAGGTCTGATTTGTGTGAGATAATGGAGGGGAAAATAACAATTACTTGTATGAGCTGTATTAAATATTTTTATATTTATTATGACATTCTGTCTAATCGAATGCCTGTTTTCTGTTCTCTACAGTTTCTATTTGACTAGTATATATGACCACTCCATCTTTGAGGCCTTCAGTAAAGTTGTCCAGAAGCTTATCCCTCAGCTTCCAACGCTGGAGAACCTTCTCAACATCTTTATATCTGTATGTGTCTCTACCTCTAGACTCCATAGTGCTTCTATATGGGTAATGCTATCCTAATGATGGTTGGACCTTAATAAAGTTCCATTCCCTCTTTGGTCACTCCATTATTGTCATTATGAAGAATATATAGTGTTGTTGTTGCTGCTGCGGTGGAAATAGCTTATTCACTTTCCATCTTTGATGGAGTCATACTCATGCATGTTTTATTATCCTCTCAATGCTGTAAGATCCCATTTCAGACCCTGCAGGGCATTATGCAACTATGTGTGTATGTGTGTTTCTCTGCTAATAGAATTCAGGGATTGAGAAGGCCTTCCTGTTTGATGTCGTCAGTAAGATTTACATTGCCACCGACAGTTCACCGGTGGACATGCAGTCCTATGAGCTTTGCTGTGACATGATCGATGTGGTCATCGATGTCTCCTGTATTTACGGGTGAGCCTTGTATATTATTTCTACTTGCATATTGAAGTACATGCACAGTACATAACAAACACAATCTGTCTATATCCATATATCCAAAGTAAGAAAAATGTACACATCTCCATTCTGTTCAAAAGTTTTCACCCCCTGGCTCTTAACGCATGGTTTTCCTTCTTGAGCATCAGTGAGCTTTTAACGCTTCTTTAATAGTTGTATATGACGCCTTCAGTTATCCTAAGTGTAAAAAGATGGATCTCAAAATCGTACAGTCATTGTTGGAAAGAGTTCAATTGCACAAAAATGCTGGAAAACCCAAAGAATTTGTGGTTTTCGAAGAACAGCGGGCAGTTTAACTGTTCAGGACTCAAAACAAGTGACTCATAAACAAGTATCACTCTTTAAAAAAACACAGATGCATGTGAAAACATCTTTTGTGTGTAAAATCGTGTCAGTACTAAATGAACAACAACATGTATTTTGTAAAATTTTTCTTATTTTGGTAAACATTTAGCAGATTTTGACCTAAACTGCATTCCCAACGTTACTTTTAGTATGCTTTTTGTTAGTTCTGCATTCAACGTATGTTTTGATCACACAGATTAAAGGAGGATGGCAGTGGCAGTGCATATGATAAGGAGTCAATGGCCATCATCAAACTCAACAACACCACAGTGCTCTATCTAAAAGAGGTCACCAAGTTCCTCGCCCTGGTCTGTATCTTGAGAGAAGAGAGCTTTGAGCGCAAAGGTACACCACAGCGATAGTTATATCTGTGCCTTTTTATATAAGCCGTTTTCGTTTATTCCTAATTCTCCTATTTGTGCCACAGGATTAATAGACTACAATTTCCACTGTTTCCGGAAAGCCATTCATGAGGTGTTTGAGGTGGGCGTTTCTACCTCAAGGACAAGCAGCCAACCAGCTGGCACCCCTCTCATGAAGACTGTTGCCTTAAACGGAACCCCCAGGAGCACTGTGTAGAAAGATAGCGATAAAGACAATGACGAAAAGTGTGGAGACGATGGAAAGGGTAACAAAAGATAGAGACTACATGATGGGCCGGATTCTGAATATTCTGACCATCATTACTGCTCCCAAAGGCTTTATAAGCGAAAGTTTGAAAGTCACTAAAATAAACTTGCTGCAAAGGGCAGGGCAGAAATGTAATGTGGGGAAGCTTGCAAAGATACAGATGGAAGGGAAGAGGCACAAAAGAAGGTGGAACACTTTTTTTGTGACTAAATGGCATTAACAAACTGTTCCTCAAGAAAAGACCGCAAACAAGTAACAGTACAAGTCACTTAGGAAAAAATACAAAAGCACAGCAAAAAACCTCTCACCCTGTCAGGTCGTACCACCTGACGACTTGGATGAATGCTGTATGGTATGCTGCTGGTCACTTAACACAGTAGCCAAGTTTAAACGTATGCCCGGTTTACTCCTCAACACGTGAATGTGGCAGACTTCTGTGAAAATTTGTGGTGCACAAAATTTGAGTGTACACTTCTGAAGCCTTATGTAGAGGAGGCCTGTCTGATGCAAGCCCCTAGTGCACACATGCACACTCGGTCACCTAAACAGCCCATGTATTGTGTATGAAAGGTTAGTAAAGGGATTGAAATGTGGTTTTGAATTTGTCTCGAGTGTGTGTGTGTGTGTGTGTGTGTGCACATTTATGTATCCAGTGGAGAGGGTGGGTGTTGCATATGCACTGGTTCTGGGCCAAGAGATGTTGTGAAGTCACTTGGGAGAGCGCTTGCGACTCTGAAGATTGAGAGAGAGCCGTACCGTTTCATTTGACCTCTGGGACACTGTGATTGCACTTACCTCAGAGGATGTCAGGGATCCTAACTAACAAAATTCAAACTGCTATGCTGTACTGTTACCCTCCAGTTACGTTACGGCATCCTTGGCGTGTAGCTCATGCAATCAAGGACATTGTTGAATGAACTTAAAATACTTACATTCCAGTTCTGAGGTGCCAATGCAGTTTTGCTTGGATTTAAAACTCACTAATCTTGCTTTCCCTCTTCCAATCACCAATCAGCATGTTGTTTTTGATTTGGAAAAAAAATCTGTAAACAGAAAATAAGGATAACTTAAGCGACAGGGCATTTGAATCGGTTAAAATCCATTCCAAGCATGTCTGTAGAGATGATCATACTGTCTAGAAATCAGCTCAGTCTTTTTTAATTTCATTTAATGGAAGCTAAATGAAATAAGAAAAAACACACACACACACACACACACAAAGAAACTGATCTTCAAGCTTGCTTGTGGTCCTTGTTTCTCAGACAGATAGGACACAAATTATTCTTGTCTTGCGTTTTGCCAAAGGTGTTATTATTCACAAGAAATAAAACATGTACACACACCAGAAGGAGTATTCCTGTGCTGTCATTGATTTGGTCCCACATAACCCAGCCTAATACAAATTGGGATCTGCCGTTTAAGATTTTAAGTCACTGGCTGAAAGGAAAAAAAGTCTCTTGTGCACAAATCTTCAAAGAACATTTAGTTCCAAATGTACATTGATAAATAAGTTTCCTGTTGATAAGAAACCACTATAGACGCAGCATAAAAATAGTCCACATGGAAGTGTTGTGATTCAAACAGACGGAAGTTATTTAACATTTACGCCCACCCACCGATTTAATGATAGGGTTAGAATTCCAAACAGAAGTGAGCATCTCTATTCCATACCCCCTTCAAAAGAGCCCTTGAAATGTTTTCTTTTAAGGGTGTTGGACATTACTGTCTTTTTTAACCGTTTGGAACTCCCTTGGTGAAGGAACGCTGTGCATGCGCTTCCCATCAGTTGTTGCAAATTTACTTTATTTAAATAGTGTCATATTGTGTCTTATCTACTAAGCGTTTTCCGTGCTTGCTTACACAACCGTCCTAAATTATATTTTTTTACTACTAACAAGATACCACATTAAAATAAAGACTAATTTAATCAGCCTATTCTACTTTTTTTTTTTAATGTGAAGTCAAAATGAATCCCAATTTTGTTTTAAAATACACCACAAGAGCTCCTAACTGAAGATCAAGTGATCAGAAACGGTGACCGTCGCACGTTACCTTCGTTAACGGACTGCTGGAAGGGAATCGGTTGCTCACTCTCGTTTGAAGCGTCCCTACAAATGACGTCCCCTTCCGACCTGGCCTTGAAGAAGCAAAAAAAGCCGTTTGGAATTCGCTCAAATCTTTTCTAGTTCACTCAATCAGTCTGAATGAATAATTTACGAATCGTAAAGATCTGGTTCTAGAGTTCAATCTAGATCCAGTCATAGCCGTAGTGGAATATTAATGATCATTAAATAACAGCTTCAGCATATGACGTTTTGACACACAAAGATATCATAGAAATATATCACATACTTTTTCAACACTACCGCGCTACTACATTTTTATAGGCTATATACAATTTTACAAGATCCAACGTAAGGGTATGACTTATTTTAGGGATTTTTACTGAAACCCTTTAGTAGCATGATCATTACTAAAACACCATAAATAATAACTTATGATAGGCCTATATTATATCATTCAAATGAATTAAACAACACGTTCTAAACAGATTTTCGAACATCTTTTCTGACAAATGGGGGCGCCAGAGGACTGCAATTAAATTGTCCCGATAAAACACTGGCTAAAATGGAAATATATCAATTAAATATTCAATTCTATTACTCCACTACCACAACTTTATATGATAGAAATTGCAATAGGCGAGTATGCTGTGCTGGTATTGAGGTACTTTCTATTCATTTTAATCAGTTATACCGAAGTTAAACATCTTTTATATTTTGTTTCCTTCATTTACGATCCTTATGAAACAGCACTTAAAAGCCTCATTAAACAATATAGGCCAACAATGTAAATAGCAGTCTAATAATAATTTAGGTGATCTTTTTATTTTTCTGAGTGTTGAAGCTTACGATTCAGTTTTATGAGAAGCCTAACACTATTGGCTAAGGCAATATTACTCGAGCAGTCTTGTTAAATACGAGCTTAAATAACGCAGCAATATCACAAGAAGCCAATAAAAGCAGCTACGCCTCGCAGCTACTGTCACGACTCATTACGAGACCCCCACATCTACGCAATTTACTGGCAATAAAACACTGACAGTATTTCTGTCCACTTCATTAAGCTTCTAATTTCTTGTAAAAATGTTGCACTAATCCCTTAAATGGCTACTGGCCTGGCGCACTGTAGATTTTTTGATCAAAACAACAAACTCGTGCAACTAAATAATTAAACAATTCTGGCTAATTAAGAGTCAGGTTTAGGTGAAAGAAATTTTCGTGCATCCGAGAGAAAAAGAAAAAAAAAAGGATTAGAAAGAAAGAAATGTATCCAAAAGCAAGAAAGGGCTACAAGGGTAACCACAATTTCCCCCAAAGGCCAATTAGGCCTAATTACTTAACCGTTTATAGTTTTATTAAAGCAATCACACTTGCAATTGTTCTGAAGTACTGCATAAGCATAGTCGCCTAATATGTATTATATAGCCTAATTATATTTCAGTTTATTCAGTTTATTTCAGTTAAACGAGTGTTTGAAGCACGTGGTAATGCCGTTTTCAGTCCACTAGATGTCGCCAATGTTTATGAATTAGGTCCGAATGACTGGCTTTTCTCTCTTTGACTAGTTATTGTTTGTCTTGTCTCTCTCTTTCTCACCCTTTCAGTGGCGACCAACATGCTAATGAAATGTTAACATCACGCACTTGTACAATGAGGGAGAAACCAGCATGATGTACAACTGTAATTTGGCTGAATAGCAGCGGCTGAAATTGCTTTGCTTTATCAAAACTGACGCGGCCGCACACCCCCCCTCCGCTATTCGACGTTAATGACCAAACTTGGCTAATAATTGGGAACGCTTACCTCTTCCCAGCCGCAACGTTGACGTGATTGTGCTACAGTCCTGGCACCAAAGTGTCTGGAACTTTTCTGATGTCTAGGTCTGATGTTATGCTCAGTTTAGAAAGTGCCACACTGGAGTTTACACTGATAGACATTTGTCAGCTGCACATTCACTTTTATCTTTTGTCACCGTAGGTGTGTATGCTGAAGGCCTGAAGCAGATGAAACAAGGCTTGGTTCTTGCTAAACAAAGCGACGTGATTTGAGGAAACCGCTCGGGTTGCCATTTTGCCAGGTGCTGGTTATTTTTTACATCAAGACAGCGCTGTCTGGCAGCTCCACGATTCGAACGAGATGTCCTGTGAGGTGAGATCTGTCTTACAGGAGCAGCGCTCTGATTGTGAATTAGGGACCTGATCCGCTGGCCTGTCCTACTCTGGTATGGATCAGAGGGAAGCAGTAGTCATACCTCAGCACTGTCAGGGCCCTCTTTTATTAGAGCGCTGCTTTGCCAACAAAATCCAAAACCAGACATCCTCTAGTCATGACAGTAGGAACGGGGGGAGGGAAAAAAGGGGAAGTAAGGAGCGAGACAGGAGCGCCGGTCGGATCCTGTATTTTTTTTTTTTTGTGTTGGGCCATCAGAGCGTGTCGAGCCGGGGCAGTCAGCCAGCAGCCGGCTAATGGGCAGCGCTGGGTCGACTGTGACTAAAGGAACAGCGACAGATGCCATTATCTCAGCCTCGTGCAGATACGACGTCCCGGACAGCTCAGCCCAGTGCCAAAGTTGTGTGTGAGCGCTTGTTTAAACTTAATGGAACACGATGGATCGAATAATCGGTGGCTTTAGGATGGCCCGTTCCTTTTCTTGCTTGTCCGAGGTAGCACACACACACACACACACACACACACATACGAGATACGTCGCTCAACTCACCCGTTCTTCATTGCCTATTCACAGGCATCATGAAAAACATATTGCCGGCCTTCCGCCCTCATCAGCCTTGGGTTTAAAACATGTTCTTCTCGCTTCGCCAGGGATGTTCTGGATGTGGGGCGGAGAGTGTGCGACCCAGGCTGTGAGAAGCAGTCATTAGGCAACATTTTTTGGGGGTATAACAAATGTGATCCGTACTCGCTTTGGTGCAGTGATGTGGGACAGCTATGTGGCTGTTGACAGTGGATTGGCACCCATCAAGTCATTTGCTGGAGTCTCCAGTCAGACGTGAAGCTGCCGAGACTAACCAGAAAGGGGGAGAATGGGCATATGCATTTGAATGCGGTTCCTCTTGCCTTTTTTCTCCCTTGACTTCCTCTTCCTCCATAGGCAGTGGCAGATGAAGTGACCATGCTGTTCTTTCCCAAGTCTGCCTGTCTGTCTCTGTCGTCCTTCTTTCTCTTGTGTCTTTTGGTGTCTTGTAGGTTTATTCTGACACTGCTGGACTAATCAAAGACTCCTGAAATCTCTTGTCCTCCAGTCCTTTGCCCAAGAGTCCCCTTTCTCTCTATCCTGTCCTCCGTTCACTTTGGTACTCCTGCACTAGTGTGTTGGCAGCCCATATGACACGCATCATGGACATACAAACCGACAAGATGAGAGCTAAGATCTTGCATTCTTATACATCTTTTATAGCTACAATGATAGGTAGTCCAAATACTACACATTCTATTACAACCGTTGAGGCCAGCGGGTCAAGGTTTGGCTTATTAGCATGGTTCCTGGGCTGCTGCTGGTTGATGTCGTTAACATGCTTATTTCTCCATTAAAAAGTAAATTTTTTTTGTAAACTACATATATTTTCTATAATATTAGAGTAGATGCTTTGTAGGTACCCAAGTTTTCTTGGTCCAATATTATGTTAACTGAGCGTGTCTTGTTTAATGAAAAACAAATGTAAAAGATTGCTCTATAAAAATATATATATTAATACTTTTAATCAGCAACGATGCATTAAATTGATCAAAAGTAAAAAGACATTTATAATGTTACAAAAAACTATATTTATATACATGTTTTCTTTTGAGCTTTCCATCCATCGTATAATTCTCCTAATTTGAAGATTTTCTTCAAAAAGTAAACACAGTCACACTTTAATCTGGGGAACAATTCTCACTAGTATCTGACTTAGTTAGTTAGTAATGTAGTTATTTGGTTTAAGTATAGCGTAAGTTAAAGAGATCTAGAAAATGTGCTAATAAACACCAATTATGCTAATAATATAGTAAAAAAGTTACTAATGAAAACTTGCCCTAAAATGAAATGCTATCAGCAAAACAACTGTTCTTACATTTTAAATTATAAGAAATGATCACCAAATCAGCCTATTAGAATGATTTCTGAAGGATCATGTGACACTACTTTAGTATTTGTCTTATGAATACTGTGTATCTGACAAACAAAATATGCAAACTAATTTTCACATTTATAGTAAATATAAAATTTATCTTTTCTAAATAGAGTCATATCCAAACAAACCGTATTGCAATGGAAAGCTTATTTATTATAGCTTTTAGATGATGTATAAATCTCAGAAAAATACCCTTATGACTGTTTAATGGTCCAGGTTCACATATTAGCTGTTTGTTATTACTTATAAAGCACATATTCTTCATGAGCATATTCTATGTTACCTAATCCTACCCAATACCACGTAACAACTACCTTACTGACTTATTAAGTCATATGGTTGTTAACAGCGAGAATTGGACTTTAAAGGGCTCATCCGGTGCTTCATGCACTTTTTCAAGCTGTTTGAACTGAAATGTGTGTTGGGTGTGTGTGTACACAACAACCCTACAATGATAAGGATCCACCCAGTAATTTTCTTTTAATTTATAAATTAATAAAAATAAGTTGCCCCTTCTGAAATCAAGCCATTCTCAAAATGCTTGTCGGTGTAGCTTCACACAGACAGTGGCCACGCCCACGATAGTTGATTGACAGCAGTGTGTCACACAGACTGAACTGGTGTCTTACCTCAGACCCTTCCTGAGTGAGCCGTTATCAGACCGAGACGCAGAGACAAGCAAGACGATTGAGGTGTTTTGTTGTTGAATGTATTAATGAACATAGCAGTAATGATTTACCCCCGACATCTGAGTGACTGAAGACGCAGAGGATTAACGTTACGTTTGGTTCTGAAAGGAAACGCGCCCTTGATTCACCGTTTATGTTCGCACAAATTATTCATGATCAAGTATAATGTCTTTAAATGAACCTTTGCAAATCGCCTTTCCTAATAATGTGGTAATTAGTAAGTTTTACTATGAATACGGCTTAACGACTACATAATTGGCTTG
Source organism: Enteromius viviparus (assembly GCA_032353835.1). Taxonomy (NCBI): domain Eukaryota; kingdom Metazoa; phylum Chordata; class Actinopteri; order Cypriniformes; family Cyprinidae; genus Enteromius; species Enteromius viviparus. The sequence goes on along the minus strand of JAUCNO010000236.1, from coordinate 7,941,262 downwards.
GACATTGTGGCAGAGTTTTGTGGATATGTCTAAAAGAGCTGCTGACTCATGTCATTGTTTATTATAGTAGTCCAGCACTGCCTTATTTTGCTAAAGATATCCCGAGAGACGACTGCCTTATGCCAGGATGAACTTACAGACCAATAGTGATCCTTCAAAGGCCATTCTGCCTCAGGCAGCAGCCTTCAGATCAATATGACCATCTCAAAATCACTTTGAGTCTCTGCCCAGAACCTAGTGGCAACCATCTGTCAGACAGATTCTCCCAAACACAAGGAACACACCCTCAAATCTGTCTCCATAACATTACCAATTGTTGGTTCGCTTCAGTCTTCCTTGATCACTGAATATGCCTAGTTCTCCGCCAGCTAAATTATGTTTCAACACACATAGTAATTTGGTGCAGAATGGTGAGGGCTTAATGATGCTGAAACTCATCACCCTCATGAAGAAAAGTCGAGCGAAGGGAGCGTGAGGATTTGCAAGAACCATCAGGTCTGGCACTTCTGCAGGTCAGATCTGCCATGTTACGCCTTTGCTTGTTGAGGTCTACTGTATTAGAACATTTCAGACCATCAGGAACATCTTTTAGATAAGAGGAGGGTTTCCAAACCATACATTTTCACTCAAGAATATCTGTAACGGCTTTATGTGGCCATTAGTTCTTTAAAGGAGGGAGCTTTGTCAAGGTTTAACCAGGGCAGTGTTTTCTGGATTTGCTTCTTTAATCAGATAGGAACAAAATAGCATTTTATGCTAATTGTTTTGTCTGTGGGGTTGAAAGCTGTTTGGGTCCATGCCAGTGATGTCATTTAATAAACAGACCATTGATCTAACTAAATTATCTCGTTCTCATTATGTGAATGATGCTGCTTCTGTCAGATAACTGATGTGTGTGTGTGTTTGGTTGTTTTAGGGCCTCCTGTTTGCAGTATTGCTTTCTTAATTAATTCTTCTTTCATAGTTGTGTTTACAACTCTCATAAAATATATTAAATTTTTGGTTGCTCTTCTCTTAGTAATGAGTAGTTTTGATTTTCCTGCCTTCTCTGGTTTCTCCAGCATTTAAATGGACTTTTTGTGTGTTATATGCTTAGAGGTCTAATGTTGTTGTCATTTGTCAAACAGGACATTATCGATCTAGTCATTCTATGCTAGAATCCAATGTAACCTGAGGTTAAACACTTCGCTCAAGGGCGCGATAATGATAGAACTGGGATTTAGGCTGCAACATTCATGTTGACCACACAGCTCCTTATGTTACTTTACTGCCTCCACCCCCCAAACCGTGCACAGAGGTACGTATTTTGAGACCAGGTTGTTTAAAAAAGTTCCTTTTGCGTGTGTTATTTTCATTTTTTATGTACCAGTATTAACACTCAACATGCATTATCTGCATCAAATCACAGTCTGCTAGTTCTATGACAACACAGATGCCGAATCCCACAAAGAAACAGCTTACCAGCCAGCCCTAACACAAAATGACTATGTAACAAATTGGCAGACATGGCCTGAGGAGAAACCACATTTAGCTGAGTTTATTCTTTAACACCCTTCCCTATAGCTTCCTCTCTTCAGTCACCCTGCATTTTAGCCCTTGGGGCAACTAACAGCACTGCTTTATGTACGAAACAATCATCGGCGTATCATTAAAACTGACTGCACAGTCTTAATTCATATACAAACATCACTTACTGTAACATAACGTTAGCATACCCTAATACTGTAGCTATGCATCCAGGAACGGGAGAATAAACGCTTGAGCATGTGCATGTGAGTTTATGCATTTATGAGTTTCCATGCATAAATATTCTAATGCTCTAAATTTGTCATGATCGGAAGCTTAATTAGCATAGAGTTAGTCTCATAATTAAAGAAGTGATGCGTAAGGGTACATGTTGTATGTGGTTTTGTGTTCTTGCTTAGCTTGGGGCTCCATGCTGTTCGCCTTCCCGTAATTTTTCTACTCAAAACTGATAATCTCACTGGCTTCTTGTTTATCCATATTATCATCTGTTAAGCAAAAGACCCCCACCTTCGTGTTTTAGCTCTAGGGGATGGAACAGTACCTCTCACACGTTGCCTCTAGTTTGAGAGGAAATTTATGCTCAGTTTAAAATATTGCAAACTTGCTCTATTCAGCATTTGGTTCGCAGCCATTAAACATTCATTTGCAAGTCTTTAGATTTTCCTTTTTAAAATCCCATTAAATCGCATTTTATTTTCTGTATTGATGTATTTCCTATAGCGATAAGAAGCTTGGTTTTTTTCACATTTTTTATAGCTAGCAGGCTTTAATTATTGTCAGGAATGATCTATTGGTGCGTCAAGTCCTCCTAGGAAGTTTGCAAGTCGCCTGGTCGAATCACTTGTTCGGAGCAAGATTGCAATACTACACAAAAAAAAAATCTCATTCGAAATAATGCTTTTAGATTTATCTTTGCTGATGTGGTGTAAATTGATTCGTTATATATTATATCGTAATCCTTTCATATTTTGTAAATACAACTAAGCTAGTTTTGTTGTTAATGGGAATCAAATTTACCATCAGTCAGTATAGACACTGTTTCTATTGTGTCCCCCTTATTTTTGTCACTGACGCCTCTGTCTCAGAAATAATACTTTCCCACTCATAGTTCTAGCATAGAATATGAAATTTCCAAATTACCATGCAAACCTAATCACAAACACAACACAGTAGTGGAGTAGGTGAGAATATTTCTCTATATTTAAAAATCATAATCATTGAACACAGAAAGTATTGTACACAAGGTGTTATTTCAAGTCAAATAAAAGCTCAAGGGTTAAGCTAGAGAATTGTAAAATAATGTGCGAAAATGAAATAGGACAGACATATGTAACTTTTTTAACCACAACATTAATAATAATAATAATTTGCTTGTTTTATTTTATGAATGGCTAATCATGAATCACGACTCATTCGATTTATTTAATTTTAGGTAGCACTTTAGTATAGGGACCAATTCCTACTATGAACTAGAAGCTATCATGCCTATATCATCACAATTTTGGAATAAAGCACATACTGTATTCAGCCTGACCATATTCTGCATCCTTAATCCTAACCAACTACCATACTTACTATTAATAAACAACAGTTAAGGTAATATAATTATAATAATTTTATTAAATTCAACAAATTTACCATCACTGCAGATCATTGCATCTCACTTTACATCAAATGTGCCTCTCCGTATTCTCTCACTGACATGCCATGTACTGTATATCCATTCTTGGCTCAAAAAAAAAGTAAAATGATTCTCTGACTTGTAATTACACGCTCGTGTTTACTCAGTTAGTACAATCTTTTATTGGACTAAATTTTGTGTAGTGCAGGATGAGTCATTCATTTTTTTCCCAAAAGAGAAAGACATTATTTAGACATATGTATCTGTTGAAGGTTATTTTGTCAATTATATGTTAGTGTGGGAGTAGCATATCGACGGCTTCAAACTAATAGACACTGACTAAAAGCCTCAAAACTCAAGAGAACTGACAGAAATGAATCAAAGTGTGAACGCTTGTGATTGCGTCTGTGGGAGGAAGAGAGGGAGAAAGAGAGCAGAAATGAGACCAAACAAAGTTTTGTTTCAGACTATTTCAGTCTACCCTGCATTTTTCTTTTTCTCTCCAGTTCCCTTTTCTTTGGAATCACCAGTTCTTCAGTGAGGGACCTCAGACACACACACACACACACACACACTCAGAAACTTAGTACATCTTGAGTCGGGTGCACACTGTAGGAACACTTCCAAGATGTTGCTATCTTGGACAACATCCGCAGATTGTAAAAGATTTCATTGTCAGAAAGTCTTTGTTCACTTAGTGTGACTTCCTTGCAGATTAATGGCCTTTGTGGTGAAGCTTCTGATGCAACTCAGGCAGTGTCAGAAACGCTGAGCCTTATGCAGTTGCCTCTTTTGACTTTATAGATTTTGGGTATTCATGTGGTCAAATCTGCGGAGCATGCTGGTTATTATGTGCATTTTTAAGCATTAATACTGCTAGAAAATTAAATGGATTAATAAACAGAAATATTTTAAAATAACTGCCTACTTAACTTAATGAAACTACTGAAGCCTCTGGCATTTTGAAGGTTTCTCCACATGGTGTTACAGTGGTCAGGTGGTATAAGTTGGAATTATAATTTTTTTTAACAAAAAAATAAACCCATTTTACAAATCAGAATCTAGTAATAACGTAATTCTGACATGGCATGAATGCACCTCATGTCACCCGGAATAAATGTGCATTGTGAAGTGTGACATAAAAGATTGCTGATGTGGCACAGTTTGTTGAGGGTCTCTTTGGGGTCACAGCATAGCATTATACAATCTGACAAGCAGCTGTCATTAAGAGCAGCAAAAATCACACAGCGTACAGCCTTGACTGGCTGTCTAAGATCTCTTGTCATTTTCACATACACTTTTCAGTGACAGCATATGTTTGAGAAAGTGTGAGTGTTTTGTGAGGTGCTGGTGTAGCAGCATTACAGGCCTGCCAGAACCTCCCACTGCTTTTGACCCCTCCAGGAGACGCAACCATCCAGAAAAGCCCATCTGTGCTTCTACCTCCTCCAGCGAGATCTGTGTGTGTATGCGCTTATACCTGGCCCAGATCCACACACATTTACAGTGTGAATACACTGCAGGACTGTTTGTGGTTGTAGAGACATTGCTAGCCCGCAGCTGCTGCCCAGCATGAATAGAGACATTACAGTGACGCCCATCACATGCCAACAGACACGTCACCTTTCATTCCACCTTTAATCTGAAAGACTGCTGACTTACAGTAAAAGCCTGAGTAAGTCGATGTTTGTAATGAGCTTGATGACATGTACTTTGTTTTGTGCACATGCAGCATGATTCTAAATTTTAATGGACTGAAAGGATACAGAGTAGTACAAAAGAGTCTGGGGCAAAAATGATACTTTGGGACCAAGTCTTTTGAGACAAAGTACTGGGTCGATCCGGTACCAGCTGATAGTTGGCTGCTTTTCAACACTCCCATATTTGTATGGGTTTCTGCTTACCTTGTGTTTTTGCAGTGTTGAGCATTGTAGGGATCCAGAAACTGAATCTTTTTAATGCAGTGTTTACTGAATTGAACAATATTTGAAAGGGTTGGTTCACCCAAAAATTAACATTTCTGTCTATACTGAAGTGTTATCATAATTCTTTAACAGTTTAATACAATTGAATCCAATATTACAGTTTAATGACAATAGTGTATTATAATTACCTTTCTATATTATATATATATATATATATATACATATATACACAAGGCCGTAGAGAGTGCCATTTGTCATTTTGGGTTTTAGAAGGCTGCTTATCAGTGTCCCATTTGGTCTGTACTTATGCTGGCTTTATAGCGGACTTGGTATTACATCACCAAGTGTGCACTTGGAAAAGGGCCTTCACTTGTAAAACTGAACACATTATTTAAAAGAAAACCCCAGAAAGAAAAACAAGAAGTCAAACTCAGTATTGCACTTTGTGTGAATCATCTGAAATATCTGTGTAATTTGGTGACATGGTGAGAACAGACCTTTAGGGTATGTCACTTTTCCAGTGCAAAGAATTTGCCGCCATCCCAAACCATAAGAACAGAAACCGTGGTGGAAACCCTCCCTGCAGCTGACTGGGATGCCAATAACCAAACCGCTCATAAATCATTCTGATTGGACTTTGCGGAGACGGGATCCACACATCTCCCCTTCCTCAGTCAGACTTCCAATGTCTGGCACTAAAATATTAAGCACTGGCATCTCGTAGGTGCGGTAGCTCTGGAAGAGAGCATTTAATAAAACATAACTAGTGTTGCCTTGTGTGTGCTCTAATACTCAGATCGCAAGATTTGTGATCGACTCTCCGTTCTTCTATACCGAGAGTGCTGGGCTATGAAATATGAATTTCTTTACTTCCCCCTTGTGGGCAATGGTTTTGCTTCACATGAGACCCAGATTGTTATTTTGATCCAAAACTGTATCTACATTATGCATATTTATATCTTCCCTAAGTGCTGTCATGTTAAAGTAATTTCTGCAGTTGTCAGTTCACAGAATAAGCAGGTGTTATTTGTACCCAACATAAAATAATTCAAGTTTTTTGTTTTGTTTTTATTTTTATGAAAGTGTTTCTGCCTCAGAGTTTAAAATAAATAAATAAATAAATACATAAATACAATGATAACCGTGCCTTTATTTCATGATTGCAACTTATATCTTACAATTTCAGCTTTATATATATAGTAGTTAAGTTTGGAAAGTTTTTATGCACTAATTTTTGTCAATACAAATTAATTTGCCTGATTTAAGATTGAACAAATTTTAAATATATGAACCCTAAATTTTGCAACCTGAATCACATTTGTCATTTACATTTGCATTTATGTATTTCAAACTAAACTTTGCATGCACACACAGTGCATCCCGTCACTGCGTGTCAGATTTCTTTTGCAAATATAAAGGAAATTTTGTTTCCTTCACTCATCAGTTTGTAAAATGTGATTAAATATATGCATTTTAGTAAGAAGTAAATTCTGTAAACAGCCAACAACCTTTTAAATCTTATCCGGTAAACATCTGTATCAATTTTGGGTTGAGAAGGAAGTTATTTTAAACTATATTCAGTGGGGGCGCTAATACTAGTAGATTTATTATCAGTAGTAATAATATAATGTGAAACCTGAAAATGGTTTTAAAAAGCACATGTTGTTGTGGTTTCATAACAATTTTTTATATTTACTTGTATTGAAATTTTTGTTGTTGTTGCTTTTTACCTTGTTTGGTAAAAAACAAGGGGTTATTATGGAGACTGGTTGATGTCAGGCAAGATGGTGGATAGCAGCGGTCACACAATATATAAGCGTTCTGATTGGTCAGATCGCCTATGAATCAAGATCTTTGCGAACAGCCATTTGAATTTTTTTTTTTTATTAAAAGTGTGGTTTTAATTTTTATCATTATCGTTAATTGTTTTATTCTCAAAGTTCAATATATTTTATTTTGTAGCCTGAGGCAGAAACTGACTTTCCCATCGTTTAGCAATATGTCTGCGTACCTGTATGTCATTCTTGGATTTGAGCCTTGCCTAATGTTGTTCTATATCAACTGATGCCACCATTCATCCTGAGCTCTGTTGCCACGGCAGCAGGGGAGAGTGGGTGTCGCTGGTCAGAGCAGTCCACATCAGCATCAGTGATAGGAACAACGGATGCTGCTGGCTCTCAGCATCTCTCTCACACACAATACTTCAGCTCAAAAGTTTTACTGTTGACACTTGCACGCGCCTTCCAGTCCTTTTCATGAATACCCTTGAGGAGAAGACAAATTACCCCTGTCTGAGAGCGCTTTCCTGCTGACTCTAAAAAAAGAGGAGAGTATTTACTTTGTGTCAGTGACGTGAATTTTTTTGCTTATGTTACAGGGGCAGGGAATCGTCCACGCATGTCCCAGCTAAGCTTTTTATAGGATGCGCAGTTTGGTAAGCTGTCTCTGTTGTATGTGCTGTTTAACTTGGGTAAACAATTGTGTATGTTATGGGTAGGAGTTGCAGGTCAATACACAATTCAATATATTACTGCGCATCATCAGAATGTAATAATGCGATTGTGATTGAGAGTGGGCTGTGCAGAAGAAAGACTCTCAGCATGTCAATGTGAAATGTAAGCGAGTGAATCTGCTGGATAAGGTTCATGTGGCTCACTTCACTGATGTCCACTACAGTGCCTCAGAGAAGTAAAATATCGATTTAAGGATCCAAAGCCAGAGTTTTTGAGCCCTAGGGTTCATGGAGGTCCTGCAGGGTGTTTGTGGACAGATTGTTCACAACCTACAATTATTTTATATATGTCCTATTTCTACTGTAAATGTGAAGAACTTTCTGCTTTAAAAGCTAACATGATTGAGAATCTTTACTAGGTCAGTGAAGTAAATCGTTGAATACCGTATTTACCGAATTTAGCCATTGCAGCTTTTCTATTAAGTCCATTTTATTTTATTTAAATAAAATTTGAGTAACAGAATGCTATTAAATACAGTTCAGCATTTGAGATGTGCTTTTTCCATGAATTTGTATTACAAATATTTTTAATGAATGTTTGACAATAACATAGTTTCGGGTAGAGCGCTGGACGAATTACGCACAGCTGTTAGCACTCAGCTAATCAATTCCTCGTTACGATCGCCCAATCAAAACTTTCCCAAGCACTATATAAACCACAATTCCTCTTTCATTCACATCTTGCTTTTGCAAAACCCTCCTCCTGCCCTTCTGCCTCCTCTGCCCTCGACTTCCCTCTTTGGCTATGGTTCTAATCGCTAGGGTTCGAGCCCGCCGTTCTCCCGGCCCGCTCTCTGGACAACACGCCAAACCTGCTTATCAAATTACATGAGGAAGCTCGAACACTTGAAAAAGAAGTCTCACTCAAGTCTCAGGCTTACCAAGGCTGCATTTATTTAATCAAAACACAGTATAAAATATCATTTTGTGAAATATTTATATTTAAAATAACTATTTTATGTTTATTTAATTTTCTATTTTAACAAATTTGAAAATGTCATTTATTCTTGCGTAACAAAGCTAAATTTTCAGCATTCATAATCCATTCTTCGAAGTCCTTCAGAAATCGTTATGTGCTTCTTTAGCTACTGCTCGAGAACATTCTTGATATTGGGGCAGTTTCCCGAACAGGGTTTAAGACTAGTCCTAGATTAAAATAAATGTTAAGAGCTGTCTAAACTGGA
>JAUCNO010000236.1:7893235-7922832 GCA_032353835.1 Enteromius viviparus | reverse complement strand
CAAAACCCCATCCATGAGAGAATGGGGAAAAAAACCTTGGGAGAACCAGACTTAGTTGGGTCCAGTTCTCCTCTGGCGGGACGCCCAGCACCTAATTTCCAGTTCAATTTTAAACACGTTTTTAAAACAGTTTGGTGTTACCATTTTTCTCAGCTAATTGTGTAATGCTCATTTAAAAAAAATATATATATATATATATAAATTCTCTCATTAATTTTGTAACACAAATTAAGATATTTTTGATTTCTGACCCTCCATTGACAGCACTGTAACTGACACTTCCAAGGCCCAAAAAGGTAGTCAAGACATTGTTAAAATATTCCATACGACAAAGTAAACAAAAATAACATCTATATTAAAAGAATTTCTATTGTTAATGTCTTCTCTTATTGTTGTGAATGTACGCTGAAGACTAACACAGAAGAAAAGAAATTGTTAAATAAATTTCTATTTTAAAAATGTCCTGGCTACCTTACTGGGTCTTGACTATATCATTTGCATTGCTGTCTTTGCAGGGTTAGAAAGCTCTTGAATTTCAAGAAAAATGTCTTAATTTGTGTTCTGAAGATGAACTACCATCTTAAAGGTTTGAAATTGACCGAAATTAAATTTTTGGGTGAACAATCCCTTTAAGCTTAAAAATGCACAGTATACAAACACACACATATCTATCCTCCTTCATATCTTCTTTTTTATGATTTCTTGCTATTAGTGCTTTCAAACCAGAAATCTTAAGCATATAGTCGTAAGTATTTAGTTGTCAACAAAAGCAGTTTCTGCTTCTTCTACTTTTCCTACAACTGAGTCATGTAACTTTCAAGAGATTCTGCTCTTATTTGCATTTTCTCTTTCTCTATCCTTCCGTCTCTCTCTCCCCTGGACATCATCACCCCTCACCTCTAGAGAAACACACACACTTACATATAGAGTCCAGTGCACATGTGAGCTGACAGCTGGCTTCCGCAGGGCCCAGCAGGTGCGGTGACAAGGCCCCAGAGGCCCCTGACTCACACAGCCTGTGTGTGTGTGTGTGTTTGCTTGACTGATAGATAAAAGCCTTGACATATTAGTTGGGATTTTTTATCTAAAATGCTTTTGTCCTTTAAACAAACTTTTTCCTTGCAGTTTTTTTCCCTAATTTGCAGTTTATCTCTCTTACACTTGTGCTACGCCCGGGGAGAAACACAAAAAGTTTCTTCCATTGTTCTCTTTGTTGTACCTACTCTCTTGTGCACATTTTATGCGCTACTAAAAGTAGAATTAAACCGTTTTCCCAACACATGGGAGTTGACACAATATAAATACTATAATTCATATCTATGGAAAGTAGATGCTTAATTATCTTGATCTTTGCTTTGGCGCTCTGTTTGCCCCTCTCTCTCTCGCTCTCTCTCTCTCTCTCTTTCTCTATCTGCAACATGGCCGATATTGGTCAGCGTGGGATGTCTGCACAGTATGATGTTGAAAGGCACCGCACACACACACCTGGCTCACCGGCTGCCTCTTTGGTCTGCGTCACCTTTTGTCAGGCTCATGTTAATTAAGCCCCGTCAACGACAAACACACGCACACACATGCACCCTCACCGGGGTGCCTTTTAATGAGCCTGCCATTTGATAGTTATAGACACCGAACCAATGTGCTTGTTTTATGTCTTGATGTGTCTGTGTGTGTGCTTTCTGAAGAACAAGAGGTAGGAGAAAAAGAGGAGGAGGTTTTGGGGAAGATCAGCTGATGAGGGATTGTCTATGGTAAATGGGGAGTATGTCATCTTTCTTTCACTCTTCTTATGTCGCTCGTTCTCTCTCTCACTTTTCCTTGTTTTGCGTCCAAGTGAGCCATGACTCTCCCTTTTCAGCGAGATGAAAGACGCCCGGCACGGGGCTTCCAACAAAAGTGCCGGCAATCACAAACAAACCTTCAAATGAAGAACATCAAAGGCGCTGCCCCAATTGTTAGCCTCTCATGTCCGGGGAAAATTGGCTCATTAAGGCCAAAAAATGACATTGTTTACATTAACCGAGGCCCCTGATTAGATGCAACCATGTTTGTTATGTTGTGTTGTCCGCCTTCACTGTTGCCGCTACCAACAGGCCACTTCAGCCCTCCGCCGCACAATCGTTCCTTTGAAGGCTTTCTCTTCGCTGATAAAGAGAGAAAGAATGGGACAAAAAAAAAAGAAAGCAAGGGAGAAAAGGATAAACACGGTCACAATTGCAAACGCGTACAGAAGGACATGATAGGTCCATTCTCTCTCTTTCTCTATTCCGGTTTCAGTTTTCTCTCTTTAGGACTAATTAGGTTGCCTGTGGAAAGAGAGGCGATTCGAGAGGACAGTTGGGGCTGTGATGGATCTGTTTGTGTGGTAATTGCACTGATAAAGAGTGGGGTTTTTTGGAAGGAGAGAAAAAAAAAAGGAAAGGACCACAGAGGCAAGTCGGGGGGGATTGTGTCAATGGCCTGGGCTCATCTTGTAAATGAAAATAACCTCTTTTGCAAGCTGACACGTTCACAAACTGAAACAGTGTCTAATAACTGGAGGTTGGATGAGTTTACACTGTCATGAGTTGAAAAGACGTGGTGTTTCTATGAGTTGCGTGAAACAAACAGCTTAAAAAAGTAAAAAAAGAAGGTTCACTCAAAATTAAAATTGTTGTCAGTTCATCCCAAACGCATGTGACTGACTGTCTTCTGAAGATATTTGGTGGAATATTAAAGATGCTTTTTCATGCAATAAAAGTGAATGGACGCTTTTGCAGGCTGGTGTGTTAAAGTGGATAGTGGTATTTGGCATCATTGTGGCGTAATCTTTCTTTATGTGCCACTATTAGAATGCATGCTAATGTTAATAAGATTTCTAGCTTTAAAATTATTAACATATTGGAATGCATCTTGTTCTACACTTAATACTGTAGTACATTTAAGTGTCACCTGATGCAGTAAAAAAAAAGTCTTAGGATTTCAGTATCTCTTTACAATAATACCTTTTTTTTGGAACATTAAATGACATGAACTGTCAGCTATTTTTAAAGAAATTATTAATCTAGATTAATATTAATGTATTGATATAATGTTGCTCAAAATAGATTAATTTACGTCAATTATATAATAAATTGTGTTACATATAAATTTAATGTACAGTAAAATATATGGGTCACACTTTAACATAGGGACCAATAATTAAATAACTATTAACTTTTACCTAAATACTGCTAGTTTGCTGCTTATTAATAGTTATTAGTTCAATCAGTTCAGATATTGGGTGGGATCTGAAACATAGTAATATGCATGCTAATAAGCAACTAGTTAACAGTGAGAAATTATACTTACAAATGAAATGTTAAAAATGTTCGATGTACAAGTGCACCTTGCTGTAAAAGTATTGTTCACTGTTATTTAATAAACAAATGTTAATATAGATATTGTGTTATTTAACACATTAAACATTTTTAGTATATGCACAAATTATTTCATGTTAGTTTTTACATTAATGTTAACATAGAAACCTTTTTTTATGAAGTGTTATCCGGGTATCACCTGTAAATGCGATCTTTTCTATAATACTAGTGTACTGTTAAGCATTACTAAAGTTCCCTCTCAAGTCTGCGAGCAGAGGCTGGACAGAGCTGTATCTGTGTGTGAGAAAGAGAGAGAAAAAGACGAAGAAGAACTGTACTGCTAACCACACTGTGACCTCCTAACCCTTCCCTCCCTCCCTCTCCAGCCTCCCTCACCTGTGCCCTCACAGGGAGAGTGACCTAACCTGAAAATAATTACAACTACTGAACTGTCACTGCACCCTCCACCTCATCTCCAGCCCTTATTGCCATAAACACGCACCCCGTAGGTCAGGTCACCACATTAGTTCACCCATACACACACACACACACCAGCCCTGCTCCATGAAACTTCTTGACTTCCATTAACATATTTTCACTTTTTCCTGTTTTCAGTCCACTCTCTTTCTCTCTCTCTATTCCCGCCTCCCCTCAGCGGGGCCCCCAAAACTGTCGTAATTGCCTTTTAAAATAGTTTAGCATCTCCCTCAGAGAGCAGAAAAGTTTCCCCAGTATGGCACTGGAGGAAGAGTGAGTTGTTTTGTGGTGCTGCCTTGGAAACAGAGACGAGAGGAATTGAAATGATCTTGACTTCTGACCAGCATCGTCTCCTGGGGGGGGGAGGACCGGCACAGGACGGGAGAGCGCACTATGACTCCTCTTCACCGTTTAAAGACTTGTATGGAAAATATAAATTGGTTGTGGTGGGCTGAGAATGATGCATTGGCATTTGTTTGTGCCAGCAATTCCAGTTCACGAAAGACTTTTCCTTTGGAATATATTTGGGATGCAGTTTTGGTTCAGACTTAAATGATTTTGCTTGTTTTGTTGAGGTTTATTTTTTTTACTGGTGTCCAACAATAGATTTGAAATCAGCCTTACGTCATGCAGGGAAAATGACCACCTTTAGGTTTTGCTGGCATCTCCATTTTTACATCCTTTAGTAGAAATATTTGCAAAAGAAAACAAATCCCCCACGGAGCTACATTTGGTTTCAAACAGTTATTTTACAGTCGGTCTCAAGCTTATTTTACAGGCATTTGTGTTTAGAGACAATGGTTTATAAATAAGTTTAAAGTTTTGCACATTGTATAACATTTTAAACACAGTCTACAAAAAGAAGATAAAGATGAATCAATAAGTTATTCATGTTTTTAATTATTTGTTTTTAATTTATTATTATTACTATTGCTAGTAGTAGTAGTAGTAGTAGTAGTAGTAGTAGTAGTAATCATAGTTTTAATAAACTGTGATAACATCATATTTTGGTCTGCTACAATGAAGACTATTAATATTTTGCATTTATGTAAAGAATATTCTTGTGATTAATACATATGTTATCCTATGACTCTAAAGAGATTCAAAGAACCGTAATGAGTTTATAGCCTTTTTTAAAAGAATTGTATGGTAAAATGTTATTCCCAAGCCTAGAGTAGTTTTGGAGAGGACAGGTGAGCCAGAGAGCAACAAAATACAGATTCATAAAAGGTCCCAAAAGAGTTTTTTATTGATTTAATTGTTTTGCACGGTAGTGTCATGTAGCTGCAGGCACCAAGCATCTCCCACTCCTGGGAAATAAAGAAAAGAATGTGGTTAGAGAAAACCCAATTGGGATATTGATAAGAAGCTCAGAATTTTCTCAGAGGGAGGAAGCAGACACATTTTTTGCATATACACTTTCCTTCCTTTTTTCATGGACCGCACTTTTAAATACGGTTTAATTTACCATGATGCAACCTGAGAAATATTTGTAACTTTTACTTAAGGTTGCTTGTTTAGTTATGGCACAGCTTTCCAAAGCATGTCCCACTCATATATTTGTGCCAAACCAAGTGGAATTTAAATGCAATTGAAATGCATATATTACGACAAAGTTGCTGATTATTGTATTGTTTGATCATGCAGTGAATGATCATTGCCTGTCAAATTTATTAGCATTTTTTCTTCAGTTATTTCTTTAGTTTTTTTTTTCTCTTGAAATTACGGATTCATCAAAAACCCATGCAACTAATTGTAAGATACAGTTTTATTTAAGAATTTAAGTCCAACTGTATGATATAAAATCACATTTATTAGAAATAAAGTTATATTATACATTAGTCAACATTTGAAGCGGATCATAAAAGTTCATCAAAGTTGTCCTAAGACAAGAATAGGTAATGTTTTAGATTTAGGACAACTTTGATGAAAGGTTTTGATCCACTTCGAATGTTGACTACTGTAGTCCTATTTACAAATAATGAATTAGCTTTTTTGGAAACGGGCTTCTATGTTGACACATAAAATACAATTAAAGCAATAGTTCACCCAAAAAGGAAAATTCGGTCATCATTTACTCACCCTCGAGTAGCTCCAAACCTGTATGAATATCTTTGTTCTGCTAAACGCAAAGTAAGAAAAGTTTGTAACCAGGCTGTTTTGGGTCACCATTGAATTCCATAGTAGGAAAAAAAATTCTATGGAAGGGCCCCCAAAACAGCCTTTTTACAAACTTGTCTTGCTTTGCGTCATACAGGTTTTTTGGGTGAGCTATTTCTTTAAATTCAAATTAAATAATGAATGAATAAATACAAATTGGTACATGTTGCCCCTGAATTAAAGAGATATTCCTCTTGTTTTAACACATTAAATGGTCTGATTCATTTTAATACATATTTCTAATCTGACCTTTTGTATTTTTCCACTTTTACTAAGTTAGCAGAGCAGCGAGTGAGCAGAAAGAGGAGGTGAGAAGAAAAAGCTGCAGTGAAAGTATGTGGTCGGAAAAACAGAACAGACAGGCAAGTGTTTTATTGAATCTGCGGTGTCCACAGAATGGGGTAACTCACTTAGAGGGCGTCTCTAAAAGCATTCAGAGTGTGGAGCCCTATGGGCAGTGTCACTCTCAATCTACAAAACAGAGTACCGGAGGGGCTGCTCTTTGAATAAGAAAACTACTTTTACAATACAGATGGATTATTTCATCTCTGACTGGTCCCTCCTGAGACTTCAGCCGCATATTTCGGGGGGAATGAAAAATAGGGCTGTGAATGTGTGTTTGGTCAAATCTGATATCAATATCACTTTAGAGAGATTATTTCCCCATATATGCCTCTCAGAAGCTTTTCACTCTGCTTGGCTCATGGGGATAGAATTTGCTTCTAAATTAAATGCGATGGTTAAGGGCACCACATGGGGTCTGGATTGCAGGACATATCATATCTGAAGGTGCTGAAAATCTAAACAGACTAAAAATGAAAACATCTAGAATCAGATCAGACCTTTGGAAACAAATCATTTGCAAACTTAATTGCAAACTTCAACAGAACAGATTTGGAGCAATTTAGCATTACATCTCTCACCAATGGATCCTAAGAAGTGAATGGGTGCCGCCAGAATAAGACTCCAAACAACTTAGCATTATAATAATTTAATTAATGACTTGTGAAGACTATCTGTTTGTAACAAAGAAATCCATTTTAAGACGTTTTAACTTCAAGACTTGGCACTATGAGTCTATAATAGCTCTGAGATAATCTCTGAGGTTAAGTACCATTTAGAAGTGAAAACAGTCCAAACAGTTCTAATTAAATATGTTGTGGTGAATTTTGATGTAAATTACTAGAGGGATGGGCTGCTTCACTGATGGAAGCATTATTATGGATGACTTAATCAAATAAATTGAACTAATTCTGACGGCACCCATTCACTGCAGAGCCTTCAATGTGAATTAATGCTAAATTTCTCCAAATCTGTTTTGGTCAAGAAAATCTTGATCTATCTATCTATCTATCTGTCCATAAATATTTTTGTGGGGACACTTTACAATAAGGTGCCGTTAGTTAACATTAGTTTATGTATTAACTATTACAATGCATTTATTACACTATTGATTAATCTTTGTTAAAGTTAGTTAATGAAAATATAGTTGTTCATTGTTAGTTTAGGTTAGTTCAAAGTGTATTAACATTAGGTGGGATTTATAAATGCTGTAGAAGTGTCGTTCATTCTCTGTTCATGTTTAATACTAATGTTGTTAATTACTGTTAACTAATGATGTTTATTGTAAAGTGTTACCGTGTTATCTTGTATTTTATATATAAATATATTTAATTCATGAACAACATATTTTTTTCTTAAATATATACAGGCATGTATTTGTATTTATATATACATAATAAATTACACAGGATGCACACATATAATTTTTTTTTTTAATCGCGATTAATCATTTGTCAGCTCTCATATATATGTTGTGACATTTGTGTGTCAAACAGAAGATCATGGTTTGGAACAACAAGAGTGAAATAACGATGACCAGATTTTCATTTTTAGGTGGACAATCCATTTAAATAATGCCTTATTTGAACTATATTTCCATAATCATCACTTTAAGTCATCGTTAAGTTCAATTAGCACCATAGAAAACCAGAGACGGACGCTTATCAGATGACGGTCGTATTGCGTTACCAGACTTCCCATTGATTAGCCCACAGGATCCCTCTAGGGTTTGCTAAATGGTGTCTGTGTATTGCTATTACGGGGGTTACCAATTATTTTCCCCCTGAAATTAAGGGCAGTGACCCTAATATGAGGCCACTTAGTGCCCGTAATAAGATGATAATTGAGTTTGATGATGGACCCCCGTCCCCTCCCTCACAACTTCACAGCCCTATTCATGCTAACTGTCACTTCTTAGTAATGGATTACAGTGGCACTGCTTACATTTATCATTTCCTGCATGATAGACTGTGTAGAAGACGACAGGAATAGGAAAGAGATGATAACGGCCCAGATCATCTTATTTCTCTCTGTTTCATCGTTCTATTTCCTCTTTAGTGGCGTTCCTGGGCTCCGCTCGTATGCGCTGTAATTGTATATGCGCATTTCCCTGAAGACCTTAAATTAAAAGAAAGTTCTCCATCCAACCATTCAGCCATTCCTTCTCGTTCTCTCTCAGCCCTCTCACACGTAAAAACCTGGCCTGGGGACAGCAAGCTTATTTGAACAGAGCTTTACATGTCGCTATCCAGCTTTGTGTTACTAATAAGGAGATGCTCATACACTTTCACTGGATTGACTTTCATGCAAGGGTGCCTCTCACTGGATCAGACCATTCTCTTCACAATGAATGATTTAAGACAGGCCTTGTCGTTTTGGGAAGATGATAACAAATATGACTTAAGAACATGGTGTTATCAAAACTTTAACATGCATGCATTTGGATGGGGCTTTAAACAAAGTGATAACTTCTTTTATGAGTTTAAAAAAATAAAATAAAATGTTTTATGTTTTAGAGTGTGATCTGAAAAGGACAATGAGGGAGAGTAAATAATAACAGATTCTTCACATTTGTGTGAAATATTCCTGTATGCAACCCAGTCATTACTACAGGATTCTAGTTCTGTCACAATTTGAAAAAATCTAAAAGATAATAATGGGGTCCTATAAGAATCTGGTAAGAAGAGCCATTCAAAAGCATATAGAGTCAGCAGGAATGTTATTTTTATATAAAATCTCATGCTCTACAAGACTTCTTTAATACTGTAACAGTAACAATCAATATCAGTATAATGCATCCTTGCAATCAATGCGATCATATAAATTGAATGCGATAAATCGGTCAACTTTACTGACCCCCAAACCCCCTCCAAAAATGTTTCCGGTAGGGTCTTTTATTAGCAGGATTCTGATTCAAAATGCAAAGAACAGATTGAACATGTGACATGAATGATGCTGAGACAAAAGGCAAAGGCTGATCTGAATTACATACACTACTGTTGGCCTGTTATTTGAATTGTGGTTCACAAATGATTTTGAACTAAATTTGAATATTTATCACTGTGACTCATGAACAGAAAGTTCTATCAACCAAATACCTGAACTTTTAAGCTTTAGTAACATTACTTAAGAAGTGGTTATTGTGCCAGATAATGCAATAATTTTGGTCTGCATTTACTTGACATTAGATATCAGATTTTAGATATGTTACTATAAATGTGTTTATGTTAATACAAAATGAAGTAAAAGCCTAAATGTATGTACAATTATGTTTAATGGTAATTTAAAAACAATTTTAATTAGTGCATTTAATGTAAATTGGTGTGGTTTTCATCCCGCTCCATTTGTAAAGTATCTTAATATCTGGTGCCAATGAACTTTCCACTGCTATGAAGACCAAAATAAGAGTGGCTTTGAAAATGTGTGGTTAATTAGATCATAATGGCCTCATCAATTAGGAGCAAATCATGGTTTGGCCTGGCCTGGACATTTTAATGAAAAGTTGAAATGGGTCGCCCCTCAGGGCAGCGAGTGTCCAAATCTGCTCTCCCGGTCGTCATTTATCACTGTAGCACTCCGCAGACATCTTTACTCAGTAAAACAACTAATTCTGCCAGGCTGCAATGGACATATTTAGTCTATACTGTTGTAAGCAGTGACCCATGCGTTTTTAACACACCAAGACACCTTGACGGTTTCCAGCAGCTTCTCTCCCTCGTGCAACCTTGGAAAAATGCTTGTCAATCCTTGATAAAGTGCTTAAATAAAATCATTATTTGACTTTATTGATGTTTTTTTTGTCCCCATGCAAGGCTCAATAGGTTATTGTGGATTCTGCCAAATGGGTCTGGGAGAAATCATTAGAGTGGGCTGATGTGATTTACGTCCTTGGTAGTGAGGGGCACCCAAATGATCTGCCTCTCAATCGGCATCATCAATCATGCGGAACCAGCGGGCACCTCAGGCAGCCAGAGCTGGCGTTGTGTAGGGTGGGACAGATATGTGTGTGTGCAGTTGAGGGGTTTGATGACAAATATGAATGTTTAGGTTTGTGGGGCAAGACTGGCAGCATATTTGCCATCGCCCATGTTTGTGTGCGTGTATTGTCTTTGGCGGAGCTCCATCCTGGCTTGTTGTTAATGTTTGTGAACTGACTTCCTTAAAACCCATCATAGCTCCAGTACCAATGTGTCATCGCATCAGTGCGTCACCGCATCAGCAGTTAATTCCAGTTTATGTTGTAAACAGGATCTCGGAGTTCTACTTTTGTTGAGTTTTTACATCCTGCAGCTTCATCAGTGCCATGACCTTTGACTAGTAAATTGATGGAAGCTGACAGAATAAACAACAAAAGTGCATCATTGAATTAGTGCCAGCAAACAGCAACATAATCTCTGCAGTTCATCACAGCTTTGTAATGACAAGCAGGCAACACTTTACAGTATGCTGCTTGTTAACATTACTAAATGAAGTAAATGAAGCGCAGTTGTCAGTATTATCTACAATATAAAAAATGATGTACAAAAACTTCAATCTTTTGACTTCAAAATTTCGTCATTATTTCTGTTACTTGCAATTTATTTGTAATTATTTGAATAATTTACAAGCGTTTTTAGTGGTTTAAAAAAATCCTATACACTACTTTTTTGTTCAGCTAATTTATAATCAGTAATTCATAAGAGAAAAAACTAAAATGATGAGTGATCAACAGTATTTTAAATAGTAGTATTATAAATTAGCATTAAATAAATATATGCATTAGATAAATAAATGCTGCATGAAATTGTTCAGAACGGATTTGAACCTTATCTTATAAATAAAAGCAAAATACTGTATTATTTATGGAGGATTTTCCTTTTATTTACTTTTTTTTTTATTTGTGTTTATTTTGTTTTTTTTTACATTTAGCAGAAAAATTACTTTTATATTTTTTTGTAATCAATACTTAATTATTTATAAGAGGAAAAACTAAAATGATCAATAAAAAACAGTACTATAAATATTAATTAATAAATTAATAATGGATGACTTTTACTTTTACAGGTTTTTTTTTATATGTTGCACTTCTTTCTGTTGTATTTTAGGGTTAGCAGAAAAATTACTAGATAGTGTAAAGGTTAAAGTGCTTCTTCCGCTTTCAAATAAATATCCCTGACTACTTACATTCATCTATTCGTCACCCCAAGTTATTATATGGCGCTGGCAGAAGGCTTGGAATAGCACACCGGTTGTGTGGACTACTTTTATAATGCCTTTTGTAGCTTGACAATCCGAGTTCCATTTATTGTATGGCTAAAATCTTATTAGGGGATGTCCAAATGTTCTCCAGGCTTTGTCAGAAGGTTATTTGGAGCTGTCTGTGGTGCTGATGTCAGTGGGATCTGTTGATGGTGCTGACTGGACAGCTCCGGAAAGCCAAAAACACTGCTAAATCCACAAATAAATCTTGGGGCCAAATACCTTATTGTTGGCCAAATGACTGAGCCGGATATCTCAGCTAGAATACAGACCTAACAAATTCATTATTAAACTGCAGACTTAGGATTTCAGGAAACTTATAATGTAGATTAAAACCACGAAGCGCATTCATCTTATTCACCAGTGTTAAGAGGACCCGAGAGAACCAGCTATATAATATAAAGCAGTTTGCATCACGTGACACGTGCATGATGTCTATAATTTAATAATATTGAAGCAGTACCATCTCAGATAAATCTTTGTAATAATGTCACATGCAATTGCAAAAACCTTGTTCATCTCTCTTTTACAGGCAGCGTGACAATGACTCGTGAATAACGTGACCCTAATAACTTGCGTAAAAAAACGTTGCGTGAAATCGCTAGAGCGTTCTAATTAATAAAAGCCCTAAAACCTGATAAACTGCAGTTTAATAATTACACGAATAATTACGCAGGGCGGATAAAAGACAACACGGTGCTGCACGGACCTGATAACCCTTTAAACAAGCAGTCTTTATCCTCGCCGGCGTGCTCTCTATATTAACCGCGTGAAATATCACATGAAAAGAAAGGAAAGGAGGGGAGTGGTGGAATTAGCTGGGTTGTATAAGCAATTATAGGGGCATGGTATGTAGCTAAGCACACTAATAGGTATGTAGAGGAGGCATTATTCAATTAAAGTGGCGGGATACAGTGTGAAGGAACAGAGATGCGGTGACAGCGCCGGTGTCTTCTCCTTATGAAACAACCTATTTAAGCTAAATCAACTCCCACTTAAGAACAGCCGTAATAAGCACGGAGGAGACGCGCGGTGGCCCGCGGGGTCCCATTCGTCATGCTGTAATACCCAATCAAAATGAGTGATGACACCTTGTGCTGTGCCAGCCGCATCCCCTTCTGTAGCATTACCCTGCTCTTTCTCCGCATCCAGTTCCTGCTTGAACACCATACTTTTTGAACATGCTCTGGGAAGTCAGTGTGTCGGGTCCCAAGTGGAAATGCATTTTGCTCACGTGAGTCAGCAACTCTGCGGCTTACATTCTGAAACCAAAAGTCATCTCTTTTCAGAAAGGCTGTGTATCACTGGTTATATAAGCAAGGCGTATTTCTGTGACTGTATTGTGACCCATCTAATGTCTAAAGGGAGGTGGCCGTCTGCCAAGAATCTGTGACACAAAGCATGTTCCGCTATGCTTTAATTTGGTTTTGAGGGAAAGATTGGATAATATTAATTAACCTATATTTTGGACACAGCATGACATAGTATTTTTTTGCTGTGCCACTGACTTGACCTGAAGGCTGCATTAACTGTATTGATTCTAAAAGAATCAATATTTTTGAAGAAATATCTTGAGTGAATGACTCAATGATTTACTCAAAAAGACTTTCTAAATGAATCCTTGTTTCTGAATGAATCATTTGAATTAATGATTCTGTGAACCAATTCCAAATTACTTTTTTTTTTAACAAATCGGTTGAGTGAATGATTCAATTATTCGTTTTTCATTTTGTGGGCAGCTGACATATTGCTTTTCTGCTATATCAGGCAATGACTTTGCAGGCCGTGCTTGATACTGTCCTGAAACTTATTTTGGACCAACTCCTAAGGCAGCATAATAGTTTAATGATCTACATCAAAACAGATAAAGTTTTGATGGTAGCTGAGAGAATATTATGATAATATAATATTGTAATAATTTCTCACTTCAATCAAAAATGTTATTTGGATTTATTTTTTTAGCTAAACTGTTATAGGAAGGAATGCACAGGATTGTAGGATATCATAGGCAGTGAAGGATACATATTTGCTGCATAAAATTCATCAGAGGAATCTCAGTAGACAGGATGCAACTTGTTTTGAATGCGCTGTGGTTATGCTGTAACCACTATTTTCAAACAAGCCATTTGAGTGAACGATTCAATGAATCACTCATAAACACTGCCATTTGTCACCACCTGTGTGTATAACAGTAACCTGTCACTGAAATATCCCTTCGACAAATACACAAACTAACTAATAATAAAAAAGTAAAACATAGCCAAAACAAAACATTTCTGATTAAATCAGACATGGCAAAGCAGCAGATGTAAAATGAAGCTCATCTGGGGTGTTTGAAGAAGATTAAAAAAAACTGTTTTACTTCTCTCATTTTCTTGTTTGTTTTTGCATTTCCCCCCGCCCCCGCCTCCTACTCCCTCTCTTTTTCTCAATCTTTTCTTTCTTTCTTTCTCCTCATCAGTGCGTTGTGCTCAGTAATGACTCCCACTGTGGCAGCGGTGCCCCTTTAAGGCTGGGCCCCCCTCCCCATGCATTATTCATCAAAATCAAATGAGGGAACAACAGGAGCAAGAGACATGGTGCATGCCACTTCCTCCTCAACTCCCCAAGGTGCCTCCAGCCTGCTGGCCCATCTCTCCTCCTCTCTCCACTCTGGCCTGGGGGTTTTGGGGACCAACTTGGCACCCCTTTCATGGTTAACTCTATGGACAATACTTTTCCCTTGCTCCCCTGCCCTTTTCCTCCTTCTAATCTGTTGCACACCTCAAAGGTGCACATTTCCCCATTAAAAAGTTTTACAGATAAAGAAATAAAGAGTACATATGACCTGAAGACTTCTATCAGTAGGCATTTTTCCATTGAGTGTGGGGTGCATAATGAAGGCATACATTTTGAATCACATGACCAGATGAATACTATTCAATGCATTTGCTTGTAGGATGAATGAATCATGACTGCAATATTTTTTAACAATGAACTCACACACTTGCCTCTAACTTTCTAATAGATATGCTTACCTACGGATTTACGTATGATGTGCCTTATAACCATGTGGCAACCAAGTGCATATTACACATGTAAACTTATGGTACAGCCAAGTATTTTTTTTTTTTTTATTGTTTGGCCTCCAGTGTTAGTGGCAGCTCTATTAAGTGAGCACATATCTGTTCATGCTGCTGCCCTAAGGATTGCATTGAAAGTGTGTTGAAAGTGCTATTAGTGACGTCACACACCTCTCACACACACAAAATGTTCATAGAACTTAGAAGAGCTGCTAATATTTGCTTGAGCACGGGAGGGGGTTGATAGACTATCCTGGTGCTGTTGCACAATGCCGGTACATTGATTACTTCAGAGAGAGAGAGAGAAAGGGAGGGAGGGATGATTTGATGAGTGTAGTTCTTGTATCCCCTGCTGTTAAAGGCTGGTATGAGAGCTGAACATTACCACCTGGGGCAACCCGAGTCCTCCTTCTAATATAATCAATTCAGTCTGCTGTTCTAATCTAAACTTACCTACACCTTTAACAACTTTAACTGTGTTCAGACTCTTTTCAAGACATTTCTCTTCACACTTAACTAACTACTTGTGTGTACTGACATTAGATTAATATTTTTTCTAAAGAACTGGTGAGTGCTGCTTACCTGCAAAAGGTGGCACACTGCTAGAATGTTCTGGAGGGTTGTGAGGGTGTGTAGGTGTTCTGAATAATCACTATAGTTTCTTTGTGTTTCCTTTTTAAAATGCATGTATTTAAGAAAAAAAAAGTCCAATAGTCCATTTAGACATTCTGCTAACTATAAGGTACTTTGTAACTGCATGTCAACTACATATCAACTAATTCTCAAATAATTCACAACTACGTGTCTATTAACTCTCAGATTAGACTGTTAGGGTAGGTTTAGTAGAATACTGTAAGTTAATAAGACGTATAATTGCAAAGTTTCTGATTGTTAGTATTGTGTGTTTTGGACCTATCAAAATAAAGTGTTAGGAGATAACACTAATCTCCTAACACTTTATATCTACTAATACTCTAATGACTGCTAGTTGACAAGTTACTTACAGTTAGTTGCTGTACTAGTTGCTGTAGTATTCATTCTAGCTTTGTTTAGTTTAATTTATTTATTTTTATTCCCCGTTTTACTTTAGTTAGCGAAAATGTTTTAATTTTGTTTTGTTCTAATTTACAGTAATAAAGTAGCCTTCTAGTTGGTAGTCCATTGGTGGTTGAGGGTGTTATGAATGGTTTTTAATTCATTGTTTGAATTTGTCTTTTTGTTTGTTATTTTCTTTTTAGTTTTCTTTTTTTTTTTACTAAAATTGTGTTAATATATATTTTTTTTAGTTTTCATAATAACAAAAAGCCATACTAGATTTTTCAGTTAATGGGGATCATCTAGATTCATTAAAAAATAGTGAGATTTCATGTTTTCCCCCCCCCTTCACATTGCTATGGTCGGGGTGATTATTAGGCTCCTGAATGTTTTTTTTTTTTAATTAAACCAATTTGTTCTGAGTTTGAGCAGTTGTACAG
Source organism: Enteromius viviparus (assembly GCA_032353835.1). Classification (NCBI taxonomy): domain Eukaryota; kingdom Metazoa; phylum Chordata; class Actinopteri; order Cypriniformes; family Cyprinidae; genus Enteromius; species Enteromius viviparus. Next base: position 7,906,740 of record JAUCNO010000236.1, on the reverse strand, counting down.
ATGCTTGCACTAATTTGTTTTCCAAACTATTTTCCAAGTGCTGAATTCCAGACAAGCCAAACTAGAAATGTCACAGGCTCCTCACCTGAGTCAAACGATCTGGGTCATGCGCCGGGTTACGCATCTTCGATACAGCCCCATCAGCAGGGTGCAGGCTATAAATGGAGCAGAATTGGGTTAAGATGATGACAGTGGCTTAAACTGACTGATGTGATGGGTCTGTCAGCAGGCTAATCTGACTCTAATGGGTCTGACCTGTACAGGACCCAGCTGGCCCCCAGGACCCCCCTGATTGGCTCTATTTATTATGGGCTAGAGGAACCGGGGATGGCTTGAATAGTCATTTCACTTTCAGGTCCAATTCCTGGAGTCCTGATGAGCTCTACCTCCCTCCGCCTCCTCGTTTCTCCTTCGCTCTTCTCGCTTCCACACCTTTCTCATCATCTTTTGTTTCTTCCTAATGGTTCAATTAAAGAGGTTAATTCCGAGACGGCCCTCCTCAAATCAGCTCTCATCACCTTCCCCTCTTCAGCCTCCTGACCGCCGCACCCAGCCCGCATTTATTATTCATCCCAATCAAATAAGAGCAAAGGCGGGCTGGTGCAAGCTGCTTTTTTCCCCCGCACCCCCTTCATCCCGCCATCTCTCCTCTCCGCTCTTTCTTCTCCTCTTTGGAAGAATTGCCTTTTATTGAGTGAGTCGGCACGCACTCCCGCTCTCGCATACACACACACACACACACACACACGCGCGCACTCACTCCCGGACCCCCCAGCTTCCCACAGCCCGTCCCTTTCCTGGAAAATGAGCAATTTTCTCATTGTAATAACGCGCCTCTGTCATCGGCCCATTATCGGCATGATAAAAGATGAAATATTCGCGGCGGCTGGCCTCCTAACCTGATCTGGGCGCGATATTGGAGCTTTGGAAAATGAGTTTTATCTGCTTTAATATACTCCTTGGCAGACTGACCCTTGAAATTAAACATTATTACAGAGCGGATATTTAAAAAACCGGGGCCACAAATTACATCAAAATGAAAATATTAAGGAACATTAGGAATATATCAAGTGGCGCCGAGCTAGATGTGGGGAGAGGTGGCTGGGGTGCAGAAGCGTCGCCGGTGTCACAGCAACGGGAGAGGGGAAATAATAACAATTCAGCCAGTGCCGCTGTCATGTGTCGGGATAAACTAATTATCCTCTCCGACACTTTCATCGCCAGGCTTTATTAGGAGACGAGGATCTTGTAGAAGTGTGTGGGTGACTGCTTTTGTGGAACTCCGTCAGGTATGGAGTTGTTGACACCCTTTCTGCCTTATCTCTTCACTTCTTAAAAACTTTCAGGCAGACACCGGGTCTTTGCGGTGAGGCTCTGAATTATCTGTTTGGGTGCTGAAGGACGTAAACAGAGTACACGGATCCAGAACTTGGGAACCGAGTCTTTCTCCAGCCTTACAGGTGATTTGTCATGTGGTGATGGGATGACGTGAAATGCAATAAAATCCCGGCGAAAATGCGATTTGAATAGATTTCCGACTGAGAGTTTTTTTCAGGATGTAAGGGTAGAGGCATGAGCGAGCGTTTGCCCTGGAGGACAGACTTAGAAACTTTTACTTTTGGCCAAGCCTGTTTCTTTTTCTCTTATCTTTGGCGGTTGGATCCCCTCGTGTTGCACGTGCCTCTTGGCATCGCTAGAAAAAAAAACGTTGAGCCAACGTTGAACGAATATTTAACACTGACATCTTGGGATGCTTTGCATACTGACAGGCACATAAACGCAAATACACATGCACGTTTCTAGAAAAAAAAAGCCTGGATTTGGCTGTTATCATTGTGAAAATGCCAAGTAAACATCGCAGAGATGTTTCACGAGGGTTTGGAGAGCAAATCGCTATCAGGCCGAGACAACCTGCCGTCAAGTGAGTGATACGTCGAGGATTTTCCCTCAGTGAGCGATCGCAGAACGCATGGGAGAGTCTGTGATAAGGAGAGGGATAAAATTAGCATTCGTTCCAAACCAGGGAGAGAAAAATAAAACAGAGAGACCAAATGACTAACTGAAGGAAGACTAACCGCAGGGGTTTGCGACTGGAAGGGGGAAAAAGCAGTGAGAAAAATGGATCTCCTTTCCTCCCACTCTTTTTCTTTTTTCTCTCTCTTTCTCTACCCCGCTCAGGCACTTGATTCATTATGCTGATATACACAGTATTTGCTTCCTGAACGGGGCTCCTTCTTTTCCTCCCCACTCTTATAAAGACAAACACACACACATACACACACACAAAATAGGTGCCGGTGCCATAAATATAGCAAATGACAGAGCCTAGCAGCAGAGCAAGGTCAGCCACGGCCCCTGATGACAGTGCTGTGAGCACCGCAGTGCATTCTTGTTAGAAATACACAGATAGCTCATTAGCAAGGGCCCCTGAGGCCCCCAAACTCTTGTACCCGCACACACACACACACATATATATATAAAACGTAATATACACTTCACTTCTGTAAATAAACAAACTTACCCTTTCATGTACAGCAACATAACCACACGACAGAGCAAATGCATATGGAAGTATAGCCACAACTCACATTAATGGCTTAATGGCTCCCACAGACTGACTTTGTGTGAGTGAGACGGACGGAAAGAGAGAATCTGAGAGTTTTGACTCGACACGGCCGCGGCTGTCACTAGATAAGCGTTTTTCTGTGAGGGTGTCATGTTTACATTGGCACCCAAATATCCTGAAAAGCATTATGTCAGCACACTAATACACAGATGCAAACACATTTCTCACTGTCACGGATATACCCCCCCGGCTGGCAGCCTTTTATTTACCTTTTTCTGCATGATACACACATAAAGGTGTGCATGCACACATCATTTGCGACTTTTTCTTTTGAACTTTGTAAATCGGTTGTGAATCAAAGCTATCACGTTAGACTGCAGTTTACAAGGGAAAAGGTGTTTTGGAAATGACTTTGCATATCACATTTGTGGATCTAAATCAGTGTCTTGTTTTAGCACACACAGGAAGGTGCAGTTCAATTTGAGAAACGAAATTGCGATCTTTAAGTTGTCACCTTAAATTCTGTCAAGTTAACTCTTTTCTTCAGATGAAACACCTGTTAGACATTATGTTAATTTCCATACAATAAAAGTGAAAGGTGACTAGGAGCTGTCACATTCCATAAATACAAATGTGAAAAAGTGATTCATACAACTTGTGCTACTCTCAGTCTTCCAAAGTCATACATATGAACATTTTAACAAGATTTAAGTGCAACTTTAATGACTTAATAACATTTTTAAATTTACATTTTTTCAAAAATTAAACTAAATGTACTTTTTAAATACATTACTTTATTATCTTTTTAAATTAATAAATTATTTCAAAATAAAGTATTCCGAAAACTAGTTGTTCAATTTTAAAAAGGCACCACTAAAACTGTGCTTTTCAATGCAAACTGCTAACTTTACCTGTTGGAATCATCAGAACTGATTATGTTTGAGTCTTTGTAGGTTGTTGTAGCTTAACTTTTTCTTTTAAACTTTTTTAGTTTTTTTTTTTCATATCAAACTTGTATTTTGGCTTTCTTTTATTTCAAGGGCTGCCGTACTGCTAACACACCCGCTGAGCAGCTGCCCTCGGGCCGCTTTGGCTCTATGTGCAATGTCGGGCACAGAGATTTTCACTCTCCCTTTCACTTTCTTTCTCCCCCTCCTTCTCTCTATGGGTGTCAGTCTGGCCCCTGGCCCGTCAGACAGGCATTGGGGTGTGACGGGCGGCCCAGGCTCCTTCCTCAACCCCCTCCTCTTCTTTATCCTCTTCACCCCACGTGGCCTGGCACCCACCACTTACCATCCGGCGATTCCTGCCAAAGGGTACCTTCCACAAACCCCCTCATACAATATCTAGAACAACTGTGGCCTCCTATTCTTTACCAATGAACAATTGCTTTGGAGATCATGAGGCTAATTTACCAATTATTTACCTGGGAGCTATTCATTTCAATTCTTTCAGAGATGTACAACAAACCAAACAAAATAACCTTTAATTTTCACCTTGCATTATGTTGTAAGGTTATATAACAGTGAGAGGAAAAGACTTATTATCTATTGTCCTAGATTTTATCCATACACTGATTTAGGAGATATGAGTGATGACAAGATGCTGATAACAAGAAAGGAATGGGGATGATTTATCTAACGGTCATCAACTATGGTCTTAGATCTCTTACATTTTTAGCAGAGCTACATTTTTCTATTATAAATATCAGATATATAATTTTAGGATCTGTGATTATAAGTGACTTATAACATCTAAATATTAATGAGGAATATAAGTTATTTACACGGTTTCAATTGAGCATTACAACTTTCCCCACTCCTTTCTAGTATTTATTGCTAACTCTGAAAGAATAACAGTATGGATTTAAAATGTATCTGAATTGGTAAGATAAGTTGCAATACTTTAATAATTTATACACTACTGTTCAAATTTTGCGATTAATAAGATGTTTTTAAAGAATTTAATACTTTTAATTATCAATAAAATTGACTGTAAAGACATTTGCATTACAAGGATTTATATTTTACTGTTCATTTAAACCTTTTATTCATCTAAAAATCATATTTTAAAAAACTCAACAGTTTCAAACATTGACTTAGAACCAGTTGAGGTTTTAACCAGATCAGCTTTTTAAAATGTATCAAAAGAGATTTTTTTTTATCATGTAAATGTGTCCTTGGTGATCATGATGAGACTTTCGAAAAGCATAAAAAAATCTTAGTAGGTATCTGCCTTTTTAGTTTGATTTAAGGGTCTTAAAACAATTGAGCTATTAATCGTGATCATCAGCCTAATTACCAGCATCCTTTTTATATTCTGTATTGCAAAGTAGGCTACCACAGTACCTGTGTACATCTTCCTCTGCCAGTTTCACTTCACAATCCCACATTCCCCAGACTATGAGTGAAGGTGGAACTCTCTGTCGTTCCCTGGGAGGGCGATGCGATGGGGTGACAGTGTTTGGAAGAAGGAGAATGTGTGTGTGTGTGTGTGTGTTTGTGTGTGCCCCGCCCTTTCTTTAGCCCCATGGAGATGCATCGTCAGGGTCAGGGGATATAGAGAGATGAACACAGGGAGGCCGCACTCCACAACTTGAAAGGAATTCTAATGAAGCCAGGCAGTCGTGTAGCCTATTCCCCCGACAACAGGCCTCAAACAAATAGCTGCATTTGATGTCCCTCGTTTTATAGTTTGGAAAATTGCATGTTTGTTTGTGTGTGTGTGTGTTTATTTAGTGTTTCGTTGTTTGTGCGTTCATTTGGAGTTTCTATAAAACTGGAGCAACACACAAGATGATAATGAGCTTTTAAAACATACATTGAGATAATTTCTTATACTCTTATACACTGAACTATAGAGCATGTTTTTTATTCTTTTTAATCATATTTGTAGATACATGATACGTAACAAAAGAGGTCTGCATGTGATTATTAAAAAATGGCTGATTTATCTTTGATATGCCACTGAGACATACTTTTTCAATGATTAGCGCAAGTCTCCATATTCTGTGAAAACTCACGTCAATGCATTATAAGAGCAACCTTAAACTTGTTGTTTCCATACATTTATTTTATGCATTTGTATTATAACATATTTAGAATTTAATATTTTTCTTCACTTGTTTGTAAAGAATTCATGGCATAAATGCAGCATAACACAGTAAGTAGCCTAAATTTAGGCAATTTCATATGCAAATATTGTTATTGTCCCTACAATGTCATCCAGTATCAATAGAAACAGCCTGCTCCAAAATTTGAACTGTTGCTCTGTCTGAAGAAAATATGTGAGTCCTGATGTAATGCATCTAACTTTCTACATTTGTAAAACAGTTTAGCCTCTTTCTTAAAAGGCCATCAAAAGAATACAATACTCAATGGTCACTTTTTATCCTGTTTCATTAATATTAATACCAATATTCAACACCCCCATGTTTACCCCCATTTTTTTTTCTTTGACAACCTAGGGGTGCGTGTAGAACAGCTCGTATGAAGCGAGATGTCTTTCATGTTGCAGTCCAGCAGCTTTGCCTTCGCTGGAGCGTGTAGCCTCTCTGCGCTCATACAGCCTGAGCTTGTCACTCCACCACAGCTTGTGTAAACAGTAAATAATAAACAAGCACTTTAATACATTATTGAGAAAATCACTTTAGGCAAGCGAGACGGTAGGAGAGCTGATCTGGAGCAGAAGGAGGCAGAATGACACTGCTGCTTAATTCTCAATCTGTAATCAGTCGTACATATTTAAATAAAGAGCGCAATACAACAGACTCCAGCAATTTGGAGAACCTGTCGTTTTGTTGCGTGTATGTGCATAAAATGAAAGGTTAACACTGAATTAATAATTAGTGTAATATATAAATATTTGATTGTTTTTTTTTTTTTTTTACAAATATGTAATTTGTAAAAATCAACCAACAGATATTTTATATCTAATAATTCAATAAAATTTTGTTTTTAATTCCGGGGAGCCAAATCTGGATCTGGATCCGGAGTTTTAAAGAACTTTTAATTAAAGCTTCCCAAATAAACTTTGTACATCACAGATTACAACATCGTTTTATACAACGTTTCTGTAGGCTAATTAAAATATCGTGAAACGTGAAGGCTACGCTAGCGAATCAAGTTGGCCGATGTTACCATAGCAACATCTAGCTCGCTGTTTATCACTTCATTTTACAAATCACAAATATATCACATTGTTTAAAAAAAATGTTTTGTGTTTTTATGATAGTTGACGATTAGCTACGCTTAACCGACCCATATCGAGAAATTATTGACAGATGTAGGCTAGTTGACTTAGCCCAAGTTAATTCGCACACTGTGGAAAGTGTGTGTTTATCTTTGTACACCTACATAACTAGAATCAAATTTAGTTTTTAAAAAATATACTTCTGGGACTTGTGCGTGCAGACTACATCATGTAGTTATTGAGAGGAATAATTGTATTGTTTTCATATTCTCTTCTCTCCCAGTTGTTAAGTAGCCACTGCTTCATCCCAGCAAACCCCCAGGGCTCCAGTGTAACTCAATTCACCCAGGCTTATTATATTTATAACTAGTATAATATCAGGGACACTCTTTGAGCTTCCCTCGTTCTCCTGTGCTCATTCGTTGGAACTTTTATTGTGTTTTGTAGGTGAAGATACACGACTAAGGAATTTACCTCAAACTAAATTAATTAAACGAAAAGTCTTGGTCTACAAGTCTTGTTGGTGCACGTTATGTCACGCGCTGACATATTATTCATGATGACTTTGCAAATACACAATATTATGCTAAATCAAACCATATCGTAATGCATCCCAAAAGACTCTTTTGTTTAATTTTATTTCCAAAAAAGAAGAGCGCTTCTGACGTAGGACGTTTAAAAAAAAAAAAAAAAAAAACATGGCTGCAATAAAATAAATAGCCTGTAGATGGCAGTCAGAACCTTGGCAAGCAGCACAGCTGAAATCCCACTGATTTAGTAAATCCGAGAAGAACGTTTATGCGTTCAATTTACATGCACTTTATTCAGAGACAGCTCTAAAATATTCAGATTGGCATCTCTCGGTGTGAAGTACTTTTAAAAAGACATAATTCGACATTCATTCACACGCTACAGGGATGTACAACAAGCTTGAAGTCACGCAAAGGGATGAGGATAATGGTGATTGTTATAATTTGGTCTTAACTTTAGTCTGGACCTACATTTAGTTCTATTGAGTTATATTATGACGTTGTATACTTAATAATCTAAAGCAATTTAGCTTTTCTGATAAACTTACCTGCAAATTGCTTTGTCACATAACCTAAAGAAATATGGCAGCCGAGAGAGTTTCGTAACACATCTTGTTTTAACGCATGTTGCTTTTTTTTGTATCATGTATCTCAGACTTTGATTTAATGTTCTGCTATTTGCCATCTAAATATGTAAAGTAGTTTAAAAATTGCAGCTTATTCCTAAACGCATAAATTATTGTCAGTTACAGAGTGCTGCTGTTACAGTTGCTGTTCTATTGGTTAGAATACCAATTGAAAACATGGGCATTTTCAATTGTATGCATGCATTTATTTTAATAATAACATTTAATTTCAAAAAGATGAACTTATAGGAAACTAGATTATTGTCATTATTAATATTTTTATTATTATAATCTTTTTTTTGTGAGCCCAGTGGAAGTATCGTAAAGTGTTATGACCATCCCTGTCTAGTCAACTGTGATATGTCTAGTTTATTATATATATATGTAAATAAAAAAAGCATGTGTGGATGTTATAAATCAAACTAAACAAGAGAACCTGCTGATGCAGATTATACTTGATTTGAACATCAGTTAACAAATTCTCAAATTCAATATATGAACTAAAAGTTTAACTTACCTTTAAAATATAATTGTATTCTTTTGATTTTTATGCATTATTATCATTTTTTATAGACTTGCAAGTTCAACTGTTGCCTAACGACAAGTATGCTAGTCACCTTACGCTCAAGTATGTTAGAGATTTCAACTTGATGGCGTTACGGCGCTCCCCTGCACCTACTACAGTACTTATTTGGTAAGTAATGTCTTGTCTGTTTCGCCTCATTAAATCAAATCTAATATTTAAATTGGGGTAACCTGCTTATATAGGGTTATGCTAACAAAGGTCAGGTCAGTTAGAAGTAGCTGTTTATAGTTAAAATTACACTATTCATTGTAGCACACCAGTTAAACAAGCATGTTTCAGAACCCAAGTTAATCAGTTCAAGGTGAGTTTATTGCTAGTCTAGAACAGGGGCCCTCCGTCTGCAGAACACATGTGAGGGATGAGTCACCCAGTTTAGTCCCAACTGAGACAATAGAGGGACGGAAGGGGACAATGAGGGGGAGCTGCTGAAAAGAGAACGGCTGGGGTGCAGGGGCACAGACGGCAGGAGAGAGAGAGAGCGAGGAGGGGGGTTGACAGAGGGGTCAGTGATCGGGGTTAGTATGTGTGTTTATGCGTGTGTGTGTCTGCGTGTGTGTGTATTTGCGAGGGGACTCGGTCACGCCCTTCTCTTCACACTCTACTGCCTCATTATTGACGGGCTGAACTGATACCCCAACAATGAGCCCTGGCTCCCACAGATGTCACGGAGACCAAGCGACCCCCTGACATATTTACCCACGCACCCTAACACTGGCTTTCCCTCTCTTTCCCTATCTCTCCCACTCACACACAACCATACGCACTGTGTGGACACCAACTGCTGGTATTTTGCACATGTGCGCACCCACACAGGACAGAGCAGGGCGCTGGGAGAAAGGATCCCGGCGCAGGGGGTGATATCATGACTGAAATCAATAAAAGAGAAGTCATGCAAGTATAACAAAATCATTACTCTTTGGGAGCCTATGTGTGTGTGCACACGCGTACTTGAATGACAGCTGTTATCTTTAAATTTATCTGCTCTTCCTTCCCTAATGAAGCCCCTGACATCAGAAGCCTCTCGTTTCAGGCTTGAAAGATAAATTGACAGAGGTGTTGTTTTGACTGACTTATAAATGAGATAAATGTGTAGTCTATATTTCAATATCTGAGAGTGCTGCAGTCATGTCGGATTGAAACTGATGACGTTCTCTGTTAAGAAAAATATTCCTAAAAGGATACCTGACTTGAAATGACATGCTGTACAGGAAAAAAAAAATAAAGTATACTATTTCAAAACACGCTTTTTAGAAATAAGTTAAAATAGAAATAGTCTGTAAAATTTTATACATTTAAAATACCTTTATTATAGCTTTAGAGTCATTGGACTTTAGTATAAAATACAATGATAAAAATAAAAAAAATACCTATTTGATGTTTTAAATTTAAGATGATATGGTACCCTGAACCACAAAACCAGTCATAAGGGTTTTTCTTTCGTAATTGAGATTTATACGTCATTTAAAAGCCAGATAAATAATCTTTCCATCGATGTATGGTTTGTTAGGATAGGACAGTATTCGACTGAGATCCAAAATTGTATAGATCTGGACTCTGAATCCAAATAAAGTTTGTAGCAATGCATATTGCTTAGCAAAAATTAAGTTTGAAATATTTACAGTAGGAAATGTACAAAATATTTTCATGGAAAATTATGCATTTTTGGCATAAAAGAAAAATCTATAATTTTGACGCCTACAATGTATTGTTGGCTATTGCTATAAATATATCACAGTGACTTAAGACTGGTTTGTGGTCCACATATGGTAATTAAAAACTAAAATGTAAGGTAAAAAATACCAGGTTTTGGTCCTAAAACTTCTTTTTCAGTAGTGGGACCACAAATCTGTCGTACTGCTCTTCAGAGAGCCGATTCTGCATAATGAACCTATGACATCAGACTTTTGCTGGAGATCAGCAGGTTCAGGAATTGCTCCCTGTTCGCCACAAAGTGTTCTCGCTCAGGATGCCTGTGCACAACAAAACCTGATATGTATTTTTAAAAGATCGCCCCTTCTGGACTGTGGCACTTGGCGTTGAGGTGGGATTTGGGTGTATTCTTTGATGATATCTTATATATATATATATAAGGAAACCGGTCACTGCAAGCTCAATAAATCTTTGAATAATTCCACGAGTGCTTTTTCTAAAAGGCTATGTTATTCCCAGACTCATGCAGCTCAGTAGCTTTGGGCGATAACCTGCATCCACCAGAGACTCTGGCCAACCTTAAGCATGGTGTGCATCATTAAATTTAATAGTTGAATTAGAGTGACTGCTTACCGTGTGGTTAGTTAATTATTTCACTATTGAAATCTGGTTTCATGTTGCATGTGCAAACTACAAAACTCTGATTAAAAACATTATTTTAATCCTTTCGAAAATGTTTATAATTGTAGAATGAAAAAATTACCAACAGACAGTCTAAATCTGAGGTAATGATCAAAAGCATTCCTGTTATCACTCTCCTTCTCCTCAGGCCTGTAGTTGCAAGCCTTCCTCTGTTTTTTCATGGTCTGTTTAAAGATTTAGTGAGGCCCGCAAACCACTACCTTTAATGACCAATTAACAGTAGTAAAGCTGTGTGTGCGGCAAGCTCCACATCTTGCAGAGGGTTTGTTTAAGTCAACAACAACGCGGCGCTGCTAACGGTGTGGCTGCTGCCTCTCGTTACCGGCGCTTTGCCTTTAAACACCTCTCTCCTGTGCTTATTAAAATCTGTGCTAACACATGCAACCAGTGCTGAAACAGCCTTGAGAGAGAGAGAGGGGTGGACTATTTCATATGTACAGATGAGGGAGTGTGTGTTAAGTTGGTAAAATTGTGTTAAAGTTGGTTTAAATGAGTGAAGGCGGGTTATTAGCATGGTTCAATAATGTAGCTGCGGGGCAGGACACGGCTTGTGAAGGCCATAGTGTTCTGGGCTCCTCATTTAGTTTTAGTGCATTTGCAGGTGCAGCCCAGGTCCCTGAAATGCTCTAAAACTATCTGTGAACAGCTAATGAGCCACAACATATACAGACCTTCAGAAGTACAGCTTGCTAAATATATATATATATATGTATATATGTAACACACACATACTGCTTTATCTTGTCTAGTGAGCCAAAGACTGTCATTGGTGCCCACTCAAAAAAAAAAAAAAAGTATGTGAAGCCCTTGCACACACAATGAGAGACCGCACACCGAACAGACAAAAATAAAACCCCATCCTTGTAAAGAACATCACTCAGATCAAAGAAGAGCTAGAGTGTGAACATTGTACTTCCCGTGGCATTCTTGCATTATACCATCCACAGGTTTACATGCACTGCTATTATAAGCTCTGTAAACCCAACACACTGCAGCTGAGAGAAACAATGAAAAGTATGTAAACCCCACATCTCTACACCGCATTTGAATGCAATTAACTGCAAAAAGAAGCGCCAGACAACTAACAGGGCAGTTCACAGCACAGTTTTGAGTGAATGGGTAGAGACTTAGAAAACACCAGCCAAGAAAACCCAAAGCGTTAATCAGGATTTACCTTTTGTTTTGAGTAAAGCAGAAGAAAGACAAATAAGATAAAGTGTTTTTGCTGAGCTTGTAGCTCAGGTATTTAGCATAATACTGAAGCGTTATCACACGAGAAGAGAAAGGCATTATGCACAGATTTGTTAGCGCATATTTGATCGTTATTAAACATGTAAGCAGCAGACAGGTTTAGTGCAGATGAGAATTAAAGGGAGGAGGAGAACGACTGAAAAGGAGAGAGACTTGATAGATATTGCTGCTTTGTTTGTAATCTAGCAGTGAGGAGGTGTTCACATTGAGCTGCTGCGCTGACAGTGCTGAGCGCACATTTAATGTGCTTGATTGTGTGCCATAGGTTTCGAAAAGGTACATTTTTACATTGTGCTCGATCTTATATCTGTCTCCGCTGTAAAAAGGATTCTTAAATAATGTGAAAAATGCAGAAAAACAACCTATGATCTATTTTTTTAACTATCTATATCGCATATCTCTCCAATCATTTACAAAATCAGCATTTTGAATCATGCAGGCGGAATTTGTATTGCCTACGCTTTGAGTTTTCATATTCAGTAGAAGCCACTAAGGCTTGATGTCATAAAAGGGTGGTTTATGTCTGCTAATAGTGCTCACTGAATTCTTGTCCACAGAATAGATCATGCTAGAGACCTGTAAACTGAGCGTGCGGTTTTCTGTTAAGAATTGTGGAATACAGTCATGTCTCTATAGGCTTACTCACAAAAGTCCATGTATGCTCATGTTTCACAGCTTAAATCCAGTGTCTGTGTATCAGTTTACGTCAAAAAGCAATGTAAGCTTATTTTTTTGCTGAAGTGTACATTGATGCTCAGGCTAGGGTGGATTTGAATATGTTAGACGAGGACAGATGGACTCAGACTGCAGTTAAAGCTTTTGTAACTGGTTTGCAATCCCATGAAAGTACTCATTTAGTTTACACTGGGAATAATCAATCTACTTGTATGATTTGACTTTGAGAATAACATTAAAGGAATAGTTCACCCAGAAATGAAAATGTTTAAAAATTCATTCAAGGTGTAGATGACTTTGTTTCCTCATTGGAACAGACTTGGAGAAATGTAGCATTTCATGCCTTGCTCACCATTAAATGGGTGCCGTCAGAATGAGAGTCCAAACAGCTGATACAAACATCACAAAAAATCTCAAGCTAACAACATGACTCTTGTTCATCAGTTAAAGTCTTGTGAAGTGATAAGCTGTATTGTTCGTAATAAATAAATCAATCATTAGGATATTGTCAATTTCAAATTTATTCAGAAGATATGTGGCTTACATTAGGGCAAAAAATGTCCAGAAACGGTTTTACATGTCCATTCACAACCCCAGGATTTGTCTTCACAATTGAATGATCTGTTTTGAAAGGGTCATGAATTCTAATGTTGAGCTCTGCTCTGATTGGCTGTTTCACAGTGCAGCTAATTCCAATAGCTTACCAGGAGAAGCAAAGGGGAAAATAT
>JAUCNO010000236.1:7858779-7879813 GCA_032353835.1 Enteromius viviparus | reverse complement strand
TGTATTCCTTTTTTTTATCATTATTTTCTATTTTTGTACACAAGAGCGTGTCCTGTATGTACAACCCCTCAGACCTTGAAATTCAAAGAAAACCTGGCCCGAAACACTTGGGTTACAAAAACACTATACTAAACTTTCATTTCACTCAACCCCACAACAATTCTGTCTCCTTTGCAGCCAGTGAGTCCATCCAGGGCCGTTGTTCGACCGGGCCGTGCCTGAAGCCATAGTTGAGGTGTGTTGCTGCTGGGGTCACGCGCTGCCACTGTAGGTTAGGCTGCTGGTCTGATCTGTGTTGACAGTGCAGATACCTGTCAAGCCCAAGGAGACAGGTAGTGCTTCCAGCTAGAGAGTGAACCTTTCGCACTGACCACTGCTGGAAGGACGGGTGAGTCACATCTCGAGTCTTCCGTTCGATCGGTTCATGTCATGTCAGGTACATACAGGTATATTCACATCAGTGACGGAGGAAGAACGACATTTAAATGTTTGCCTTGAGTTTACCACCATTTATCTGAAGCTGATACACAAGCTCTGCTTGTTTTGCTGCCATTGCCAGGTCAGGAAATGGAAAAAACCACAGGCCTGACAGTACCAAATTAAAAAGAAGGCTGTAAAGTTCGAAAGCCCAGCACCTAATGGCTTTTTAAGGTGAACTGTTTCCCCATCACATTTGTAAACGGGCCCTTATTTACCCACACACGCGTGTGTGTCTGTTTGGGAGGGGGGGTTGGGTAGTTGACCTTTGCGAGCAGAGACAGTGTCTGAGAGTGAACGCCACTCGCTGAATCTTAATGGCCACCAAACAGCTACACTGCTATCCTCTGATATTTGCTTAAACATGAGCACAATACATATCAAAGATATTTACAAAGAGAGCGTGGTCAGCAGTTACCCAGCAGAGAGAGACAGCCAAGATGGAAAACAAGCAGCCGCTGAGGTTAGTGCTGGGATATTACACACAGTGCTTGGTCTCTCTGAGGCTAAGACTTCAGTGCAGGAAATGCAGCGCATGAGATGCAAATGCTTTTGATAAACCGTAAAGAGGGAGAGATAAGAGAGTGGGGAAAAAAGGAAAATACTGTGCCAATGAAATACACCTAATATTTCACAAGATTCAGTGCGATGTAAAGCAGTGCAACCTGAGCAGGTTAAGAAATGGAACTTTCTAATAATTAGGGTACAAAATCACAATTATGCAAAATAATTTTGTACCATTTTGAGTTGTTTTATATTCTATTTACACAAGGATTGCAAGTAAAAATAAAACTGATGAATATAAATGTATATATTCTCTCTTTTCTATATATTTTTAATTATAACGACAATGCTGAATTTTAAGCAGGCATTTTAGTCTTTACTCCCACATGATCTATCAGAACTCATACTAATATGCTGATTTTCTGCTCATTAAATATTTCTTACAAATGTCAGTATTCTGTAAAAGATGAAAGCTCAAAAGAACAGCATTCATTTGAAATATTCATTTTTTTCTAATATAAATATTTTTGCTGTCACTTTTGATTAATCGATGCATTCTAATATAAATAAATAATTAAATAAATTTGTGCTGTGAAAATGTTAATCACAAATATTCATAAACACACACATGCATGTATAAATTTCACTATTATGTTTATATATAAAATATTTTTATTTATAATATTAATTAACATGTATTTAGATATATTCATATAAATATTTAAAAAATATCTGCTATATGTCTGTATTTATATATAATATAATAATATATAACAAAAACACACATATATTATGCAAAGCTTTACTTTGGATGCGATTTTAATCACTTTAATCACTAAAATAAAATAAAAATAAATACATGTTTGAGACTAATCTGGACTCCTTTAGCCAAATGTTTTTATTAAATAAAATTAATCAAGTAGTGCTTTATTGCAATTTATTGATTAATGGATGTATTTGAAAAAAGATAAAGACCTCTGAGTGTGCAGCTTACCAAAATCACATTAGATTTACTTGTTTAACTTTACAACAATGGTGTTTGCGCCGCAAATGTTTTAGAATAAGTAATGGGACAACAAAGCGTACCATATTCATGGAAAGCGCCAAATATGTCATTGCATGTTACTGGGAGAAAATTGAGTTTTTGAGCACACACTCACAAATTGCATTTTCGCCTTAAAAACATTATAGGCAGGAGGAGAAACTCATCCTCTTTTGATCTAACAGTGGTGATAGATTCAGGGGCAGAGGTGTGCTGTTGAGAGCGGTGGATTTTGTCATGTGGCCATAGAAATCAGGAGCGTAACAGAGTATAATGGAGCTCCAGAACTGAAGGGGAAGTTTGTCTCTTTAGGCTACGGTTACCTGATTAGCCTCCACCGCCTCTTTCATATATACCTGTCGTGCTTTCTTCCTGCCTGCAGCCAAGCCACTTCTAATGTTCCCTTTACTTCTCTGCACACCAGAGCGGGGATGGATCACAAATGCATGAATTTGTCTAGTTTCCTCTCTGCATAACTTTTGAATGTATCAAACTCTGACAGCTGATTCTAGGCCAGTTAATCTATTCCTGGGGGGATCTGTGTACCTTTGGAGGGATGGGAGAAAACACCTCCCTTTAGCGAGCAAATATGAAGCTACCCCCCATTCTTACTTTTTCTTCCCCTGTCCCTCTTTTAAGCCCAGTTGTCTTCATGAAGGCAAATAGCATGCATTTTAAAAACACATCACGCTCTCATGGATAAAAATTGCACGGAAAGGTCGAGAAAATTACAGAAAAAACAATTGATGTCAGTGAAACAAATGCGTATTGTGATGCTGGGAATTTTCTACTCGCTTCCGCTCAAAAGCAGCAGAAAGGATTTATCATCAGATTTTTAAGTGGCAGAAGGAACATCTAAATCTTAAATATTTTAGCCTGTTTGCTTTTATTGATTGTTTGCAATAGCAAGCATTGTAATCTGGTGCACATGCATTCATAATACTGAATTTAGGAGATTACAGAACAAAATGCAATAAGATATATAATGCTGTTTTTATTTTGCTATTGTTTTCAGTAAAGGCTGCCAAACCCGAAAAAGAAAGTCTTTCCACCACTTTTTATTTGGCAACACAAACAAATTCACACTCCTTTTTTTGCTCATTAATTATGCAGTTAAGAAAAAGCTGCAACGTAGTGAACGGAGGAAAGGTGAAAATGAGGGATTCAGTTTTCCCTCCTCGCTGAATATTCATAATATATTCCTTTCTGATGCTTTCTGCCGTTGTTTGTTCCAGTTTGGTGCTACGACTTCCCATATCGAGAAGCTGTTAGCTACCAGGAAATCGTTGAATCCACATCAACGAGAGGAGGAAGGTGTCTTAACTCCTCGCAAACAGGTGTTAGGTGTCTGCCGCGCACTGCGTATGATATTTAAAGCTTGGCTTGATCTTCACCCCCAGCCCACCCCTGTCAAAACCCTCCATATTGTGTGAAGTTGGTTGTTTTTAGCCAACAATGCTCTTGACACGCGCCGCAAAGTACATAGCATTTTTCTAGTCGAAGTCATTAACATTATTTAACTGCGGACATTTTACATTTTCAGCGTAACTCTGAAAGCACTTAGGCATAATTATTTCACCACCAGCCTCTTTGCGAGAAGAACTACTGTCCTAAATCCTCTGGCAAATCAGAAGGCATACTAACCCACTCTTCCTGAAGTCTGTGCTGTACCTACTTATTTATTATTTTTTTATTTGGTAAATTTTGTTTTTTATTCCTTGACAATTTTGGGTTTCTGGAACTGTTGCCTCGCCACATTGCGTGCCACAGTAATTGGTCGGCAGAGTGGGATGCAAATTGCAGCTGATGTTAAAATGCATCTTAAAAGGGGATGGAAATGTCTCTTCGAAAGTCAAAGTATAATTTTTTTATCTACTTTCTCTCTTTTTTTTTTTGTCAATAAACCTCTTCAAGCTTGGGATGAGGTCAGACACCAGCTTTTTATTCATCTTGTGAGGATTTGCAACTCTTGTAAACCACTTAAAACTATCCGAAAGGGGGTCAGGGACCCCTCAGTTAATTTAGTTTTATCTTTCTCTCAGTTCTGCCTGACCTCAAGCACATTGCATTGCCAAAGCGTGGCCTGCTTGTTTCTCACTACTTTATTTGTGTTTTTGATTTTCCTTGACAAGACGGTAGAAAGCTCTTACATCAGAAATGTTTCAGGAATTGTCGATATGGTTTCCACCTTAAAACGCTGTTTTTTGGAATAATTAGTGAAACAGATCTCTCTTTATTTCAATGAAATTCAATCATTCAGAACATTAAACGGTTATTTTATATTATTAGATGCAGTGTTGGGTATAACATATTTACATAGTAACATGTTACTGTAATCTAATTACTTTTCCTGATAACACAGTTATTAAATGCATTGCATTATAAAGTTATGTAATGTGATCATAGTTACTTTTGTCAATAAAATTACACTACTTAAGTTAACACTAATAGAAATAACAATAAATAACTTATCTAAATGAAATCCACCTCTGCATTAAGCCATGTCGGCATCACAATTCAAGGCTTGTTATCTTATAGCATGCGGTGTTCTTGGGCATGATCGCATTATAGGTGAGCTCAAATGATTGGACCTCGTGTTGATTTCATGATTTTTTTTATCAGAGAATAAATGTTTTTGACTTCTTTTAATAATAGACACCACAGACTTTTTTTTAAAGATATATTGTATTTCTCGTGTCTATTTATTAATTTTAGTGACTTGTTTCAGGAAGATATTCACAGAGACTGAGATTGAAGAAAGCACACTCTATTTGTTTTTATTTTACAAAACAAAAAAACATTTCGCTGATATTGGGAGTGTAGGCTATAAAAATGTAAAAAAAAAAAAAATCATTCAATATTAAATAAATAAAAGAACTATGAGTTTCTCTTTTATTTAAGTAAACTAAACTTGAAAGTAATTTGAAAGTAGAGTAATTAGTAATCTGATTATTTTTTAAATGCAGTAATCAGTATTGTAACCAAATCACAATTTAAAAAAACGAATTAGTAATTTGTAGTGGATTAGTTTAAGTTGAAGGAAACGTACCCAACACTGATTAGATGTGAATAATACCTGCAGTTCTTATTGTGATGAATTGGTGAGTGAAACAAATCAGTCCAGTTCATAAATGCATCATTCAGACAATGTCAACAATGAGTGAACAAAACAGTATTTTATGAACAGGTTAATCTGACTCAAAAGAATCAAACTGTAAAAAAACAAATCACGCTTATTTTATGAATCAATTCAAATGATTAATTGAAACTATCTTCAAAGATCTATTTGTTAGCAATGAGCAGTAAATAAATCATTCAGATGTTTTTTTTTTTTTTGTTAGACAGTTGAATTAAATAATTGAAAACATCTGATTAAAAAAAATATATATATATTTGATTGATTTTGTGAATTGGCTCAAACAATTGTTCAGCTCAAAAGAGTCAAATATCTGTATATTGTAAAATCTAGACTTGAAAACCTAAATACTATATATGTCAATATATTTTGTGTTGTAGTGGTGTTTGTTCATTTATTATATTGATTGCTGCTGCAATTCGGTGTCATGGATTTTTTGTTAGGATTAGCTCTGGTTGCTAGGGTGAACACATTGGTCACCTCTCACAGAATCTAGCAGTGTGAGCTCGAAACCCTCTGTAAATCCACCTCAGGGCTTCAACCCCCTCTTCCTCACGCAATCACATCGCTGGTAATCCCGAAACCAAGACTCGTGTGCAAGGGACCAGAACTAATGAAGACAACTGTTCAATTACTAGCTCAATTAATACAAGTGCCTGGGAGCTCAGAGCTCTGAGGGAAGACGTTACGTAGTAGATGTTGTGGCCAAGCATAAACTAAACCGCCGATGGCGATCCCACATCCAATCTCAAGGCTTAGCCGCTAATACTGTGTCCTGTTTAAAGTGCAGTTTGTGTTTGTGAGGAGGGCTTATGAACACACAAACAAAGGCTCTCAAGCACAATATGGCTTCTATGAAGAACTGTGACGTCTTTTAGGGTGCATTGGATTTTGTTAAATTAGCTCTTAGTGTATAAATTGCATAAGATTTGTTGGTTAATCTCGTTTATTTGATAATATTAATAATTATATTGGCATTCATTCTTAACTTGACCTGCTCTCTTTTATCTCTTCGTTGACTCTGATCTTTGTTTTTCATAAATTTGGCTGGTTAAAAAAATGCTGTTATCAATAAGGCTGCGTGAGGTTATTTTTATTGTTGTTCTGTTGAGGTTTTTGCTACGTCGATAGTTAGAGAGGGATGTTTATAATTAATGTTTCAGTTGCCATGAAAGGGACTTACTCTGAACCTTGTGGCCCAATTAAGCAAATACTTTCTCAGTACATGGTCAGCTCCAGCATTGGTATGCATCCCTCATATTCAAGTCCATATTTGGCACTCCGTGTGGACAGTTGATGAAACTACAAGTGTTCTGACAAAGAGGTGTAATGTAGCACCTTGCAGCCCAAAGGGAGCTGCCTCCCAATGATTAAAGATTAAAGATGCAAGACACACACATAATTACAAAAAACTAATTATTTTCTTGAAAATGAATTAAAAAAAAAAGTGCTTCCACAGGGGAGTTGGCTCTAATTATTTCATTTAACTGTAAAAAAGGCCCTTGGGGATAGTTTTTGCTGTTCGTCTAGTTTCAGTTTTTCTTTTCCCCTCGCTCTGGTTGCATTGAAGTACAAGCAGGTCATCATGATTAGGCCTTCGTCATCATTAACTATTCATAGTCAAACAAATGTACAGAAATATAGACTGAGTGGAAATTGGTCTTTCCATTTATATTTCAGTGTTAAAATTCTCCTAGCAGATTTTAACCATGGTGTGTATCATAAAGGGCTTTATTGATGCTTCATGGACCAACAGATTCGGAGGCGTTTTTTTATGATTCCCAAATGTTCATTCTAATAGCAATGAACATGTTTTACAAGGTTTGACAACTAAAAACAAAATGCACAAATCTCTTGTAGTTTCATATTTTAACAAAAGTATTTGATTGAAATGTGCACAATATTTCTTTAAAAAAAGAAATGCCAATACAAATGGCGTTTTCAAATTCGTATATTATGCAAAAACATAATTGTATGCATCTGATGTATTTGATCAAAATAAGCCAAAACAGTAATTTAAAAAAAAAAAAAAAATTAAATATATTATAATTTTTAAAATATATTATAATTTTTAAAAATAAATATTATAATTTTTAAAATATATTATAATTTTTAAAAATAAATATTAATTTTTTTTCTCTTTCTTAATAGATTTTCAAATGTAATTTATTTCTGTGAGGGCAAAGATAAATTTTCAGCAGCCATCCTTCAGAAATGGTTAATATTCTGGTTTGATGCTCATACACACACACACACACACACACACACACACACATATATATATATATATATATATATATATATAGTGTGTGTGTATATTAATAATAAATACAATTTTAGCAGTTGCTTAATTAAATTATTTAAAACTCTTTTTTTCTTTACTGTCACATTTAATAAGTTTCATGTATGTTTTTGCTGAACAAAAAGTAGCAATTTCTTCTTATAAAGAAAATAATAATAATAAAATGAATATTGATCCAAACCTTTTAATGGTTTTGTATACATATAACAAATATTTTAACTGTATTTTTTCCTGAAACTTCTGGTCCATGCCACAGCATACATTGTTTTGCGCTCAGTGGTGTGAGCTGCCACTACAAAACAAACCTGCACGGGGGAGACGACGACTGCACCGACAACGCTGGCAATGATGACGGTAATCATATGTGTTTGTGGTGTGGTGTTTCATCACCTGTCCACCGCTGTGGCTTGTTAGAGGACAAATGAGTCTTAATAAAGCAGATTCCCCCCACGACTCCACAGGGCCCTGTGCAACTAAGCTGTTCACTGGTCCGGGCGGCCTGGGGAGTAGATTGATTACCCGCAGAATCACGGTACCGCCAGCATGTCTGCAGGGTGAGAGCTCTTATTGGCCTCCCCCAGCATCGATTCCTATATACGGCCGCTTCCATCCCTTCATTCCTCACAGCCCTGCTGCTGGAGGTGACAGCGGACGACAGTACATCAGGGCTGTGCGTAGATCGCTCTGCATACTTGTTTTGTAGCGTATCAGTCTTTTAAACAAATATAGTGGTCTGGGAAACCCCTGTGGCAAACATTAGTGCAAATTTGCCAGATTTGAGCTGCACGTTATTGTAAATAAACAAGTTTTTCAAGCACTGCCATATAAGTTTTTCAAATTGTGAGGTTTCAAAATTGAGCTTTCTGATTACAGTTCGGGGTCAATTGTCACAGTGACATTTCTATGAAATAAGTAGTTCTAAAATAAATATTTACACATAAAACTCTTTACGCAGTGGGCCCTTTAAGGTGTAGATGAGTTTGTGTTAAATCAGAACAGATCTGGAGAAATTTAGCATTACTTGCGTACCAATAGATACTTTGCAAAGAATGGGTGCTGTCAGAATGAGAGTGCAGTTGTCCACAACATGACTCGACTTTAGCAATAAATGTCTTGTAATGTAAAACAAATCCATAATGTTTATCTCCTCTATCCATAATATTGCTTTCTCCAGTGGAAAAAGTCATCTTGTCTGAAAGAGGAAAGAAATATGCACAGATCAAGCACAAGCACCATTTACATGCAGTGTGTTAGGGGATATTGATGTGAAAGGACAACAGGGCATGGATTTTTTTGCGTAATTATGGATTATGGCCACATTTTGGACAAAAGCAATGGTTGAAAGATAAAATGAACTTTTAATGATGCATTTGTTTGTAATTTGTGAATTACTTGTGGATAATTGTGATGTTTTTAGCAGCTCCTGGGGCATTAATTCTGACGGCACCCATTCACTGCAAAGGTTCCATTAATGAGCCAGTAATGTAATGCTACATTTCTTTAAATCTGTTCCAATAAGGACACAACCCATAACTTGGAGAGCCTGATGGCGAGTAATTTCAATAGATTTTAATTTTGGAGTGAACTATTCCTTATTTGTTTGAACTATCCCTGATCTCCCATGTGTATCAAGCAGCCTTTTGTCTGTGCTGCTGTATTTTAAGTTGAGGTCTCTTGTTTCTTCAAGCATATGTCTTCTGGCTGGGCAGGAGTGTGTGATAGTCTGACTTAACGGATAGAGTGTGATGATTATACTAATCATAGACGCCGCTGCGCACGAATGGCTGTGAACTGTAAGAATGGTGACGGCGATGATGGGTTGATGTCATCGACCCGCTATGAACTGTACTCTCAGTCAGACACCTCATACCAAACTGGCGTTGACATCCATACACCCTGTCACTTCAGCCCCCGAGGTGATAGCACCGCTCTCCCCATTACGAGGGTCCCTTAGGAGGCTGCACTTTACTTCCCATGAAGTGGGAACACACTGATAGCCCTGTGACAGTGTAATTAGCAACTTCCCAATCAGACCTGCTATTTTGAAACAAAGAACTTTGGTGTCACATAATAAATGTTGATATTGTTGGCAAAGACTATCAACTCAAAATTACAGTAATTTGGAGATGGGAAAAGGAATGTAATTCAGGGTTCTTAAAAAGTAAAGCTGATTGTGAGAAATATTGTCAGGTGATGTAATACTTCCGGAAAGAGTGCAGGTTTCTTTCTCTCACTCTTTCTGTGTCTTCTTTTCCACCACCCTCCATTACTGACCGAATAAATGCAGTTTATCATTTAAAAAATATATACAGATATGTGTGTGGGGGGGGGGATTATACTGTATGGTTGTTGTCAGTGTTAAAGTGCTTGTACCTAATATAATATATAAAAATATAGTATCTAATAATATGAATTATATATATGTAAAGATATTTTGTCAATTTCACATAGTAAATATATAAAAACCTATACTAAAACTTAAACTTTGTACTCAAAATTGCTTAATTTGAACAAAAGGTGATGTTCTCAATATTTAGATTTTTCCAGATTTACAAATGGTTGTATCTCAAATCTAAAAAAACCATATATATATATTAATAAAGAGAAATAAATTAAATGTTGACGTGACTTCATTAAAACATCAGAGTTAGACGTGTGGATGTTTTCCGTCTCAGTCGTCGGCCACGATGGACAGCGCGCGCAACTCGTTCAGTTTGGCCTCGTTCTATATATATATATATATTATGTGTGTGTTCTATATTTAAATACTCATAAAACATATATTTTTAATTTTGTTAATTTTATTTTACAGATAATGTGAATATCTAGTGTCTAAAAATATAGTTTTTTAAATGTATTTAAATGTCAATAATAATAATAATAATTTTGTAATTATAGAAATAAATTATTATAATTGTACAATTTTTATTATATTGATACTTAAATAAGTATATAATTTATATAATTGTTTATTATTATTATTAATATTATTATTAATATTATTTAAATTCTTTTTTTAATATAAATATTAATATTGTATAATAATTACGTTTAAGTAATAAATGTTGAGTACTTAGAGTTAGGACTTTATTCAGTCTAGATGTTTTCAGTGCATGTGACCCATATGAAGTCAATTCTTATAACAGCAGTTTTAGTCAGTCTGTGAATTTGCCAGCACAAGGTCTTCGCGGTCACCTCAGCATGTTTTCGGTGCACTTTTTCTGCAGATGTGGTGAAGATGGTAGAACTGATGAAAGAGCAGAGAGAGCTCTCTGAGATCCGGGCAGTTCAGTCAGCATCTCAGCAGGCCTTATGGAAACTATTGAGGAGTCCACTGGCTTTTTTAGGTCCCTTTGAACAGGTGCTTTTCTCCCAGTGCTGCTGGCTTCGCTTTGGATCTCCAAACACAAAGAGCTGCTATATCCCATACATTTAAAGCCCGTATTTGTTTGTGCGTGGACACACACATGCACTTATGAGCACACGTGGAAGCAAAAGCACACAAACACTTTTGGGGTTTCTCTCAGAAGGGCTTCCTTTGCACCTGTTTATTTGTTCTCCCCCCTCCTCCACAATATATAGATATATATGAGTGAATCTAACTCACCCAAAACAGCGTGGGTGAATTTGAGAGGCAAAATATCCTCTGGGTTTTCCCTCTGTCTGTCTTTCTCTCTCTATCTCTGTCTCTCTTTCTTAAAGACTCCTCCGGATCTCATGATTTATGTATGAGGCTGAGGCGTGATTCATCTTGGCATGGGGAGAGAAGTTGTCCTTTGTCTTCTGCTCTGTTGGCCAGTAAGAGGTTTCCTGAGGTCTGTAGAGGGGTCTTAGAGTTCCTCTGGACTCAGACAGATGTGTGTGTGTGAAGGAGAGAGAAGTGAGACTCTTTCTGGAGGTGTGGGAGTTTGCCCCACAGTTATTACCCAACTGGAACTGCTTCAGTATGGTGCTAGAGCCAGATTGCGACAGAGACACCACGTAAACAAACAAACAACCCTAGACTGTCAGATATAGAGAGGCTTAATCTTATTATTGCTTAAACAGGACCCCGGTGGGAAATATAAAGATCCAACTAATCTAAAAAATTGGAGGCTGCTCACATTACAGTGTTGTGATTGTAACATTCTTGCAATAAATAGAAATAAAATTAAAGTCGTTGTCCCAGATTTTACTAGACCAGGCAGGCTTTTAACATTGGTGACACATGAAATTTTTAATTAATAGTGAGATTTAAAAAAAAAGCCTTAAATAGTAGTTTTACTACATATGTGAAAGGTACGAATAAATGCAGTTTATCATTTAAAAATATATACAGATATGCAGTTTATTATCTAATATGTAGTATAAGGTATAAATAAATGTAAAGATTATATATTATTAAATATGTATGTAATTACAGTATATATACTAATAACCATTTCTATTTGCACTGCTGTACAAATTAATACAACTGTATAAATATAGCCATGATATTCCAGTTACATTTTACAGTTTTAATATAGCCTACCAATCTGTTTATCGTTTTTCACTTGGTTCAGGGACCAGTTGCATTAAAGGTTTATACTAGTCTTTTTTCTGTAAAACTGGTCATAATTATTTTTTTTTTAATTCAGTTATAAAATGCATAAATTAGTCTATGTTGAATCCAAAAAGTAGACGGGTTACCACTTGGCTAGCAGGTGGTCAAATTAACAAAGTGTATGGTTATGACTAAAGAATTAAGTATAAAATTAAACAATTGTTGACATGAATTATGAGTATAAAGGAATGCATTTTTAAAAAGCAGCGTAAAGAAATCACTGATTTTTCCTTGTCACTGTAATTCTGGGCCTGCGAGATTGAGATGTCAGAAGTGGGATCAGATTGGCCTTTTTCTCACCGTAAACATTTGCAAAGCAGGATCTGTAAACAAACATATCTATTTCTGCCTAAGAGAAACAATTAAAGAAATCTGTAATTCAGGTTATTGCTTTTCTATTGAATGATGTTTAATCCAGTAGATGTTGGACTAGATACACAAACACGCTCCCTAAAGTTGAGTATAAAAAAGAGATAAGGGAAACCAAACAACTCTGCAAAAAAACCAAACAAGTGCAGGAGGGAGGTGTGTGTTCCTGTCTTTTTTAACATGACGGGGGATAGACGGATGCTGAGAGGATGATAGCGCATACTTCCTGGGGGTTTTTCCCTTTCTACATCACTCGCTCCAGCCTTCAGAATCTCCAACTGACACACACACACACATGCAAAAAGAACGAAATCTTGTCAAAGCAAGCAACGAGTACAGATTAGAGATACTTGTCCGCCTTCACAGCCTAAACAGCGTGGTCATTCCTGGGGGGATTTGAGACATCGTAAAGGAGAGAGGAGGCTGTTTGGGGGGAACAGTCTGCTACAAAACCGCCAATTTCATACTACACATGTGGATTAAGTCTCTTCTTTCAAATGCCCATGTAACAAATTACGTTCCTGCGACTGCAGCAGGGGCGCCGGGGCCTGTATTCAGATGCTCTTGTGCCTGGCAGTGCCTGGCCCATGCCAGATTGTCTGCAGGCGGCGTTCGCGCTGGCTTTGATTGCGTGCCAGAGCGGCCTCACAGGCGCTTGGCTCCCCCGATCACTCCCCCATCAATACGCTGGCACGCTGTCCTCATATCAAAAATGACCCAATTAGTAGACATCGATGTGTTCTGACAGGCACTACCTGCTGGAGTGAAGCTTTTCTCTCTCCGCAACCCTCCCGCACGCTTTGAAAGCGGCGAGAGGTGAAAATGCAGTTGTTTGTTTCCCTCTTTCCTACCTGTCTTGGTTCTGCCTGCCCCCCTCCACCTCCCCACCCTCAGGGTAGTCTTTGAACAGTGGTTTGGGTGTCAGAGGCGCGTGTGCAGAAAGCAGTTTAACTAAAACTGTAGTGAGGTGATTAGAGTACCTACTGACAGGAAACATTGTTCTCCCACTGACTGATTGTCAGCACTCATCTTGGCAACTGACAGCCCGAATCCTTCTACATACCCACCTCCACGCCCCCTCCCGATAGCTCTGAGCTCTCCGCGTGTGTGCGAGAGTGTATTTCATCGTCCCTCTTATGCATGCCTATCAAAACCTCTGTCTGAGCACTCAATCTTGCGCGTGTGTGGGGAGGCTCCAGCAAAGATGGTGGTAGATTCATCAAACATTCATACATCACTCACCTCAGGAATCAGTGCTCAGTGAAGTACTACACCAGATTCCCTTTGATTTCGCTCCGATCAGACGCCTTCCTATCATTTCTCATGCGCCGCTCTCTGCTTCATCCACAGACTCGTGATGGAGCCGCCCCGCCAGCTCAACAGGCAGTCCTCCGAGCTATACGTTGGCAAATAAAACAGCCCTGCTTTAATGAAAGCCATACTCGATGTTTCACGTGGCCACCATTAGCCAAGAGAACTAACATGACTTCTAGCTACTGCTGGGAGTTTCTCTCTGCTTCTCATGCTCATCAGGTGAGACTACTGCAGTTTTGGATGTCGATAACTTTTAAGAAGTGTTGTCAGTCAGGATGTTTCAAAATGGATAGGTTTCTAATTCAAATATAATATTTAAACAAATACTTGTATGTGGTAAAACAGTGGTTCTCAGCCTTTTCAACAAAAGTCCTTCGGCGTCCATTAAAATATTCGCTATGTACTTTTTGCTGCTGTGATCAGTATAAATAAAATAAAGCACTTGTCAGTTTAATGCTGTACATGTGTATTAGAATCTTAGTTATTATCATGTTAATGCAATTAAATTATTTGAACACTTGTTGGAGTCCTCCAGTGGGCCCCATCCCCCGGGAAAGGAACCACTGTGCTTTGGTTATAAAGTGTTATAAACATAATATCATACTTTGAGAAGGAAGAAGTGCAAAATTTGTACCAATAGATTTATTAATAAAGCCCTACGATCAAAACCCTATTATCTTATGTGAGCATATTAAAAAATATAATAACAACAATAATTACTATAATAATATTATAAATACTATTCACTCTTTAAGGGTAGGTAAGCTAACAAGGTGCATTTTTTCTAGTTTCGTCTGATAATGTACACTTAACGTATGCATATTGTAAATAATGTAATGGTCATATATGTTATGGACAAGAGATTTAAAGGGATAGTTCACCCAAAAATGAACATTCTGTCATTAAGTACTTAGTGCCGTTCCTGCAGCTCACAGAATGCATCAAAAATATCTTAATTTGAGTTCTGAAAATGAATAGGTTATATAGGTTTACAAAAACAGGGTGAGTAATTAATGAACACATTTTTATTTTTGGGTGAACTGTTCCTTCAATGCATTCTCTAATTTAACACTTTACTGTATTACACAAGCCTTATATGTTTCATGTATTGTGCTTAACCCTGGGTTAGCATCTTTTTAAGCAACATTTCACACAAATAAGTGACATTTCACACCACTTTGAAATTGTTAGTTTTTAACAAAGTGGTGCTAACCAAAGGTATACGATGTAAAACCAAATTTATACGGTGATAAAACGTAACAGCAAATTTTTAACAACACAAAACCAATTACAATCTGCCTTACCTCAAAAATTATTCATGCACATTCTCACAAAAAAACATTTGCAAACTGTTTACTTTTAGAAAAAGTTATCAATATTATGCAAATTGTCTCACAAAAATAGATCCTGCACACTTTTACAACAAATCATATTTGAATGATTTAACGATTATATTTAATGATTTTGCATACTTTTACAGAATAGTTAGTCAGTGCAACACATCAGCAAAAAGTGGTGTAGAAAAAAAATTGTTTGTAAATTTCACATATAATTCCGAAGTAACACAATTAAACGTGAAATGTGAAGTGAAAATGCTATATTTCTAGTTAATAATTACAATTGCAGACTAAGCGTTTAATCATTTATCATTCTCAAGTTGCCGTTCTCAAACATGCCATCTCTGTGAAGTTCTGTATTTCTTTTTCCTGCTATATTTAATGCCTGTATGGGTCCATCTGGACAGTGAGTGAATATCTGGGTTCAGCAGCTGATGGCCTGTAGCTCTGAGCTGGTCATTGTGGAGGCCTTGCAGGTCTCTACTGCCATGTTTCGGCAAGCTGCTCGCATCAACAAACATTTGGCACAGACATCACTACCAGCTGGGCATCTCTGCCATTCTGAACGTCCCCTAATGTCATTCTCTCTCTCTCTCTCATCTGTCACATAAGCCTCATGTTAACACACACCAACTTCTCGGCCCATTGGCTTGTACGCAGGCGAGACGTAAGTGAACTTAAGAGTCGGTCCTCCGATAAAAATCTCATGTAATTAGCCATAATAGGGGTAGTTAAAGAACTCGGAAGCAGATGTTTGGCAGGGAAATTGAGACGCTGGTACATGAAATAGGTACTTTAGGGTGAGGCGGCCACCTGAGGCTATACTGTTTCCAGATCAGTCTTACAGATAGCATTCAGTGAGCAACATCAATTCTGTCAAGCTCGATCTGATTCCAGATTAGCTCTACCACTTTAAAGCAGCTCTGAGAAAGCATCTACAGCTGTGAAAGTGAGTTCCTGTGGAGTGGAAAGAGGGCTGCAGCTGTGCTTTGGAGCAGGTGTGTGAAGTCGGATGTGGCTGTTGTCCACTGCGTGGCTTTTACCTATAGCTACAGGCTACAGACAGCCCGATTTACCCCATTTCAGTCTGATAGTGCTGTTAAACATGATATCATAAAACACAACTTCTGTGTGTTGCCTTACAGGATTATGCAGACTGTTGCTAAAGGAGACTTCAATATATGAGATGACACCTGATCCTGAAAAAAGCACTGATCTTGGCAATATGTGCATATTGCTACCTGGTTTCATGGCATAAACGTACCTTGGTGCACTTTTTAGCGAGACACAAAATATGTACCAGTAAGTACATATCACTGCAGTTTCCAAAAGAAATAAACTCTAGAGACAGTAAAACTCGACACATTTTATTCCTTTTCACACAAATCTACAGAGTTTCGAGTAATTACTTGAAGAATACCATGACTTCTGGGATATTTGAAAACTGATGCTTTTAAACATATTTTTAATTAATTATATACTTTCTCACCCTGGGCTTATTTCCTTTGCTATTTTTGTCAAGATAATATTTCAAACTCTTAAACGACATCCTTAAAAAGTCTCTTCCTACCTTACCTGTTATTTTTTATCTAGGAGTAAAACAGCTGAAGAGAAGCGAGGCTAATTTGTACACCTTACCACATCTTGCCTGCTAGAGGAGGGAGACTCCAATAAAAAGATTTTCCAGCTTTTACCATTATCTTTTGATATATGTCAGGCTTGCAGGTGCTTTACCATGGCCTGGGGGAAGAGGAGGTGTTTAAGATAAAAGACAAGTTATTACGATGTGACAGAGATTCAACAGGACCTGCAGGTCAGGATACTAATGCATGCTGGACGGAGAGCTCTGTTTGGGCTGTTTATACTCTGACTGAAGTCGTCTGAACTATTACGCATGTATTTCTATCACACGTTTTAATATTCAAGCAAACCTAATCCAGAGGCTTATTTCAATATACAAGCTAAAGATAGATGTTACTTAATATTTAAATGTTATTATATATACTATAAATAGCAGTTTGCCTCAAGTCACATTTAAAGCTTCAAAATAAGCCATTTGGCATCTCTGCGAAAGCTTCTTTAGTAACCCTTACTTTTAAAAGTAAGATTTATTTGGCACAAAAAATGTGAAATTATGAAATAATTGAAAGCAAATACATATCCAACTGAATAGAAAATACTGTGATGAACCCAACAGTTTAAGTAAATGTAAAATTTAATGACTTTGCTTTTATAGAACCATTTTTGGGACACGTTTGTTTGTTTATATACTGAACATGCATGTGCGAGTAAGAAAGATAAGCTACAGTATACTAATAACATTACAGAGTAATGATGTTACAGTTGAGCTAGTAGTATTGCTAGTTTTAGTTAATCTGGTACTAGTAAACACCAGAATTTAGGAGGAGGAGATCGAGGAGGTTGATTGGTTAGCAGTTAAAGGGAAACTCTTTGTGAGGCCATGGTATTTAGGATCCTGTATCTGGGAAATGTTGGTGTATCTTCTGGTGAGTTGTGCACCTTCTCTGTACGTACCTTTCAGGATGAACCATGGCTTGTTTGTTTTTGTCTGGTTTGGGAAAAAAAATCACTTTGAAAAGTCATCCAGAGAAGCAAAAACGTAAAACACTTTTCTAGTTAATTAACCCAAATCCTTTCAGCGTGGTTTCACCCTGTTTTAAAAGCTTGAAACTTGACCATTAACCTCAAAATGGATGAGAGAGCACTCTCTCTACGACTTTTTTCTTCTCCGGCAAAATGTGACATAAAAAGCCTGTGAAATGAAATGATGAGTTTAAAACGTCTTTTTGAGGCAAACCCAATTAGGGCTCGCACAGTTTTTTCCACCTCACAAAAAGCCTTACATTAGGACGAAGGCTAGTTATTAGTTCCGCAGTCGTTATTTTACAAATCATTTCTGTTTGCTTTCCACGCGCTGTGGCAGAAAGTGGGCTCCAATTAGAAAGGCATTAAAACAGCAACCAGGACTTAGCTGCATTACACCCAGCAATGACATTCCACCTGCCATTATGTTATTAGCAAAGAGCTGGATCGAGAGAGGAAAAAAGGCTTTTAATTGAAAATAAAGAGAAATAAAGGCATTTTGAAAGTAGCAGCTGTTAGCTTGCAGATCTCTCAGCAGCTGTTGCTGTCAAGTATGAATCTGGGCCTATTCACCTCAAATATCTCTCTGGAATGACCACGTAGCGGTGGTCCTTCGCTTTGTTCCGCTTTAATGTGCTATTCAGAATGAGCTCTGTGGTATTGCTGTGTGTGTTTTCAGACTGGACTGAGGACAACAATAATTTCATTTAAAAGTAGAATCTGTACTAGAACTTTGAAATCATGTTTTACTGATACAGTATGTTGACATTTAGTGCGCATATAAAAAAAAGATAAACCCAGATTTTTTTGTACTTTTTAACGGCTTTGTCATTTGGAAGCTGACAGATGGACCACACTATATGTGCATTGATGGGTCATCTATCATTTGATGCGGGTCATTGTTTGTGGCGGTATGAAGTTCTGGGCCACAGCCCAATAAATTCCCGCAGACACCTCAACGCCCATTATCCCACCCTGCCTTCAGCTTTTAGTGAGAAATGAAAGAAACACGTTTTTTCTGAGTGATTGAATTATTCACTCAACAAATTTGTTACGTTCATTCAGAAAAAACAACAAAAGTGGCTACAAAAAATTTGCTCGTTTGATTCGTTCAAACACAATTAGGAACGAACGAAACAAGCAACCTCTTATGAGGAAGTGTTTGAATCACTCATCCGGGATCCATCCACTACTAAGACAACGGATTTGTTTGGACGTATTTCCTCTGGCACAGACACTGACAAATTACCTGCAAATATGACATCTAAAAAGTTTATATAGATTAACCTAGTGTTTTTTGAATAGCTGTATGTCAAATTGACTGTCATGCTGTGTGCATGTTGGGCAGATATGTTTACTTTCTGAAATTCGGTACAGCAGCACATGCTCATATAATATTGCGTGACTGTATAATAGTATAATATATTAATTATATCATTAATATTCTAAATCTAGCATTCTAACATATTCTATAGAGTGGATTTGCTGGGCTCCATGTGCTGTATGGTCTTGTATGATTAAGGATGAGGTTGAGCTGGTTGTGTTGCGCTTTGGGCTCGAGCTGCAGACTGTAATGATGAACAGTGAGCTTGCGTTCCTCCATCCAGCCTTGCTTCTGACCTGAGGTCAGGGCTACAGCAGCGCTGGGAGAGGAGGACTGTGCATAAATCTGCTTAGCTGCATGCATGCAATGAAATAGTGTCTCATTAAATTGCTGGTTTAGATATAGCTGCACATGTTAGTGTGTTGGTATACATGCAAGTTGATCTTGCTCTGCTGTATATATATCTACATGCAGTACAGTAGTTCCTGTATCCTGCTTACCTTTTACATTCCTAACCACAGTATTCACATAACCCTTTCTATGTATTTACTGTAACTAAGGCTAAAGCTGCCTATCATGATAATAAGCCACATAGAGACCTAAACTATAGAGTCAGGTCTCTCTTAACAGCCAGTCATAAAAATGATAAATAAACATACAGGGTCCAAACCCCCATTGGCCCTTGGTTTCACCCTTTCTTATTTTCCCTGTGGTTAAGGGTTAGCATCATTTTAGGTCGTTTCCTTCATTTGCCTAGACATGAAATGGTACCAAATTATTTCACCCCATTGCCCCTTAGTACACCCCCCCCCCTTCTATTCCCTGTCTGAGAGTTGTGTGTTGCCATTTGGCCATGAGGCATTGTGTGTTTTGCAGCCTTGCCAGCAACTGCCATTTGGACTCTTAAGAGGCAGAGGACCCTCCCCCTTTGAACTGCAGCCAGCTTTCTATGCTCTCTATTTTTCTTTCTCCCTCTCTTCTTTTTTTTTTTTAATAACTTCCCCGGAAGGCACTTCCCTCTTTTTTTTCTCTCCACTTCACACCCCTTTTCTTTTAATTTGACCATGGCTCTCTATGGCAAAGCTGTGATGCTGATAAGAAAGGTATGGCTGCATTTAACTGACAGCTTGCCGTCTCCCTGATTGTATGTGCATGTGCAAATGCGTTTGTGTGCGTTTAGATCTGAATTCAATGCCACTCAGTGAGCTCTACTCTTAAACTCATCCCGTGGGGGGTTTCAGTCTATAATATAGCGTAAAACCGGGATGCTAGACTGTGAACATGAATGCATGATAAGTCCCAGACAAACATGTGAATTTGATACGGTGCCTCCAAAAGCATTGCTTTCAAAGTCTTTCATTTTACATGTTAAAGTCTGGCTGCTTTGTCACATATACTCCTTTTTCTGTCTGCAAGCTTCAAAGTCAAAAGATGACATAACTGTCTATGTTACTACTTAATCTAATCACATATAAAATAGCATTTGTCAGTTGTTTTCTTTCTTTTTTTCTTTTTAGTTTTAGAACATGATTTATGCACAAAAGTATTTTAGTGTCTTTAGATCAGTTTTTTGACTTGAAGGCGCCACGTTGTCCAACACAATATTGAAAGTCTCACACATATACATATAAATATATACAAGTATTTATGCTGTAATGGCAAACCTGCTTTAAAAAAAATAAATAAATAAATAAATAAAACTTTCATTGATTTAAATTTGTAGTTTAGTTTCAAGGGGGAAAAAAATAAATATTTGTAAGAAATTAAATTAATTCAGTTACATTATAAGTTTTTTTTTGAGTTTAGATTAGATAGATTGTTTTAATATGTTTTAATAATTTATTCATTTTAACATTTTTAAGTAAAACTGTGGCCCCTTATTGTTATAAAGTACAAATAAAATGTTTTTAACCTTCAAAGTAATTTATTAATTATATTTACATAATCACAAACAGATTTTGACTGACCTTATAGCAGTCAGTTAACACAAAGATATTACAGTTTATGCAGTAATATTAAAAAAAAAAAAAAAAAAAAAAAAAA
>JAUCNO010000236.1:7843191-7858679 GCA_032353835.1 Enteromius viviparus | reverse complement strand
AAAAAAAAAAAAAAAAAATATATATATATATATATAAATTAAAAAATAAAGTTTTATTAACTTATTGAGAACATAATTTAACATGCAATGAAAGGTAGCTTTTAATGCAGTGGTCAGAAGTTTTTTTTCTGTACACTGAAATGCCTTTTGCAAATATGTAAATATGAGGAAAGGTTTTAGTTTGTGCTCCGGCACCAGCACCAGGACCCTGCTGGTGAAAAATGGTTAAGTGAGGCCTAGGATTCAATGACAGATGTGTGAGGAGATAGGCAATGTAGACTATCAGCTTGCCCAGGGGGCTTGCTCTCACTTGTCATGGGATGGAGAGAAAAAGACCCCTAGACACCTGTCTGACACCTCTCATCAGCGCAGTATCCTGAATCCTGCATGGGGCTACTGATGGTCTGAAATCTCACACCTTTAAGCTACTGTTTGCACTCAACGCCTGTCATATCCACTTTACAGAACAACAGCCTGGGGGTGCGCGAAAGAGGCAGCCATTGTAAAACAAAGAGCTGAAAAAAGCAAAATCTTGTCGTATTATAGCATCATAATACATTGTGTCATCCACAATGCAATGTGAAGCATTAAAGAAATAGCCTCCCGTGCTTCAGCATTTATTTTGTCATGTGGGATTATTTCTAACAGACTGTTTCCGTGTGAACATGTCTGTTTTGTTGCTATGAAAGCACGCGAGAGAGAGAGATGGTTGGTTGCGTGCCAGTATTTGTAATTAAGGCTGTTCTGTGTTCAAAAACATGGGGTCTTTAAACGTAAATGTAAAAAAAAAAACATGCGTGAGCGCTCCCTCTCTCTTTTTGCCGTCTCTCTGTACTCCTTGTGAGTGAGGGTGAGCGGGGAGGGAGGTGACCTTGCCGGCTGTAATTAAAGTGAAACACCTTGACTTGTCACCATTGGCTCAGACAGCTTAAATCTCCCTAATGTAAATCGGCCCGCTGCTGACGCGCTGCTAGGCATGGCCACGGAGAAGATAGAGGCGGTGGTGATCCATCTCTGTACACACACACACATGCAAGGTCTCCCACCCAATTGTGTTAGCATGCGTTTATATTTATTTTACACACCAGACACCACGTTGCATAGCCACAGAGCCTCTTGGGATAGCGGCGTGTTTGCTCATGAAAAGGGGCTGAAATGTCACAGAGTGGTTAGAATATGTGGGCTTCATTAAAGGAACATTCTGAGTTCGATACAAGTTAAGCTCAATTGACACCACTTGTTGCGTAATGTTGATTACCACAAAGTTCATTTAGACTTGTCCCTGCTTTTTTCCTTTGAAAATACTAAGTTAAAATGTAAAATATAAACAATTTAAACTTGTGATTGTAATTTGATAGTTATATAATTGAAGTTAGATAATATCAAAATGCCTATCTGTTTAAAATATAAAATCTGCCTTTTTCATAATAACCACCATGATAATACAGATGGTAAAATAAAGTCATATGATGAATGAAATAGAAGTTGACCTGTCCATAAAATGGCCAATATTCATACATCAACAGTGGTCAAGGTCACAGACAAAAAATATCACAGTAAAATGCATGACCCTAAAATGATGCAATAAACTTAAACCGAATAACAAAAAATGTATCAAAACATCCTAATGTACATATTTATAACAAAAAAAAGGGAAGAAACAATATTGCTTAAATAAAACATAATGTGATATATCATGAAGGGGCTTCTGAGAACTTTTACCGTAAATTATACACATTTATATTTTTCATTTTTGTATACTGTACAAATTTGACAGCATTTGACTTAAAATGTTAAACCGTTTACAAGACCATTTACGATACTTTACAGTTAACCAATTAAACACATTTGTATTGTAACATTTTTGCAGTTCTTTTCTGTAATTCTCACAAA
The DNA here is from genome assembly GCA_032353835.1 of Enteromius viviparus. Taxonomy (NCBI): domain Eukaryota; kingdom Metazoa; phylum Chordata; class Actinopteri; order Cypriniformes; family Cyprinidae; genus Enteromius; species Enteromius viviparus. The sequence continues at coordinate 7,856,786 of JAUCNO010000236.1, read as the reverse complement.
AAAGGTATACTGATATCCAGTTTGACGATGACGATGACAATTAAGGGTGTTTTTAAAAAAAAATTTTTTATACAATTATAAGCTTCACATTTCAGCTTTTGAATCCTTAGAGCATTGTGTTTCATCATAACCCTAAATTTTTTAAAGAGCATTTTAGAGAGGAGTCAAAATAATAATAATGCTGTTTAGCTTTGCTTGTATTGATCTGTGTGAACACACGTTTGGCGAATAAAGTGAGTTCGTATCTGTGTGTAACTGAATCTAAAACCAAATACAAAAAATACGAACAGCACTTTTAAAGCAACAAGTTAAACGAGTGTGTTTCACATAACTATTTAATGATTAGGGAATAATAGGCCGCCTCAGATAAAATTGGTGGGGAGGAGAAATGCCTGCCAAACAGCTCTAGGATGAATAGATTGCATGTAGAAGAATGTTTCTGGGTCTGTGTGCCAATATTACCAGTTGTCGGCATCCCATGCCAGACTGTTTCTGCCTGGGCAATGGGAACAGTGACAGGAGTCAGATGCCCAGTCTGTGTCAGTGCCAGGCACCGTGCCCAATACCTTTGACCTACAGGGCAACCAAGCACATGCCGCATGCTGAGAGGGCGCAGAGGGCATGCACAAACATATACCCATGTGTACTCAGTCCTATACGGGCCTCTGAGTTGGCAGGGTTATGTAAGCAGGGAATCCTCCTGGCATGAACCTCATGTCTCTATAGGTCTCCAGTGGGTACAGCCTATAGCAGAGCTAGTTTGGTGCCAAATACAGGCCTTGGAGTCTTTCAGAGCGACAGCTTTGTTTTCTTGGCATTGTCTCAAGTTGGGTGCCTGTCTTGGCAAATTGCTTGAAATTTCTGGTTGCTTTAAATAGTCACAGTATTTTTTTAAATAACTATATCATTGTTTAGCCAACCTTGATTTTGTGTGTAGTAACTTGAACTTGAAATGCATTTTGAGTACTTGTAATGTAAGCATGTTGAGATGAAGTATTGATGTTTGTAAATACGCAGTCTATATATTAGATTCAGTGTTTATGTATGAGCAATGATACTTTTTTTCAATGATACTCAGATTTTTGATGGAATCTTTTATAAATTTCATTATATTCCATATTTTAGAAAATGTAAACAATCTAACATTTGTTTAAATTTAATCTTTAAAACAGCATTATGTTAATCAACACTGTTAAGTTTAATCATTAGTAAATTACCCTGTTTTTGCCTTGGTTTACTTTTATTTTTCTTTAAACCACTGTATTTGTACGTTGTCGTTATCAAAATACAGTGCCCTAAATCTGAGCAAAGGTGGTTGTGAAAATATACTGTATCTGCATTGTTTATCCTTTTGAACTTTCATTAAAAAAATCCTATCCTATCATTGAATTAAAACAATTGAATATGGGGAGAAAAACTCATGATGAAATTAATGTTTTTCTCCAAAAGATGTTAGCCAAAATTATTGGCACACGATTATTGCTATGTCCTTTTCCCAAAATAACAGCTCTTGAGTTTTCTCTTGTAACGCCTGAAGAGTTTAGAGAACACCTGATCCATGTTTGTTCTCCTCATTAGTTCACCTCACTCAGGGTTCAGGTCAGAGGACTGGGACAGCCGTGGCAAAAGCTTCATTTTGTACTCGGTGACTAATTCTTGTGTTGTGTTGATATATGTGTTTGAATTATTGTCCCAATGGAAGATCCAACAATGGCCCATTATTAGAGTCAGTCAGTTTTAGATGTGTTATCTGTTGTAGAATCCAGTGTCTAAACAAGATGTCCAGGACCTCCAGCTGAAATATAGACCCACAACATCTAAAACACAGCAGTATACATTGTACACATAGAGTACTTTGTATCCCTGTGTTCACCAAACCCATCTTGAGTGATTGCTGCTAAAAAACTCATTTTTTAATTTCATCTGATCAGAGAACCCAGACCCATTTGTAGTTCCAGTCCTGTCTGACAACTGAACATGCTGGAGATTGTTTTTGGATTAGTGAGGAGAATTTTTCTTAAATCCTCCTGAACAACATGTGCTGATGTTGACAATTTTTTTTAAAGGTTTTCTGATCCTGAGACTCAACTATTTTCTGCAATTCTCCAGCTGTGGTCCTTGAAGAGTCTTTAGCCACTCGAACTCTACTCCTTGCCGTGTCTTAGGATGGTAGAGACACGTTCTCTTCCAGGCAACTTCACAACATTTTATGTTGATTGGAAATTTTTAATTTTTTCCTGATGGTGGAAATGGTGATTTTTTTCTCTTTTCTTAAAGCCACTTCACTAATTTGCTCAATTATCTATTGCTGCACATAAATATATTACTTGCTTTTTCTCATTGTGTTGATGATTAATGGAATTTGAGCTTTATTTTCCCTCCTATATATATATTTCTGTGAAACAAGAAACCATGGCTGGATAATTTAATGTCCATAATCACCCTGGAGTGCTCAAAATTGTGACTATGAATAGGAATATACTTCAGAGATATTTTACTCATAAACAATTATAGGGGTGCTGAAAATTGTGGAAATTTTTTGAATGAAAAATTAAAAGGATAAACAATGCAGATTTATTTTCACAGCCACTTTTGTTCAGATTTGCCAAGGGTGCCAATATTAGTGGAGGGCACTCTATACTGTAGGCTATATTTACAACAAGGTAAAATGACTTAAAGCACCTGAAGTAAGGCTTAGCCCTCATTGTTCGGGATCATGAGAGCATGAGCATCTGCAAAATTTTATTCTGTTTTTTTTCTTCTGTCAGATTCTGATGGTGAAGTGGGGTTAGTTCTCCACAAGAGCAGCTTTTACAGAACACTCCCTGTGTGGCCCGCTGAACAAAAGTCAGCCCGAGAGGAATTGCAGGATCCTGAGAACAATGCATCTGGAGTAATGTAAGAGAAAGAGAAAATAAGAACAAACAAAAGATGCAAACGTGGCAGCAAAACCAATTAAATGGAAGTTCAAAACCTCTACTGTAATGTAGCATTGCAGATGTTTTGCTCACCAGGTCCGAAGCATCTGTAAACTTTGCTGACATCACACAGGCCAATAGCATGAAAAAGTGACGGGATGTCACATGCATGTCTTCAAGCTTCCTGTGTCAGTGCTTATCAGGATCTAGAGTTAGAAAATTCCACCTGCTTTAATAAAAGCTCTATCTGAAGCATCCGCCCCACACACACATTTCTGTATGTAAAGAACGGTGAATGCGCAGCAAAGGAAAATGCGTTTAATGTCGCAAATTTCTTATTGCCTGTCAGTCTCTTTAATTTGATCTGACGAAGGACAGTTACCATTTTGGGCAGTGAAGTCAAGGAACATATTGGCAGTGAGACTGGCAGCTAATAAAGCCAGCTGGAATTCACTCGCCGCGAGTATCTGCCTCCACCCCCCCTCTCCTTTATTTATAAATCTCAATATTGTTATTATGAAGATATCATAGGTGTATTAAGGTTCACCTATCTCTTTTCATGCCCCCCGAACTAATAATGTGTTATTGATTTGGCAGACTTCCTGTCTGCTTCCCTCCCACGAGGCATCACCTTTCAGTTCTTTCTTCCTCTACGCTGAATCCTGTCTTTGTTCGCGTTTGCGCTGGCAGTGGTAGGATAGGTCCATTTTCTTTATTGCTCCCGATAAAGACGCCAACAAATGCCCTGAGGAAAATCGTGGCTGATTATTTTCAACATCTTTTCAAAGACGTCTATGAACATGTAGATTTTTCTTAATCAAGTTGTCAAAAACTGGACTTTCAGTGGTTTACTGTATTTAAAGCTGAAGTGTATAATTTGAAATACTTGCTTTTTGTGCTAAGACAACTACAATTGTAGGTTAATTTACTTTTATGTTGATTGTTTTGATTAGTTGGCTCTGTGGCTCATTTGAAACATCGCTTTGTTTGTTTTAGCAACCCTACTATTCTGACTTAGCAAAAATAACTAAGCATTTGGGGCAGGGCTACTTTTTTTTATTCCATTCATTTTAAATGAATTCATTTTTAACAAAGATTTATAAACCTTTAAAAAGACAGATGTATGATGAGCTTTAAGTTTAATCATTAATAAAATATGCATTTGTTGAAGCCAAGAGTGCAATTCCTGGTGGAAAAACACTATTACCCATCATTTTGTGTAGCAATTTCCACCAGTCAGAGAATTGAGCAAATTCCACCACCAAATGATAAACTCAAGTCAACAATGCTGACTTCACAAATTCACAATTTCGGATTTTTAAAGCCAGAATTGCAAGATGTACCTTTTTAATTGCGGGATATAAACTCAAAACTGTACGAAAAGAGATAAACTTGCAATTCTGACTTTTTTTTTTACGGCAACTGCGAGTTGCAATTCTGATGATTGTGAGTTTATAACCCTATTCTAACTTCATTGCAAGTTCACATCACACAGTTTATAACTTGTGAATGTATATCCCGCATTTCTAAGAAAAAAAATCATACCTTACAATTTTGACTTCATTTCTCACACTAGCAATTTTACACCACACAATTCCGAGACAAAAAAGTCAGAATTGTGAGTTTGTATCAGACAATTGTGAGATATAAAAAACAAAATTGTGAGAAAAAAAATCAGAATTGCTGGTCTCAATTGGCTATTTTTTTTATTCAGGAAATGGAAAGTGGAAATGAGCTTCTATAAAAATTCGCCTAGTAGCTGGTTTATGGAAAATAACTTTTTTTTTTTTTTACTTCCTTCAAAAAAATACATCCAGAACCATGGTCACTGAAAAAATGGTTGGCCACTGTTGCATTCTATTGGCAGACAGGAGGTGTGTTTTGGAAACCTGTTTAAAACTATCATTATTTTTTCAGTTGTATTGGTGACACTAACAGCTACAAATTGCTCAGTTCATATTTAAATGAATGTGTTGCTCAGCAAATCTGCGTTTTAAACTTTAGTTGGAACTTAAACTGCAAGTTCACTGCACCACTAACCATTGCCTTGGCCTTCGTCCCATAACTTGCCAGGAAGGAAGAAAAAAAGGCAAAGAATAAGGGAAGGGTTAGAAAGAGAGAAGCAGAAATAAGCAGCACATGTATATATGCGAATATATACACCATCAGCACAAAATTTGGCTGACTCAGCTGACGGTGGTGCTTTGCTGCATGTTAAAACACATAGTGGCAAAGCCCATTAAAAATGAATGCGGCACGATAATCACATTCGCACTTAAAATTTAATGCCACTACAGTGAGGCTGACAAAGAGGAGCCGGGCCGGGGCACCGTGATTACAGTTTTGCTTGTGAAGTTATGTGATAGGGTGACGGCGTGCAGTTGCCTTTATGAACTCTGTCTGATTGAGGGTCTATGATGTGTCAAAGCTGATTGTAGTGCTAACAGTACTAAAATAAACTGCTCTGGCTGACCTTGAACCTTATAACTGTGCACCAACAAAAGAGAGCAAAGACTTTTAATGCTTTACAAATATAGAATGTATAATTTATGTTGCAAATGCCTAAACATAGTATAATTAAAAAAAAAAAAAACAACTTTACTTTATTATGTACAATGCAAATACAGATTTAAGCTTTATCAGAGATATAACTGAATATAAAGTCACACTTTTAGAAGGCAGTCAGAAGTAGGCAGGATACTGAATGGTATTATTTTGCATTTAAAATCAGTCTTCATTCAAGTGGTACTTATTTTTTATCATAGTATTTCTTTGTATATATTCAAGTTTTTCTAATTTTATAAATTTTGTTGTGTATTTTTCATCACTTTTATAATTCATTAGTTTATTATATTCATCTCTATTTACAGAAGTTTTACTGTATTTTTAAATTAATTTATAATTTTTTTTTATTTCAGTAAATAAAAATAGTTTTTTTTTACATTTAATGGTATGTGGCACAAATTCAGCAATTAAAATGTTTATCAAATTTATGATAATGCATGTTACAAAATTTCAGGTTTTATTTTATTTTTCATATATAAATGTCAGTGGGTTTTATATCCAGAATCAATCAAAATTTGCGTTCCTTTGATTGAACCTGTTGTTAATGAGCCCAAACATACGATTTAGTGTTATGAATCAGACTCGCCTTGTAAGTAAACTGTTGTTAATCAACTGGGAATAATTTTTGTGTGATTCAAGATTTTCTAAGTCATAACCTAAAAATCATTCATATTTGATTTTAGGATCCGATAGTTCTCCAGTCATTTTCTCTGTTGGTTGAATTTACAGGTTTACCAAATCGTTGTTGGCGTTGTAAAATGCGTGCATCCATTCACACATGTGCCCTCTCAGACGTGTGGATCGTACCAGGGGCTTCCCAGCCCACCCCCTCGTGAAGTGGCCTTTGACTGCGAATGAGGACTCTTTATAGAAAACGTTAAATTAATTTTCCTCTGTTTCAGGCATAATACTGGAAGCTACAATGGGCACTCTTGAGGATGTCTCTTGCCTGTGTCTGTGTGCATTTACGAAGGTAAAGTGATTGAAGGGGGGCTCTTTTGCAGCTCCTAGTCCTTAACCCCACCTTCCCCCTACACACACATGCTCCCCACTTGCCCCTCCAGTGTTCTAGAACTTTCTCTTAGTGCCTCTGAGGTCAGGTGGCCCTGAAAAGGTGCCTTCATAAACAGAACGGGTCCTTCATTAGGAGCTAGAGATATCACTTTCTCTCCCATACACCTCAGCCCCTCACCCGGAGCGCAGTCCTCTGGACTCGCACAAAAGACCTACGTCTTTGGAACGAGCAAAGAAAAGAGAGCAAAAGAAAAGCAACATTTTCAATAATGAGAAAGTGGAGCCAAAAAGGAACAGCGGGCTTATGGGTGGGCAATTGAGCGCCTTTGCAGTTTCAGAGAGTCAGTTTGTTCATGTTTTCGTTCGCTCTTTTCACTAGACAGAGACTTTTCTCAAGGAAAAGTGACAGAGGAACGAACCGAGAGCATTTTTAGCAAATAAATGTGTTTGTTGAGACATTCATTTCAACTCTTGCCTGCATCATTAGGGTAGCGTCTTACCGTCTGCATTCTCAAATTATGCAAAAGCCCTCGCTATTTTAAGACATCTAGTTCAGAAACATAAATCGATATGTGTCCGATGCTTAGATGCATCACTAGATCTACCTAAGAAGCTCAAGTATACCCTATTATCTAGGTCACAATATGTGGAGCGGTTTCAACAGATGGGTCAGCGCCAATTCCCCAGGCGAACAGAAGTTTTTCTGTTTCGTTCTGCTTGTCATTTCTTTCTGGAGTTGTGCACTAGGATTGTCTGTGTTATTGTGCCATTTCAGGTATTGTCTGAGCACACACACATAGTCATGTGTGATCTCACACACACACAAACATATTTATGCATGCATGCACTAACATTCTCCTTTGCCTGTCACTCTAAAAACATTTATACAAGAGAAAGCCAACTGGGTCACTTGCAGTTTTAAAGACCTTTTTTCTTCTCCATTGATTTATTAATGCACATGTAATATCTATAACTGCAAATACACTAGCTGCCAGTTGCCATACAGCAGTAGGGAGCCTTATTAGTGTTAATGCATGAATGCTGTGAAACAAGAACTCCCTTTTATAGGGTGATTTTAAATTTGCTTGTGTTCTCTCTGTGTAAATGCTTGCCTATATGATATGGGGAAGTGCAATGCTTCTATTGAATGACTATGGAAGGGTATTTTTTAAATATCATCATAGCAATATTTTGGAATTTGACTCTTGGTTTAATTCTGCGTTTATTTGTTCAACAGTAAAAATTAAATATTGGATGCATGGGGGCATGAATATAGCAGTGCCTGTCCTTTTGTGTCACCAGGACATGGATCCAGTCAAGACCCCATCTTTCACCCTCAGACCATGTCTCAAAAAGTGCCAATGGAGAGATCCAGCACTGATGGTGGTGGTGGGGTGGTCTGCTGGGAGCTTGTGGCCCAACAAGAGCACAAAAGGCTGCTTTTGGGAAGGTGGGGACTGAATAAAAAGTGGGAGAAAAAAAAAACAATAAATGACAGTGGGTGGATGGAGGAATGTTGAGTGTGTGTGTGGGTGTGTGCGCAGTACGGGAAACTGCAAGGAGGTCCACAATAGAGATCTCCACCTGTTTACACTTCTGCTCTGGCCGCATTCTTCTGAGGCCTCTCTGGAGGGCTCTCACTCAACTCAGTCGGCTAACTGCCTCAGAGCGCCATCCGCCAGCACACAAAGGGCCTCCGCGACCCTCAGCAGAGCCATGAAAAGGAGGGAAGAGCAAGACAGAGGGAATGTCAGAGAAAAAAAAAAAAGAGTATCAGATGAGGAGCAATGAAGAAAGAGAAAGCTAGGGAGCGAAATGAAAGGGAGGAGAGGGGATGACGGGCCTTTTCCCAACGAATGGTGTTAAAGGGAAGGCGGCTTTTTAAACGAGAGAGAGCGGAGGGAGAGAAGAAAGACAAGACAAGAAAAAAAAAAAGAAGCTCTGTCAGATTTCTTTGTTGTACTGGACAAGAACATGGGTCAAAATGAAGGGATGTGTGAGGTGAGAAAGAGCATACTAGAGCAAAGGATGGAGAGATGAGGGGAGGAGAGGCCAGACTCCGGCCCTTTGTGTGCAAATTTCCCACCACGGTCCTTGTAGTTTCTTAGCAGTTAATTAAAGAGGCAGGAGGCGGAGGACAGTGGATGGGGTTGAGGGTCTTGTGAGCGTTCCACGCCGCATGAATGAAGGAATTGTCCTAAACTGGGCCGGCAAGAGGCCAAACAATGTCAAAAGCAATTAGCGCTGGCACTGGGCAGCAAGAGTTTCCACTAGTGAACAAGCAAAGGCTACAACAGACACGCACTCTGATATTTCAGGACAGAGAAACAGTGTGTTTGTGTCACAGGATGAGGCTCTAGTGGCCTAAAAAGGTGCGAAATGGGCGACCACCCGCCAGCACACTCCAGCACAGCAAGGTGTGTGCTAGTGTGTCATGATTTGTGCATTTGCCATCCAGGATTTTGAGACTTTGAGGCACAATAAAATGTATGGTTGTGAAATGTATAACATAAACGCATACGAAACCAAGTCACATTTTCAGAAGGCGTTTTCTGAACTTATCCTTTTGTATGTATATTTTAAAGTAGTTTTTGTATTGATACACACTCTGATTTATACACCGACAGAGAAATCTAGGAAAACAGCGTAGCTTTATTGCAACACGGGTATATTATAGAAGCACTTTAAGGATGTAATCCTCTGTGTGCGTTTAACTCCATTTGCCTCCCAAAAACAGATAGGTCTTCAATGTCTACTCTTTGTCCACAGGCTATCCAGTGCCAAGTCTGGTTCCTCACCCTCGGCCTCTACAACTGGCGCCTCTGCTATGGTTGGCACATTTCCCTTGTTCCTGTCTTTATCCTCAGGGGTTGAAGTGCCACTCTAATGCCTCTGTTTCATTCTTGGCAGAGACATAACTGCCAGTTGTTAGTAGACACCAGAGCACAGCAATGTGCCCTCTCCGCTTTCATAAGTTTTGGAAATTGCTGCAAAAATATAACAGGAAGTTGTCATATAACATGAACTCGAGAAACGTATGCTGTACAAATGCGCAAGTGTAAAATAGTCAGCAATTGTGGCTGGTCTTTTAGCAGACTATTGGCTGAATGCTGTGTTGGCTAATTAATATTCATGAGCTAAGCTGGTCTTCCTCTCACTTCTATGCCCCAAAAATATTTGTCGCTTTAGAAGGATGAGATTTCAGAAAAGGCATGGGTCAAAATCACTAATATTTAGAGCACTTTCTTAACGCTCTTCATCATTAAGCTCAATTTTCTCCTATCGCATTCTGGATACCTCCTGGCTGAATTCACTGTATCTCTCCTCTGTATAAATAACTAACAAATGCTGTGTGAATCTCTCCCTTTCTCATCCTCTATCTCTCTTTGAGCATCTCCAGCTCATAAATCCATTAGATTCCGCAGCCAGAGACAGTGAGAGAGGAGTCCATCCCATCCCTTCCTCTGATAAATCACAGTTGTGTGTGTGTAATCTCCCTCAGGCAGGCCGGAAGAAGTGATCAGTGACAGAAGAGACGCACGTCGACACAAACCACCTTTAGTTGAGGGGGCTGAGGGTGGGGGGCAGGTAATCAGAAGGAGATTGAGAGAGGGGCGAAAATTGCCATGCAGATTTAGAGCCCATAAACATGGGTTCTACTACCCCCCTCTTTCTTCTTCTTCACTTCTTTTTCTCAGCGTCTCTATGGGTTGCTAATTAGAGGCAGGTAGCCTAAGACTGGAGCCCAGGTTACTGTAACCTTGGTGGTGGCGTGGCCGCTCTCCTCCATGCGGCCAGCTATTCATCACACCACCGAGGCGGAGGGAAGAACGTGCGGCATGGGGAAATGAGCGGCCCAAGACGAGTAACAAATCACCCCCTCACTCCAATATACCAAGGGAACATGGCTGAGCTGGCTACACCATCAGCAGGTCTGGGATCAGACTGAATGCAAAGTCTCTTTTATATAGCAGCGTGTTGAACTGACCCGAAAGCAGCTTGCTGTACTCAGCTTTGCTGGTCACGTCTTCTAGGTTTAGGTAAATTTATGGTGTGTACCAGTTTTAAGGCAATGTAATGTACTGTGAAATGTCCTTTCACCCTTTCAGAAACAGAAGATTTTGATTTGTTGAACGGTCAAAATCATGGCAAACTACACCGATTCATTCATGCTCAATGAGCGTGTTTACATGCGTGTAAAAAACTAAGCAAAAAATAACAGCTTTATTTTAAAAACCTGGTAAATTAACTTTAAATTCTTGTGTGGTTTTGTTTATACCATTAGTAATGAAAAAACATTTTTGAAAACATTTTTCTATGTGTTTGTGTACATACGTGACCCCTGACTCCAAGTAAATACATCAGTAAATAGGACATCAGTGGCTCAACTACAGTTTTGCAACAAAAAGAAAACAAAAATAACATAATTTACTCAACTATTCCTCTCCCCTGAGTTACATCTTCCGCCATTTTTTTTTATTTCTTCTGAACGTGTTTGATGTTTTCATATGTCAATTTCAATAACTTTTTTTAATGTATTTGTCTTTAAATATCTGCTAAACATTTCAGTTGAAGTATAAAATCATAACCTTGTGAAGAATGTGCTTTGCATGAACGAGATTAATTTATACGTGCATGAGGACTTATGCAGAGTGCTCCAGTGGCCTTTGACCACTCAGGCACACTGAAGGCCAGGGCGTATTGTTCCTTTAAGAGCACACAGGACCATATATTAATACTTGGCAGGTAACGGCAGCTACAGCTTGGCAGCTCTGCACAGGGCCATAATCTTGCCTGCATATGTGTATGTATGTGCGTGCTGCAATTCCCCTGTGAAGCTCACTACACCAATTTTCAGCCCTTGGCAATCACTCACTCACCACACATCTACATACAGGCTGATGAGCTCCTCTGAGGACTCGGTCACATGACCGTACCAGTCACATGACTCTGTTTGTGCGCTGACTGGACTGGAGGATTCACTAAAGGTGTGTGTGTTTGTGTGCTAATAGACTGGTATAATCAACTAATAAAAGCCATTTTTTTGTGAACGTCCACATGATCCCCTCTGTGTCTATTATTAGTTGCCTTGCAGTTGAACTGCATTTGTAGATTTTTGAAGCAGTTCTGCATGTGTCTGCCTTTCATTTCTCCTCCTGCATTTGTATTTCTTTTACTGTTGCTTTTACTTTTTAATTATTTATTTTTTTAAAATCATTTAGACGGGAAAAAGGGGTATTTCCCCAACATAACATTTGTTGTCACTGCTTCCATCCCCCATCCTCACACCAAACTCATCTACTCGCATGCTGATGCAAGCACATATCTCAGGTTGTTGTTGGCCACACAATAGATGGATCTCAACACACTGTAAGCTGCAATTAAATGTGACCGTCCTGTAAAGTTTCCTGCAAACATCATATGTCATGTTATGGTGTCTGGGCATTATGAAATGGATCTATACAGTTGTTTTACCATAAAAAATACTAAAAGTAGATACATTATGTTTCCGTACAATCTTTATTAGGTTTGCAAAAAAATTATCTTTTTGAAGAAATTATAATTTGATTTACATCCCAGTTTAAGGTAAAACATATGATTTAACATTTATTAATCCATTTTGTGAACTTAGAATAAGTAATATATTTACAGCATTTATTAATACAGCTTAATCTAGGTTTTCAGTTTTTACTGTGAAATTTGCATTTGGTTTAGTGCTTCATGTATTCATAAATTGTTACTTGTTAGATTGTCATGTTTAATGCATTAGCTGTTGATAATCAGTTGAGCCTTGACGTATTAGAGGTCTACTCAGTTTTCTTTAACCTTAAACAGATATACACGTCAGTGATGCACCAAAAAACGTATAGAAAGGCATTCATTATCCTGACAGACTGTAACTGATCCTTTATTCATAGCAGTTCTGTATTTCCTTCTTTTGAGTATCGCAAAGTTTTATGTATTGGTCATTTTGGCTGTTTGTATTCCGTAGACGTTGTGCAAAGGTCACCCAGTCATCTGAGCCAGTAAGGGAAATGTGCAACAGCATTAGCATCCCGGCTGAACTTTTTTGTCGCATCCGTAACATCATCAATCAAGTTCTTGCAAGTCAGATGAACGAATCACTAGACATGATGGGAGAGGTCGGTGAGCCTTAACCACACTGAAATAACAGGATCAATAATATCTGTCCAGATATACAACCGTAGTCCCACCATGCTGAGATCCAACACTCCTGGGAGTCAAGAGTTGGAGAGATGAACGTCTCACAATGAGAAGCCCAAAACCTGAGGAGCTCAAGCATCCATATTTTGTTCAGAATCCTTTGTTTTAAGATGTATTGATCTGACCTTCAGTTTCCACCGTTCAAATAACATCCATCAAACATGATGGTAAACATGCAAACTTAGATATTATTGATGTGGCATTGGTGTCCAACACTCAAAACACCGGAACCTTTGATGGCTGTAACTGTAGTTTTTTTTTTTCTTATTACAATTTAATATTCAGCATAGTCAGCTTGCTATGTGCATATGTTGGCCAATTGATTTCTGACAGCCCCTTACAGGTAAATCTTAGTAAAATATAATCATATTACATGAACAAAGAACATAAAATTATTCAAATTCGGTTAGAGGGGTAAAATAATTTATTTTTTGCTTTAGTGGCACACCTCATTGCTCCCACATGGCTCTTTTTTATTCTAGAATTGATTTTAAACTCGAAAAATGTTACATTTGAATCTGTTACCTGCACAGCGCAGTTGTCTCACAGTGTGCACTGGTCATCTGGTGTACAGAGGTCTCAGGAGAACTGACCAGACACTGGGGAAATCTACTGCTTGTTCTGTACTGTATCCAAGGGGCAGAGAAAGAGAGAGCAAGAGCAAGAGAGAGTGCCGGCCATGGAGCCTGACCGTTAATCAGTGGCTGTAAGAAGCAGATAGGCCGTAATTGAGGATTTATCTGGGGTCTTCACAGCACTTAGTGCCCAATCGACAGCAGCACACAGACACAGGAATGAACGCTTAGCCCCCTGAGAGACAGAGCTACAGCTGAGAGAGGGGAAAATGAGAAAAATGGAGGAAAAGAGATGGAG
>JAUCNO010000236.1:7822763-7839576 GCA_032353835.1 Enteromius viviparus | reverse complement strand
TTTTTTATTATTATTCATAAATTTAGAATACATTTTCATACAGAAATTATTGATGAATCATGATTGGTTAGTGAAAACCAGATTTTACATTTATTTGTATGCCAGTTAGTGAATAAGGCCCAATACATTTATTGGAAAAATAAAATAAAATAAAATTTTAAATCTTTAAAAAAAAAAACTCTTATGAATATTAGAACTATATTTGTGTTAAAATGTATATATTGCTTCTTCTCTATAAAAATTTGGAATAATTAAAAAATGAATGATACTTTTTGCTGCATATTCATGATTACCATTCTTAATTGTAAATGAAATGAACTTGTTCTGTCAAAATTGGGGGAAAAAAATGAACTCACGTAGAAACACATAATTGTGTATAATTTTGTATCTTAACATGAGGAGTTTTATTCCACATATATATTCCACAGGGAGTTAATAGATTTTCCACGGAGCTAAAAGAACAAATGCCAGTTTTTAATTGTAATGGTTAAAAAAAGTCTCATTGGATGACTTGCACTGTTGGCATGACACACAATAAATTGCTGACATCAAAACTACAAAAATGTCCCAGATTACCAGTATTCACCCTTTGTTGTGGTTCCAACTAAGATAAATACTCACCGAAGCCAATTCGTAATGGCGTATGCCACATGGAGGATGTTAATTTTGGACCCTGATTGTGTGTGTGTGTCTCTCCGTCTGTCGTTTTATATGTTTTCCCCTGTCTATATCTGTTTGTGTAAGTGACAGAGCTCCAGAGTTAAAATTTGCTCTTTGTCCTGCCTTTGAAGTTGAGGTCAATCATGCATTCCACAGCCTGAGGAAAGAAAAAGGAAAGCAATGAAAAATAACGTGCTAGCTTTTAAGGAAAAGGTTTTCAGTGAGACAGTTGAAGGATGAAATGCCAAGTCAAGCCATGTGAATCCTCTCTGTGATTTGGCTTGTGTATATTCATGAATGAACTTCATGTTACTGTGATGCATGAGATGCCTCAACTGACACTCCTCAGTAGATTTGATCTCCTGAACCGATTCTGCTCCTTTGTGTTTAGACAAATCGGCTCAGCCTTTTGAATTCATGAATTTTCACAGACGGAGCGCACAGAGTCGTCTGTGGAGAGAATCTCTCGTAGCTGAGGGGGGAATTCTTTTTAGGGGATTCTGTGATTAAGAGCTCATTAAAAGCTTGAGTTACCTCAAACGACAGTCGAGACAGGAAGACCTGCGAGGATGTGTTGACGTGGTTCTAAAGTAGGTTAGTGGACTGCAAGCCGTGTGGAGAGACAGACTCCAGTAGGAACCGTAAAAGTGGGACAGCAAATGCTAAAAGAAGAATTCCTTCTGCTGCTTTGCGAGCTCATCTGTACAAAGGGTCCAGAGCCTGCTAATGCTGATTGAATGCAAATGCGACAAATTTTTTATATATTGCTACTTTAGCATCATTTATGGATATGCATCCATAAATAAAATGCATCCACTGCTGATAAGATAACCTTTTTTAGTTTTTTTATGCTATGTGTTCAACCCTCTAAAATTATTTCAGCTTAAAGGCCCAATATGTAAGTTTACATCACTAGAGGTAGCATTTTCAAAACAATAACAGAGGCGAAGTTCGATGAGGCAATGACGGAGCGTTGAACACTGGGAGATGTTGTTTTCATAAATCATGTTCAAGGATGAAAAGCTAATTTATATCTGTTTTATCACCTAACCTGACTTGCACAATGAATAATATATATTTGCTTACCCGTCTATTAAAACACACGTGAGAGCAGAGTCTCTGTCCAGGCAGAGGTTTTTGCAAAGCGCTCTCCATTTCGAAAACGCCACGCCTATATTTGTTCTCGCTTTATTTCGTTGTCTGTTCCAATATCTTCTTGGCTCGGTTTGTGTACATCTACGTTTTTTTGGGATTGTGGAGAGTGTAATCATGATCCATGATATGGAAATGCACAGTAAATTACTAGCTCTTCCGCATTTGTCCACACGTGTTGCCGTAGTTTTCCTAAGCGGAAACCGAGGGTCATTGAACAGGGACGGTTAATTATTTAAATCTTGAATTTCTTTGAATTTACACATCCTACAGTACTTTTGAGATAACATAAGTGCACACTGCATGAAATACTGCAAGTGATTTTTGGATATTTTATTACAAAATCTTACATATTGTGCCTTTAACTGACAATTCATTAGTTTTCATCTGAAATTTCCAAAGAGTTTAGAGTAAAAGAATCACTTAAAAATGCAATTCTTACACACAGTGACTTAAATACACATCTTAATTAGCATGATTTGAATGTCTAAATCAATATATTTTTGGATCAATATCTTGAAAAGAGAAATGTATTCTTTTTTAGAAAATAGTATATTTATAAGAACTTGGCACATACAAGATAAAAACAATTTTTATAAAGTTGTTCCTTATTATTATGGCTGACTCTCTTATTTGTCATGAACCCTTAAAGGCATAGTTCACCCAAAAATGAAAATTCTGTCATTAATTACTCACACCCACGCCATTCCAAACCTGTAAGGCCTTTGCGAAGGCCTCATTATAAGAACACAAATTAAGATATTTTTGATCAAATCTATAAGCTCTCTTACCCCCCCATAGACAGCAAGGGTATTTTTTTGAAGGTACAAAAATATTTATTTATGCAAAAAGAAAACAAAAATAATGAAGAAGGAATTCTTCTTTCCTCATCTTGTATACTGTTGCAAGATGTACGCTCATTTTATATAGAGAGCTGAAGATGTTCTGAAGATGAATGAAGGTCTTACAGGTTTGGAATTACATTTTTGGGTGAACTATCCCTTTAATCGTGCCATTTTGTAGTTTCATCAGCATTATTTAGTTTTGATGTGTTTTTAGTTACATGGCATTTATGTCATTTCACATGAACCACAAAAGCTTTGGCAGATTGCCAGATTTCGAATGGTATACTTGCAGGGGTTCCAGCACCAGCTGAGCAACTGCAGCTCAGTACCAACAGATAGCTTCCTCCTCGCTTGTCTTATTTAATACACAATGACAGCACCTCTTGTTAAAATGACACTTGATTTTGTTCTTTGTGGGTACGTTGTAGTGGCTTAACACCAAGTCATTGACTAGCAACCAAAAGAGACAAACATTTTATACTCCAAGCTACCCATCAAAAATGTTCAAATTAGTCACAGACCTTGACAGAAAACCACTTGTCAACTGTAAATTCTGGACAGTGAGAGCTAGAGATTTAAGAGTGCAGACAAAGCGCAAGTGCTTGAAAGCGTTCCCAGAATCTCCCATGACTTTATTCAAGTTTTTTGAGCTCAGATGTAGGAGCGTCCAATAACTCTGACTTTAACAGGTGTCAGCTGACTAAAATATGTCTCTCTGTCTCCTGGTCTCTGGAGCGGTACAAGAGCTCCTCATTTAGCTTCAAAGCGGCGGGATACCCCCTCTCTGTCTCCCTCACGCTCTCTTTTCCTTCTCTGTGTCTCGCTATTGCCTCTGGGTTCACCCTCTGCAATTAGCTTTTCCACTCTCCTGGCCCGCCAGCTCTGGTGAATGAGGTGGCGAGGTGACACGGGTCAAAGAGAATCTTCTCCTTCGTGTAGATGATTATGTCTTAACCTACCGTTATTCAAAGGCACTTGCCTCTGGGCATGAATCTACTCTGTGTGTGTGCCAGAGAGACACAGTGACGTCTCTACACATACACACACACATAGTCGTACTGCTCATCGGGCGATAATGACAGGAAAATAGAGGTGGGACAGTGGAAAAGACTGCCAGGTCAAATGCGTGTTCCTTGCTTGTTTCTGAGAAAATGACAGTTTTGTGTGTGTGTGTGAGTGCGGTGTACAGCTTGAAAACTTAATGATGTACACTCAGTTATTTGTGCGTTTTTTTATGTGTGCTGCTGCTCTATGCAAAGTAGCTGTTAATGAATCTTACGGGGATGGAGTTTGAGGCGTAATATGCAACTCATATTGATGTATAGTGGAAGACATAAGAAAATGCAACCAATTCCAAAGCAAATGAGAATGATGATTAAACTTTATGTTACTGTCAGAAGGATTATGGTGTAGTAATGACTTCCAACTAAGGTGGACCCCTGTGGGAAAGGTGTCTGGCAAAACAACACATTTTAGTTTTAAACTCTGTTTTGATGCCTGAAAGTCATCTAATGGGTTTCTATAACCTAGTAAATATAGAGCATTCCCCTAATGTGTATAATGCTCAGTCATCTTTTCAGAGGCCAGTTCCTATATTTGTTGGAACATATTGATTTTAAAAGTATAAATTGCAGAAATTATTTTAGTATTATTATAATTATTTAAATGCTATTTTATATATATACAGGATCTGCAAGAAGGAATGGCAGAGGATCCCCAAATCCAGGTTTGAAAAACTTGTTGGATCTTTTCCAAAAAGACTCATGGTTGTATTAGATCAAAAGGGCGCTTCTACTAAATACTGAGCAAAGGGTCTGAATACTTAGGACCATGTGATATTTCAGTTTTTCTTTTTTTAATCTGCAAAAATTTCAACAATTCTGTGTTTTCTGTCAATATGGGGTGATGTGTGTCCAGCATTGGTCTCAAACTCCTGGAGTTTGCCTGGAGGGCCACAGTTATGCACAATTTAGCTCCAACCAGCTCCAAATCACACCTTGCTTGCAGGTTTCTAGTGATCCTAAAGACCTTGATGAGCTGGACCAGGTGTGTTTGATTAGGGTCGGAGCAAAACTCTACAGAGCTGTGGCACTCCAGAAATTGAGTTTGAGACCAATGGTGTACAGTAATAAACTTAATTAAAAAAATAAAAAATAAAATAAACTTAAATGATTTTAGCAAATGGCTGCAATATAACAAAGAGAGAAAAATTTATCATAAATAATTAAACATATTAAATAAAAATAAAAAATATATAAAAATGTATAATATGTAAAAATATATTTAAAATAATTAATAATTATTTATATAATTATTATTACTAATATTATTAGTAGTAGTATTTGTATTATTAATATATTAAAATGGAAAGTAAAATGTCTGATAAGGATTTATTAATTTGCAAAAGCTATAAATTATAAAAAACTAACATAAAGACAGCTTTTATCTTTGAAGTACCTGTTTTGCTTTCATATCACTTGTCGGTCATTGATTAATAAAATAACATCAAGAGGCATCAATAATAATCTTTATTATTTCTTTTTTTCTCTTTTTTTGAGAACAAAGCAAATCGAAGATCTACTCACAATACAGCTCATTCTTACACAGTTTCAACATTTTAAACCTTATTTGGTGTTTAAAAAAATCTGGATAATCCTAACCTTCTAACCCTTTTTAGTATAACCCTAGACAAAGATAAGGGGCTGAAAATAACACAGGGGACAAGGGAATTTTGGAGCCTGTTAGGGTCACAGTGGGGTGGGGCCTCTCAAGGACATTCAATGTTTCCACCAAAAGTCTTTAGAGCTTCAAAGGGAAGTGGCCAGAACCCCAGAGCAGTGGTCACCCAGGGGGAAGGCGGCTGATGTGGGCAGCTGAGATGAGTTCAACCCGCTCCGGATCTCCCGTGCCCAGTGGAGAGAGCAGAGCGAAGCTTAAAGAGTAGGCCTCGGCTCCAGCACTCCTCCTGTGGGACCACAAAGTCTGTTTTGACCTTGAGGAGCTGCTAAGAACACAGACAAAACTTTAATATGTGGTTAAAACAAGAATTACATTGGCAAATCTTATTTCTTAATGTCTCATGTCGCTTCTGTATTGGATTTGTTTTTAGTTTTTAGACAACAAATTTTGGTTTGGTTTTCATATTAATATCAAAATAAAATTAACTCATTAATAAATGAAATTGGCAAAACAAATAACAATAGTCCATGGTATGGTTGAGAAAACTTTTTAAATGTAATTTACTCTTTTAGAAAAAAATTATATGGTTATTTTTGGGAACGTTACATTCTTGGAACATTTTAGGTTTTATTTACAATAATGCAGTTAAATTAACAATTACTGTATGTAATAATAATCATAAAAAAGTGATAAAAAATCAATGTTTTTTAGATTTAAGTCCATCTAGAAAAATGTAACTGAAATCTTTATTTAAACAGAAAAGAAATTTTAGAAATAATGATAAAAAAAAATGGATTCTGTTTTTGTAATATTGGTTATGTTTCAAAACCATAATGTAATCAAAAATCAAAAATACTCTGATTATTTTTTTAAATAATTTTAAAATTATTTTTTAAATAATGGAGCACATTAGGTTAAAATTGTATTGACAGTCAGCTGTCATAAGATGAAGAAAGATCATGGAGTATCTACCTGATACTGCAGTGTCAAGCTCTTTTTTCCAAGCTATTAAAATGGCCCTTGTGTCTCTTGGACCCTGAACAGCATGCTAATATCACTCTTTTTGATGACGCATAAAAATGTGAGTGTACAGTGTTTTCATGAACTACTGTCAAGTGAAGCAAATAAATCTATGCTAAAATGAAAAGCATATAATTTGTTGCTTTGGAGGTAAGGGTACAGTGCCTTACATCTGAGCCCAGACTGAGGTTTAAGAGAGCCAGAGTAAACATGTTGATCTCCAATCAAACAGCACTGCATCCAGCGCCCTTATTATCCATGCACAGCCTTTCCCTTTGTGTGTACTGGATCACAAAGTGCTTCAACAGTGTGTACAGTCTACTTTGACATAAATCTCCAGACACACTGTCTGACACCAAAACCTGCCTCTGAAATATGTAAATACCTAGAGACTGTAAATGAATATTAATTGCTAAACTTAATTAAGTAATCACTCGATCTGTGAATCTGTAACTCTATTTCCAATTAATCTGTTAGTCCAATCAATACTCGGAGGCGTCAGCATTATAACCCTACTGCACTACATATCTGAGCTTCCTCATATGCGTAATTATAACACGTGGAAACGTTTAAAGCATTAAACGAAATATTTGTTATGAATTCTGGCAGATGCGTAATATAATGCATAATTACAGTAGGAAACAAACAAGGTAAACAGAAAAGTTATTTGCAAGCAAGACGATTCCATCTCTCCACTCCGTAGGTTTATTTACTCGCTCCCGGCCTCTGTTTACTTGTTTGTGTATTCATCCCTCCATTATAAGTGATTTTCACTTCCTCCTAGATGGAAGCCTTTTTCAGTGTTGAATGGGGATATGCAAAGGCAATTTGCTGGTAGTAACTTTCAGCTGGGCAGCTTGTGTGTGTGTGTGTGTTGTGGAAAAGGCAGTGAAGCGTAGAGGGCAGCCTCATTCCATCCCCTTATTTTGGCCCATTACGCTGTGTATAGGAGGCCTGTTCTCACTCTCTGCATTGTAATTATTTTTCACCCCAAAGGCAGCTGGAGGCGACGGCAGGTTCCTACGTTTGGGACCACTGCATTAGGTGTACATTGCATTATTTATTTGTACGCTGGCCATGGACGGACGGATGCCCCGCGTCCACAGAGACCGCAGGTATGTTCAATGTCACCTCATGCGCCGTCTCCAGCCTCAGTTGCACTGGTTTCACAGGGACGTATGAGGCCTGGAGACTAGATCTGCTCAGTGTGGAGAGGCCTGATCTCCTGGTCGGTGCTCAATAGTCTATAAACAGTAGTGTAATGCTTTGGCGAGAATTTGAAAAGGAACACGAAACATTGTTCACAACTCATTTTATGTGATGTATTTTTAGAGAAACGTGATATGTGTGATAAAACATGTTGCTAGTGATGCCAAGGCCATGGTTCAATACCCACGGAACTCATGAATTACAAAATAAAAATGTATAACTTAGTAATTTTATGATAAAGGATCTGGCATATGTAAAACAAAACATATGATTGGACTATGAAAAGTTGCCTCTGTATGAGTTAAGGGGCAGAGTAAGATGAGTAAATAAGAGGGCTTGCTAATGGAAGCCATAAGAAAGCTGAGACTAATTATGTTTTGATGAAAGATTATGATGTTTAATTTGTCTTTTTTTTTTTTTTTTGGAACAATGTGCAATGACCAACGAGACAACAAGACCAAGAACATTGCAAATTTATTTTTTTTAAAAATTCATTTTTATTTTTTATTGTCTTTAAAGTAAGATTACATCTTTAGATAATGTTAGCTATGTCATAAAGTTAACTATTTAAGCGCTAGTTTACCAAAACTTAAAATTCAGTTATAATTTACTCACTCTCATGTTGTTTCTAACTAGGTTGACTTAGTTGGTTACTGTAAATGACAAAAGATTTAAAACTTGACATGTCAGTGTTTTTTTTGTTTTTTTTTTACCTGTTTTTAGGTCTTCATTGATGGGCAAAAACAGTTAAAGAAGTATATCTATATATTCAGGTTTTGATTGAGAATGCAGGGCAAGCAAGTGATAACAACCTCTTCATTTTTGGGTAAACTATACTTTTAACTTTTAAGATCATTAACTTGTACTTTTTCTAGAGCAATGAGTTGGACATAGACTATGATGATGTATTTCCACCATTATTAACATTGTTTAAAAAAAATGGTTAATGCCGCTGCTTGAGTTTTTTTGATACATATTTTTTAGGGGAAATTAGGAATGTAAAAAATATAGTTTTTAATGAGATAGTTTACCTAAAAACAACAACAAAAAATATCTTCCTCATGTCATTCCAAACCCATAAAACCTTTCAATTTCAGTTGCATTCATTCTATGGAGGTTCAGAAAGCTTTTGGATTTAATCAGAAATATCTTACTTTGTGTTCTGAAAATGAACAAAGGTTTTATAGGTTTGGAACAACATGAGGCTTACACTAGTTTCCATTTATGAGTATAGAAGTTTTCCCCACTTTGAGGACTTCTGCTTCGAAGAACCCCAGAAACCCAAAACAAGTCCATAATTGATTTGGTATTAATAATTCATCTTATATTTGACTCTATCTATTGTTGAAATTCCTGAAGACTGCATGTGGTCACCATGGCCTGGCCGTTTTAAGGCCAGAAGGGAAAGTGGGCACCGCGCGCTGCTGTTTGGGATATGGCACAGCATAGTGTGTCAGATAGTTTTAGCCCTGTCCAAACAGTATGACATGTTTGCTGTGTAACGTGCTGCCGCAGGATGCAGTTACATGTGCTGCACCTCATGTGTCCGAGCTGACAGTACACTGGGCATTGTAGACAGTATCTGGTGTGTTAGTTAGGCTGATCCGGTGTCAGTAGGTCAGCGATCCTTCCGTCCCAAGGGGGATAATGGCCATGTACTGTGCGTGCGGCCGGCTGTGTATCTCTCGTGGCCCCACTGACCTGTCAGATCAGAGGCTGCGGTCCTCACTAAGCTCTTCTGTGACATCCTCACCCCTGTCCCTTTCAGCATGCCTTCACCGTCCCACATATGCACGCGTACACAATACGACAACATCAACGGAATCAGCCAGGCTTCCTCGCTCACATGAGACTCTGACATGACAGGCCCGACTGGGAAAAAAAGCCCATCTTCTCCCTTCAGTTTTTTCTCTCTTCCCACTCTCTGAATTTTCTCTATATCTTCTCCCTCTCGGGAAGAGGTGGGCGATAGGGCGAGTTCAGGCCCCTCTGTGGACCTGAGAGAGAGAGGTTGGGAGGGAAATGGATGTGGAAAGGAGTGTGTTCTGCACTGGCCTCCACGCCCTAATCGAAGCTGACACTATTGAAGCCACCCGGATGGACAGAGAGTGGGGGCAGCATATTGCGGGCGGCAGCCTCCAATTATTTTTCTGGCTCATAAGTGTGGCTTGTTTAACGGGGGCCTGCATGGCTGACAGGAGCCTGATCTGCCAGCAGCCTGTCACACCGCCACGGCCACGAGTCCTCCCCAGGGCAAGCACAGCTAACTTCAGTCTACTCCTCGCCAAACACACACACACACACACACAAGTGCATGTGGGAGAGGGAAAGAAAGAGAGAGACTGATTTGCTCTCCCAACCGTGTTTGTGTGGAAGAATGTTCATGTGTATTAGCCAGGATGTTTGTGCCCGGCGACTCGACACTCCGCTTGGCGCACTTCTTCTCCCCTTAGCGCACTTATTTAAAGCTCTCGTTTGGGTCTTAGCAATGCTTAAATGCCTGGCTGGATGGGCACGAGCTGACATGGAGTGTGAGCGGCGAGCGTGTACGCGTAGCATATGGTTAGCCGAAACGGTGTTTTGCGCCACTTTGCAGGGCAACGCTTTCTGATTGACGCTTGGGGTGTGACTGAAGTATAATAAGCGGAGTCAGTCGGCGAGAAAGGCACAGGCTCATTTACACTTGTGAAATCTCCACCGCCGAGTGTACGTGCGCGTGAACGCGAGACTGTGGCCGGGCATGTGTTACTAAGAGTGTGAGCGTAAGTGTGTGAATAAGAAACATGAAATGTTGCGGTGGAATTTACATCAGCGACAAGATGTGTAAAAAGGTTTTTAATTGAATTAGTTGGAATCGAAAAATAATAAGTAAATCTATGGAAAGATGAGTCGGGGTGTAAATCAATAAAGCAAGCGTGCAGGGGCGATGTTTTTGGCGAGGAGCAAATTAAACAGATCTTTCCCCAAGGTTTCTGTTTCATATTATTTCTCTCTCTCTCTTTCTCTCTCTCTCTCTCTCTCTGTCTCAGCCTCTGTAAATCCTTGCGCTGGGAATTACAGATCAAGCTGGAATAATTAACACATTAAATAAAAGAGCCATACATCAATGGGAGGTCCAAGAGTAGGGCAGTGAGTTATTGTTTAAATTAAGGAAATACCCAATCTCCTCAGCCAGCCATAATTTGCACAGCCGTTCCCGGTGTTGTGATGCAATAATCAGGGTTACACAGTCTGTTGAGTGTCTTAATGGGCTCTGGAGAGGTGGGGTTTCCCTTGTCATCGGCTGGCTGGCCACGCTAGCCACCGCTGCCAGCCAGGAGAGGGTGTAAATAGAGAGTTAATCTATTTCCCACATGCAATGGATTTGGCATGGGCCCTGCTTTGAGTAACACAGAGGTACGGCGCACAAAGAGAGGGAGATTTGATTCATTATTTCATTATGTCCACTGCTCTGCACCGTAATCTACTTAACTTTAAGATCCACTTACTAATTTTCAGACTTTGTTAAAATTCCACTAACATCACATTTTCTGTTATTGAGTGATGCAGCGTCTGTTGGTGCAGCACTTCTGATCTGATATAATGGACTGCTCAGCCCTTTTTAAGATGCATTGATCATTTTTCGTATTGTTTCAGATAGACAGGATCAGGATTTATGAGCATTTTATCAGTGTTATAAAAAAAAGTTGTCTTAAAAAGAAATGAAAATAAAGTATGAAAATATTATTTGTTTTATAATACAAAAAAAGTTTTCTGTTTAATTTAATTGCAGTTTTTCTGAGCAAAAAAAAAAAAAGAAATGATACATTTTTCCTTGTTTTACAGAAAACACCCACTAAAATGTCATTCATTAAAATGTACAAATCAAAATAGGGTGTTGTTTGATTTTTTATTACAATTAATGACAATGTGACAACCAAATTTCTACCATAATCCAAAATATTGTTCTCCCAAAACTTCTTTGAAACATTAAAAGTGGATACTTTACTTACATTTAAAGTTCTTTCTATGGACATAAAATCACTTTTGTAAATTTCTTGTAAATAACATATAAGTCATTGAGAGGAATGATGGTTCATGAAAAAATTACACAATTCACTGATGGGTATTGTTGGAAAAATTAAATAAACAATTGAGAAGGGTTTTTATTATTTATATAACATATTCATATACTATATGTTTATCATATGTTCATACTTATGTGTATGTTTAATTTATATTTTATAAATATATAATTATAATATAGAAGTCCACTTGGCCAAATATGTCACACCAAAATAGGCCACGCCCAAATAATATCTCAAATGAAATCCTATGTTGTCTTATGAATTGCACAGGAAAAAAAAGATATTCAGGTTGTCTGAGAGAGACTGTGTCTGATTTAACGTCAGATCATTTTTTGAAATGTATATTTCCTTCTGTGTTCAACTGTGTTCATGTCATACCCATGTGAACGAAGATGCATGAAAGACAAAGCTGTCTTAATGCTTTTGTTATTGTAGCACACAATGGGAATGTTCAGGACACAAATACTTGGACTAAAATGTGAATTTGTGAAGCATTTTTGGAGAGCTCAAATGCTCTCATGAAAGAGTTTTGGCACGTACGACCACTACATACATTGGAACACACAAGCGCACATTCACACACTTATACTGCTGTTGAGGTGCAATGCAGAACAGGAGCTTGTAATGCATTACATGTTGCTGGCCCTGGCTGAAGTGCGAGGGAAGCAAGATCAATAGTATTGACTTGTTTACCTTAGTGCAGACCACACAACCCTGCGCTCCCGTTTACCACTTGAAACATTAAACCAGACTATTAGTAATACTTTGGTCTTGCTCTTTAGCAATTGACCACTGCAACACAGACTCCCTTACCTGCCTGATGCAAAGGAGAATTGCTGGAAAAGGGCCTACCCATAATTCTCTGCGTTAACCCCCACTGGTTTACCTTGTTTGCCTGCTGACGCTAATATGGTCACTCAACCCTGTCAGGCTGCGGGGCATTGTGGGCCGACTGCCTCCTCCAAAGCTCCCTGGAGCTCTTCTGCACTCATACCCCCAACCATCCCCCTCCATGTACGGCCTCATCTCCATCCCCATCCAAAGGAGCGGAATTTCTTTAAATGCTTATTTTTTCCTGCTTCCCTTTCCATTGCTTGTTTGTCTATTGATTTTTTGAAACCCCTCCAGCCAGCCCTGCGTCCGCCTCATCCCTCCACCCCTCTGCGCCCCTGATCACCCACCATCCTCCACACACATTTATTTATTTCAGTCTTTTAGCCAGGGTAATTTGTTGGGGGTATTGACTTTGAAAATGTAACTCTCCACACCTCTTGCCTTTTAGAAGCTGCACTTTCATAACTCCCTAATCCCCCCCAAAAAATAAAACATGCCAGGGGGCAAGGATCGTAGAGTGTCCTGGTATCCTGCTAATGAAAGTGATTGACATCTGGCTGTCTGTTGTGGAAATCTTGCAGCCTCTTTGCACAAACCACATCTCTTTTTCAGTTTACTGGATGACACATGCTGACGGGTTGCACGAGTCGGTGAGTCAACTGAAAAATGTTGCTGACCGGCCGAATGAGAGCATATGGGTCTTAATGTGCGAAACAAATTCATGGACAGAGAGGAAAGGGAAGGGAAGGGAAATTCGTACATATTTTACGAGGTGACTAATTCGTACGACCTCACTCATACAAATTCATATGATTTTTGATAAATCGTACCTATTTTTACGAGTTGCCAATACGTATAAATTTGTATGAATGACCTACACCTAACCCCGCCCATAAACCTACCCATCACTAGGGTTTAAACAAATCAGACAAAAAAAGTGTGCTGTGAGATCGTACAAATTAGCCACCTCATAAAATAAGTTGGTGATGGGCTAGCGCTGGAAAAAAAATCACATACTTGCTTTTTTGTGTAAAGAATTGCAGCCTGGGTGAGTGTAAGATATTTCTTTCAAAAACAATCTTGCCAACCCCAAAATTTGAACTGTAGTGTATGTCAAACCCAAAGTGAGATTTTGTGTTTTTTGAGTTTTCCCCTATTTGCAAAACCTGATTGACAGCTGTCAGTCGTATGACCCTGGAGTGATGGCTTATTTGAAGTCTGTCACCAGAAGGGGACACTGCAGAGATGGAGACTTGTCACATTAAGCATCAAAGGGGAATTCACAGTGAATGTTAGAAAAGGGTTAAAGTATGGGGGATACCATCTGTATTTCTGCATTACCAAGGGATATACAACACACTAAATACATAACAATAGTTAAAAGAAAAAATTGGAAGATTATGTGAGTGGTGTTAAAACTGCTAGGGTGTTTAGTGTGGTTTCGCAGGGCATTGTTTGTGCTTGCTTACATGTTTGCTTAGCAGTTGTTGGCATGTGTTTGCTATGAATGGTTACTTCTGAAGTGTTTACTTGCTTAAATCTGAAGAGTCTACCCCCTTAGAGCTTAGAAAAGTAATAGCACACCTCTCTAAGATGTACAACTCATCAATTCAGAACTGAGAAAGCATTCTGAATTCCAAATCAGTTCAAAGAAAAAGTGCAATTCAGATTTTAATTAAAAAAAAAACAGAATTCAAATTCTGAGTGTAATACAAAATAGGAAAGCAAACTTTGAAGGTTTATACTCCCTAAACAGTGATCAGCTCCAAATTCATCTTCCTCACATGTGTGTACGTTGACCTTGCTTGGCATTTGTAATGCACTTTGCATCTTTGATTGTGTCCTCTTGTCCCTTTTTGCCATCATCATTACCTGGTGTCACCACAATTTTAAAGAGGCAGGAGCATGTATAATTTTCAAGACCTTTAAAAGCCTCTTTTGGAAATCAGCATAACTCAGAACATGAGTAATTCGGGTCAGTACTAGAAAAACAACATCCTGAGAGCAAACTCTTGTAGAGTGCTAGAGGCGATTACCGTATGCGTGTCCACACAGAGTGGCAGATGCCCATTGGATATTCCTAAATGAAGGCTTTGACCTTGGCTCAGCCCTCGCTTAGTTCATTAGCTCCTGGGCTCTTATCTGCAATAACGCTATCCAAAAACCAATATACTCAGTTTGTGCAGAGTGGAAGCCCACAAAGTATTACCATAGAAAATGACCGCCATTGGAATCCACCAAGGGCAATTCTTCCTAGCCCTTAGTACATTGACAGAGACACAGAGAAAGAGAAAAACAAGGATAATGCCAGGTTAACCATCTCATATAGACTGACCCTTGTGTATGTGCAAGAGCAAGCCTTAGGGGTCAAGGGGGTGCGGTGGAGCTAAATAAATGAATAAATCAGAAAGGGAGGTGGGAGAGACAGTGTGTGGTCGATAGCGTCAAAAGCAGATGACAGATCTAAAAGAATGAATATTGATCTGAGAAGGGCCTGCGCAGGGCGACCGGTGGGAGGTCAGGCTGTGTAATTAGAGTGGTGGAAAGCAAAAGCGCTTCTCTCCTCCTCTCAAACACAACTTCTCTTGTACAGGCATGTATGAGTGTGAGGGAGCTAGTGCTTCTGTTGTTTAATGACCATTCTGGGGAGTTTCAAAGCAGTTGTATGCATTGACATAGTAAAGAGATACTTCACCAAAAAATGAAAGTAGTTGCCCCGTAAGTTATTTGAACAATTTATGTTAGGTTGCCTATGTACTGTACTTGCATCTGTGATTAATTTCTGCAATTAGATTTATAGTTACTAGATGTATAGTTACTATTGATCCATCCCTTACAACTTAAACAAACCCTTACCTACCTATATGAAGTGGAACCTTTAGATAATGACTTACATTTCTATAAGCATTCAGTCTTTATTTTACATTTATATTTTTGTTTTTGATGCTTTAAAGCTCCATTCCCCCCCATTCATTGTGACTGCATGTAAAAACAGAAGCAGTTTCTTTTACAGTCCTGCTCTTCATGTACATACTCGTAATTACAAACACTAAGTACTAGGTACTAACCCTGAACCTACTCATAAACCCAACCCCGCCCCATGTAGTTACATTGTTACTGGTACTTTCTTATGTACAGTAAGTACACTGTAAGTAAAATGTAAGTTCACATACTGTACTGTAAAATGAAGTGCAACCAAACTATTATCTATTATCATTATCTATTGATAATAGGAGTTGACAGTAGCCATTGACTTCCATAAAAAATACATTAGAAGTCTATGGTTACCGTCTACTCTTTGGAGACCAAGATTCTTCCAAATGTATTCTTTTATGTGTAACAGAAGACATATTTTTAATAAATAACAAATTAAATTGAGTTGTACTGTATGCACCACTTTATTTATTATTTTACACTTTATTATGTTAATAAAAATATAAAAAATGGTGGTCAGAATAATTTTTTGTTTAAAAGTGGAAATCAAAAATTCTTGAAATTAAAGTGAAAGTGACGACAAATGATGATTGTGTCAGCTAATACAAAATACAGTGCCCTCCACTAATATTGGCACCATTGTTAAATCTGAGCAAAGGTGGTTGTGAAAATAAATCTGCATTGTTTATCCTTTTGATATTTCGTTCAAAAAATTATTGCTACGTCTTTTTCCCAAGATAACAGCTCTTAGTTTTCTCTTGTAACGCCTGAAGAGTTTGGAGAACACCTGATAATAGAAAAGAGACCATTCCTTCATCCAGAATCATTCCAGACCCTTTAGATTACCAGCTCCATGTTTGTTCTCCTCAGTTCACCTCACTCGGGGTTCAGGTCAGAAAACTGGGACAGCCATGGCAAAAGCTTAATTTTGTGCTTAGTGACTAATTATTGTGTTTATTTTAATATTTGTTTTGGATTATTGTCCCAATGGAAGACCCAAAAATGGCCCATTATAAGATTTCAACAGAGTCAGTGAATTATGGATGTTTATTTGTTGGTATTTGATAGAATCCAGATACTATGTGTCTAAACAAGATGTCCAGGACCTCCAGCTGAAATATAACCCACAACATCAAAAACAGTATATTTCATTGTACACATGGAGTACTTTTTACCCCTGTGTTCACCAAACCCATCTTGAGTGATTGCTGCTAAAAAGCTCATCTGATCATAGAAGCCCGTCCCATTTGTAGTTCCAGTCCTGTCTGACAACTGAACATGCTGAAATTTTTCTTAAATGCTCCTGAACAACATGTGCTGATGTTGACTATTTTTTAAAGGTTTTCTGACCCTGAGACTCAACTGTTTTCTGCAATTCTCCAGCTGTGGTCCTTGAAGAGTCTTTAGCCACTC
>JAUCNO010000236.1:7812382-7822663 GCA_032353835.1 Enteromius viviparus | reverse complement strand
AAAGGTTTTCTGACCCTGAGACTCAACTGTTTTCTGCAATTCTCCAGCTGTGGTCCTTGAAGAGTCTTTAGCCACTCGAACTCTACTCCTCAGCGTGTCTTAGGATGGTAGAGACACACGTCCTCTTCCAGGCAATTTCCTAAAATTGTTGTAACAACAATTTCATCCCAGCTGGGTCCCAGGTATTTTGAGTTTCTCTCCTCCGTTTGTATTTAAACAGTGTCCTTTTGAGTTTTGCCCTGTCGGTCGTTAAGTTGGTTTTCATGTCATGGATTGTTTATATTTCATGTTTTCTTTGTCATTTTTTTTTTCTAGGTTTTGTTAATTAAATGTTCACTTTGAGTTCACGCCACGTCTCCTTGCCTCCCAGTGCGTTTACCACACGCCACCACTCACCTGCATCATGACATTTGTACAGTAAGTTGATTGAAAATTTCCATTTCCACCATCAGGGAAATAATTAAGAAAATTATTTCCCTGATGGTGGAAATGGAAATGTTCACCGCTCTAACTCTTTTCTTAAAGCCACTTCACTAATTTGTGAAGCTCAATTATCTTTTGCAGCATTTAAGAAATATATTCCGTGGTATTTCTCATTGTGTTGATGAGGGGATTTTGGGCTTTGTTTTCCCTCCTATATATATTTCTGTTAAACAGGAAGCCAGGGCTTGATATTTTTATGTTCATAATCACCCTGGAGTGCTTGAAATTGTGAATATGAATGGGAATATACTTTAGAGATGTTTTAGCTACTCATAAAATATTCTAGGGGTGCCAATAATTGTGGCCAGAGGCTAATATTTAACCCACCCTGACTTCTGAACAATGCGGACAGTGTATGTCAAACAACTCTATCACACAAACACACACACTGTTAAATGACACTCTTACTGCATGTAAACTTGGAAATAAGATGAACTCATTAAACTGGTAATATCAAGCATTTCAGAAAACAAACATTAAAAAAAACAGTGTCTAAAAGTGCCTATCGAGTTTTGAGGGATAGATTATATATTAATTAATTAGATGGCTCTGGTATAGTGAAAGTAGATGAGTAGCCTAAATGCAAAATTATGGTCTAGACATGAAGGTACATTGAAAGTAAAATCTTGTGTTTTTTCTTCGTTAAGCATTATTTTGGTGTAAAGTATGTCTTGGGATTTAAGAATGTCTGAAATCTTATTTATATAATTTTTAAAATAATTTTTAATGCAATAATTTCTAATATTTAAACATATAGTAAAGGTTTATGTAACACTTTAGAATAGCGGATGGTTATAAGTCATTTATAAGAGATTAGTTAATGATGAAATAGTTTTAATTCAATGATAGTTATGAATTTTTGTATGAAAGATCAAGAGGAAAAACAATGCAAATTTATTTTCACAGCCACCTTTGCTCAGATTTACCAAGGGTGCCAATTTTAGTGGAGGGCACTGTAAATGATCAGCCTTGTGATTAACATGTTGCCTGATCAAATCCAGGAACAGGTGGAGTTTTTTCCAGGTGTTTTTTTACAGCAGCATATGAGTGGCATGATATAAACCTGTGTGCTGTTAAGGGAAAATGATGTCTGAGTCCTTGAAGTGTTGCATCTGATGTTTTTATGGATGGGCTGCACTCCCTCTTTCCCTGCTTTCACTTTCTGTGTCTTTCACATTCTCACTTTCTCAGTGGCTTTTTTATGCTTCTTCTTGATAAGTGTGTGTGTGTGTGTGTGTGTATTGGATATCCTTGTATGAGTATTTTTCAGTGGAGGGTATAAGGTTGATTTAGTGCTCTGTGACTCCAGTAATGGATCCCTGACAAGCCCTCCAATCTTCAGTCCGTACATCCCGTGACCATTACCAGCCACACACTGTCCCAAACACCGCAACATGGCCGTTACAGCCCCAGGGACATCTCATTGTAAGACGTACTTGGGATGAACCCAGAACAAACATAAATAACACCTTTAGTCTTCCTCTTCTTTACTCCTCCCCTCCCTATCATCCTGCTGTAAACACACACGCAGGCGCACAAACATACATCCAGTCTGGCACACTCATTAGCACAAGAATCCCACTTAAGAAGCTTAAGATGTGCAATATTTAAACATTGTGCACTTTTTTGTGAGTTGTGCCACCTCTCATTTTTTGACATTACATTGTCCCTACACACATCGTATCTACAGCACAGTGACAACTACAACTCTTCACGCCGCTACCTTCACGACCACCATCGCTTTGTTTGTGGCAAAGTCCCGCTAATGATAAACCATCACAGTTTACCCCTATTTATATCTTCCCCCACAGACCAGTCCTTAACACACAATGCCATTATTGATAGGCCATTGCCATTAGCTGTGTTTACCTGTCAGCTAGCGCCTCGTTAATGAGAGAGCTTTGGGAGGAATAATGAGGAGACTGCTAACGACTAATGGATGTTTACAGCCACTTTCTCCTCTCTAACATTCCTAGTGCTAATGCTAACAGCACAGCTACCACAGGCCGGTTGCACGGTTTGATAGCGCCCGTCTGTACACGACTGTGCAGACGACACTGTGTGGTGTTTAATTGGTGGTGTGATTGGACCTGAAAGTCTGCAATTATTTGAACAGTTAAATGGAGGGAACAAAGGGAAGGGGAGTGAGTAGTAGGTTTGGAAATAAATATTTATTTAGTAACACCTTTTCACTAATTTTGTGATGATTTAGTACATTTGTTTTAAATAGAATTAGTCTCATTGTAACATTGGGTCAGGTCATTTTTACTAAGGGAATTGGAGCTTATTGAAGATTTGCATATATACAGTAGTATAAGAATGTGCAGTCTTGTTCCAACACTAATAATCCGCAATCTCAAGTTCTACACCACAGATGCTACATCCCACTGGAGATGGGCTCACCTCAGACAGCCTTCACTTGCCCTGTGCACTCCTCTGAAATGGGAGCTGATAAACACAGAACCCCAAGGAGTGTTTGAACCCCACCGGTTGGACCTTATCGGTGGGCACTGTTTCTGCACTAATTAAAACCCCCTCCTCAATGACAGAGTTGGGAGGTACAATTACGGCAGAGGCCTCCGGAGCCTCATCGTGTCTCTATTAAAGGGGCGCGTTCATTGTAATGATGCTGGAGTTTAATTACTTCCACGCGCCAGCCGTTGTAAAACACGCTGATAAATGGGCCAACACGATCGTGCATCATTATTTCTCCCCGTGCACCGGCCTTGTTAGAGCGATTATGAGCTGTGGTGCTGCAGGAGGAGGAGGAGGAGGAGGAGGAAGAATAGCGTACCTGTGCTGATCTAATACTGAAGAAGCCAGCGGCAGAGAGGGAAAGGCAGAGATGATGCATCAGTAATTTAGAATGAAGAGCAGAGCCGGTCCGTCCCTCTCTATACAAGTACGTCGAGAAAAGTTACGAGTTTCCACACACTCTCAAATGCTTTAGCTGTCTACATCACCAAGTCATGCTCTTGCATTCTCACACAAGCTGTATGCCTTAGGAACGGTCCTCTCGCCACATTGCAGTAGGAGACAAACAAATGTACATATTCAAAGTCATTAATTATGAATTTTTTCTGGTGTATGCCCAGTGGTAGGCCCACCCTGATTAATCTTGTTCCCTGTTCTTCCCCCATGCTTATTAAACTGCTGAAGCAAATATCTTGCATGCAATAAATCCCCCCTAGAGCATGATTAATCAAAAGCAGTGAGCTGAGGGGTGCTGGCAGGTGGAGTTACAGTGTTAAATCACCTGCGTGGCTGGATGAATGGTCTTTTGGTAGAAATAAGGAAGGCTTGTTGGCATGATGGGGCATACTGGGTTGAAGTCTCTGGTCATCCTTTTGCAAGTCACCCAGTCAGGGATTATAAATTCAGGACCCAGATAACTGATTCTG
Source organism: Enteromius viviparus (assembly GCA_032353835.1). Lineage (NCBI taxonomy): Eukaryota > Metazoa > Chordata > Actinopteri > Cypriniformes > Cyprinidae > Enteromius > Enteromius viviparus. The sequence continues at coordinate 7,818,779 of JAUCNO010000236.1, read as the reverse complement.
GACCAGTATCTTAATCACAGAGTTGAGTGGTATTTTTAATGCAACATAAAAATGTATATTTGACATGGCTGTAGGTAAGTTTCCTAAATTTATTTGATCAAAAATATATTACAAAATGTAATTTAGTCATGTGATGGTAAAGCTGAATTTTTTAAGCAACCATTACTCCAGTTCAGTGTCACATGATCATTCAGAAATCATTCTAATATGCAGATTGGTGCTTCAGAAAGCATTGTCAGTGTCAAAAATACGCTGTTTTGTGGATACACTCTTTTATGATATGTATTTATTTCAAATGTAAAAAACAAACAAATAAAGTTTTTAAATCTATGTAATGTATCAATTGCACACTCAGACGGATTCGTCATCGTTCATTCGTATGAATATGAAAACGCAGATAATCGAACCTGATCCGATTTATATTTATAACGGACAAAGCTTTTGTAGGTGGTGTGTAAATGTGATTGACACAATGTGAGGTCGTATTTATTTTTTAACATAATAACATCTCAGACTCAGTTTGCAAGGATCTTAATACTAAATAAAATGATTAATTTCTTCCTTTTGAAAATAAGTCTCCATAAAAGACGGATTCAAACCTGACCCAGTGCTCTATAAAAACATTTTTATTGAATTAATTAAAATGAATGGTTAGAAGTACAAAGGTTATATGTATTTATTTATATATATATAAAATATGCATAATAAATATTATCCTATATATTTATTTATTTGATGTTGCACGAAATATTTTGACTCAAAAATCTGTGACATCTGTTTTTGCTTCTTAATACTTTCTCGTGTCATCCTCTTTTTTTCTGCACTCTCTTCTCTCCTGTCACTGGGTGTGATGGTCTTTGACGGGCGGTTTAAAAACCGTGGTTACTTGATGTTAATTCTATTTTGTGGTACATTTAGATATTTTCCGCACTCTTGATTGATGGCAAATGTCACAGACGCATGGCTACGCGAAGCACACTGAACAATCATTTACTTACCGGTGCATGCTAAATGTGCATCAATATCCTCTGAATATTTAATCACGTGCTAATTACTGATTAGCAAAGAGAACCTGGTGGTAAACCAATTATTGCAAAAAGATTTGAAGAAAGGGCCTGCTCTCTGGAGAAAAAAACTATTGAGCAGCTTCCAGGCAGTTGTCGAATTAATCTTATTTAGCTTTATCCTCATATGTACTGTAAGTGTGACGGTAACAGTGGGACTCCGTATTCAGGCACAGAAAAACCTCATTTGACTACCTGGTGATGCAGTTCGCTCCAAAGAGATGACATGAAAATGTTCCCCAGCGAGTCAATACGGCAACAAAATGCTTGGCTGTTCAGAGCTGTTGTTCACAGAGGCTGTGCATCTCCCTTGGAGAGGCTGATTATGGGTCGGACCTGTCTGGGCCGCTGCTGGGACTGGAGAATTAGACCAACACACACTGCAGTAATAGCCTGCATGAGTGAGAGATCTGAGATCAGGCCTTACATATGCATCTAGTTCATGCTTCACCTATTACACGCTGTTCCTCTGCCTCTCTAGTGTCTAGTCACGTAGCGGCGGTGTGGAACATGGCCTTAGATAGTTTGTATGTGCGCATGTTTTAGCGTCAGGGCGTGGTAGAAACGTTAGTGAGTGTGCTTTGAATATATGTGCGTGTGTTGGGTGACATGATGGAGGGCATGTTGCCACAGCGGTGGAAGCCATGTATCTGGAGTAGAGGCAGAAATTGAGGGTAAGTTTTATGTTAATAGCTGGGAGGGTTACGCAAAAGTCTATTGACAGTTAACATGCCCTTCAAGGTGTTCTTTGTGGTTCAGCAGTTCTGACGAGGGGCCGCCGTTTCACCTCACCTTTTATTTATATGCTTGACTACTCTTAACATTATGGAACACCAAAGGGTCTGGTTATTGGAAAAGGAGGGGAGGCAGAACTCGTCAGCCAGGTTCAGCCAGGTGTCTCTTACATGGATGAGGGAGAATTGGAGGGGAAAGAGGGAAAGAAGTTTTAAAAAATAAAATATGAAATATGTCACAAGATATTAAGTAATTTTTTTGTCTATCTATAGCCATTTTCTTGTCATTTTACAGCAAACCACACAAAACAGAAAAGGTCTCTTTAGACCATAATAAGTGTGTTAAAATCATAACTTATTTAATATAATTGACATTCTTTAGATTGTCTATTGAAACTCTATTAAAAGGCACATTATGAGCAGGTAAAGTGGAGTAACCCCAAAAAAGCTTATTAATATTGATGATTTAGAAATGTATTATTTAAAAAATAAATGTATATTAAAAAACACCAATGCAAAGATTTTTAACATATAATTGCAAAAAATTGCAAATAACAAATTGAATTAAAAATTACATTTTGAAGTAAAAATGCAAGACCATTTCCATGTAAAATAAACTTCAATAATCATGTGTTTTATTTATCATGTTTTATTTACAATTTTGAAAAATCTCTCTTTTTTCAAACTGTGGAGTGGGATTGAAAACTTTTCTTTTTAATATTTCAATAAAATAATAAAATAATATTTCAAATAGAATATTCTTGTAAACCGTTCAATAATGTGTTTAATTTATAAACAAATATATGTGTGTGTATATATATATATATATATATATATATTTAAGCTTTACATTATAGCCATGTGTTTTTTCAGCTTTCTTTTTTTAGATTTTAAAACCTTTAATCATCCCAGACACCATTTTTCATCAGTGACCCTAAAGCAGGTGGTATATAAAGCGTGACGACTACAGTAAACAAAAGAGGAGAGGGAACTTACACATTGAAGGATTACCAGAGGGGTTTCATTTACAAAGCTCTTTGAAAGGAGGTCCAGACAGTACACTGGATGGTGGATTGGGACACTGCATGTTATTTTTTCTTTTCCTGTCTATTGAAATGTTTCATGGTTTCCTCGAGCCACACTATCTGTGTGTCTGTGGGGCACACGGGGGCGTGAGGTGCCTCCCACCTTTTCTACAGCGTGGCGATTGTGCGGGATGTGCTCTGGGTGTTAGACAGATACATTGCGCTTTTCAGTGTAATCGCTTTGCCTTTAACGAACAAGTGCGGTTTCATTCACCAGCCGTAGCTTTCACATGGTTGCATGGGTAGCACCGAAGCTAACATGCTTAAAGTTGTGTTTTTTTGTGTGGGGAGTCTTCTAGTGGGGCTTAGTTGGGGGGTGCATGTGCCTTCTCAGGGTTCCAGCGCTCCGACAGACTTTCAGGAGGAAAATGGCAGGCTGTAGAGCACATTGAAACCATTTTTTTTCTTTGTAAGCAGTTCTCTCCGTATGTAATGTACATCCCTCAGGGGCAGAGAGGTGGGCGTGTCACTAGATCCCTCATCCCTCCTTTCTGTCTTTCCTCTATTTCCCTCTTCACCCTGGCGTGTACTCCGTTCCGCCTGATTCTCTCGGAGACCCAGTGAGTGTGACGGAAGCGAGAGGCGATCAGATGGGCACCCTTCTGTGAGCGGGGCCAGCTGCCGGGAGGGAGACGGAGGAGGGTGAAGGAGGATGGTGCTGAAGACTGAAAACCACCAAAACAAACTATGATAAAAAAAAAATAAAAATTCAGAGCAGAATATGATCTGCTATATGCCGTTGCTGCAAATTTGGGCCCAAAATCCTGTTCCCCCAGATTTTATGTTCTCTGTTCAACGCCTACAAAAAATAATAAATGAATAAAGATATATATATATACATATATATATTACTTTTTGTATCATTGTACATAAAAAAATATTTTTTTAAGTGTTACACTTAATACTTCATAAAAATTTAAGCTTATTCATAATTATACCATTAATTTATTACATTGAGTAATTACTGATTTGTGAACTTTATAGAGATGTTGTATTCTGTCAAAATTTTATATTGCTTATTTTATTATTTAATAAATACTAATTCATTTAGCACATTATTTCAATTAAATGAAAAACAAAGTGGTGGTATTTGTAAATATGATAGAAGATATAAAATAATTTTAATATTTAAACTGTGTTAAGCAATTACACATGCATATTGCTTCTTATTTCTTACTAATTGATGTTAGTAAGTAAAAAAAATAAATATGTTATATAATAAGTTATTAGTTAATAATAATAGTATCTTTTTTACTTATAAGATCTAACTGAACACATTATCTTATTCAATCTACAAAGGTTTATTGAAATAAAAAAAAAAATTATTGAATAATTGAATTATGAAAATGTAGCTATTTCAAGATAAGGTCATTTGTAAGCAAAACTGTTAGTCACTGTTTTGATGTAGACAGTAGTTTCCAGATATAGGCTGTCAGGCAGTCTCACTTTTTCATTCACTGCTGAAATGGTTGGCCGCCTGAAAAAGTCTGAGAGTCAGTGTTTTAGAAAGAAGCTAGACAGCAAAAGACCTGAAAACAGAGAGAAAGCAGGAGGGGGAAAAAAAAGAAGAAACGATAGAAAAGACGTCCGCAAGCGAGAGATTCAGTTGTCGCTTGGGGGCCGGTCTTATCCCTTTAGCTTGCAGCTTTCTTAGAAAGAAACGCTGCCGTGAAATCACGTATAGCGTGGCAGGGAGGCCCAGGACCTGAAGAAGGGATGAGCTGGGGATTAGCTTGTCCTGGCAGGATGTCTGTGATCCGAGAGAGCTCTGCCGGCCAGCGTGTGCCCATCGCTGTCCGGCCCACAACCAGCCACGCGCCACATATAACCTCAAATCCCTCTCCTGCCGTGGGCCGCATGCTCTCCTCTGTGAAATCTCTTTCTAGCTTCGCTTTCTTCCTTTGTGATCCTGTCTCAGTTTTTTGCTCTTTAAATAAGCTCCTAACAATATGTGTGTCCCTTATTCTTCTGTTAGTTTGTTATTTTCAAGTCTGTTGATCACTTGTGAATGCTTATGTGAAGGATGCAGCTCATATATGTGCCTATGCATGCACCGTCGTGCTTCTCATCTTCTGCCTTTGTTGTCTTCTAGTCGGACACTCAAGATGGAGTACTTGGACATGCTTTTCATTTGCCAGTCAATACCCATTGAGCCTCTTATGAACGGGAAATGGCAGTTAGTTCATAACGTCTATGGTTGATCAATAGCACCTGCTATGTTCAATCCCTGTTCACCTCTCATGTCCTGTCCACCTCCGAGGCTTGAAATCATCAGGCATCATCATCAGATCCCGGAACCTCGGGATCCATTTTTATTATTGCTTTTCTTTAGGTGGTAGAATGAAAAGTGGAAGGGTGTGGGTGAGATATTTTTAGATGGCTGTCATTGCATCATTTTTAGCCGTGGGCTCCAAGTCTGTATTTAGAAGGAAAAGTGAGGCATTAGAGATGATATGTAGGTTCATTCCTCTTGAATTTTAAGCGGGTGACTCAGAAATATTGGACTCAAATTATTTTACATGATATACTTTTTTAAAAAGTTTGTTTACTTATATGAAAGAGATCTTGAGGGGAAGTCATTGATGTTTGTCAGTTCCACATATTTTGTGTGCAAGAGCAAGTTAAAGCAGGTTTGAGGCAAATCCATTTAATATGTTGTTTGCATGCACATATTGGTGACTAATTCTGAAGGAAAAGATTGAACAGATGAAACAGATCCAAGAAATATTGTAAGCAAGATCATTGGCACAATAATGACTTGAAGCTTCTGAACACTTCCCATGTCTTCCATTGGCCAAAAAAGCAGATAGCCCTGACTCTCTAAACTAATGTCATTGGGTGTAGAGCTGAGAGGGATGCTCAAACTGTTTTGTTGTAGTGCTCAAACCAAAGACCATTCTAGTTTGCAACTCCAAGATCATGGGTTCAATTGCCGGGGTATTCATTAATTAATAAAATGTACACTGGAGGATATAAAAAGGTAATTCTGTACAAGGAAACATTATTTCAGTATTTCTACTTAGTGAAAAAAAAAACGGTTACACTTTATAATAATTACACACTATAAATGATTAGTTATAATAATATAATAATGCATTAGTAAGCATTTATTTCATCCTTTATAAACCATTGTTCTAACATTATTATGCATTCGTAAACAATTTACAAGTGTATCTATAAATGCCTTGTTCTTGAGCATATATGTAATGTTTAATAATTGTATTTTCATACTTTATTAATGATCAGTTTATCATTTTTTCAATTACAGTTATTTAGGAGCTGTCAGTGTTTTTTAAGACCATTCAGAATGTCTACATTAATAAACCTTATTATTAAGACACGTTATAATAGTTGTTCAGTGTGTTAATAAATGCTTTATTAAAACATGTTCCTGCTGTAATTCATGAATAAGTCAGATAGTTGTAAAGCATTTAGTAGTTGCCAGACGTCTGTTTTTGTGAGCTCATCTAAAGTGAGGACTAGTTATACCTTGTAAAGCATTTATAAAGCAGAT
>JAUCNO010000236.1:7802162-7812282 GCA_032353835.1 Enteromius viviparus | reverse complement strand
GTTGCCAGACGTCTGTTTTTGTGAGCTCATCTAAAGTGAGGACTAGTTATACCTTGTAAAGCATTTATAAAGCAGATATAAAAGCTAATTTATATTCTAATCAACAAAGTTAAGCAAACACAACACATACATACAGAACACAGAAATATTTTAATCGTACAACTGTACACTTGATAAATGAAAAACAAACCTTCAGTTTCATAGAAATTTTTTTTACAGTTTTATATTTTTTTTACATCCTGAAATTATTAGTTCTGTGTTGTTTGTTTGTCTTTTGTTTAAATCTCCTGATTTATGTGCTTATAAATCAAGAACAAGGCGTTTATAGCTGTATTTATGAACTGCTTACTAATGATTATTGACAATGCTTTATAAAGGATGAACTGCCTATTTACTAATGCTTAACTAAAGATTCATAGCGTGTAGTTATTAGAAAGTGTTACCAACAATTCTGAGTAAATAAAATAATTTTATGCACCAAATTTCGAATGCATATGTGTCTTGTAAGTTGCTTTGGATAAAAGCGTCAGCTAAATGAAAACATGCAAATGTAAGTGCATGACAGTCACATCTTTTACACTTTAGTAAACCAACTTCTGACTCTAGTCTGTAAGTATTTGCCTTATATGTTGTAAGTATAAGTATGTTGTCTTTTAATATCTTATTTGTATCATAGACATCAATAAGGTGGATGTCTCCTAAAGAAAAAGTCCTTAATATTAATAATAATACATAACTCCTATAGGCTTTGATATCTCAGTATTGTCTCAAACTGCTTTTGTCTGCAATCATACCATAAAGAACCTAATTATCCGAGCAATTCATGTGACAGCTCTCTGCTCTGACCCTGTGTTACCAGCAATATCATCATATCATTTTTTTTCTCTCTTTAGCTCTGGGCAGTCAAATGAAAGATGACAAAGAAGTGCATTAAATCTGTTAAAGTATAAGAGCACAAAACTTTCCTCAGAGGACACGCAATACACAGTACAAAAGTCTAAAGACTGAGGTAAGTCAAAGAGAATTTTTAAAAGGTTATACCTAAAGCCGAGAGGAAAGTGAAAACAGATTAAGAGGAAAGAAAGGCAAAAATGATAAACATCCTATCCCAGACTCCCTAAAACCAACAGGGGCATAAAATTGTGACGTTTTTTAGACCGGCCAGACGGTTGGCCGACCATCAGACAGCTGCGGTTCTTTCTCTCTCTATCACTCCCTCCCTCCCTCCCTCCCTCCCTCCTTCTCCTTTTAGACCTGATTGTTCAAAGCGACGCTGGCTCTTTATTTATGTGCAAATTTGCTCTTAGGCCCTACGAGGGTGGTGCGCATGCTGAATCTCTCTTTTCGGGGCTTTAGCAGATTATCCTCTCACTCTCTTTGGTCCCCGTCGCCCTAAGCCCGGCTGCCCTGACCTTTTGTCATTGAGACTTTTTTTCTTCTCCTTGGTGTCTCTCTCACTCTTTCTCTCGCTCTGCCTCCCCCTCTTTCCAGATGCCACAGACAGCAACCCCCCCCACCCCATCACCACTCTCCATACTCCTCAAAGAACCATTATATCACTCACTCCCTGAACAAAGACCCCAGAGGGTGAGGGAGAGAGAAAGAAAGAGAGGAGGCCAGCAGCTCTGCTCTCCTAATCGATAAGAGTGGCCCACATGGAGCTTTGAAAGCTAATCAATACTTTTTTTTTCTGCCCCTTTTTTTTTTAAACCATCCGTTTTAGCTGCTGACTCTGACAAAATGTAGTGGTGACGCTGAATTAGGGAAAAGGGGAGGAGGGAGACCTCTGATCTTGAGATATGAAAGTGAGAGGACAGAGACAGATAAAGAAACAAATGTGAATGCCTACATGTTTAGAATCCATTTTCAAAAACATTCTGATATAATGATTTAGCCATGTCGGGCATGTTCCTGGATAAAAATCCTTTGTTGGTCCTGCAACCATAATGCATATACCAAATATGATTTATGTGAAGGAGGGCGCAGTGGGCTTAAGGTGGCATTTGGGACTGGACCAAGACCATTTTTCCATATAAATGGTGTCGGTTGTTGGTTGATCCTAGAACCGGCCTACATTTTTACTGACTTGAGAGCCAAATAATGTACACCATTTAAAATTTGGGGTCTGTTTGATTTTTCTGCTCGCCAAGGCTACATATATTTGTTTAGAAACATGGATATATTGTAAAATTGCTTTAAAGATATTTCTTATCATCCTCATCAATGTTAAAACTAGTTGTGCTTCTTATATTTTTAATGGAAACCATTATACGTTTTTACATATTTTTTTAAAGGTCTATTTAATAGAAAGTTCAAAAAGTATGAAACAAAAATGTTTGTAAGATTTAAAATTAATTCTCTTTATATTAATTTTAATTAATTTAATTCATCCATTCAGAGGAAAATTGGTAAAAAAAATTTCCTTAATAAAAATTCTGACCCCACATTGTAGAACAGTATAGCCTAAATAACTACATTTCTATACATAACAAATAATCACATCACAGTATGATGCTTTTTAAGTATTTTGAGATATTAATACACAAACTAAATATTAATTTGATCATTTGAATTTGATTCAGTCTTTGTTCCCAAACAAGCTACTTTTGAGGACAAGGTTTAAAGGTTATTTATGTATTTTAGGTTTATATAAGACTAAATCTCACATTTATATATGAATGAAATTTGTAATCTGTTTACACTCAATATTTGTGATAAATGTGTATATTAGTTTTTACATTTTAAATTAATTCCACTGTGTTTCCACATTGGGGCATTTCCAATTTGTTGGTTTTAACGTAATATACTTGGTAAACTCTTTTGACATCTGAATTTAACTATTCTTCTTTAGACCTCAGCAGGTTCAAGAGCCGGTTAAATTTTCTGGCTCAGAACTGTATCTGTACTTTGGTGAAGCCTCTTTTCTAGGCTCCTTCTAAAAAGACTCTTCAAGGCCAAACAATCAATATATACACATTCCTTTGATTAATTATTCGACTCAACTTTTAAATAAAATAACACTGTTTGCTTCTGCCGCTAAACACGCACCTGAAGTGAGTGCTGAAAAGTTTAGTGTCCTCTCCCGCTACACAGCAGTGCATGCTCTCTCACACACTCTCTCACAAACAGGCAATGACCTGAATTTGCTGCTCGACTGCTGTGTAATACTCCAGCTGACAAGACCCCCCTTGTAGCTAAAGAGAGGACACTGTTCCCATCCCCCTCCCTTTCGCACTCTCTCTCTCTCTTTCTCATGCTTTTTTTTTCTTCTCTCTGTCTAATCTGTACAGTTCCCACCCTTCTGAAGCTACCTCCGAACAATGTGAACGCACACATACGTGTGGGCCAGCCGGTCTCTCGACGACCCGACTCACTCTTCACGCTTCTTTCTTTCTTTTTCTTTCCTGGCGCATCTGTGAACGGACAGTGAAGCGTAGTTATAGAACGAGACCATCGAAGGAAAACAAGTAGCTTGTTTATTTGCACAGATGATTGTGTACTGGATGTGGTAATTAGCTTTCGCTTCGAGCTTCTCTTGTTAATTTGTTGAGCTCGCCACCTCCCAGTCTTTATTAGTTGTCTAACAAGGCTTTTTCATGTAAATACAAGCCCATGAAACGGCAATTAACCTCCCAAATAGGTATAAACCACTGATCAGCGACAGGATATTGACAAGGCCTTACTCAGCCCAGTTAGCGCCCAGGAGGGGGGACAGAAGCGAGAAAAGGAGGAGGCGGTAAAAAGGGGGGTAAAAAAAAGAAAAAGGAATAAGCAAACAAATCCCACGGGTCTTTGTTTGTTGTGTCTATGGCAGGCCTATTGTTTTGCTCCCTATTAAACTTTGACCTTTAGGCACGAGAGTGGGAAAATTGAATTCTAAATGACAGATGGAGGCAGAGGGATTTCAGAGGGACATGGAATAGATGTGAGTTGGGTAAAAGAAAGAGATATTTGGGTTTGGTGATCATGTGCTGTGGGGTTAGATCAAGATTGTTTCATGCTCAAATGTGCCTGTAATCATCAGGTCTCAGACCCTTTCGTTCTTGTGTATGTGCTTCATGGGGCTTCATGGCGTTGATTAGTGGTCAACCAGTGTGGGTTTTCAGTCGGTGATGAAAGGTCAGCATAATGTGAATATATCTTAGAACCATGTTTTTTTTTCCCAATGGTTTTGTTTTCTATATTGACAAGGGCTGACATATGTGATGAATAATGGTTTTTTTTTTAAGTTGGAAATTTTGTTCGAAAATCAGTATCACAGTTTAAGTGTAAAGTTCTTTTAATGACACAGTACAAATGATTAGTGTTAAAAAATTAATAAATCTAATGCTACAATACACAGTATTACAAAACAATTATCCATTTTCATAATTTTAATGTTTTATTTTTTAATCCTTTAATTTGCAAAAAAATAAAAAATAAATTGGATGTGATTTGCTTACCCTCTAATCGTCCTAGGTGTACAATATGTGACTTTCTTTTTTCAGACAAATCCAATCAGACTTATATTAAAAATTATCCTGGTTCCTCCAAGCCTTTCAATCGGACAAAGCAAGTGTTGTCAACAGTTCAGAAGATGTAAAATAAAGTGTGCGCATCCATAGTAAATGATATAACATATGCATGTGCCTCTGGGAAATATAGGAGCAAAGGAAGCAAAGTTTCCTTAATTTAGCAAATGATTATCCTCTTTGCTTATATTGAAATCGCATTAATTATATTAAAACTTTTCCCTTTAGGCTTCTGAAGCCTAAAATTGGCTGAACTAATTCTTTAAATTAAATGATCAATCCAGATTTTCTTTGAGATCTTCACTCTCTGTTAAACATGATATAAGTCTTCAGCATACGCACACAATTGAATTGAATTTAATTTAATTAAAATTTTTTGCTCTACTATTTTCTAATTTAGTTAAGTTCATATATTTAAATCTGAGCTTATGTTGTAGTTTTAGTGACCAGTAACAACAGTGCTCCAAACTAGCCATATGATTTTTGAAAACAGAAGATATGCACTTTAAAGTGTTTACTGGACATTAAATCTCAATGGTCAAATATCATATGATTTAATAAATTGACCAATATACATTATTCTGCTGCAGTAGTTCAGGACAAAAACTACACACACACACACACACATATATATATATATATATATATATATATGTATATCTATATATTCATGTGCCACAAATGTGATACAATCCGCAAACCTTCCTATTACCTTTCCATTCAAATCCATCTTTCTTGTGTCTGCCATCCTCAGTTCTCCAGCAACAAGGTGACATACTGCACTGGAGCTGCTCTGGGATCACTAGCTTTACAGTTCTCAGCTGTCGTGAGATAGTTGGATCAAGATCTGTCCCTATGTCAGATTTACCCATGCTTTAGTGCAAAGTACGACCCCAAAGCTGAGAAAAAGGTGAAGAGGAGAGCTTGAAAGTGGGATTTGGAGGGCCACATAAGCGGAGGGAAGGTGGGATACCTGCAGGCCAGAGGATCAGATACTGCTGTCAACTGCAGGAGAAGCCCAGATCTGCTGTCTATCAGGCAAATGTTGGAGATAGGGAGGAGAGGGAGTGAGATGGAGCTTAGACGGATCAGGTCTGGCTGTCTGTGTGGGCTGGATTGAGGGAAGCACGGAGACGTCTAAATGGAGAGTTAGAAGGAAGACAAGCAGTGACATGCAGCAGTCAATGTGGAAGAGAGGCCGTGAGCTCCGAGATTTATCAATTTGCAGCGAGACAGGCAGATAAAGATAGAAAGAGAGAAAAAGAGTGAACGAGGGCAAACTGACATTAAACTGTTTGGTCAGTCAGGGTGATTGGGACGTTGAAGAGTTTTCACGGAGGATGAAAGGATGTAAAGGCAGCAAAAATGAGAAAGCAGGGTGATTGAAAGAATATACATGGGGATTCTGTCATTATTTACTCAACTTCTTGTCATTCCAGAGTCATATACTGTTGTTTACTTTGTGGAAGGAAAGGAAGAGAGGAATGAGGTTGGCGACATGTGGACCGATCTGTGGAGAGGATAAGAGGTATATAGGAGAGTGGCTGGGAGGTTTAAGGTGTCTGTATGTGTTGGTGTCGCAATTGGTTAAGTGAGAGGAACAGGGTTAAATTAGGCAGAAAGAGGGATTGCGAGACCCTGTCAGGATGCTGGCCACTGCTCCAGCCAGCCCGGAGAGCAGACCTGGCATGGCCCACTGCCCTCCAGAACCTACTGTCAGCCCTCATGACTACACACACACAAGAACACACACTGACCCAACTCATGCATTCACACACATGCAGGCCAACGAGAAATCTAGGACCTCAGGGCAATAAATTTAAAATTATTGATGGATAGGGAAAATCACACACACATACTCTTAGATTCACACTTCTGATTCATTTGGTCAACTGGAATGACTTATTTTTCCTTTATTATTCTTGTATAATTAAATATAATATTTGTTATTGTCATTTAATATACATTTTTTGACATTTTTTTGATTGCATTGGCTTGGATGGACTTATTAATTCTTAATAGTAATTTTATATTAAATCTTTGACTAATGATTCTGTTTTTAGACTTAAACTGCAGACTTAAATTCTTATTTTTATCCAATTTTATTTTATATAAAATATACATTTATTTATAATAAATATAAATTAAATATAAATTACTTTATAGTAAATTCTAATATTTATTATTTTAATTGTTTAAAAATTATTTGTATTTTTTAATATTAGTTATATGACTTATTGCATTATTTTATTTTATATGCTTTATTTTACATTTAATATTTAATATTAATTCTTTGACACATGATTCTATTGCTAGACCTAAACTTTTATTTTTATTTAAATATTTAATAATATTTTATTATTATTATTATTATTTTTTGTTGACACAATTACCACTGGGGGTTTAAAGTTCCTCTAACTTTATACTTGCGTCTTTTACTTAGTTTACTTTGGATTTAGCACAGATTAAAGTTCTGATCTGACTTGATGAAGTTCAGTCTGAGGCTTTGTTAAATTAGGTGTCAATAAGAGGAGCTGCAGTGGAACGTTTTGGCAGTGGGGGGGCAGAGCAATTTAACATTAGCATTTCATTTAGCATATCCTGTGACACTTCAGGGGTTACAAATCGCATTAATAAACGCTTAATTACTTTAAAAGAAATTCCTCGGGCATTAATCGAATATTAATTACTGCTTATCGTTGTCTTTTAGTCATGCTTAATTGCATGTTTTTTCCCCTTATTTGAACTTCTTTCTCTTTCTTTTTTTCGTTTGGAGACCAACATTGTGTTTCAAGACAACAAAGCAAGCTAATATAGTCGGGCGCTTTTTTTATTTTAATGTTAGCCAACCATATTTATCACGTTTGCACTAAACAAAAGACAATTTCCATAAAACAATGAATCAGTTTGTCTTGAAGATGAATTCTCTGAATGAAAATGTGGGTGGTAAAATCTAAATACAATAGTGGAAACCTTTCAAAAGTTTATAGTTTTTCACTTAGCTCGCAAAGGTGGCCACGCTAACCTTCTTAGGAAGGTGGCACTAAAACTTACACCGTGTGTGAGTTCTCTGGCCTCGTGCTCACACACTGAGCGTCAAGCGCACATGCTGCTCAAAACTACAGGGCTCGGGGTCTCATCGATGGACTGAGTCTCTCAGGGCAATCGCTCTTGATGTGTACACTGTGGCGTTTAGCCCTGTAGCCCCGACGGCCAGTGTCCCGTTCCACACGTATGGCTCATAATTCAAGCTGATTGGCCGTGCTTGCCACAGGGCATTATTCTGACCCGTCCACTGCTGTAAATCACCGTGACTGGAGAGAGAAGTCGGGGGTGATGAGGCGTAGTTTCCTTTATTTTGTGTGGAGAGTGTCAGCTAGATGATAAGCTTCTTGTTTTACACAGTTAAGTAACTTTGATCCATATTTCTCTCTTTTTCTCATGTACAATATGTGAATTTATGCATCAGCCTGTTTTTTAGACATTTGTGCAGCTGTTGGTTTCAAAGTTTGACATATAAAGGGGATTTGGTGTTGATTGTGTAGCTCTATTGTCTCTCTCGCTGCCAGTCTGTGCCCTGAGGCCCATCATACCCCCAAAAACTGTCTGTGGTGCTAGTGTTCTTTCAGACACTCTTCTCACTTTTGAGTTTGCAGTTGAGTAAAGTATGAGGACAGATGTTTAGAGAGTCTTTATTAGATGTTTTATTGTTCAGGGAGAAATGTTTTTTCAAGCTGTGTGTTTTGTTCATGAAGCACAGCTAAAATCATTGAAAGAGTATTTGCAAGTCTCTTTTGTTGGTTGTCACAGTTTGTTGAGGGTTCTGTGCTAAAACCTGAATTTTGGCTGAATTCTGATATCCTTGACAGAGAATGCCAGAATGAGACAGTGGGAAAAGAAAATTAAATAAACTGTACATTACCTTTCAAAGGTTTGATGTCAGTTAGATTCATTTTTCCTTTTTTGCAAAAAATTATAACTTGTATTCAATTAAATTGATCAAAAGGGACAGCAGACATTTCTGATGTTACAACATATTTATATTTCAAACAAATTAATCGTTTAATCAGAAAAGATTTGTTTTTTGGTTCTAAAAATAGAAGTATTTCTTGCACTAAATAGCATATTTATGGCTGTAATATTTTAATATATTAAAATAGAAAATGTATTTCACAGTATTACTATTTTGCTATATTGTTTTCTCATCTGTCACTTGAATTGAAATCAATTGTGAGTCGAGTCACTTACACAAGCTTCTGTGACCATTAGGATACAGTTTATGAGTTCACTACGTTTTGGAACAGTGCTATAGACTTCACGAACATGAAGTTAAAGGCCTGTATAATGATGCATAAACTCGCAGGAAGACTTCTCTTGAGATACAATCAGGGCAAAGTCTTTCTCTATACCACAGCGCTGTGCACACTAATAGTAAGGGACCCATTCCCAGGCTTATCCGAAGAAATTACCCAGTTCTCAAATGAGCAATAATCTACACATCTCTCCTTTGGGGTTGTTGAAGAGGGACGACAGAAGAGCGTCTCAAAAAGAAAGCGAGAGCGAGTGAGAGCAGAAGCGTTAGAGAGCCAGGTAGCAAGAGTGTGAAAAAGAGACCGAGCTCACCAGCCAGCAATTATCCTCTAATTAACACTGATGTCTTCCCCATGGACAACGTCCCATTCCATCAGCACGCTGGCACGTCTTAATGTTAGGCGCTAACTGCCTCCTTCACATATGTCAGTCCTCGTTAAGGGACTCCGCTATGCGATAATGCCCTCTCACTTAATGGCTTGTAAAAGATGGTTAACACTTACAATTTGGCGTCTGTTTCGTGTCTGTGCGAGATGACACGCGAGCTATGACGGAGGACACCACGGGGGGACATAATTGCATGGGGATAGAGCAGAGGTTGCGCTGCTGGAAATCACACAGTCTTTTGCCACAGGAATCGGCTACTTCCACCTCCTGATCAATGCACTCTGTTGCTGTTCGCGTTCGTGTAAAAGCAAGTGCTGTATACCGCATACTAGATACTAAGAAATGTATCTATTTTAACTGTTTCATATTAATCAGTTTTACTGATTTTAGAGTCTCGGGTGCAACTTCACAGCATGCTTTAAAGTAGTGAACTGTCAGATTATTGTTTCATTGCTTATACTGACTTTTTGTCATCACAAAAAGTGGTGATGTTAGTAGCTTATCGTTTTACCTAATGATCAGTTATTGAGGTTTACGTAATGTGTGTAGCCAAACAGTTTAGGTTGCCTTTGACTTCTATTGCATTTTTGTCTATATAATGGACGCCAATGGGAACAGAAACAACATTTCTTTCACAGAAGAAAAAAAAAGCCAAACATGAGGGTTAGTAAACCAAGAAAGAATTGAATTTGTTCAAGCCACTTCCTAAACAACTAATAAATTCAATGATTTTTGCACATGTATAGTTATGCCATGTTTGCTATTGTGTAGAAGTGTAGACACAAAATTGTTTTTTAGCTTGAATGTGGTGTAACAGTTTTATTATTATGACTTTGGGTGTTTCTCAATGTCAAGGATACTTCCTTGGCAGGACTGGTCCTTCCAAGTCACTTCCTTCAGAGGCTAGGCGA
>JAUCNO010000236.1:7787870-7802155 GCA_032353835.1 Enteromius viviparus | reverse complement strand
TTCGACGGATGTCAATGACGTAGCATCCTCGAAATTCTGGCTTCCGAGGATCCTTCCTTGACATTGAGAAACACCCAGAGTCTCAGTTCAGTTTATTGCAGTCAATTTTTTAGATTATAAAAATGTCAAAATATGTTATGCATTTATGCATACATTAAACAGTGCTGAAATGTATCATGTTTTAAATAAATGTAATTACTATTTATTAAAAAAATCTATTATCACTGCACTTATTGTTCTTGGCTCATCATGAATCAGACTCTTTTGGGTTCATTTATTTGTGGCTCTAGAACCTGTTCATCTAAATCATTGAAAAGATTTGACTCTTGAAATCGAAAATTGAGTCTTTAGAAGACTACTTCATATCTTCAACTATTATTTGTTAAACAGTTTAGTATGACTATTACTTACAACTTTTTTACTATAGACATTGAAAGAACTGTTGTTGCTTTTTGTGTTGCGTTTTTAATGCTACAGGTTAATCTGATCCAAGATCAGCATTTAATCTGAGCGGTTTGACACCTTTTGTCTCTTAAAGTTTGTAATTGACCTTTGAGGCCTTTTATCAAAGACATTCTGTAAGAAAATAGCTATAGGTGAGTGTACATCTTCCTCCCTTTCCCCAACTTTTCCTCTGCTGTGTCCTATTTCTTTTGAGGACGAATACGAGACGGAGCACTTTAGAGCCCTTTAAAACAGTCTGCATTAACAATCAATAACGCACATCCATAGAGAGCAGTAATCATACCTAAATGTCATTTGCCCTTGATGAACAAATGGCTGAGTAGGGCGACTTTAAGTGCCCCTCTTTAAGTTTAGTCCTTACATTAATCCGTCTCTTTAAAAGCAGGGAAAAATCTCCTCTCTTAATCAAGCATTAAGACTGAAGGCAAAGCAGCAGAGCAAGAGCGAATCATTTTTTTTCTCGTAGTAGTAACAAATATAGACACGACTCTGATACCACAAGACCGTCTTTGAACTCTGTCCCTCTCTCTCACACACACAAAAGAGAATGTCCTTAGAACAAACAATAAAAGCATCCAAACACTCTTTTTTTTTGGTGGATTTTCTACTTGCAGTGTCAGTGCATTTGGCCCCTCTTCCTCACCACCCCCACTCACTATGCCTCCTTGATTGAGGGCTAATGAAAAAGCTGTCCCGAGTGCCGCCGCCTCCCTGTATCCATTAAGAATAATTAGACGGGAACAATTTTGATGCCTGTAACCTCGGCGAGTGTGGCTAATGGCGTTATAAATTGCTCCTTGTCCTGGGTCTTGCTTGCGTGTCGTAGCGCAACAGTGGCGCGGAGGGCGCTCCACGCTTAATTCAAAAGCACTCTGTCAACAGCGCTGATTTGTGTGCTAAATGAGAGCGTTTAAAACAACAGCGGCAGCTCATGCATCCTAATGCCGATGGCAGGAGTGGGTTCGATAAAGAGGCTTGTCCGCTGTAATTAGCTACAACAAACGGCACAGGATTAAGAGAACGGAATTCAAATGGACCCCCGTTTCTCTTGCGCCGTACATGCCAACCTCTAGGTCATCCCTTCATATGCCGTTTCCGTCATTCTGTCCATTCTTGCAAATGACGTAACGGCTGATTTGATGATTGCAGGTTTTATGTAGCTAAATGATGTTTCTATGTGTTGAAATTTCCAAGAAGCGTTTTCGGATGATAGACGACGGTACAAACGAGAGACAAAACCAAAGGGACTTTAAAAGGTGTTCAATTCGCCTGTAAATGCATGCTGACAAGATTAATTGAGCATTACAAATGGTAAACTCTGAACCCGGGCCATCACGCGAAAACACACACATTCCCTCATCTTAGTCCACTTCCACATGCCTCGCCATGCAAAAATGACTTGATGGGCAGTTAAATGCAAGGGTCGAGGGTTAAATGAACACTGTTGTTTATGAGGATGTGGTGTGAATCCATTTGCATTCTAATTTCCCCCCTTTCTCGAAAGGCGCACAGACACACGCACACACGTGCGCGCTCTCCTGTTAGGGAGAATGGGGGGGTTTGGCGGACGGCTTGTTTTAAAATCCCATTATCAAGTTATTTATGGAATTCACAGCCTGACAACTCTGCTGACCTTGTTTTGTTAAACATGAACCAGACATGATTTCAGCACACTGCACTGCCTATTAGCTTTTGTTTCCAATAGCCTTAAAATGTCAGCAACTTCAATCACCCCCGGGGAAGCTCCTGCGGATATAGGCTACGATGCTGTCCGAACGAGTGTGAACTCTCCCAAATCCCGACCGAGTGTTATCTGTCCCGGTTTGGTTATTTGCTAGCCGTTTTTGACCCACGGTCATGTTTTATGCGTCTCGATGCCACACAGATTTCCTTGCATGGTGTTTTTTTTTTGCTCAAGCATATGTGTTCCTGTTCTCCTCCGTTGCGGTTTTGACTTCCGTCTACTCATCAACACTTCGCCTCACCTTACCCACACACACACACACACACACAAACGAGAGGATTATTCAAAGCAACTTGTTTATAACACGCGAGAGATGCGGCTAAGGTGGGGAAGTGTGAGGTTTGCAAGGTTGTATGCAAAGTTTTATTTCACCTTCTGGAAGAGGGGAGAGAAGGTAGGTAATAACCCTATAAATATTCTCCGACTCCCTGACCTCCATGTGCACTTGTTAGCGGTGCATGCTGTGGTCTCATTGGCTGTCGCGCGTGTGACAGGGCCCGGCGAGCAATGATTTTGCAGCAAAACTACTAAATTACACTGCCGAAAAACACATTTGCTAGTTTTCGGGGGTTTCGGAACAGATGCGGCACGATAAACTTTCTTTTAGCGATTGTTCTTGTTAATTGACTCCCATTAGCAGAGAGGAATAGCACAACAGCTGTATTTGATTCTACATTTGACTGTTTTCAAGGTGTCCTGTATGTTGTGCCGTTTAAACCGATGTGTGTAATTTTTTTTTCGGATGTTAAGAGACTTTCTCCTACGCTCGCAGTAAGTAAGTGGGTTGATTTAGTTTGGAAGTGTAAAAACTGTGACTTTGTGGTGCTATCAAAACATTGCTGTTTGTTTAAGCAGGCTGACATAGTGTATGTGTCGCCACCAACAACGCATGTTTGGGCGAACAATGGCAGACGGAAAAAATATTTAGGAAACGCTCCTTTTGAGTAGGAGGAATTACACACTGCGGCTTTTAATTTGTGCCATACTGTTGGTACTCTAATGTATCAGCAACTACCTTCCCACAAATCACCTGAGAACTAGCTAGCGTTAGAGTTTTAGGCTAATATTCATAGAGTTACTCCTCATGAAACCTTTTCCACCACCCAAATATGTCTTCCATTATTCAGAGAAGCCCCAAGCTGTAGGCAGGAACAGATTAAATCCCCCTCACACAGCAGATATCCCACCAGAGCATCTTCTCTACTACCACCAGGCCTTCAGCTAAAAGCTATTGCAAGGTACTGTGAAGATACAGATATGTGCCAAGATGCTTGTAGTCTTTTTCTTATTATTTTGCTGCCGGGGAACCGAAAGGTTAACTGGTTGATAAATGAACTCCCACTTTGAGTAAGAGAAGGTTTATGGGAATGTGTTCACTATACTTCACTATATCGTCAAGAATTTGTCATGTTTTTTTAAAGCAAAGACCTCATTTAGATCTTGAAGCAGAGGTTAATGACTGATTGGCATCAGTATACTTGAATGACATTTAATAAAGACACTTCACAGTGATTTGCAGAACTATGATGGCAGCCGCGACTCCTGTCTCTGAGTTTATTTGTGTCTGTGTTTTACTGTGTCCTCACAAGAAACTTCAAGCAGTTCTCCTGCTGTGGAGGGACTTTCTAGTGTCTAATGCTCCTCCCTCACTCAGTTTCTTTACTGCCATCTCCACCATGGGGACAGCAGCAGCTCTACTGCCATCCTGTAAACACTGCTGCCCCACCTCCCTCTTCCTACGGCCTGTTTCATGCATACCTCTTCAGGGGGACGCTCCCCCTAAACACCCGCCTCTATGCTCCTTTGTGTTGTGTAGGCCCAAGGCAGCACAAAGCAACATCAAATGCACCACAAGTTACACCACAAATGTCTGTGTCCTTAGTCAGTGCCACCTTCTAGTGCATTCTCTAATGTTTTTGAACTCATAATCAGTGCTGTCTGAATGAGTCCTACCACCTTTCTCAGCTGCATCTATTGAACCAGCTACATTTTTGGAACCTCAGTGTGCACCTTTCAGAATGCAATAAACAAAGTATAATTTTAACAAAACACTTTAAGAAAAACAATAATTATAAGTACTCTTTTTCTTTTGCTTCTGCTAAAATCTTAAGCTTTTGGTTTTGCATTCACCTAGCGAACAGAGCAACCAATTTGTTATATTTTTAGCATACTAGATTGTAATGTAGTATATATTATTAAAAATAGTAAAGGTAATATTTTATAATATTATATAAAAGAGTTCCAGAAGATTAAAATACATTATTTATTACCTATATTCAGTGTTTTCCTCTTCCTGTCATTCCAATTCATCTTCCTGTTGGTGTTTTGTAAATAATATTTTTTTAAATAATTTTGTAAATAATATGTCAGGGTATGAGTAATAAAACATCCAGTCAACAGTAATGTCAAAATCTTAAACTGTGTACAGATTTGGCTTCACCTTTATATAATCACCAAGGCCGTAACCCCACCCTAGTAAGGTGTATGTCATAATACACAATAATAAGTGACCTTTATTGTTCCACAGCCTTCCTATGGGCTTTACTCCAGACCTCACATGGGTTATATAATACAACCTGACAAGCAACAACTGTAAAGAAAAAACAAAAATCAGGGGTTTGTCTGAAATTATTGGAGATTCAGTCTGCAAGAGTCCGTTGTGCTTCAGCACTGCATTGCCTCAAGTATACAAACCTGCACGTCACTCTTAATATATGAGGCCAGGCATGTGATTAGTATATCAGACTTCCTGGTATATGAGCGAGACAGATGGGGGAACCTCTTGACTTGACCCTGAGCCCCCCACCCCTCCTGGCATGCCCACTTTGTTTTCTGCTTCATCTGTCGTCTGTCTGGGTGCAGGAGGGATGGCTACTCTTTCTCTGACCCCCCTCCTGCCACCCTCACCTACCTGCCTACTGTTTGCCCCCCATCCCAAACACACCCTTAATAATGCATTAGATAGAGGCAGGAATCAGGCCTCTATAGCCCCTCACCCAGATGCATCCAGCCTCTCTATTATTTAACATTTACACACACATTCCAGCTCATCAGCAACTCAATATTTAATGTCTACACAACGAAAAAACACCTTGATTTCCTCCTTTCTTTATTTATTTAGATTTGTGCTTTTTTTCTTGGCTTGGGAGGACTTCTGTTGCTTTACATAATAATTCTCTCTGCATACATATTGGCAAGTATCACAAGGTTTGTTTGTGTGTGTGTATATGTGTGAGATTGCATGATGTGTCTGAAGGGAAAATAAATGTTATTTCTGTACATACTCACTTATAGTCACACACACACACAAGTTGCCCCCTTCCCACAACCCCTCTCTCTCGCTTTTGTTTTTGCATGTTGTGCAGGAGTAGAAGTGGAAGCTGCTGATGCAGGGTTGAAAAAGTCTTGATGGTATTGGATGGATGGATTATGACATGCCTGCTAATAGGCTGTAAGCTACCTTTTGTGCTTTAGCATTTGACCCCTTCACTGCAATCTCACAATTCATAATTGTTCAAATATTGTTGTAGCACGCATACATTTATGTTCCTTTGCACAGAAACTAAGATGAACATTTAATGAATTGGCAGCAACCTTTTTAGCTTAATAGGTTTTGGGTCAGAATAATGTTATAGAATGGAATTAATTGTTTTGTTATTAATATGTTCAGTTGCATGATTGCATGCAATTTTTGGTGCTGTATCCTGCTGGTTTCGAAGAATAACATCAAATTACTCTGTTTACACCAACTTTAAAAGATGTCAAAGAAATTCTAAATAGTAGCATTAGCATTAGCATTAACATTCAATTTTATATTTATAATAGGGCTGGGACTCGATTAAAAAATTTATCTAATTAATTAGAGGCTTTGTAATTAATTAATCACGTTTTAATTTGACCTGAGAACAGTAAGAAGTACGTTTTTTTCGTATGGATTTTTAGTATACCATTGAATAATGACTGAATACATAAGCTTAAGCAAAAAAATATTTTTTATTTTTGTTCAACCAAGTTCAACAGTCCAATATAGTGCCGTGCATGATTTTACATTGAGCCATATATACTACACACAGCCGTTGTTCACTGACGAGGTGCGCAGAACATGTTCATTATCAGCGTGGATTCGCGGAGCTCGTCAGTGAATGGCTGTGTGTAGTATATACGGCTCAATGTAAAATCACGCACCTGATGGCATTTACCGCTGATTACACGACGGCTTTACTGACAAAACGAGCAAACATATCGACCGATCTGGATTGGTGCATCCCTACTTTCAAGAACATTCAAAACATTAGAAGCGCTAGTTGGTGTTCCAGTATAATCCGTCTGCCGAAACTCATCCAGTGATAAACGTTCCGCGGTGTAAAAATAAATGCGATTAAAATACGTAAAAAAATTTACGCGTTATTTTTGTGTAATTAATTAATCTAAATTAACGCGTTAAAGTCCCGGCCCTAATTTATAATAAATCTTTTTCTGCATGAAATTTATGTTATATAAATATATAAATGTGCGCACACACGCAAACACAAATATATATATATATATATACGTGTAATATAATATGTATAATTTAATATGTAAAACTGAACAAATAACCAGCCAAAGTAAGACACTGAACACAATTCTAGTTTGTTGTCTGATCTCCATTAGACCTTTCATTCATGTGTTTGTTTAGACTACAGGTCATTTTGTTCCGCTAGGGTTGCTTTAGTAAGCCGTGTCTGTGTCTGTTAATGACAATGCTAACATTAAATTATATTAAAAAAACATTCTCCAAATGTGTTGTGTGCTGTGTTCTATCTATTATCTTTCATTAGGACAGTGCAAACATGATTAATATGAAAACGTAAATTATGGAACAAAGCATTCTCTCATACAATAGAGGGGAAAGGAAGAAAGAGCAGAGGGCTTGGCTGTAGCTTTTGCTGTCTGGAGTGAGTCACAGCTTTTCTCTTACCTCTGTTAAACAGTTAGCAAGACTTTGCTAATTATTTAATGCAAACACAGTCTATTTACATTATGAGGAATTAGCCTTTGTGTACAGCAGGAGAATTAATAGAACCATTCCATGGACCATATATTTCAACATTACAGTACATCAGTCTCTCATTGCTTGTGGACTACACAGCCTGCTGTAATCATGGTTGTCTTCTCGCCTGCTCTCGTGTAAAAATCACTGTATTTGGAAGGACTGTTCAGTGTAAACTCTCAAAGGTAAAAAAGTGGCACGCAATTTTTAAATGGAG
Source organism: Enteromius viviparus (assembly GCA_032353835.1). Lineage (NCBI taxonomy): Eukaryota > Metazoa > Chordata > Actinopteri > Cypriniformes > Cyprinidae > Enteromius > Enteromius viviparus. The sequence continues at coordinate 7,794,697 of JAUCNO010000236.1, read as the reverse complement.
CGTCTTGTGAATTCAACTTCACAATACACTATGTACTGCATCTTTGATAATTAAGCTGCATAATTATTGTAGTTAAAAATGTAGAAAATGTGGAATTCATGCATTCTCATGTCTAAATAAATTCAGTCCAATCGCATGTCTTTCACTTTAAACTGAAAAAGGACTCGCTCTTGTGTCACTTAAGACTTTGTATAACTTTTTCATTCGAAGCAAGAAAGATTTATTCAGAAAAAGGCGTTTTACATTATATAAAGTTTTGTATTTTATATTCCAAAACATGCTTTCATAACAGTTTTGTCAATAACTTAATTATATATATTTTTGTATATGGGATTTAAACCCACTAAATATACATAAAAATAAATATGTTTAACACAGTCAATAACCAGGTTGCTTTTTTTTTTTTTGCCCTTCTCTGTTTCAGCATGCCCTTGATGTCTCCCTGCTGCCTGTTGCCTTTTCTCTTCCTCCCTTCTTTCTATCCATTTGTAAACATGGAGCATTGCATTATTGAGTGCAGAAGCAAAAATCTATCGTAACAAAAAGAAAGCAGATGAGATGGACACGACCGTTGACAGTGGAGTGATGCTGGAAGCTGAAGTGACTTCCCCCAGCTCACTTCTCTCCCTTATGTGCTTTCCTCTCTCCATCCCCACCCCCTGCCCCCCCTCAGTTTCTTCCTTTCCCATGGAATCCATTTCATGTAATTAAAGACACTCAAATGAAATGGCCCCACTGGAGAAGTGGCTTTCAGCAGGGAGAGTGGAAGTGCCTCAAGGAGCCGTCCTCGGGCCGTTCTCGGATGGCTCGCCGAGGGCTCTGCCACGGCGCGGATCAATATCATCTCAGTTATTAATATCAAAAGCGCATTACTTTGTTTTGCGCCTGGCGGTGCGCCAATGCTCCGGGGCCCCGGCCGCCGTTCCCCCCTGGCCATTTACCAAGCCCATAATTTACTTTGGTGAGTTTTTAAGGTATTGTTTTGTCAAGGCCAATCAGTGCTGAGTAACAAATGATCCCAGCGGAGTGGTGGGAAGCCCATCCGTAAGTGGCACACGTGGCCAAACTCATTTTTGAAAGTTTCATATCAATTACTCTCGTCCTTGACTTGCAGGAGAGTCAAGACTGGGGTGGAGGAAGTGAGAGGGAGGTCAAACGGGAGTGATGGCCCCCTTGCCCCCCTCTCTAGGATGAGGTCACAACACTAACAAGTGTCCCAGTGCCAAAATTAGACATGACGCTACCTTTGATTGGTGCATCGAATTAAGGCCACGGGATGAGAAACAAAAAATATTGAGCACTTAAAGGAAGAAGAGGCATTGATTTTTCCTGATGCGTTTACCTCATACAGTTAGTCCACCTCAGGGGACCATGGGTAGACACGTCAAGTAGAACGCCACAAAGGGGAACTCAAAGTATATATGAGATCCTGCCACATACATTATAAACAACAATGTAAGTTTGCCTCTTTTGTTTACTTTCCATCTGCTCATCATTAATAACCTTTGTCTGTGTCTATACAGTAGCAGCACATAATCACAGCCTGATTAACCACTGACACACTACTCCACAATTCAAATCATTTTCCTTGCTCATGCTCTGCTAAAATATTGAGGGGTTGTGTTTTACAGTATGACACAAAGTGAGGAGTGCATTAAATCATGGTAATTGTTTGTTTTTCTTGTTACTACTTTGCTTGTGTTTGTAGTAGTGTTTACTATGATGTAATTTAATTTTCCTGTCCATCCATTAATATATATATATATATATATATATACCGTTACTCCAGTTTAGAATATGATATGGAAGAAACATTTCTTATTAATATTCTTATTTTCGTAATATTTTTGTGTGTAAACTATGATACTTTTTTCAGGAAAAGAAACTGCGTTTATTTGAAATAAAAATCAATAAATCGCATTTGATGTAAAATTAATGTGAATTGAAGGCAGAAAGAAGAAATTAAAAATTAAATTAAATTAAATTAAATTAAATTAAAATTTTTGTTCATGAATTGGTATATTTTGTGCTCAGTCATATTACACAGAAATTAATAAAAAGATGTTTCTTATTTCACGGTACACATTTTTTCTCGTGCACATTTTTTCTCGTGCACATTCATATTCTTGTTTAGATTAACTTTACCACACTTTTAGTAGTTACATGCAGTGCGAGCACGATTTATTTTTATTTATTTATTTTGTGCACATAACCCACTATCTTTGGGTTAGCAAAAAAACAATGTGATATTGGCCTATTTTAGTGAAATAGGGGTTTGATAACTGAATTTTGACTGTTGTGCGTTAGTTGGAGCTCCTGGGTATTTGTCTTCTACCCTGTCGTGCCACATCAGGTTGACATTTGAGAGTTAAAACCCACTGAAGTGGAATACCCAGCCCACCTCTCGGCCCTTTACCCCATGTGCCCCACCCCTCAAAGGACTGATGAAAGGTCTCAGCACGGCAATACATATGAATATTTCAATTAGAATGAAATATTAATGGGTTTGCATTTGTTTGGTGTCGCATGTGTTTTGTTCACCCCTCTCCTCCTGCTTTCTTTCTTTTGTCTACATTCTCACCTTTGTTTTTTTTTCTTGTTTTTGTCTTGCATCAAATTTTCATACAATTAATCAGATGCGGAGAGGGCCTGCGTATGAGATGGGAGACAGGGAAATGTTGGAAGAAAGTGAGGAAGAGAAAAAAGATTGTGTTGGTGTGATAATATGGGAAGGTGATGGGGTGGGAAGGTCTAACAGCTGTAAAAGGTTACATCTCTGTCGGAACATTTGGCCTGCCACAATCAGGGTCGCAGCTTGCTTTACGCCCCATATTGATACCTCTCGCTGGGGTCCCAGGGACGGCGGCATTGCTGGCACAGGTGCTAATTTATGCTCCTGTAGGGGTGCTTGCCGTCAGTTGCGAGAAGCACAGGTCTATAAACACCTCCGCAGTCCAAAGTGAGAGACAAGAGACTAAAGATTGTCATCCTGGTAAACAAATGCAGAAAAAACAGATGCGGATGCTGAAAGTGGAAAGGTGCCGGGGGCGATGTGTTTTGGAGGTGAACAACAGCAGTAGATGTGCAGTGAAAAAAAAGGAAAAGTATGTTTTCCGTGGTAAAGACATTCTAGCAGACGTGTAGAAAATTAATTTGGTTTCTTTGGCTTTTGATGAAAAACTGCTAAAAAAGCAAAGCTCTAAAAGGAGCGAATATGAAACCAATTGTTACAAGCCAAAAAAGTTAATTTGAATTCAAACTTATAACCAACTTTATTTAGCAGATGCCTTTTTATCCCAAGTAATTAGAAATACAATATAGCAGGGACAGTTTGTTATCTGAGGAAGTTCACTTTGCATACTTTTTATTATTTGAAGTGGTTTGACTGCAACTATCAGCAAACAATGATGCAATATGTACAACACAAATATACGTATATGCATATTGTCGGATATCAGTATATATTTAAGGTACAAAACTGGAAATTATAGTGTTAAACTGTAAAATGTTCAGGTTATTCTGTAAATAAGTCCAGTGTATAGTGTGTTCGTCAGTCTTGAATCTGTTTACGTGCAACAAAAACAACATTTTGCAATCGTGACTTGTTATTTAAACCTGCTAGTATTTTTTATTTTATTTTATTTTTTTACCAAGTCTAGTATTCTCAATACCTTGGCAGAACCAACCTTACCCACACAATCCCTCATACTACACATTGAGAATTCGTAACTGAAGTTACAGAAATGCTTTTGGAATTGCGTCACTCTAGGATTAAAAATTGCTTTCTGAATAAAATAGTGTTGTAACTGAACAAGCAAAAGATTGATCCATTATCTCAAGGGAAACTGTTGCTGTGGTAGGTACGTTTAATTAGATGCACAGAATTATAATATCTATGCTCATAATGTGTCCATAAGACATCAGCATCTCTATAATAGTTCACCTTTCTATCAGTCTGTCTGCATTTGTTTTGTTTCGCTTTCTTTAGGAGAGCAGGGTTAACCAGAAGAAAATAACCAACAGACTAGGAGACTTGTCTAAGCCCAGTGAAATGGAAAATAAAGATAAACATCTCCTTGTCTATCCAGACCAGGAAAAAAGTTAATTTAAACATTTTACTCCTCTTCCTTGAATTCTTTTTGTCCTCATTAACCCTCATTGTGCTGGAAAATATTAATAATAGTGTGTGTCGGGTGCAGCGAAAAGTAATGTAAGTAAGCGGAGTCAAGTAATGATAACACAAATTGTGCAGTCAAAAGGCCAAGAATTATACATTGTAATGTTTTGACTAATAGCTTAAAAGATAAAGAGCGGTGTCTACCAGGAAATGCAGCTAGTACAAAAGAAACAACAGCTAGTACAAAAGTATCTCTCAGATTGAATAAAGACTGCATTACAAGCATTACAAGGGTACTTTCCGCTGCTGGCAAAAGCTGAAGTATTCACAAAGAAGATATTGTGTCCTCTCTTGGTCTGAATGAACCTCTAGCTGTATTATTAATTACATTTTTAATTGTGCGTGTGCCAGACATTAGCTACAGTTCATTATTTTTAAGAATGAGGGGGATGCATGTGGCATTTCTGCTTTTGTATCTTCTGCAAAGTGAATCTGTAAGTCTGAATCTTTTGTTATAAATGAGCCATATCTTATTTATTATTTTATTATTTAAATGTTTTAATATTTTTAATATTACATTTTCTTAAATACATGTATTTGTTTTTATTCTTTTTATTTTTTCAATATTTGTATTTTTATTCATATATATGGTGAGCCTGATTTCAAAAAGTACAAGATGTTCCTGGATCAACATTTCAATCAACCAATCAGAATTGAGGGATTCTTTTTCTGGAAATATCTGTTTTAGGCTTATGATCAGGGTTAGGGGCTTCTACACCCTTGTTAATAAGCTATAATTTCCCAATCATTTAGGCATAATTTTTGGTTAGGGGTAGGTTTAGGGGTAGGTTTGGGATAAGTCTATATTTTTAGACAGTAATGTTGATCCAGGATCATGTCTTACTTGCCAAAATCACAGCGACCTTATATAAATGTATATATATACATTTTTTTAATTAATTAATTTATTTATTTGCTAACAAAAACTGTTGTGGATGTGTGATAAAAGGCCAGTTAACTCTCCCTAAGTATTCTTTTACTACTGAAGCCTGTATATATGATAACTCAAAGTTCATTTATTCATTTGAGGGCATGTCTTTGAGTAGACTGGTATCATTTCTTGAATGCAGCTCAGTCTCTCAATTAGTCAAATTTAAATTCATGCATCCCGCCTTTGCTTGAGCTCAGACACACAACAACAACAACAGAGAAACTTTCCTGCCATCTTAGCCTTCATTATGCCAGGTCCAGACTCCCTCTCTAACTCGCTTTCTTTCTCTTTTCAAACTCTCAGACAAGATGTATGCTGGTGCCCAGGTGGAGGGTAGTGACGGAGGTGTGGGGAGAAAAGGAGGAGGAGGAGGGCTGGGCAAAAAAATCAATAGCGTCTCTGTTTGAAGTTTTCTAAAAGACTTCCAGAGGAAGACGCTCTTGTCAGGGTGATAGATACGTGGGGTGAGGAGGACCGGCTAGGCCCGAGCGGAGGCTCACCTTTTTAAGTGGGGCCCTAATAATAAAAGCCCATGAATAAAACATTGGGCGAGCCGCGGAAGCTGCATTAGCACCGCCGCTCGGTTATAAATGATCCCCGTGCCCGAGCACCATTCCGGTAAAAGCCCACAGCATCACTTTAAAGAGAAGAAGAGAGCAAGGAAGATAGAGATAGATTGATATGTGTGTATATTTATTTATTTATATGTTTCTTAGCTGGGCTAAAAAGAATAAATAAGGGAGCGGACGTGGCTAGAGCGGGACAGCTATTGTTCATTTGCTACTTAGCCACTAATTTTGCAAACCGGAATGCGTATGTGTGTGTGTATGTGTGTGTGTGTGTTTTGTATTTGAGATGCACTGTTGCTGTTGTGAATCCAGATTCAGGCTGCTCTGACCTTGAGCTCAGGTATATGTGCCTGATGGGGAGAGCATCACCAGTACACTTCACTCACTCCAAATTTTTATTTACAGAAATGTTGGATGTGGCTCTGCTGGAACTCGAACTAGATGTTGGAAATATGTGGAAAAATTAGCTCTAGACTCTTTAAAGCCATGTTTTTATTTATGGAAATTTTGACTTTGCTGGATCTCAAACACGATTTTAAAATTATGTCGAAAAAAGAACTTCAGGCACCTTAAAGAAATGAAGTACCAAAAACGAACATCATTTGTTGTCACTTAATCTCCCTCACTTTGACTTTCCTTTTCTCTATGAAAGACAAAAAGAGAGAGAAGAGAGAATGTGGTAGCCGCTCTTTTCCCTTGTGATGCATATGGATGAAAACTAGGTCTGTTGAGTTTCAATAAAGCAACCAAAATATTTCAGAAAAATACTCCAAATTGTTTTGGTTACCATTGTCTTCCAATGTACGTATGGAAGTACGAACGTACAAACAAACAAAAAATGAAAATAAAATTGGGAAATAGTTAAGCTTGGTTCATGGATGTAACAAACCTGAAATGCTGCATCTGTATTCAAAAAGTTGCTTTTCATTATGCAAAACTGTAGTATATAACCAAAATACTTACAATATAGTGCATACGTTTTATGTACAAGTTTAACAAACGTTTTAGGGAGCTTTTTTCATGAATGTATGCTCTTAACCTCTTAAACTCTGCGTACCCGCCGGCGGGGACAGATGTATTTATTCAACTTGTGCCTTTAATTTTTAACCCTTTGTGTGCACCAATAGCCCCAAATGTGGTACCATTTGAA
>JAUCNO010000236.1:7774486-7785936 GCA_032353835.1 Enteromius viviparus | reverse complement strand
ATGGGATGGCACTTCAGTTCATAGAATGAGTAAAGGCAGGTGAGCGAATACTTTTGGTAATATAGTGTATGTATATACAGTGTTGGGGAAAGTTAATTTTAAAAGTAATGCATTGCAATATTGCGTTACTCCCTAAAAAAGTAACTAATTGCATAGTTAACCGTTACTTTTTATGGAACGTAATGTGTTACGTTACTTTTGGATTACTTTTTTACTAACAAATGTAAAGGCACACAAAAACAGTAACAATAACTGTTCAGTAAGAAAGAGCTAGTACTAGTGAAGTTGTGTGACTTTGCAGGTATTGGTAAGTGTGTGTGTGTGTGTGTGTGTGTGTGTGTGTGAATGTATAAACATGGGGCCAACAGAGGGGGTCAGTGAGAATTTATTAAGTTATTGATTGCTGTGTTCAGCATGCTGGTCACACAGCATAAAAGGGGTACTAATAAAAATTTTGGACGAGAGAAACCCTTTTCTGCCCACTCTGCCAAATATTAATCTCCTAATTTTTTATTTTTAATCCAGACAGAGAAGGAAAATGAATGCCTCTATCTGGCAGGGCATGGTAAATAATTAAAATTGAAAATTGATTGTTTGCATCTGGCTTTAGATTTATGTATGTGGGGCTCGGTGGCACCCTCAAGGGACCCACTTCCCTGTCTGCATGGGCTCGCTTTCTCGTGTGCTAAGCATTTTTTCACATTATTCCCTAATTTTCTAAGAACAGAGAAAGAGAGATAGCGAAAGAGAGAGAGGGGGACTTACTTTGATGAGTACGACATGTTATTTCTTTTAAAAAATAGAATAAAAAATCCATCCTCCCCACTCCCCCCACGATTTATTTCATTGCCCTGTCAATGAATTTAACAAGGTTAGTTTTTTTTGTTTTTTAAACAGCTAATATTGGGAATTCAATAAAAAAAAAAAAGGGGACACTCCCAATTCATAAATTAATAAAAATCCAGACACCCCATCAACTGCCTCTATTCCACCCCCCTCATGCAATGGGAGTTTTGCTTGTAAGGTCATACTTGACCGTTCCTTGTGAACCAACACCCCCGCTTCCTGTTCAGACTTAAAAACTGGAAAAAACGTCCTCATCCCCCGACGGCGGTGGGCCGCATCATTGCTCCTTCCTGTCTACACGACTAATGCACTCTGCCTCAAACAAGTAATGACCCTACTCTCAAATTAATGAGGGAGCCGATGTGCCTTTTGCAACATTTGTTTTTGCTCCAGTGCGGTCAGCGGTAGGCGGGTGGCGGTAACAGTGATTATTAATTGTGTGTTTGAATCCGCACATTGAGATGGATCTTTTCTCAGTTGCTCTCGCATTACACTACGTGTATAAAGCCCTTTTGTCTCTAATGGGAATTTTTACCGCAAAATCTGCTGTTGACGGAAAAAAGGAAACACAAAAAAGCAAAAACACTTGCACCAATCTTTGACTTAAATTAATTGTCCATATGACTCTGGATTCTATGTGTTTCTAAAACCATAGATAGATAATTTGCATAAAGAACATTTACATTTCAGTCAAGTAAATGTTGATTTAGACTGTTTTTGTTGTTGTTGTTCTTTTGAATCTTGAAATGATTGTAATTGGATAATTAACCGGTTAATTTAGAAATTGTTAAGTCTATTTCTTGTTGTGACAGGCAGGAAGTGATAAATCGCTCTTGGTTTTTTGCGTTAAATGCCATAGTCAGTTTTATGTTAGATCCCCCAATGTATCAGTCAGTTTCAGAGGCCCCTGATATGTGTATCATTGAGTCTCTTGTGTAAAAGTCATGATTATGATGAAATGCATATAATGTAGCAATAAACAGTCATAAACAAACACACATGCACAAGCTCTAATACATCTAATCTGACAGTGCTGCTGTAATTCTGCTATGCAGCTATGCACAACCTTTTATGTTTTATTTATTTATTTATGGAAACGTACATGGCTAAAATGATTATTTTTTTCTCCTCTTTCGTTTTTTATAAACCATAAAGTTTTATGCTCACCAAGCCTGTTTTTTTTTTATAAAAAATGTAGTAAAACAGTAATTTGTAAATTTGTACTAATAAAATATCTGATTTAAATTTGAATATATTATAAATAATTTTAATATTCCTGTGACAGCCAAGCTGAATTTTCAGCAGTCATTACTCCAATCTTCAGTGCAATGTAATACTTCAGAAATTATAAAAAAAAATAATTTAGAGGATTTAGAGGATAGAGGATTGGAAACCATGCTATTTTATACATATATGCACATATATATGTTGTACTACTGTATGTTTGAATGCATTTTAAGCTCTAAGGTTTAAGTCTCTGAGGCAAGAATCCATTGCCTCTGATGATCTTTAGTGTGCTTGTTTGTCTTTGTGTGTGTGTTTGCAAGCTAAGCCCATACATTTATTTCACAGAGCTCCTCACAGAGCCAGCTCCTCCTCTCAAGTGCTGACAGAATGTGGGCTATCTTTACAAATTACCTCTCTGCCACACTGTACGTTTTCTCAGTCAGCCTTCTCATTATAGCGACATTATCTCTCCTCTTTAAACCTACCAAACAAATTACCCTTATCATGAGTAGCAGACAAAACAATACCCCAGCAGTCCAAAACCACTCTGGTGTCATATACAGTGTGCGAGTGTGTGCGGCCCACCTTCCTCGCTTAAACGCCTATAAAAGTGTCTTGAGGAATTGTAGACGTCTTTGGCACAGAGAATGATGTTTCTGGAGTGGGTTGCTTCTTTATTTGAGTCTGATTAAGTCCTTATAAATTAAAGATTCATAACAAAGGAGATACAGGATGGGAACAAAAATAAATTGGGTAATTGTGTGCATGAGTGTATTTTTGTGTGTGTTTTGTATAGATGTTATTTAGATGAAAATGTAGGTGTCAAAATATGGAGAGTGAAATCACACACCTCTTTAAACGCACCTGCCCAACACAGAGGTTTGTGCGCGCACACACACACACATTCCAGTATTGCACATAAGGTACTTAAAACAATAGGACAGTTTTACTGTGTGATATTTGAGTCTAGATAAGTGTCACCTTATGCTGTTGAAATTTCAGCACTGTTCAAATTCTTTTGAATCGAAATAAACCTGTTTAACTCTTCTTGTCTGGCCAAGGACATGACATTCCTCCTTTGATTTCACAAGTCTGCGTGTCCATTTGATAATAATATAAATAAAGAATGAGGAAAAGGGTAAACAGGCTTGACTTGAGCATGAGATTCAGCTCAGACTCCCTCAAGTTCCCCCACCGGACCTAATTATGAAATTAAAGGTTGAGTTGGGGGCGGTGGAGGGTTGTTGGAAGATACCGAGTGTGTTTATATGCCCCAGCCTTGTGATTGGCTGGAATATGCAGACATGACAACCATATTTTAATTTGTCATCTCATGTTTCTCATCCACATAATTTATTCATTTGTTTGATCTGTGCTGTCTTTTATAAGCTGTTTATTTGTCTTTCTGTGTGAAAATAGAATTAAATTGAATTAATTGTATTTATACCATACCATACATGAATACATACTGTATCTTTTACTGTTTTTGCTTGTTTGTCCTTAAACATTTTTTTCATTTTCATTTTAATTTTTGGGGGAAAAATGTTATTGTCTTTGTTGCCAGTTTATAATACATCCTTTCTGAGCTTAAACTTTCGAATACCGTTGTATTTAAGTAAACTCAACATCAACTGGCTAATATCAAATTATAATGTATTCATTTGATATATTTACAAAAATATTCGGTTTTGCTTATCTGGGAAGATATATAACCATGTAGAAATCTTGCATCCTATCACTGAAGTGGATGAATCCTACTGGACTTGTAGACTAACTGGCCTCTTTTAATTGTGCTTGATAAGCATAAACGTTGGTCTTGTTTTCCATTAGGCAGTAATGTGTGGGAATCAAAGGCTAGGAGGTTTTCTGGTGAAGGGCATCTGTGTCCCTGGCCATTAAATATCCATGTCTCGCTACCTCCTGCTTGGCCAGCATCCTGGAGCCTGAACACACCAGGGCCCACAGCTGGAGATCGAGCCTTACACACACACACTCATACACACACCTCACAGCTCATATATTGCAGCTACGCACACACACTTACTGTAAAACACACACGCGAACGTGTCGTTAAATCCAGCAGGCTCAGAAAAAGAGATGTGCATCTATTAATAGCTTTTTACAAGTACTTATTAACATGGATCCTGGCATTAAGATGAGACCCTTGGACTATTAATAGGATGTGCTCAAATCAGTGCTGTCGCATTAAGGATAACCACTAAAGCGCTGGGAGTTTAAGTGCTAACCGAGCAGCCCTGGTTTATTATGCCTTATGTGAATAATAAAATAGATCCTTTCTCTCTCCCGCTCACACACTCTCTCTCTCTTTCTTTCCCTCAGCGAGTCTCTACATACATGGCTGAACTTGGCAGGGCACTTTGTTTGAACACTGAGTAGATTGCCTTGTATCGTGAATATTTAACTTTCTCTGCCAGACCAGAGCTAACGTTGTTACACAGAGATTAAGTTGAGGAATGATTACGTGAGGATGAGCTACTCGTGTCTCTTTTTCACACACACACACACACACACACACTCAAACCCGAGAGGACTCAAACAGGGACTTTATGTCACACTAAAGCTACTCATGTGGAAAATCACAACCACTTAAAAGCAATATTCCCTGTTCCATTTTATTATATTTGTGTTCTTTGCACGTTAGTGACTGTCGTCATTTGCAAATGCTCATTCAGTTTTGGCAAGATCTAATTAGGATACACAACACAACAGGTCACTGACATCTTTTTGGTCGTTGTGTGCTGCAAATCCATATTTATTTGCATGCAGTTGTATATATTTTACGACTATTTTTGCCTTTAATTGCTAAAATCACCAGCAAAGCTCAAAGGTTACTCTCGTCTTCTTTGAGTCTGCTTTATCTTCGGCCAACATTACCTTTATTTGAAGAATAATACACACAAAACTGCCTTAAATGGTTTGGTTTGATTAGGTTAGATGCATATTGAATTTAAAGAGAATATTCTTTATATTGGCACGCACTGTTTAAAGGTGTAATTATCAAAGCTTTCAAAATAATTTAAGGCGATTTTGTCTAAGGAACTTTTTCCATTTCCAGAAAGACGTTTTATTCGGCTAACAGATTGTTTTGTTGTTAAAAAGTATACGATTCACTGAATGCGCAAAAACGCTTTTCATTCCTGTCACAAATGTTATTATGGCGTTACCCTGACCTGACCCTGTCTTTTTACTGTGAACTTTTATGTTGGTGTTCAGCGCAACTCCACTACTTTTTTGCACTTCACCTGACCTGCAGAGGGCAGCACATGGTTGCGACATTTAAATTTTTTTTCATGAATTTTAGATACTTTGCTCCCTGCATACACACTTTTATAGTTTCAACTTTAATTTTCAGCTGTTTTATCGCTTTTTTCATCTCCTTCAAGTAGTTTTTAAAAGCAACAACAAAATGTTTTTTTTTAAAAACAAGTGTCGCCACCTAGTGGACACACACACACGATAGCAATCAATTATGGATTTATTAGGTATACTTTTATGAGCAATTTGTACAAAGTACCAATGTAACAATGAGGCTTTTGAGGATTAAATAATTGGATTTTGTGAAAGTTGGTGATATCAAACTTAAAAAATAAAAAAATATTTACATGAATTGTTTAAGGCACTTAGAATTATTAGTAGTAGTTATTCTATTTTAGTCAGTGTTATTATTATTATTATTCGTATTCCTATAAAAAAAATCTTCAGAGACCTGGATTATTCTTTGGATTTACGTTATTAATGCTATAATGTTTTTGACTGGGGTATAACCTATTTTAGATAATGCCTACATGTTATGTAAAAACATAAGCTGTGATTTGTTACTTGTTTGTTATATTTCCTCATGTCTACTGTAGGTGGGCTGACAAAATAGGATGATCAAAACTGTGTCCGAAATATTAAAAAAAATGGCAACATGTCATATCTGAAAAGGAAAGCAGTATCTTGGACACCAGCTTTGATATCACCAGCACACACTCATAGTGATATGGCATCCTGAACTGCAGCTGCACTTTCTTGTGTGGACAGGCAGAATCGCAGTGTTGACATGTTCTGTGGCGGCGTGGCTTTTTGCAGACAAAGGTGGGCTGGTTTTAATCTCATAATAGCAAAGAGTCCTCCGTTCTTTAAAGCAGATCAAGAACTGTTGACCAACAGGGTAATGCATTATTCACAGGCCACATTTTCCATCATATTCCACGCCACAACACCCCACCATCAGGAGAGGGGCGAAGGAACACCCGCAGTTGTCTTTATTTACCCACAGTCCTTTCTGTTTACCCACAGTGCCTCTGTTTTTGTCCATATGGCAGATGCTCCCCTTATAGTGCTAATATTCCCCATCATACCGCACACGTTAATTATCCGTTCATTTATAATGCATGTCCAGGGTTATGTGTAAAGACATCAGGAAGGTGAACAAGGAGGATCTTTTCTAATACTTTTTAAGGATTTTCCCACTTGTTTTTGCCCTATTTAGGAAAGCATCTTTTGTATTTTCTTTCTGAGCTTCTTCCATTTGACAGTCCATAAACTTAAAAAGCTTTTCTTTGGTCTTCTAAGGACAAATATGTGCAAAATCTACTTTATACTTTTTATATTTCTTCAAAGAACCCTGGAAGGCTTCACAATTTCTTTGCTACCTAGAACATCTACTTCAAGATTCAAGAACATTTCCATCCCTAAAGAACCATAAAGTCAACTCATATATAAAATGGTTATTTATAAGAAAAGGCTTCTTTGCGTTACATGAAAAAGTCAGCCTGAATTAATGTTATTATAAGGCTAATGATTATTTAATTTAATTTTATTTTTTTCTTTTCAGTTAAATTTTTTTTGTTATTTTTTATTTAATCTATTTTATTCTATTGTGTGTGTGTGTGTGTGTGTTTTAGGTGACAGTTCTAGCTCAACATGCTAATTCATGTAATCAATTAATCATTAATCAATAAATATGATATTTTAATGCCGTTATTCAGTATTATTTATATTTTATTTTTATATTTTATTATTTATTTATAAGTTTAATTAAGTTTAGATTTTTGTTAGTTTTCACAAACTTAGTTTTCTGTAGTTTTAGTATTTTACGGTTAGTTGATACTATTGAATTTATTTTTTTAAATCATTAAAACATATGACAGCATTAAACTTATCAGCATTAAACTTTTCATTACATGTTCTTGTTACATTTCCAAATTTTACATTATTAAATTTACTTTATGTCCAATTTAATGTATTTTATTTTTATTTTTAAAAATATTTTACTAGTTTGTTACTGCCACTTACATTAGCTTTTTTTTATTTTACATTTTATTTTTAATTTGTATGCACGTATTCACTTAAATACACACTGTAACTCAACTATACAAAATAGCTAGATCATTACAGTACGTTACTTGTTAGAGTATTAAAAAAATACCAATAGACTTTTGAGTTAAACAATTTCACAGTTGTAAATTGATTGTTGAAAAGAAATAGTGTGCGGTTTTGCAGCGGTTATGTTTGTGTGCTTAGCCCCTGTGTCTTGGCCGTTGCTAATTGGCCACACAGTGATGCACCCCTCTAAAGAGACAGAAGGTGGGCCTCTCTACCCTTTCCTCCTCTCCTCTCCTTCCTCCACACCTCACCCAGGGGGTCCCTCTTGATCCACGTCAACCTTCCCCATCGCTTTCTCTCAACGGGAGGGAGGCACAGTGTCCCTTCCTGCACTGCGGTCGACCCTATACCAGCCAAACTTGGCCGCAGAGTTAGACTTTAATGCTATGTGATTTGATGATTATGGCTTTGATTTGATGGCTGACCGTTTAAGCTATCGAAACTGGCACATGGCAGCATGTGTTTTATGCTTTTGGCTAGTGTTCTGATGTCAGAGATATTCCCAATGGAAATGTCATCAAACACAAGCCGGGCAGAGAGCGCAACCAGCGCTGGCCTGAGGGAACGCTAAAACACACGCAAATGTGCCCGGTCCCAGACACAAAGAGATGCCACTTTACACACCTACACACACACACTCCCACTTAAAGATCAATTCATGCAAACATACACTCCTCCACACTCAAGATGTGCCAGGGCACTTACACACACACACACACGCACCACATACACACAGACACTCACCCTAATTGGCCCACCAAGCATCTCTTAAAAAGCCTTTGAGAGAGGATGAGAGAGATAGAAAAGAAAGGGAGGGAGGAACGGAGGGAAGTAGTAGGGAGCTCAGTGTGTCGTTCTGGGGGTTAATTACAGATGCAGATGCGTGTTGCCACTTGCAACATCGCTGAATTCATTTCCATCCTCCCTGCCCTTCCCCTGTGCCCCTGGGGAGACGCCATTGCATGTGTGTGTGTGTGTGTTTGTGCGGATGGTTGGGAGCCGGGATCTGCATAAAGAGTCAAGAGAGAGTGAGTAGAAAGAAAAGAGGAAGGAGTGATTGAGAGGAAAGAAAGGTTTGTGTATGCTGCTGAGATATAATATCTGCGGTCACAGGCTTTCAAATCACAGCCAGTCTTCCGTCTCCTTTGTCTATAAATTTATTGCAGTATTTAACCAAAATATTTTATATTTAATGCAATTCTGTATTTTCAAAGGCTAAAATAAGGAATAAAATATATTTTAGAGGAAAGGAACCAGATAGATGAATGGTCCTCTCTGAGAGTGTGTGTAGTTACTGCTTACAGCCACATGGGGCTCACTGCAGTCTTATAGCAGCGCGCGCGCACGCACGTGTGTGTGTGTGTAGCTGTCATACTGCAAACCCACCTGGCTCCTTCAGCCTGACCTACAAGTTGTCTGGAAAGATGTCACAAGGACTATGAAGTTTTGGGTCAAAAGTTCAGTTATGCAAATGAGTACTATGTTGACTTAATTATGTCGATCTAGTTTTAAAAATGTATAATTCACCCAAAATGTGATTTTACATCATCATTTATTCACCCTCATGTCATTCCAATCCTGTACACTGAAAAAACAACTAAACAAATAGATATAAAAATAAAAATTATAAGATTTACTTCGAAATAATAAAAAGATAATCGACTGAAACAAACATAACAAATACACATGTATATGAAATAAACATAACATTTTAAGTTACAAAAACTGACATTTTCATTTGTAAAATGCACTACAACTTTAAAATGTTTATCAGGGCAATTTGTTTTTAATGCATTACATTTTTGCTATTTTGTTAACATTTCGCTTCTGTATATTTTACTATTTACATTTTCTTTCTAAAAAGCTTATTTTAGGCTGATTTCATTGTGACAACTTACTATAATTTGTGTGCAAAGTAATTTTAATATAATAATATAAATATATTAATATAATATATTTAATAAATTATATTAATATAATAATTCCTAAACAGTAGTTTAATGTTCAGTGAGGTTCAGTACATACCCATGCCACTTTCCTGTCATCCGAAGTGTGTCCAGAGTGTACAGTATGTGTATGCTGTTGTGTTTATAAGCAACACTGTCATGTTATTTTAACAGATCTAATCGTGAGTGTGTATTGTCTCACTCCAGCTATCCACTGGGATGCCAATGATTCAGGTTCCCCACATGCCTGCACACATATAATGACCGAATGTTTCACGCTTTGGCAGAGCTAAATGGAAGGGCAAGAGCTGTAGGAGATGGATCACCCACAGATGGAGATTACTGACCTGCCCACACTGACCACAGACACTGGACACAGATGCACACACTCTTAAAGAGGACCCTCCTTTGTATTTGTTCCCTAATAGGTATTGATTTGCAATATGAGGAATATGATACCAAAGTCCCTGTAAGAAAAAATCCCAAAATGATATACATGGCACATATTATGAACTGAAATTTATTTCATTTCATTTTTTTATAGCATGGACAAAAAATTGTGTCCTGCTGCATGATGCATATAATTTCTATCTAAGTTTCAAATCTAATTAAATCTCATGTTTCAAACATTTAGATTTCAAGGTTTGAGTGGCTTTCTTAGGGCACTGGCACAGTGCAACATCCATCCAATGCTGTGATTCGGGAGATTATTCAACACTGTACCTGCAAAAGGACCATTTAAAAATCTTTTTCTGTGAACCTGTTTGTCAGCTGTGTGTGTGTTTGTGTAGGTTTCCTCATCAGCTCTGCTCTTCAAAGGGATGGAGTGCTGTCCCCCACCTCCCCCTGCACTCGCTCCCAATTCTGGCTCCTTTGTCTTTGTGTTCCATATTTAATGGGATGGCACGAGTGTGGTGAGAAGGTACCTGAGGCTGCCGGCCGTGCCCACTGATGTGGAGTGTCTCCCCCATCTCTCCATCCGTCCGTGGCCCTTTTAAGACAGGCCTTGAGTGGGGGATCAAAGAGAGCCATTGATGTTTTCCTTGGAGTGGAGATTGAGGACCCAAGTGATACCCCAAAACACGTGGACCCGTGCCACTCTGAAACTAACACCTGTGTGTTTGTGTGTGTGTTTGCAGGGCACACTCAGTCGTGGCCCATGTCGAAAGCTACATGTATAGTCTTGATAAAGGCCGAAAAATGAGCCTGTCGTAAAACACTCCTTTCTAACATTGTCTTTTCTCTCACTCTCTTTTTCTTCTTGTCTGCTTTACTGAGAGGAAGTGAGATTATTGGCAACAGCCAAACTACCTGGCAGATTTTATTGCTCACTCTCAATCACTTGCTTGTAAAGATCCAGAACACATGTACATTATTGATCACAAATCAATGATCAATTAAGCAAGCCATTTGTTCAATTAAGAGCCCACTGGCCCTTGCTTTTCAGGTATTTGACTCGAGGAACTGCCACAATGGATAGGCTTGCACCATTGATCTAAAGAAGACTCCACAGGGCTTTAAACACTTTAGACAGAAGTTAAACAAATGAGTTTTTGAGCCACAAAACAGGTGGGCAGCAGCGGTTTCAGAAGTTCTCTTGATGTTTTTGTAGCAGCCAGAGTATGTGATTCATATTTGGGTGAGAAATGTGGGCCATGCAATCAACACATTAGACAGTTCATGCATAAATAAACAATGTCTGCCCACAAATACTATCGGTGCGATGGGGAAATATAGTGAGGTCAAAACTGGGTCTTATTCACTGATACAGTACATGCATAATCTGAATAAGTTATACTTTTGGTTCTTGTGAAAAATAAAATGGATACCTAGATGGATAAACAGATAGAAGGATAGATGAACAGGTAAGCAGACATTGATAGAGAGACAGACAGATAGATTTTATTAGAAATTATTAGTTAAAAAACAGGTTTTATGAACAGTGTCATGGTACCTCCTTCATGTTTTGCCCTGACAGATGGGGGTGTCTGAATCTCTTTCCCCTCATTCCACCCTCATTTTCTCTTCTGAAAATTTGGA
>JAUCNO010000236.1:7739854-7762493 GCA_032353835.1 Enteromius viviparus | reverse complement strand
AACTGAACATGCTGGAGATTGTTTTTGGATGAGCGAGGAGAATTTTTCTTAAACCCTCCTGAACAACATGTGCTGATATAGGGGCAGTTTGATTAACTTCTTTAAAGGTTTTCTGACCATGAGACTATTTTCTGCAATTATGGGTAGGATTAGGGTTTTTGGGGTAAATGCATATCATATGTATGAGAAAACTTCATATTATACACGCCAAACACGTGTTATATATGTGCCAAAGTCCATTTTTTACGTATCAATACCATTGATTTTAATTTTTATGTGGCATACTATTTTTATGCATTGTCATGAGACAGAACTTTGCATTAATATAAATATTACATTATGGGAAGCCAGGGTAGGAAAACACTACTGTATATTAGCTGTATGCATTCAGTGAGTATAGTTAAATGTTGTTTTGTGGTTGTGCTTACCAGAGCAGTTGCAGTGGTGATTTTCGTCCCCCCTGAGGCCCCAACCACCATTTTGACTTTGTGGTGTTTGTCAAATATTATCGTGGGGCACATCGATGAAAGCGGTCTTTTACCTTGTCAAAAGACAAAAGTCATATGTTAAAACAGTTTTCATCTGAATCGTACCTGTGTGTCTAGGGATAATCTGGGATAATTTATTTTAGGCACCTGGCTGAATGAAGTTATTGGGTGAAGGGGGGACCCCAAAACCATTGGTAATATAAGGAGAGCTGAAATCATCCATCTCGTCATTAAAAATAATGCCAGTTGAGTGTGACATCACCTTCGAGCCAAAACTGTAAAAACACAAGCAAGATCAAGACATCCTAATCAAAAGGATGAGAACAACAATATTCTGTCTCTCCCTTGAAGTAGACTTATAATGTTTTTTTTTCCTACATGGTCTCATGAAATACGTACCAACAAGTACATATAACTGCATATATAACTCCAAATGCATTAAAACTAAGACACCTTTTATTCCTTTTTACACAAATTGTAAAGAGTTTAAATTAATAAAGAGTAATGCTTTTAAATGTTAGCATCACACATTTCCAGCTTCATATATATGTGGTTGTTTTTTTCCCATAGACACAAGGTTTGTTCATTAATTCACAGAGTACAAAGATGTACTTAAGAGGCAAGGAGCTCCCGTGCCGTTTGGCAGAACCTGATTTTGCTGAGTTCAGCATGTCCCTGGATCAACATCTTTGTTGACCCTGGAACAACATTGTGATTAGCCTATCAGATTTATAGAACCAGTTTATAGTTTTTGTGAAGCTTACAATCAGTGTTTGGTGCTTGTACATCAGTCATCTATCATTTCCTCTGATTTTAGGCAATACTCATGGGTAGGGTTAGGTTTAGGTGGATATGGTCAAAACTAAAATTTTGGAATAAAATGTTGTTCCAGGGTCAACAAAATATGTTAACCCAGGAACACACCTAACTCAGCAAAATCAGGACGTGCCTCCGGTTTGAATCCCATGTAACTACAGTTTGACAAAACAGTTAAAATCTGTGTAAAAGGAAATTGAAATGGCACAGTTGCATCAACAAATGCAATTTTAAATCAGTTTTGCATTTGTTAACACTACATGGTTGGATTTGGTGTAGGGCATATTTCCAACATCATACAACATTAACTTTAAGCAGCAGTTCACAGATATTTCAATTCAGATATTTCAAACCGCCGCTATACATATCTATATCAACATAATAAAAATGTGGCAGGGTTCACATATTGGGTAAACTGTGTTTTAGCATCACTCAGTAGACATTTCTTTTTGAAACTGCATCGAAACATGCAGTAAGGCATTTAAAAACAGTATTCCACAAAAAGTGCACAGAGGTACATGTTTTTATGAGACCAGGTTGTTTTTTTGGCTAAAAAACAATTATACTTGCCTTTCTTAGGGCTCTAGATTAACATATGAGAGCGTACTAAATATTGTAAGAGGAATTATTTTTAAATAAATGAACAGGGAAACGCAAATCTAGTGCTGTTTTTCTCTTACTAGAGGTTGATGGTGCTGGTGGCTGCCACCGCACTCCCGTCCTCTGCGATAACTGACAGGTGAGCTGTGCCGTGGTCATCAGGGACAAAGTACTCAGGATCATAGTAGCTGTCTGGGTGAGTAGTGTCATCTGTAATTTTACTCCTAATGTTGTCTGCAAAGTAGTCTGAGGTCATATTGTGGATGAGCTGGGAAAAGAGATAATTGAAAACAGATTTACAAAAGGCCGTTGAACTCACAGGTGTGTGAAATAGTAACAGTTAGAGGCCGTGGGAAAATATCATCTGCTATAACAGATATTATTTATAATACTCTTTAAAGCACTTCAGCTAAAATGCATGATATCAGGTTGCGTTAGACCTCAGAACTACTTGTGTGAGACAAAAAAAACAACACCATTATTAGCTGTACTCACATCAGTGATGTTGAGGTAACGTGGGTCTCCCAGTTTACTCCTCTTGGCATAAGCAAAACGAAACGCTTCTACGATGCGATGATAAGTCAAAGTCCTCTTCTCTGATGTGGACACACTGCTGTCTGAGAAGTTGAAACCTAGAAAACGAGTTGAATCCTTGATGTGAATTATTACTCTTATGTTAGAATACACAAACACTTTGTCTTACATAACTCAGAAAGCCTTCATTCACATGCTACCTTAATAATTATTAATAAGCAGAAAATTTGTAGTTTATTGAGGCAAAAGTTGTAGTCAATGGTTTGTCAATAGTGAGAACCAGGCCTTAAAATAAATTCTGACTTAATTTTTTTTATGTAAATCTTTGCTGAACATATGTATTTGACTGTTGCCCTCACGTCTTGGATATTTTGCAGACACACAATTCTTAAAACACTGCATGTAAAATTAGTTCAAGTTTAAATTAAAACAGACCATGCATCAAGTGTTTTTCAACCCAGAGCACTTTTTTTGGTTTTAAATAAGCTCAGAGCACTCAGAGCAGCCTGAAAGCAAAATGAAAAATATCTCAAGATTTATATCTCAAATTATAACTTATTGTGCCTGCGGCAATGCATATTTACATTTAAAATTATATTGCATTACAAAACACTGTAAAATTGTTCAAATATATTCTTCTAGTGCACATGTGCAAAAATGAAGAAAAAAGCAGGAATTCAAAACCCTGTTTTGTGTTTAAGTTACATGACTCTGTTGAACACTGTGGATTTTGGCAGATATTTGCTAATTTTTACTATCATCTATATAATAATGCTGTGTATTAGTTCAAAATGAAAGTGGCACTACAATCAGATTCAAACTCAACTGGCACCATCTTGCATCTGACTTTCTGAATGAACTGAAGATGAGTAAGCCACATAAGATGAACACACAGTCATTTGATCATTATCACAAAATGAACCCTTAAACAAGACGACACAAGACCTTATACTGCTCACCTTTCTTGTCCATTATTATGCAATACTGATCTGCTGAATGGACATTATTTGTCAATGCATAACATGATGCTACTTGCCCTTATTCTGGGTAAATCCCCTGTTTATTCATGATGACTCCACTTTTTTTTCTCTATAAATGAGTTAATAATAGTCTGTGGTAATAGAGGATTATTAAAAATCAAGTTGATCACATACTCAAGTCCTGGCAAATTTCCATCTCAAAGAACAACATGCCCTGTAAATTTATCCATAAACACATGTATCTATGTAAAGACTTATAAACTTAAGGTACAACTTATGTAAAATAAAGAACAGGTGTACTGTACATATTTAATGTGTTTATTTAGGATATCCTAATATACTTTAAATTGCCAGATCTTACTTAATCACTTCTAATGGCTCAGCCGATTGGCTCAGAAGATTCCTCGAGGTCTGCATTAAGATGAATGTGAATGCTAATGAATGCCTCCAGCTCCAGCTATTCTAAATGCAAATACAGACACACAGGAAACAATATGAGACTCACCATCCACTATGTTGAGAATCAGAGCGAGTACAGGTCCACTGGATGGAGCATCAGGAACATTAATGGTGTATTCTCCCACATTTAACTTGAGCGGGGTCTCATTCAACACTGGCTTATATTCCATTAGGTCCTCGAGTGTTATAATCCCTCCTGTAGTGACACATTAATTTGCATTTTTATTTTAAATGAGATAATCTGACCTTCAGCGCATATGAAAAGTGTAAATCATGAAAGTATGAAATGACCTGCAGCCCGGATATCTTCTACTATATTCTGGGCCATAGATCCGTTGTAAAAAACATCCGGCCCTTCTTCCGCTATCTTCTCAAAGGTGTCAGCAAGTTTGGGAAATCTAATGATATCATTTTCCTTCAGGAGGTTTTTGTCTGAGTCACAAAACACTTCACTGGAGCAAAGACAGAGAGAGGAAAAGATCAATACGATGTCTTTAAAACCACAAGTATGAGACAGTGTTTGGAGGTTGGTGAGCTAGACTAGTAATTAGTGACTGCATCATATGAGGCAGTATGATGTGATTACAAATTACACAACAGTACACTTGACACAATGTGCTATTTTCATTCATGAGAAGTGGATGATCTCACAGATTGTCTGTTTTTTTTGGTGTCCAAAAGATAATTCCTCACCACAATGTAACGTCACTCAGAATTGAGTCCTTGTTTTTTGCAATGGCGTTGGCCAACGCCCTGCCAATTGGAAAACCATTGCGTGCCAATTCTATACTGGGCTCAAACAGTTCCCTCCATGGCAGTCTCCCATGTCTTTTGTGAGCCATCTCATAACCGCGGATTTCTCCTGGTATGGCAATGGACAACCCTCCTGCCATTCAAACCAGACACAGTAGAGTCATTATTCAATGGCCAAAACTGCAATAAGGTCAATGACATAATGCTCATCTTATGTCCTGAAAAATTTTATACTTTTGTTAAGAATGCATGTATTTGATCAATAGGCATTAAAGGGTTAATTCACGCAAAAAGGACAATTCTGTCATTAATTACTCACCAATCGTTCCAAACTCATAAGACCTTTGTTCATCTTTGGAAGACAAATTAAGATATTTTTGATGATATCAGAGAGCTTCTGACCCTCCATAGACAGCAGTACAAATGAAATGATCCCAGATCCATGGAATGTAGTAGCATGGCTTCCTGGACTTTAAAGCTCATAGGAGCTTAGTCTGGCCAAACTACCTTACTACATCGGTAAAACAGTCCATGTGACATCAGTGGCTCAACTTGAGTTTTGCGACAATCTTTTGTTGACAATCTTAATTTGTGTTCCGAAGATGAACAAAGGTCTAACAGGTTTGAAACGACATGAGGGTGAGTAATTAATGACAGAATTTTCATTTTTGGATGAACTAACCCTTTAAGAATACTACAAAAATAGTATTTACAACAGGGTTTCCACAAAAACATAAATCAGCACAACTGCTTTCAACATTGAAAATAATAATAAGAAATGTTTCCTGATTTAATATGTAAGAATAGATGCAGACTTGATGAGCATGAGAGACTTAAAAGGTGAAAATAAATCTTATTTACCTCAAGCTTCTGCACTACAGAGTTTGACATCATATTTTATTTCTTAGTCAAATAATAAAATGTATAAATTAAAAAGATTAACAATACTGCTTCACTGCTTTTTAATATTTGAAAAACTTTAGTTCATGTGACATCATGTGACATGACCAAGATGAAATGATGCCATAGAGATTACATCTAAACTTTAGTGATTGTGTGTCAAAGTCAGACAATTTACCTATATGACAAAGCAATGCTAGTTTACAAGAAATTATGAATGAAGGCTTGACTTAGTGAAGCGATATAATGATAATGTACCTTTCCGTGACAGCTGGGTGTTATTGCCAAACATGTCCTCTGAAGCATTCATTGGAGCAGTTTCTCTGGCATCAATTGTCTCAACCTTTCCTGTGGACCAACACATTTAACATTTTAGTTTATTGCCAAGATATTTCAGTTTTAGTGTCCTTCTTCAAGACTAAAAATCATTTGGACAGAAACCTAAGGCTCATTTCTTATGCACTCTGTTAGCTTCACCTGAAGAGGTAGTGGTTGCTGATATTTTCACATCATTTGCTTACTTTGTGAAGCATGATTTGTGGTCACTTTGAGGTTGAGTAAAAACACTGTGCCCTTTTGCCAGGCACTTGACCCCAGGATGCTCCAGGGTCATGTCACTTCTATTAATGTACTGTAAATCACTTTGCATGACAAGTATATGCTGAATGGCAAATGACCTCTGCGTCATATTAAACTCCTAAAGCCATGTCCTTCAGTGTCAGACTGACTAGAAAAGATGTCAGTTTGGAGGAGCCCTTACAGAAAGTATGAGTTTTGTGCTTTTTTTATAGACCATAATGTTAGCAATGCCAAGGTCATGGATTTGAATCTTAGGTGAACTTATTCAATGCATAAATGAATGCAAAATATCATTATTTTACCTGTTGATGCATTGTATATGGTGAAAAACAGCCCTCCTCCAATGCCCATGCTGTGTGCGTTGAACAGTCCAACACACAACAGAGCCGCAATAGAAGCGTCAACCGCTGAACCGTTGCGCTTTAAGATGTCCCTGCAAACACAAAGAATGTTGGTATTTTGAATTGGCGTTCATGATGTTCAATGACAAGCATCCAAAAGATATTTGGACTTACCTTCCAACCTCAGAGCACTTTCCGGCATCTGCTGCCACGGCTGCTTTAGAGTAGAAGTGGTCTGAGGATGCAGTAAGTCTTTTATTTCCGATTCCCAAATATACACCCAGGAAAAATCCCACCGCAGCCACAAGCAAGACCACCAGACCAGCAACAAGAGACTTCTTGACCATTTTCCTGAATGAATACAAAATGTGAATACAGAATGCTTGAGATCAAAACATTTGAGGGCATAGTTTGATAAATAGTTACTATAGTAACATTCTAAGTCAGTTAAATTCAGTTTGTTGCCTTATATACTGTAGCTAGAACTCACTACAGCCTTGTAGCAGCCGATTCGGATGTTATCACACGATTGAATGGGCCATTATCAGTTGTTATCAGCCCATTCATATGGGTCAGTAGGGGCCTGCTGCACCTACTGGTAAAACTTAAAATAAAATTAATTATTCTAGCGATTAGATTGTGTTTATTTAACGTCTACACCTACCTCAACCCTAACACCTACCCTTTACCATGATAGAAAAACAGTATTAATAATGTAAAGTGTTTGAAAAAAAATTTTTTTCGATTGATGTGCGCATGCCCAGTAGTCCTAGGGATGATAACAACCTTCTAAGCCTAGCAGTAGGTGCAGCAGGCCCCTACTGACCCATATGAATCGGCTGATAACGACTGATAACGGCCCATTCAATTGAGTGATAACATCCGAAGCGTGTTGGAGCTTAACATGTTCTAGTAATTTGCTTCTATATGAAATGACACACTTGCAACATTTTGATGACACAATCTTCCTCATTATACTCTCTCTTCTTCATTTTCCGCCATCTTTTTTTTCCAGTGCTCTTCAAAATACAGTGTTATAAACAGAGTATAAATGGCTTGAGTAATTGCACTTCAAAACTACACATAAGATTGAAGGAAAAACTAATTTATATGTGTATAAAACATTCACTTGTTTACTAAAATGATATTACCCAAATTGATATGTATTGGAGTTTTAAAGAAGATTGTATATGATATATAATATTCATACCTGCCTATCATACTTGCAACCTTTCTAAATTTTATTTCATGAACAATAGTGATAATTGATGCACCGAAATTAAAAAAAAGATTTTAATTTATATTAATGAAAAAAATACTCATCCGGTAATTTCACCAAAACATTTCCCAATAGTTTTTACACCTCTCTCTCTGTTCAGCACGAACAGCATCAATCCTGTTTTTCATTTTTTAAACCCTTTTTTGGCCCTCTTTTTGGCTATGCATCTTTATCTGAACTCAAATATGAGGTTTGTGTGAAAATGTTTCTATTAATAACATTTCCACCTATAAAGAGAAAGACGGAGGGGGTAAAAATGGTTCGTTCATGTACAGGACACATGGAGCAAAAAGGGTAGCTCTACCCAATCAACTGCCCACCCACCAGCCTGAAAGCTGGATGAGGGAGGAGAAGCGAGAGATGGTAAGAGATAGACATTTGAAGACGTTTCCTCATGACGTCTGGTCATCCTCCACCTCTCTCCCTTATTTTCTTTTCCTCTCTGCCAGGTTGTTCTGTTCTTTATTCCCCGTCTCTTTCACGGCTCTTCCCCACTGCGGGCCTGCTCGAGCCCCCTGCCTCTGCCCCATATTGGATCTCAGTGGGCATTTGGTGTTTTTAAATGAGTAGGCAAATGAGAAGAGAGTCCTCGGCGAACGGGCGGGGGTGTCCAGGGAAGGGTGGGGCCATGTTGGAACTGGGCCGAGGTGATTGGGTCAGTAGGCAAAAACAACCCACTTTGCATATAAAAAAAAACCAGGGGTGGATAAGTGCCCCGGAGACATTGTGCATTTCAATATGGCATCCTGTCAGGTTCGTTTGTGCGCATGTGCTCCATTGGGCACTGGTCTGTGAGAGAAGAGACTTCGACGGCCTCCTCCTTCCCTGCAAAATCCAATTCCAACTTTTCAAATTGCTTATTGCTCTGTGTTTTCCCTCCTCCTGGGTGTGTGTGTATGTGTGTGTTGAGTTTGGCAGTGTATTTTGTCTCGTCAAAGACTCCTTCGTAGCTCCCATTTGCCTGCCGAAAGATCACCTATAACGTTCTCACTTTTATGCACGGTGTGTGGGCGTATGCGTGCCAAGATACTGTGATGGTAAGATGTAACTAAGACACAAACACACACACACACACACACACAATCATGCAATCACACCAACACACATCAGAGCAAAAGGTAATGGCTGAGGCAGGCAGGAAGAGCGCATTACAAAAGTGAGGAGAAAAGAAAGATGCTTCAGAAAAGCGGCAGGTTAATGAACTTGTGTTTGATGCTTCACTCCCAACGCCTCATTGGAGGTCTATTAGAGTAAATACTCAGCAAAGAGGAGAGTAGATTGGACATTTGAATAAGGAAAGCTCAGCTGGGACTCTACAGATGAAAACGTGCCCGTGTCTTTTAATATGACCTGCAAAAAAATAGACTTCTATCTTCTAACGTCTTAGGGGTCCATTTTTATTTAAACTTATTTTTGTTGTTAAGGACACGTTAAAATTGTCTTGGTGTAACTTTTTACCAAGCCATCATCGTTTATTTGACATTGTTCAAATGTCTTGGTAACACTTTACAATATTAGTTAACATTAACTAACAATACAAATACAATAAATTATTTATTAATCTTAGCTTTATTACAGCATTTAATAAAACAGTATTAATCTGTTAAAACGGACCTCAGCTTAACTGAACAATTAGCTGTAATGCTAACAAAGGTTACAGTTTTATTTTCAATTCGTGGTCTTTGATTTAGTTTTTAGTTTTCAAAAACACGTTTTGCAAAACATAACACCATTCTCTGTGTAACACAAAAGACTATCAGCAATTAATATGATGGCAAAAGCGTTTGTAACTGTTTTCTTTTGGGATGTGTTTGTGATATGCAGTGCTTCATTTTGCAAGAGATGTGAGGAATGTAGCATTTTGTGTGTGCAGGATTCTTGGTTCCAAAGATGAACAAAGGTCTTACAGGTTTGGAACAATGACAGACTTGTCATTTTCGACTGAATTAATCCTTTAAATAACAATCTTGGATTTGTGTGTCATTTTTCCTTTTTTTTTTTTAAATTTTTTAAATAGGAATAGTTTTGAAAATATGTGTAAGCAGTGGAAAAAAACTGTAACAAACAACAAACGTGTTGCTCATTTTAGTTACATTTTGTTAATACATTAACTAATGGGACCTCTTCTTAAAGCATTACCAATACCTTTTATATGTCTTTGTTCCAAGCTGTCTATTTTTTATTAATATTAGAGTACTTGATTTGGACAAAGGTGTTGGTAAAGAGCTTGTAAATAAATACAACATGATGTGTGTACGAATTGATCTCGCGGCAATTCGTACATATTTTACGAGGTGGCTAATTCGTACAAATTCATACGACCTCACTCGTACGAACTCATATGATTTCTTCTAAATCGCATGTATTGTATGAGTTGCCAATTCGTATGAATTTGTCCGAATTACCTAAACCTAACCCCGCCCCTAAACCTACCTGTCAGTCGGTTTTATAAAAAATCGTACAAGTGAGGTTGTCCAAATTTGTACGAATTGGTCGTGAGACTGTGTTGGATGTTTAAAGAAAAATAAAAAAATATTGTGTGTGTGTTATGGAGACCAAATTTACCCACAAGGACAGTAATTTTTGACCTTGTGGGGACATGTTTTTGATCCCTGGGACAAAAACAGCTTCATGCAGTTAAATTTTTTTATGTTTCTAAAATTCTAAATTCTAAAGTTTTAAAGTGAATGCAGTGCGTGCAGTAAAAAACATTATGCCTATGGAATGTCCAAAAAAAACAAAGAAAATCAGTATGTGTGTTTGTTTATGTTTGGCATAATTTCCATGCAAGATCTAATTTTGTCATATTTTGCAAAAAGTGTGAAAAATGATTTAATTATGGGTAAAATACAAATAAATAAATAAACAAGCAGACAAATAAGGCTGTTTAAACATTTAAGGCCAAAATAACCAATAGTTGGAGAAATGGTCATTTAAGAATATAGGGTACAGTACAAAAGGATGTTATTTTAGAACAGAGACAGAGGAAGAAAAATAAAGCACAGAGGTAATGTGTGATAGTATGTGTTTTCTTGTGTGCCACTGAGTTTTGGGATGTGAAACAAGGGTCTCCAATAAAGCAGGCTGAAATATTAATGCCTTTGAAACAACAAGGGCGTGACGGTTCAGCACACCCACCACCACTGTGTCCACCCGAAGAAAAGAGGGAGAGAGAAGAGAAAAGTTGAAATATTAATGGACTAAGAAATTAAAGCTGAAAAATCACACACACATACATGAGATTTTATTTTTTTCTTCCAGTATATTTTTATTGTTTATGGTTGGGGAATGTATTGGTTCGAGGGTAGGAAAGAAGAATAGAGTAAGTGCATTGTGGGTAATGAAACTGATAGACTTGGGCTAAAAGAAAGATGCATGCTTAAGGTCCTGGATATATAACTTAATGCAAGTAAACAAAATCCCGTAAAGAAAAACTAAAGATCTTAAGGAAAGATCAAGGATGGACTGACCGACTATAAGACGGAAAAAAAGACAGATTAAAACCGGAAAAAAAGGAAGGATGAGTGCTGATGAGATCAGGGTGACACTGTTCCGTGATAAGGTGGGCGGACTAAGATAGAGGCTAGTTTGCATGTATCTCCATACACAGGCTGTTTATGATGATAGCGGCTCTTTCTTCAGATCCACAGAAAGCACTGCTTCTTCGCATGTACAAAGCAGTCCTTGACCCCAACGACAGCCCCTTGACCCTCTACAGTTACACAGACCGGCTCAAAGCTACACACAAACACACATTCACACACAAATAGACATGTTGAATAGCATCATAGGACATATAAATGTTCAGAAGATTATGTTGTTATAGACAGTATATCATTAAATGTAACATACTGTACAGGATTCATAATGCAAACAAACCTCTTGAGGGCATTGTTGTTTTTATGTTAAATATACAAAGCGGCATGTAACATATAAACTAGCAACTAAAGAACCATAAATTACTATTGCACAACTCTTGGGTTGTCTTCTGTGGCCTTTTGAGCAATTTATAATAACTTTTTAATTTTAATTTATCTTAATATTTTTTTTAATATAATTTGTTTATGTGTTATTATAGCAGAATGTTCAACAGGCATAACTCCAGTCTCCAGGTTCACATGATCCTGAATGTTAGTGCATCAAAGTTTCCACAAAACAGTGAAGCAGAATAAATGTTATCAGCATTGATAATAATACTGATAAAAATGAGATATGTTTTTTGTACACAATCAACACATTAAATCAGTTTTTCTAAATGATCGTGAGGCACCGAAGACTTATTACCGCTTAAAATTCAGCTTCACCTTTACACTAATAAATGCATTTTAATCAAACGTTCTGATAAAAAACAATTATTTTGAATTGTAATAACATTTCATAGTATTACTTTATTTACTAATTAATTTTAGTAAGGTTTTTTTTGTTGTTATTATGAGTCTAATGTAAATATTAATATTTTAATTATACATATTAAAGAACCATCTGATTTGATCATAATACCACCACCTAAGTACTTTTTTGTAGGCCTCTATGGTGATATGTAGTATAGGATGCTCATAAAAATACAGTTAAATACTCACACAGACTGGCACTTACACACACAGAGAGAGGAGTTTATCTCCTCCATCAATTTCCTCTGCATATGGTGGCTGTTTATGCATGGGCTCTTGTGCTACACTTTATCAAAGGCCTGTCCTCAGAGCCATGCATTATTTAACAAACCCAATCAGGATTCTGCTGCAGGTAGCACCACAACCCAGGTGCTGCATACACACACACACACACACACACATGCTAAAACACATCCTCCAAGTCTCCTTAGTCACTAAACTGGTCCATATCTGTACTCCATTGTTTTTTAAACACTTTGGCCCCACTTGCACACTCTGTGAGGACAAAAGCTCACAGCAAAGCTTCTAATTGAAACATTCACTATATAATTGATGGCTCTCGGTTTACAGAATAAACGTCTTTAATTTTTAAGCATTGCATGCGAATGGAGTTTTACATTCGGTCTGTGCATGGATTCCGATGTTTTAGATGATTAAACGTTTCATTTGTCAAACGTACGCATAATTACTATGATTATTTTATAAGGCAGGTGCCAGAGTCAAGCGAGGTAAGCAACCATCTGCTGTCTCCAGCACTGCACTTCCGTTGCTCCTGTCAGAGAGAGACTGGATCGCTCAAGGCAGAAAGAGAGGAAGTGCACAGGTGTGTGTTTATGTAAGAAACACTGCACACAGAATGAAAGACAGTTAAAGATAAAACAAGAGACAGTGATGGCCTCAGAAGAACCGAATCCTTTCAGAAAATGCTGAAAGATGCAGAAGTCATTGTAAATAAAGATAGCATCAAGAAGTTTCGCTTGTTGGGGTCTCAGGCCAATTGCACCATCTGTCCACCTGTTGTCGACTGCTGACTACCAATGGCCTTGCTTGTGGTTCCGACATGGTTACAGTCACCTCTCCCTGACCCCTTCCCAAACACCTCATTCACTCGGCTATATTCCGGCCGTCTGATGGACGCTGTTTATTCATCTGCACTCTTTTGTTGAGGGAATAGCAATGAGACGATTGCATCTGCTTTACCTTTGCCCTCAACAGTGATGGCTTTGTAAGGTCAGGAACGGAAGCAAGTGTGTGCGTGTGTGTTCTGTGGCGGTCAGTGAAGGTGAATGGCGTACAGAAGGAGCTGTTTAAGTCACTTGTTCGCTCCGCTTTGCCCTCTTCCCCCTCTCCACTCCCAGTGGCCCCTGCAAGCGAAGGCATGGAAATGTATGCGGCAAACAAATACGTGGAGTGACGGAGAGGGCAAGCCATCAGGACATGGAAGGTAAACCGTACTGAGCCTGAAAGGGTGAGCGTTTCACATTCACAGGCACGTGGATCTGGAGGTCGGACGGCATCGCGTCTTTTTATGCGTGAGAATGCATTGTGGGATTTTGCTTTTGTATATCAGCCCTGCAAATAGATTCAAGGCTGCACTCACATGAATGACATGGTGACCTGTATGGTAAAGCTGTGGCTATGATTTAGAAATGTGGAATCAGATTTGAATTGTGGCATTTTGCTGTTGTGCAGCTATACTTTGCTTAAATTGCAGACGGAAACAAGCCAGAGGCATTGCGTTCATTCACACCAGATATTAAGCTCTGTCTCTCAGGTGGTCCATCACAAGTTGTCAAAAAAAGCACAAATTTCAAGCTGTATTTCGAGGCCGTCTTTGTGTGATAACTTATGTAGAGCATTTTATAATGGATAAATGTCTTTAAAGCTAATTAGTCAGGAACAATATCTTGCAGTATGATCTGTATTTCCACATGTTGATACCCGACATAATACAGAGAAAGCCTTGTGGTAAATTTGATTTACAGTAGCACATACTGTATGTCTCGTAGTTAAAACCCCCTTTTTTAATGTAATAGATGATTGACAGGTGAGTAAGTGGTTCTTCACTGCTGTTAAGAGCGTGTCAATGATTAACGTACATCCGATAAGGGTTTAAGTAATAAAATCACAAAATGTTTTGTACTACGTTTTTTATATCCCACTGTGCATTTAAATTTTTTTATGTAAACAGGCACCAGAAAGATATTTTAACCCCTGCTTTTTTTTTTTTACATTTCTACATTATTGAAAATATCAAGTAAAGCTTTATTTTCCACATTAAGCAGGCAAAGTTTCACAGATGACACTTTTAATAGCTTCTGTATTTACTCACTTGCGATCATATCACCCAAAACGAATCTTAATACCAGGTGTAAACTGGGTCTTTTGGCCTGGTTCCTCACAGTGCAGCAGGACCTGTGGATTCCTGTTGTAAAGGGGCGGGTGGGGTGTCTGCAGGATGTATGGAGTTCTGCCAGGCCAGGCTGTATCACGCTGGGATGATGCTGGCTGGCTTTCCCATGGAACATGAGCCAGTTGGCAAAGAAATCAAACCCCTCCTTTCCCCAACATCAGTCCTTGGTGGAGAAGGGTGAGACCTCTGCAGCGGGAACAGAAGCTATTAAACAAACTTCATTAGCCGCATTAAGCTTAATTTACACTCAGCTTTATGTCATCTTAAATCATGATTAAGAGGTGTTTTTATGAGAAAGTAAAGCATCTATAATCCAAATCTTACATATGCATATTCCAGTTGAGAAAAAAAAAACATTTATGTGAATACCAGGAATACATAAACATATTGGTAACTACAATATACAATAAGCATTTCACTCCCTGTTTCAAGCACATACACACACACATCTGTAGCTTGTTCCACCCCAGTGCTCCTCGCCTCTCATGCCTATTTGCACACAACAAAAAATCAATGGCTTTTTTCCACTTAATCTCCTGATTAATTTATTGCTTTACTGCATGACTGTGTGTTTGTGTGCGTCTGTGTGTGTGTGACAAACAGCTTTGTGTGTGATACAGATATTATTACACAAACACATTAGTCAGGAGGATGCTGGCTTTTGTAAGTATTGATCGATGGAGGGAGGAAGACGCCTTGCACACATGAGCCATTGGAGGTAAGTGAATGCCAGAAACGACACCTCGAGTGTTTTATTGAAAGAGGTTACCAAAACAAGTCTCACTTTCACAGTAATATTTTTAAAAGCACTTGTTCAGCAACTCAGCGTATAAGTGTCATTTGTTGAATGCATTAAGGTGTAGGTGGTTGGCAAATGCCTTAAAATGATGGTTAAAAAGTTATTTCTTGCTTATAGTGCTTTGTTTTTTTAAGACTATTGAATAACCACCTCATGAGTAAAAAATAAATAAAATGCAATATTGTTTAGAAAAAAAAAATATAAGAGACACATAAATAATGTCCAATCTCCAAGATACAGCTCAGACATCCTGAATCTAATGATGTCTGGATACTTGACGAAGCTTCATGTTTAACGCGAGATAAGTTGGACCCAGCATGTGGCATTTTGATATGCAGGGGTAAAACATAATACCCTGGGGCTTATACTTCACCTCAAGAGCACCTGGCCTTATGGCAGGGCTTTGATGATGCCGTGCACAGACCGTTTTCCAACAAACACAGCGTTACGTGCATTCCTCGATCCGCCCGACACGCAATAACTCAAAATCTGAGACATGTGTTTCCTATCGTAGGTGTCTTCTTTTACTGTTTCCTTCAAGCAGACTGTATTTTATCCTATTAAAATTCACTTGATCAGCAGATTTTAAAAAATTACGATCTAGATTAAACAGAAACTTTGACCTGGCTGTCAGGAATTACAAGCTCTCTCTGCAGAAGGAGATAAATGCTTCGCAGTAGCATTTTTGCCTGGCTCTTAGAATGCAAATCAGGGCCTGAGAGCACCAGGTTTGTAATTGTTCATTAGTAGGGTGGATCAAAGTTGATTTTCAATTCCAGTCACCATTCTGTATGTAAATTTATGTTATGGGTGGTGAGCATGCAAATACCATTTAGAAGCCGCTTTGGTGGCTTTGTAATTTATGAAGCATGTACTGTGCCATTACAGCAATATTATTACATAACTGGATCATTAGAAGACGTCAGGCCTCTGATTTGTTTAGTACCAGTTTTGCCTGCAAGGTTTCAATACCGTTCTCGTTCTACTAGAGTTATTACGGTGTTTATTCATTTATTGTTTTTACGAGGCCACCCTTTAGAGTGTTGTCCATGTTAGGTGAAATTATTCAATTGTTCAGAGCCAAATTAAAACTTATGCAAACTATTTTGTTTGCGTGAGAGAGAGAGTAAGTGCCTCAGGCAGTGAACTTGCAGTGAGGTTACTAACTGGAGGGATATTTGGGGCTGATGAGGTCAGTAGGGTTAAACAGAAGGTCGTGACTTTGACCCTGCTCTCAGACCAGGCAGATCCCAGTTTACTGAGAGGAGAGCATGTGGGGGATGCAAGGCTCACAATGTTAGAGCCACCTCTCTATGTTAGAGAATTACTAATAGACAAAGTGAGAAAGAGCATTTTAGTAATTGATAAAAAATGCCCAGTAGCAAGTAGCTAATTAGATTTGCATGCTATATTCCTAGCCATGTGATAGCTTTAATTTAATTTGTTGTTTGCTGAAAATTCTCCACTACTGTGGGTTGTAAATAATTTCTGACTGTGTCATTAGTGAACAAATCATTCAGCTCTGTTTTGTGAACTGGTTCAGCTGATTCATTGAAAGGATCGGTTTCAAAGAATGATTCTTTCACAAATCAGCCTTAAAGAGAATAATGACTTGAATTTTGTTTTCTTTCCTCACACAAAGTTATGGCTTCAAAAGTGTTGTAGTATAGCTGACAAGTCAAATGGACCCCTTTTATCATACGTTTATGGTGTGGTTTTTTTTTTTTTGGTCTGTGAAATCTTCAGCCCTCGTTTACATTCATCGCATTGAAAATAGTGGCCAGCATATTCTGTAAAATTTCTCATTTTGTGTTCCTCAGAGGAAACAAAGTCACAGGGGTTTAAAACAACATGAGGGCAATTTTCATCTTTGTAGGACTTTATAGACAGGGAGCTATTATGCTGACTACATTTTCATTTTTTTCTTCTTTTTTTTTTGCATGAAATTGTTCTGTGAACTATACTGAAATATATGTTTTTGTTACAGGTGTCTCAACTTAAAAAAAAAAAATCCTTTTAAAAGGTTTGTAAAAAAATGATATAAGATTTTTGAAGAAAGTCTCTTATGCTTACAAAAGCTGCACTTGTTTGATCTAACATTTAATAAAATCCAGTAAAATTGTGAACTGTTGTAATCTAATACATTCAAACATCTAAAAGTATATATTATGTAATACATTTAAAATAAATAGTTTTAAAGCATTTTGTAATAAATAGAAAGATAAGCTTTTGAGTCAATTGAAAGTAATGTCTTTGCTGTCACACCTGATCAATGTATATATTTATATACAGAATTATTATGCATTATTATGTGAGTATACGATACTGTAAGACTTGGATATTTTAGTGAGACTTATATTTCCAGCTTTTAAAGAATTCACATGAACATCTGCGATTTTTGATATATTGAAGAGTGCCTTAAGCATTTTTATCATTCGAACTCAGCACTGAACTGTTCTCGCGTTTTTACTTCCGTCCTTCTGTCTGATTCCCCTGCGTGTGTCTGTCAGATGACACCGGGTGATCGAGTCTCTGTCTGCTGAGGCATGTCAGAAATTAGCGCTGTTCGCCAGAAGCGCCTGTAGTGCTGTCAGGTGAAATTAGAAAAAATGGAAGCACTCATCGTAGCGACAACTTTACAGTGTGCAGGGAGGGGAGGGCACAGGGGTGTTCATTTGAATCGGTTGGCAGGGGTTTAGTGCCTTTCATCGGAGTGGCGGAAAGGCTGTGTGAAGATAAGATGAGCCGCGCGCCACGTCTTTGACACCGATGGATTAGCAGTGATAATGTGATGATAGTAATTGAGCTCGTAATAATTGCTCAATCACAAAGCTCATCCCAAGGGCCTAGTGGCAATATTACAATTCATGTCCCCACACAAGCATTTATGAAACGAGTTACATCATTCAGGGGATTCCATGTGTGTGTTTGTGTTTTCTTTTCTGCGTTTATGGTTAATGGGGGTGATCTATGAGATTGGATGTTATCCAGATTCTTTAATTAAAATTCTGCTTTTGAGGGTGTTTTTGGTCGAACTGAATTTCCCAAGGTTGTTTATCTGAATTGTCTCATTTGATTTTAATTTGAATGTATTTCATTTTAGCTAACTTGTATTCACACACTTATTCATCTGTCTGAAGCCCTTTCATCGTTGGATAATCAACTAAATTGTTTCAAACATAAACTATTAGCAATTGTTCTTAATTGTGCCAGGAGCAAGATACAGGACTTCCTTGTGTTCATCTGTCTGATGTGATAAAAGAGAGTTGACAAGGCCACCTTCTTACTGTCAGAATTTTCTCTGAGAATCCAACACAAAACCCCAAGTTGCTGAAAAAAGAAAGCGAGGGAGAGAAAGAAAGAAAAAAACAGCTGAGGGTGTAAATAATTCATGCAGACAATATGACTTTTTTATGTAAATTTGGTGCATTAACCCTCTATTAGAATGATGGACGACAGATATGGGTGATGTTTCCTTGGTAAGAGCTAATGGATGACCATCATAAATTCACTGCACATTTTATTGTGTTGCCAGGGAAATTGTGCCTGCAGGCAATGTTGTTTACTTTTATGTAGAAAAAAAAATCCCGCCTGTCTTCAAAAGGGAGAGAGGGAAGTGAGGGAATAATGGGCCATCGGCCAGTGCCTTGTTATGCACCTTTAGCCACATTTGTAGTGAACGTTCCTATACTCTTCCTCATCCTCCTCTACCTCCACCATGAGGTCACCACCAGATTAGTGATAGGCATTCATTCATATATGCGTGCTCTCTCTTTCCATTTTTTCTGTTCACATATTTTGTTTTCACTTTTAGAATAGTTCTCCCACAAATGAAAATTCTGTCTTGTTGTACTTGACCCCGGTATTTAACAACCGTTTCAAACCTGTATGACTTTCTCCATGAAACAACAACATATATTTTTTGTGTAATAAGAGTGAACTGGGTGCTGTCAAGCTTCAGAACTTTTTTTTTTCAGTCATGGGAAATATTCCAAGTCTCCTAAAGCTATACAATATCTTTGTGTGATGAGCAGACTAAAATTTAAGCCACTCAGGTTCATTAGAATTAGCCATGTCAGATACACAAAAATACTCAGGAACTGCTACAGTAACAATGAAATAGCAATTGACACATTTAAACATTATTAATGAAACATTCAAGTAGAAAACTATAGTAAAGTATACTTTAACAGAAAAAAAGTATTTGCAACTTTACATATTACTTTTTAATTATAATTTTATTGATCACACAATTATTTAGATTGAATTACCTGATTCAGTTTAGAATCTAAATGTTCAATCTTTAATTTGGAATGATCAAAATCTACTGGATTTGAGTAAATTGCAGTAAATAATATGCTTTATGATTAGTCTGTCTTCACATAAAATTATCATATGGCTTCAAAAGATTTGAAATAAAGAGCATGAGTTATATTTTATGATATTTCATGTTTTCTAAAAGCATTTCTTTTAGCATGCTAGCCCTGTCCTTTTGTGTTACACGGAAGATAGACAGGTGAGTAAATGATATTCATTTTTGGGTGAACTATCCCTTTAAGACCGTCTTTGTCTTTTCCTTAGTGTGTTCTGTGAAGGA
Source organism: Enteromius viviparus (assembly GCA_032353835.1). NCBI lineage: Eukaryota > Metazoa > Chordata > Actinopteri > Cypriniformes > Cyprinidae > Enteromius > Enteromius viviparus. The sequence continues at coordinate 7,742,564 of JAUCNO010000236.1, read as the reverse complement.
CCACTTGCTTAACTTTCCCTAATGGGCTCTGAGTTTTGTCAGGAAGCCTCTGTGCAGTCTGTGATAGGCAGTCTGTGTATTTCTCTAAGAAAGAGAATAGGAAAACGCGAGTGAGCACAGAGGTGAAGCAGATGGTTGGGTGCAGCTGTTCAACAATAGACAGACTGGTGAAGCACCTCTGGATGCAGCCGAGCATCAGTGCCACATCTGGGCTTTAGTCACACCACAGTCTTTAATGGAGAACCGAGACTCACATACCCATTTATATTTAAAGCTCCCAAATACACATCTGTGGAACACAGCGGGAGACAACAACATTGTGACTAGTGCGCTTCATAGAACTGTTATCCTTTGTTTACTGTGAGACTTATTTACATGCACACAGAGGTCAGATACAAGATGGTTTTGGGTTGGAATCCCAGGCTGGCGTCCTGTCTCTCTCCTCTTCACACCCGCGGGGCTGCAAATAGGTTGGCTAAATGGTGGAGGCAGAAGCCATACACACTGTCCTCGATGAGGGCGTCTGCTAAACATATAGATGATAATTACCAGCACAGCTGTCTGGTGCCATGTGTTGTAATAGGTCTCGGCTCACTGCTTGGTCCTCAGAGAGTCATCACCATGCGTTCCTAATTTCTCAATTTGTCCATGGCTTTCTACTCCATTTTACTCCAGTCAGCCTTGCTCTTTCTGTGGATGCTTTACTTTTCATATTAGTTGTAATTTTTGTTGCCAAGAGTTTTGAGAATGCAGGTGCCTACAAGAAAGTTTTAGAGTTATTTTCTATTAGGACAGTGTTAACTGCTTTTAAACAGTATTTATTATAGAAACTGCTATACAAATCTCCTAGAGTTTATAGTGAATAAGATTTTGTTATTATTTACCACATATATTTAAGATTTTAAACATTAACCATGTAAAGATATATATATATATATATATATATATATATATATATATATTTATTTACATAATATTGTGCCTTTTTCACACAGCATAAACAGGTCTTTATGCTCTAATATTTATATTTATTTACACTACATTTTAAATGACTGATGGTTTTCAAAGAAATTAATACTTTTACTCAACAAAGATGTATTAAATTGATCAAAAGTGAAAACTCGCAGTTTCCACAAAATGAATTGTTATTAATTGCTGCTGAAAAGTCAACTTTGCATTTCACAGAAATAAATTACATTTATATAATTATTAAAATAGAAAATGACTTTTTTTAATCTGTCATGTTTACACTATTACTATTTTATTGTATTTTTTAACAAGCCTTGGTAAGCATTGGTAAGAGATTTTATTACAAATAAAATAAATAAATAAATAAATAATTCTAGAACCCAAATGTATGCAGTGCCTTTAAAGAGGGTCCTTGCAAGGGAATCGTTAAGTTGAAAACCCCTGATCTATGTGCCTCTGCTTCTCCTAAACTTGATGTTTTTTTTTTATTTATTGCACAGAACATGTATAAATGAAATCAGGTGATCCGTGAAAATCAGTTTGTTTATCTGCTAAAACACTCCAACCAATTATTTTCTGTTTGCTAGATACAATGTACATACAAAATCCTATGCTGCTTTAGTAATATGTTTTTTTTTTAACTGAGGCTGATGTCTCCAGGTGTTTAAAACTGTGTGTTTGTCAGCTTCATTCTGTGTCCTTTAGTAGTTCTGGTGGTCTCAGAGGGACCAGGCCCAGGGGCCTCTCTCCATCTGGGGAACTGTTTCCTGGAAAAAACACTAGTCTGGCGAGGTGCCGTTCTGCTGTTTCTTGACCACTTCAGGCATGTTTATATACTCTGGCAAACTTACGCTGGTGAGAGAGTTCAGGTGTGCCCAAGAGAGCACTAGATCGAGAGAGCAGTAGTAGAATCTCAACATCCTGTATTTACTTGCCCTGTAGCATTCACATGCAGCAAATGCACAGAACTGTGCCTGTAGTTATCATGAGTATTTCATTTGGACTAATTATTGGGTCCAATTAGAGGCTGATGTGCTGTGGTGAAATGTTATCTTTCTATCAAAAGAGGCTCTGGAGGGGTTGAAGTTTCACGTGGTTAACATTCAATGTAGAAATACATCATTAATGGCATAGAAAGCAGCTGATAGATATTTCCTGGCAGCCTCAGATTTATTGGAGTACCTATATAGAATTTTAGGTACTCCAAAAAGTAGGTTTTTATTCAGAAGAGGCTCCACTGAAAAAATATCTACCAAACTGAGCACCCTGCTAAAATACTGAGACATATTCCTACTTATTTTACACCTGCCACTGACACTACACCAATACTTTGTCTATTCTTTGGAACCAAACCAGTGTTCATCTATTATGAACCAGTGACTCGTAAACCAGACTACTAGAGGATAGTGAATGGCTTTGAATAATTTTTCAATAATATTGATATTATAGTAGTTATCTTAAATTATTAATCGCAATTAATTGCATTCAAAATAAAAGTTTATGTTTGCATAATACATGTGTGTGTATAGTGTATATTTATTATGTATATGGGCGATTCTTAGACTACGGGCACTTTTATGTCCTTTGATCATGTTTTGCAAAAAAAAAACAAAAAGGGAAATTTCGCACTTTCATAGTTATCTTTACAATAAAAGTGCTCTAATTTTTTTTTACCAGTATTCTACGATGACTTTTTCACCTTTTTCAACCTCGTTATATATGCAAATACTGCTGTTTTGTT
>JAUCNO010000236.1:7728164-7739754 GCA_032353835.1 Enteromius viviparus | reverse complement strand
TTCTATATTTACTGAAATTCAAAAGTCCACAAGTTCACAAGGCCAAAAGTGCCCGTAGTTGAAGAATCGCCCATATATAAATACACACTCATACATTGTGTGTGTATTTATATATATATATATATTATATATATATATACCTTTTTTTTACATGTATTTATTTATTTCTTCAATATATACATGCATGCATATACATGCATGTGTATACATAATAAATATACACAGTACACACACATTATGAACCTTTATTTTAGAAGCGATTAATCTCGATTACTCGTTTCACAGCACTATGTTATATTGTGTTAATGTGAAACTTGTAACAAAATATTTGAAGGTTACTTTATGCAAATTAATGTTATATAATTAGTTAAATAATATATGTAATATGAATTAATATTTTATATGATATGCCTGTCAGCATTCTTAAACTAAAAAAAACTTTTTTTTAAGTATATTGTCAATAAAGCAGTTCTTCTAATAAATGTTAAATTCATGTTGTATTACTGTATTTACATTACATCTAAATTCAGTTCCCTTTCAGTCAGTCACTATGACGTTACGTCATGGGATCCCATCTGGGTGACAATCAGGAATAATCAGCCAGGCAAATAAGTCCTTCCAAAGTCCCGTGGAGCTTCTAAAAGATGGCACCAGTTCATCCCATGGCAAATCTAATCTCCTTTGGTGCCCCGGAAGAGGATGAGATGTCTTTCGCTGCATCAGAGCGAAAGATGTCAATATCAATATCGTCAATATCAGCCAAAGAGGAAACCAAGCAGCCCCCCACCTCTGGCTGTTAGAAAGATTCTTAGGCGAAGCTGGTGGCCATGCTCCTCCGGGCAGCCAAAAGGCAATGGCCCTGAGGTGAATCCCCCACCGACCCCAGAATGCTTGAGGCTGGACAATTGGTTTCTGGGCTTCGGAGTGTGACTCCCAGCCATGCTCGGCCCCAGTACCTTTCTTCCCGTAGGTTTATAAGGAGCTCACCAAATCATGGTTGAGCTCCTCCCTCCTTACTATACTCGATGGTGGAGCGGCCAGGAGGTACGCGGAGATCCCCCAGGCAGAGCGTGCAGTCCAGGAGCACCATCTCTGGCTGAACCTGGTGCAGATGGGTGACGCCGACAAAGTGTGCTTTCTTGACGCACTCATCTCCCAGGAGCAGCCTCTTCGGCGACACTGTCGAGAATTTTGCCTAGCGGTTCTTGGCAGTCAAGAAACAGACTGAGGCCTCTCTATCGTTCAACAATGGGATTGGTTTGCAGCCATCAACCTAAAGAAAGTCTCGATTTTAACCTTGACACAGACCATTTCTTCGGTTTGCTTTCTAGGGTCAGGCGTATCAGTACAACTTCCTCCCTTTTGAGTTAGCCCTGTCTCCCTGCACCTTTACAAAGGTGGCGGAGGGTGCCCTGACTACGCTTTGGGTAAAGGGTGTCCAAATTCTCAACGACTGGCTAATTTTAGCCCACTCGAAGGATCGGTTGTGCGCACACAGGGACATGGTGCTTAGGCATTTTAGCCTATTGGTGCTTCAGGTCAACCGGGAAAAGAGCAAGCTCTGCCCTGTGCAGACTATCTCTTTTATCGGCATGAAGCTGGACTCAGTACTTCTCACAGACGAACAGACACGATCATTGCTGAACTGTCTTGAGGCCTTCCGGCACAAGACAGCAGTCCCTCTAAAATTCTTTCAGAGGCTCCTGGGCCATATGGCAGCCAGAGTTTGCCGCTTGGTATGTTACATATGAAACCGCTTCAGCATTGGTTGTGCGGCCAGGTCCCGAGATGGGCATGGTGCTATGTCTCACTCCGGATAGGCCCCCGACTGCAGTGGCATATTAATTGCCTCGAGTTGTTGGCCGAACTGCTTGCCCTAAACCAGTTTCAGCCGATGTTGCAGGGCAGGCATGTGCTGGTCCGGACAGACAACGTAGTGTCTATGGTGTACATCGACCATCAGGGTGGTGTTTGTTCCCGTCGTCTGTCCAACTCTTCTCAACCATCTTCTCCTCTGGAGTCATTTGTAGTTGAAATCACCGCAAGCCATTCCCATTCCAGGGGACCTGAATAATGCAGCCGATGCATTTTCACGACAGCTCACTTTACCCAGAGAATGGAGACTGATCTATGAACCCAACCAGGCCACACCTGATCCCTTCTTGGGAGCTCCTTTCGAGCCGCTTGATGCAGTTGAGCTGAAGTTTTTGTCTGCTCGCTCTCGCTTCCATAAAGAGGATGGGAGACCTGCACGCATTCTCAGTCAGGGATTTGTGCCTTGAATTTGGTCTGGCCTACTTTCATGTTATCCTGAGACCCAGACCTGGTTATGTGCCCAAAGTTAGTCTGTATAGCAGATATCTGCAGAGCTGCAGGATGGGCGACACCCAATACCTTTGCTAGATTCTACAATCTTCGTGTAGATCCTGTGTCCTCCTGTGTTTTGGGTTATATCAGGTAATTCCAGGAGGCCGGGCGGGTGTCGGCTTGCAGCGCCATTCCAATGGATCCTAGCACTTTCTTCCAGTGTTTCCAAATGGTTACATCTGGATCCTCCGTCGCCTCACAGTTCTTGCTTACGTTTGAGTTTCCATTTGGAATGACATGCTGTCCAGTCGAAGCCTGTCAGCATTTGGGCCTCCTACGTGAAGCAGTACAGGTTGTAGTGCTTTTTATAGGGACCCCATGACGTCAGTCAATGACGTAACCTAATAGTGACGGACTGAAAGGGAATGTCTCGGTTACATATGAAGGAGGACATCCCTCTTGCCACATGGTCGATCTGCACTGGGGAGTTGGTTGCGATTAGCTCCTGAGCAGAAACCTAATGGTGGTTTGCACGCCACGATCTTATATACACATATGTACAGGGGAGTGGCTAGGAATGCAAAAACCACTGGCCAATTCTCATTGGCTTTTTCTCCAAAGAGTTGATTGGTCTGCCAGGCAGGATCCCATGACGTCAGTCAATGATGTAACGTCTCTGTTGCCTCCTTGAGGGAACGAGGGTTACATACTGTATGTAATCGTGACGTTTAAAGTCTTCAGTAATGAGCATACTTCATCTAAAAAATGCTGCTCTCGCCAGTGCACTCGCCTGCCGCTGTCAAACATTGCTCAGCGTGAGCGGTGTTTAATGCCCAGTAATTCTAATATTAATCATCTTACTATTAATTAAACCGGTTAAGTGCTAGTTGTGGTTTTATTAGTAGTGCCATTTGGATGTTGAAGTGACACTCCTAATGGGGCTGCACTTTAAAAAAAAAAAGAGGCATAATTGGCTTTGGCAATTCCATTTACTCAGGCGGCCACTTGCCCATCCCTCCTCCATCTATAATTCATCTAATTACTGATATTGTGGTGCGTGTCACTCTCAATTTAGGAGACAAACATGATTATTTAATATTAATAATGTCCAAAACATATGCATTTTCTCTCTTCCAGCATTCTCCTTTTAAATTTTTAATGATTTCTTAACACAACGGGTGAGAGCAATTCCAAATAGAACAACAAAAGAGCCCTCTTGTAGATGACCTTTTCCGGCCTGTATTAGCAACACGTCAACTAACAATCAAGACAAAAGCCCAGCACAAGCAGATGGCATTGCCTGTGTTATTAATGAACGTTCAAAGTTAAAAGCATGCTAGCCTTTAGCGAAAAGTGGGTGGAATTGCAGGGTCTGGACGTTCAGTGGAATTCACCCTGCAGCTCATAAGGAGCTCAGTGCTAGTCGTAGATGCTGTAGAGTTAAAGTAGAGGAGATGCTGCGATGCTGTAGATTATGTGGGGCAGTAAAACACAGACAAACTCCCGAGAACATGCGGGAGGTAAATGAAGTCCCAGGGGTGTTATATTCTCCAGCTCCAACTGATACATTTGTTTAATTCTCATCCGACAGTCAGCCCGTGCTGGCCCTCACATGTGTGGGGAGTGTGTGAGAGCGATAAAGGAAGGAGGAAGAAAAGAAATGAGAGCGAGGTATGCAAGTATTATTATGAGTATGTGCCGCAGGCTGGATGTCATTGTTTTTTCTTAAGGATAAGTGTCAGTGGCTGTTGTAAACCCTCGTGGATTTACTGTATATGTAGACGCTGCACAAGGCATATTGTATATTGGCTATATGTGCAGTGAGTAATTTAATAGCTAAATGAACAAAAGCCACCGAGCATTATGAGGGGCTTCTGAATGGAAGAATGATCTCGCTCTGCTCACTTTCTTTCCATCATACAGTATATTGTGCCCACATTTTTTTTGCTCTCTCATGTATCTGGCTCAAACACAGATAAAGCTAACCGAGTAGAAAGCAGCTACATGACTCAGTAAATACAGCAAAAATGCAAGTGTCTGACTGTACTATAGATTTACATTGTATAGACAAAATGCAAAAAATATCCAAATATGGACCAATTCCCTGTTTAATAGTGGCTTGTTAGCATCACTATTATTAGCATATTCACAGTTTATTAATTTTTATAAAGTACGTATTCCGTATGACCATATTCCGTATGACCATATTCTACGTCCCTAATATCCAATATCCAAATTTAACAACTAGCGTTAAACTAATAATAAGCAATAATAAGCAGCAAATTATAATATTATAATTGTAAGTATTGGGGAATAATTAATATTTTTATTTAACAGAGTGCATTAATTGAGCAAAAGTTTATTTTTTAAACTAATGCTGTTTTTTTGAGTTTTCTACTCACCAAAGAAAGCTGGACAACAGCATGGTTCCCACAACAACAACAAAATCACATCCATTTTCAACTGTGATAATGTCAAGAAAAAAAGTAAAACCACTGTCAAAGCTCCTTTATAGTATTAAATGAGGAAATAGTGTGTTGAAATAGAGTGTCTTTCTCCCTCTGGACAGACAAGTCCAGTTTAAATCTAGGCTGCAGCAGAGTCAAATTGTGCAGAGGACTTCTTGGGTTCCTGTGGTTTAAACAGCATAATAGAATGATTTCTGAAGACCTAAAAATTCACCATTGCCATCACAGAAATAAATAACTTTTTAAAATAGCAAACAGCGATTATAGTGAAAAAATAATTATATCAGTAGTTGTCTTTTATATACAAATGAAATATTTTAAATCATTTTAGATTATATAATTTTGGGTATATTTACCTACTAGTGCATGAACTGTACATCTAAATGACAAATGTAATGATGTTTGTGATTCTGAATCAGAATGCATAAGTGGGTTGTCATTGCGAATATTCTGGCTAAACATTCCCCCTTATCACATTGCATAAGAGGAAACATGCAAGAATATCTTAATTCAAGGCATGCACTAAAATCTTTTTTTTTTCTTGACTGCTTTCTTTTTAGCTCCATCTAAGACAGCACATGACTGATTTTGTTTGTATGAATGTGTGATGGATGTGAAATATCCATCTTTAGAAACATTTCTTCGCTCAGGCCTGTGTACTGTGGTTTAAAGAGGTAGTGAAAAAATCCACTGGGCTGTTTGGTTCAGTAGCTCGTAAGAGCCTTACCCTTCGATCTTTTCTTTTCTCGTGCCGGGGCTGGCTCGGTGCTCCCAGCAGAACACTATAAGCTGGTATGGTGTGGTTCAACAGGTGCAGAGCTCTCTCGCCTGATCCTCTGCTGCAGGGCAGAGACAAAACATGTAGCACCTAAAATTAGTCTCTCCGGGAAGATGAGTTAAGGTTCTCCTTTTCACACCTTTACCTGGTAGGTGGATCCATCCTGGTTTGAAGACTACAGGAGCTGTCATTGCAAATACGCATGTCATTGAGGCAAGACGTTAATTGCCTTCGTGGGGTGGCGCGATGCATGCTCAGGTGTGTGTAGTCTAGCCGCAGCTGCGCAAATGAGATTTGGATATTCGCCGACTGTGTCTCCTTGCTAGAGATAATTGACCTGCAGGGTCTGCCTCTGAGCTGCCCGCCCCCCTCTCCTCTGCAGTCCTTGACAGTCTGGGACCCTCTGATTGGTCGGTAGTCAGCATTAAATGGCAGCCCTCTGACCCAAGCCCCCCGTTCCCCCACCCTTTCTCTTCCTCAGCTCCTTCACAAGGACATACAGGAGCTGAGGTGGTCAAACCAGCGGCGTTCTTTTGCTCTTCTGCATGGCCCCCCACACCTATAAAACACACACACATATGCTTGTACACCTACTGCTTAGTCATTTGTTTCTGTTGTCACCCATCCAGGTCTTAATTAGCTGAGAACATCTTGTTTGGACTCGTGTCCGTGTACCAGCTACAGCAGATACCGCTGTTCAAACCTTTTAGTTGATGTTTGATTAATGAAATTTTAGACCCTTCCTGTGTGAATGTGTGATTTCTGTGCAACTTGTGTCATCTTGCAGAATTTTACATTCATTGATTGGACAAGCAAGTAGTCCTGCCCCAAACTTGTGCTATTAGTTCAGCTACTGAATACATAAAAAAAAAAATGAAAAAGTTTCATCAACTACACTTTTGGACCTTTCAGAGACACTTTTTTCATTCTCTCTTTAAATTGTATTGTCTAACAATATCAGTACCCCTTGTTTTCTGTAACTGGTTTAGAATAGGGATCATATGTTAACTGTAAGTTAACCAGGAGTTTTCCCAGAATAAACAACTTTGCTGCTTATTAATACTAAGGTAGTGTTTAAGTTTAGGTACGGGGCAGGATTAAGAGGTATAAAATATGGTAATGTAGAGTAAGGCATCTTATGTGCAATTAGTACAAATAAACAGCTAATAGTCTAGTAACATGCATACTAATAAGCAACTTATTAATATCAATAATTAATCCTTAAAATAAAATTTTATTTAGAAAATAATAAAAATTCCCTCACAGGGTCTTTTCCATGATGTATTGTGTTTTATACCAGTCTGTCGTGCAAATGACAATAACGCAAACTGCATTTTGGAATCAAACTAATAATAACTTTTATGCATCCTAAATTCTTTTTGATAAATGAAATAATAGTTTCTCCGATATTTATCAAAATGTCGTATTGTATAGATTTACAGCTTGATAGGAAATGATAATAATATCTCATATTTCATTTTGAGCTCTTCAGTGATGCTTTTGTCTCTTTTGGTAAATAAGTACACTTTTAATTGATTTTAAAAAATTATTATTTGGTCTGGTGGAAATCATTAATTAATTAATTAGATTAATCATGTATTTAAAATGTATTTATTCCTATGTTTAGGATGGATTTCCTGGGTATGAGACAAAGGTAAAATAATTAAATCTTGAAAGGCAAGGTGCAGTATTTTATAACAATAAAAATTTGAACGAACACCCAATTTTAGCTTAATTTAGCTTTGGTATTAATGAAAACATTACTGTCATATACTGTTGAATGATCTTTTATTATTCAGTGTCCTAAAAGTATTTATTTAATTCAACAAAAATGAAATTCTATTCCTAGACCTACAGTAGAAGGGACTCTGAGGATGCCACAACGCCGCTGAATACCTCCTGGTATTGTGGTAGGTGGAACCCTGGAGAAAAGCACAACAGTAGGAGGTTAGAGTCGTGCGGTTAAGTCTGCATCCTTAAAGTACAAATTGATTACATATATGTATATGCCTTTTGGGCTCTGCAAGCACAGCATTCATGTGTGCTGTTTGTGTGGGTGATGTGTAACCAGATCAGTCTCTGTCGTAGAGCCCTTCTGTTTTGCGGAGAGCTGTGCTTGTACAGGAGGGGGAGCGCTTAGTGTGTTTCATGGTTAATTCTGTGTCAGTTAGTTGACTGCTACCTTCCCTCCAGCTAAAAGTGCACAGTGAAACACAAGCCCAAAGAAATCCTCTGGCTTTGACAGCCGAGCTGTTCAATCATTTATCTGTAGGCCTGGGGCCATGAATCAGTGTCAACAAACATTCCATTGAAATCATATCAAGCCTGCTCTGTTCTGCTGTTTCTTTCTTTCACACTCTCGTGCTCCTTTCTTTCCCTCTCCTGCTGTCTCCCTATCCCTTTTTCCTCTTTTTATCACCACAAGGCCCCTGTGTGATGGAGCTATATGTTTTCTTTTGTTTGACATGGGCCGACTCATTACCAGCTCCACTGAGAGCCTGCACTTTGTTGATTTCTTTTATTTCGTTTGGGTCTTGGTTGCATTTTGACCTGTTGACAAGCCTGGACCTCACTTTAAAACGCAAGGCACATTGTCATAAGGTGATTCCACATTTCTAAATGTACTGTGGTGTTCACATATCAAACGTTTGATTCTGTTATTGTACAACTGTAAAACTATTTGTAGAAATACCTTTGATAGCCTTTAATTTATGCTTTCTTTAAGCCTTAACAATTAAATGACTGAAGCAGAATAGATACAAAACTATATATTTATAGTTACCTAGTTATTGCATAGTTATAATCTACTTAAATATTGCTATTTTAGAAAGAATGAAGTGTTGTCGTTTTTTATGTTAATGCGTGAATTTGAATTATGTTACAATTTCAATTAATTGTTTTCTATTTTAATATATATTTAAAAAGTGATTTAATTATGAATTTTCAGCAGCCCTTTCTATCAGCCCTTTCAAATTATCCTTTAGAAGTAGGATTCTTCAGAGTACAATTAGAATTCAGAGGTAGATTTTAACAATGCAAAACTCTTGAATGAAAGCATCCTTGCTAACCCCAAACTTCTGAGAAGTATTGTCTATAAATGTTTGAATGTCTGGTTTAATTTTCAACTAAATTTAATGTTGTTACACAAACTTACATGCCATTTTAGGAATATGAATATGACACAGATAAAAATGCAAAACTGAATGCTTTACATTTCACTGTTCTCTTCTTCTTCGTTGATTTATACCAGCTTTTTCTGGAGGGCCTTTATATGCTGATTTGGAGGGTTTTAAGCAGGTGAAGTGGACAGAGGCCAATGTGTTTTTTTGGCACTTCCTGCGATTGAGGCAATAAAGAAGAAGCCGAATCAGAGGATTTCACTCTTCCTGTACGCCTCCCTCACTGTATGTATCCTCAGAATCACCGTGGACCCCAGAGAGAGCCAGACCACTAGAGTGTGGAAGTGAGGGGAAAAAATAAACGAATACAGCGAGCTTAATTATTAAAAACACCCTAAACTGATCCCTCCCATTTTTCTCTTGAAGAGTGGAGCGTATCCTCACCGGACCTTTGGTTCAGGGCTCAGCTCTCTTTTGCTCTGTTTATGTTTACATCCCCTCAGGTGGTGAAGGCAATTCTTTGCCTCATGGATCCAACATATCAATTTGTCTCTGTGCGGTTGGGCCTACCTCTGCTGGGATTGCTATGCAGCTCAGAGCCAATAACTTTGATCATGCAAAGTCAGATTGTTGATGGGCAGCGTCTCCTACAAAGCTCAATTCCTTGTGTACCCACTGCTCTCACAGTGAAGGCATCAAAACAAAGTTGGCTTTACAAAACGAGAGATGAAACAGATACTAAGTGCATTGGGCTTTTAGTTCTTTTAGTTCCTCTGAAGAAGGAGCTGTAAAGTGCTTGCCAGATTGAGGGATGCTTGAATCCAAAAGCCTAGTTCTTACTTTCCCTCCATGTCTCCTTTTCCCTCAGTCTTTTTCTCAGTTTCCTATCCCACCCATTCAGTCTTTTAGTGTCTGTGATATGGCCCGCAACGCTTGGTACAAATGAAATCTATTGTCCAGTAGCTTTCAGGTAAAGGCGAAGCTTCAAAGGGATGTCTGAATTATCGTCCTCCTCCTCCTGCATTGAGCTGCCTCTCTCTCAGACAGTCACTCGTACCACTTCTCCCGCTTGCCATAGAGCCGCACTTTCCACTTTTCTGGATGCTCTGAGAAAAGAACATCATGTCCTGAAGGCTTCATAAAGACTGGGCCTTCTAAGAATATCTGATAACTGACAGTTCTGTAAACTGCTTCAGGGCATAGTAGTATTAGTGGCATATTCTGCATATCTGATTCTGCTGATCTGATTTCCTGGTTAATAGTGACATGATCGGTCATGGTCAGTACAGCTTATTTTTTTTAGTTTTAGAGTAATTATTGTGTTATTTCTGCTTTCTGACCCAGCAAATTAAATCAAAACTTCGAATGTGGCAATAAAAAATGCAGTTTGCATTTTAAAAAACCTCTGATAAACTACTTGTACAGTATCTTGCATCTGAGTCCTTCTAAGAAACCTGTGTACACATAACACACAGACCATTAAACAATGATTTTTGGAAGGTTTGACGTGGGTCATGAATTAACAGTGAGCTCTGTGCCTGTGCCAATTGGCAAAGAACCCTTAACAAATTTCTGACCCATGCTGGAATAATGCCCAGTAGAAAATCAAAGCCCACCTCTAGATCATGCATTTAAAGTTTATTTTTTAATATTTCAGTACTTGAATTAATCAGAGCGCTGCTCTGCACTTATAGCAAGACCTCCATTTATTTATTGTGCATTGATGCAGGCTGCAATTGCTGTGATGTATTGCAGATGCATACAGTTTGACGTACTAAGCTACTGAAAAAGGCAAAAAAAGTACTACTTAAGATTTTATAAACCTTGCCAACGTTTGCAAAACAGAGTGATTTAAATAAATTCAATCAGTGAAAATTTTATCTGAACAGGACAAGATTTTGCTTGTCCTTTCTCAGTATTTCTTAACTTTAAAATCTAAAACCATATTGTATTTCCTTTATGAAATTCTCATAGAAATGTCTATGTTAAGTGTTTGTGAACATGGTAACGGAGAGCTGCTCACACAGATGGCTCCCAAGACAGCCTTTCAATTACTGCAACAGTTTAAATGTCCGCGTCTGATTGGAATGTGTTGGGAATAGGCACAAAAGGCCCTGTGTGGAACGGCTCCAAGTCATTGCCACTCACTCTGTCAGTCTGGATGCTCTCCAAGGTTATTTCATCGATGGCTGCTGCGTCTTCCAATTCCCTCGACCCCTGATAGTACACAATACACTTTCTCCTTCTCTTTCTTTTTCCCCTCAAACACACACACAATCACTGATAAAGTAAACCACCCTCCTAATCCTGTATTACTTTGATTTATGTGTTGTTTATTTTCTCAAAGCAATTAAATCACTCATCAAATTACTGGTGTGGAGTTAATATAATTAATTTTGCCACTTTGTGATTTCAGCTCTGATGTATTGTGTGAAACACATAAATTGCATGTGGGGTCAGATGGATGTAGAAAATACACTTGTTGTGACACATAGTATAGTATAGTTAGGAACCATGATGGCATTGCTTTTAGAGCATCAGGTCAGTTTTTTACATCACAGGCTTGTTGACATGTCGGCAAAAGGATATCATGTTGAGGTTTTATGCTTTTTGTGAAATGTCCAGTGAAATGTTCGAAGTATGCACTTTTACAAGCTGTTTGGACTGAAATTTGTGTGTACACATCCACCCTACAATGATAAAGATCCACCCAGTAGTTTCCTTTTAATTTAATAAAAATAATTTGCCCCTTCTAAAATCGAGCCATTCTCAAATGCTTGTCGTTGTGGCGTCACACAGACAGTGGCCACTCCCACAATAGATGATTGATATTGGCTAGTTCAGGGGCGGACTGGGGCAAAAAAGTGGCCCGGGAATTTAGTACCTGACTGGCCCACTCAAGAGCCGAGGAGGCAGAT
>JAUCNO010000236.1:7692396-7722133 GCA_032353835.1 Enteromius viviparus | reverse complement strand
TCCGATCTTATATATAATATGCACATTTGTGTGTGCACTTGGTATTTATCACCTTATGGGGACCATTGTCCCCACAAAGATACCAGTAAATTTTTACCTTGTGTGGATTTCTTAGGTCCCCATGAGGAAACAAGCTTATAAATCACACAGAATGAAGTTTTTTGAAAATCTAAAAGTGCACACAGTTTCCTGTAAGTGGTAGGTTTAGGTGTAGGGTCAGTGTAGGACAATATCACATACAGTCTGTACAGTAGAAAAACCATTATGGCAATGGAATGTCCCCATAAAACATGTAAACCCAACATGTGTATGTTGCAAAAGTGCTATTTTGAAAAAACGCCACATTGAAATTAGATTAATAAATAACATTTTAGATATAGTCAAATAGAAAAGGTAGAAATTGTAGTAATATTTCTTAGTGTTACTTTCATTGTTTTTATTTTATTTCTTAATCAAATAAATTCAGCCATCATGTGCACAGAAACTATATAAAAGTAGTGTAAATCAAACAACTAAAAAATTAGGTATTTTACTGATCATGGTGAGTGTATAAGAGACTCAACAATATTCAAGGAAAATACATCACCTTGTAGACGTAAAAACTTTGAATCAAAAGTCTCTTCCATCTTAATTGCAACTATGATTCTACATCAAATCTCAAGTCACTCTCTCAGTGTAAGTGTGACTCAAGTCCGGGTGTCTTCTGTCAGAAGGCGGTTGGTACAAGAGAGAAGAGTGTATGTATGTATGTAAGGACAATAAAGTGATAGAGATGTGCCTGGTTCGAGAGTGTAAGAGAGAGAGCACTGCCTCCGGCTACCATTATGTCTTCAGTTTGTCTGTAGAAGTATGGGTCAGTGTGTGTGAGAGGGAGTTTGTGTCTGTTTGCTGTGGTTAGTGTGTGTGTGTGTGTGTGTGTGTGTGTGTTGGAGGACAGGGGTTGTTCTCATTATCATGTGGTGTGTGTGATTAGCAGGCTAGCTGCTGCAGTAGGCAGGCTGCATCGTTTACCATGCTGTCAACACTACAGCCTTCCACCAAGCCCTGCTATTACTCACCATACAACACACACACACACACCCAGACGTGCTCGCTACATGTGTGGGTGTGCATGACCAAGACAAAATGCAGCAGAACTGTACGAGAGCATTCATATACATAATTTGCATAGTATCGAACTCAAATCAAATCAACGCATAGATAATTGAGAGTGATGGCGAAAGAAAAAACTTTTCTTTTTTTTTTTGCACATATCCTTGTATGATACTGAGATGAATCAACCGCAAAAGCCAGATTAACACACGCGTCAGTTGAACCGTAAATGCGTACAGTATGAATAAGGAGAGAGATTTCTGTGAACCACACACATGAGTCTGAAAAGCAAATCAACAAAGCCTGTCACAAAAGCATGGGCGGTTGGTGGCGGCCTGAAATGATTCTTCTGCATTTAAGTGTGTTAAAAAATCGGAATCTTTTTAATTGCCAAAAAAAAAAGGTCGATGAGTTCCTTAGTAAAACAAGTTGGGTAATTTAGAAAAACTCAAAAAATAAGTGTCACAATCAGAGATGCCTTCTCTTTAAAAACGCTTCCCCACCCCAAAGATGGAAAGAAAAGAGCATGAGAGAGAAAAAGCGCATCTAAAAGAAACGAAGGGATTAGGGCTTTGCAAGAGTTTACTACGCTCATTTTGCGCGGGGACCTGCAGGATTATAGATAACAAATGTTAGCAGAGCGCTCTGACCTGCTTGCGAGAGAAAAGTGCGTCTGCTCGTGCTAAAACAGCAGAGTCTGCTTTTGCAATGCTGCTTAAAGAAAGAAAAGAAAAGAAGTGCAGAAGAAAAAGATAAAGAGGAGTATCGAAGCAGGTGGGAGGAGTGAAGCAAGAGAACGTAAGAAGAAAAAGAAGGGCTGCTTGTAAGTTGCACGCTTGCCAAGACACAGCCGGGGTGGTGTATCGCACAGCGATTGTTAATTAATGAAGCGATTAATTGTGTCGACCGGGCGATTGAGGAGATTTTCAGCGAGGTGCAAACCTTAAGCCGATTTACGCTGAGTCTACAGGCTCTGTGTGTGTGTGTGTGTGTGTTACACTTTCCACTCAAGCAAACAAGCCAAATCTCATCTAAGCCTTCCTATAAACTCTTATTGCTAATCATCAGCCATGCATTCCCAGCATGCTCCGGCCTTCTCTCCCTCCCATTCCATTCCAGGACCTGCAGGGCTGAAATTGCAGTTGGGGCCTGGGGGATTCAGGGCTTTGCTATCTTGACTGACCCAAGCACCAGCTGCTCTCAGACCGGTCAATCCTCAATTAAAAGCAGTCTAATTTAATTCAGTCTGTCCTGGTGAGTGCTTGACCACAGACGACATAGAGACAGGAGCACTTGGCGTCTGGTCGTGACCCCTTTTGGGCTGAAGCTGGTCTGGTCACTCTGCTGTTTGCCATCACTGTCTCTTAGCCTCCACAGTACAGAAACACACACATGAGGCACGTAACCCCGTGGCTAGAAGTTCAGTGTGAGCATATCGTGGTGAACCCAAAGCATCTGTTGCTAAAGCAGGCTTCTTGATATCATACGGTCGAATTCATACACAAACGCCCCTTGATCCCGTTATTGCCTCTTTCAATGGACTTCTCAGATGTCTCTAAAGCAAGTACTCGGTCCTTTCAGGCCCCTTTGAGCCTAATAAAACACAAAAGCGGGAAAAACAGACAGAATGAGTAAACACAGTGGAACTCCGCGGAATGACCGAAGGGAGCGATTTGGGTTCATTAGGCATGCATTAACATGAATTACTATCTAATTAAAAGGAAGCAACTCATTAATAAGTTTGGTGAGGGCTCTCTTGAGTGTGCAGTGACATGTGGAACTCTGCGGCTTTGCGCTGGCTTAGCCTCACTGTTTCTGCCACCAGGGAAGAGAGATGGCTCTTAAAATACTCCAGTGCAACAGACAGTTTACATGAGGAAACCCACAAAGGTTTGCCAAATCAATCATTAAATATTTAAGTGACGGAATAATGATTAAGTACTTTACACAAGGTTCTTAGAAATTCTGCTGTTCCCAAGCTGAGCTTGACGAAAGGAAGAAAAGAAACAGCTGTGGGTTTTCTGACTATCATACTCTTTAAGGAGTAAACAGGTGTTGATGGGAAACTTCTAATTATAATTTGTAATTTACCACTTGTTAATTTATTATTAAAAATTATATTAAAATATTAAGCCAATTTAGTTAATATGTACATTTATATTTAAATGAACTAATGCATTTTATAAAATTAGAAATTGAATTATAAATTGTTATTATTTACTTGCAATTTATTGTTATTGCTAAGCATTTGCCAAAAAAAAAAAGAAATGTAAAATATTATGCTTAATTTTGTTATATTGCTAATTACCTAAATTAACTATAATTATTAAATTAAAATGTTTAAAATACTGCAAAGTTGTTAAAAATGTGATGTGTATCACCTTTTTTCCCCTCAGCATCTGCTTTTACAGAAGGAAAATAATGTTTGCATGATATTTTCTCTGTCATCATCATCATCAACTTTCAGCTCCATTAGTCCTGTCAGGAGAGATGATGAAACTCGATCAGCATCAAGCTGTGTATTATTATAAAAATAAATCTATAAAAAGAACATCATGGTTACACTTTATAGACGTTTTCATAAATAAGTCATTATTAAACATTTCAGAATGTTTATGAGATAGTTAGATAATATGCATTCTTCATACTTTCATATATGAAATACTGATCAACATTGTATGTGTGAGTATTACTTATGAAGTTATTATAAAGTATCATTTAATGAAATGTAAGACTAACAAGAGGCCATATATATGTATAACAAAACTGAGTTCTGAAGTTCTATTCAACGAGACATTCAACAGAAATGCATTATTCAGGGGTCCTGAAATCCAAAGAACAATTTGATATCAAGCAAAAGTGAACAGAAAATATTTGCCATTGCAATCATCCACCAAGCCTGAACATTAATGTCAGCGGTTGATAAGTGAGCGGATGGGTGTAGTGGCAGCTTGTCCAACATTACAAACCCACTGCATCACAGGGATTGAGGGGAAAGTGACGTTGATTTGATTGACCATTGTGCAGGCAGACAGTGGAAGAGAGGCCCAATGTATTCAGGAGCATGCTTCTAACCCCTTCAGCCCACAAGCTGTTTACCACTCTATCAGCTGCTTACCAAGGGTCTGGCTGCCATCCATATTCAGACGGCACAAATTCCACTGCTTATCTCACAAGCCCCCCTCCAAAAGCTCCCGTTCCCCTCCGCACATACATACATACATACATAAACACATCTTTATGGAAGCAAGTGGCAACTGCACACCCGGAAGGGGGCAGGATAAAGATCACCTTGAATTCAAAGCAAAGGATTGAGGCCTTGGTGGACAGAACGGACAGCGACACAGGTTGCGGTGCCCAACTTTGTGTGTGAATGCATGTGAGAGAAAAAGATTGAAGAAAAGAAGGTTTTTAAAATGAAAAGCACAAGAAAAATAGAAATTAAATACTTATAATTATAGATAGAAAGGACTACATTCATCTGCGCAAAAATAGTTGGGAGTGTATTATAATTGAAGGAAATGAAAAAAGAGATGAAAAAGTGATTTGAGTTTGAAAACTGCACTAAGGAACTACAAAAGGTGATGGTCAATTCATTTTAGTTAAAGAAGAAATTATCTGGTATCCAATGCATCCTAATTTTGTTTAAAAACTCTCTAGGGCCAGGGTTATTTAACCAGGGGACCTCTGGGGGTCTGTGAAGGTACTGCATGGGTCTGAGAGGAGATTTTCTATCCACTATTTGCATAAAGTTGTGGTGGTGAGCACTATGTAATTTAATAATGATAATGCAAAAATTACAGCCTGTTGTTGGGAAAATAAAGCCTTCTATATTGTGGGATCCCTGTGTGTCTGCATGGAGGTCCCTGGGTATATAACTGTTGAAATCTCCTATCTGGGATACTGCAGGAATTTGGTGATTTAAAAACATCGTTTAGTCTATAAAATACTAGATTGACTAAATGCACTTCTGAACCTTTATATATTCAAAATCCTATGAAATGCTGGTAATGGAAAAATTGAATGTGGGTAGCCTGTAATTTATAAATAGGGTTGCCATCCATTAAAAAGTAGCCTACCGACTGTGCATAGAATTAAGTGCGTTAAAAAAAAGAAAAAAGAAGTCAGGTTAGTCTCTTAGCTGTTTCTCATACACTTTATGTTTTAAAAAGGCTTGTTCTCTGGCTGTGAGGGAAGAGTACCCTTCTCTCTTTGCACTGGCCAGTGATTGAAGTTAGGAACTCACTCCATGGCTAATTGCACGCCGGTGCTTTCACATGAATATTCATGCCTGCGTCTTCAGGGCCCCGCCTAATTAGCCCAAAGATAAGTCGAGAGTTGGAGAGAGATAGCCCACACCTTTTACGGAAAGGAAAACATTCCCGTTCCATTCCCTCGGGATGCTTGCGGAATCGCCTGAGTTCATTAACCAAAAAAGAGAGAAAGAGGTACCTGAAAAAGCGCAGGATGTGTCTGTAAATTCGTGGCTACCCATTACACATGTCTGTCAAAGCGAACCGGTGAAAACAAACGGGTAAAATGGAATGAGAGGTGAATCTTTAGTGCAGCGGATCTTTAATTAAAACGCTCATTTCAGTCTATATGTATGGCACTTTCTAAAGTTGGGTAAAAACTGGTTATTTTGTATGTATTTTTGAAAGTGTTAGAAAGTGTCTAAATGGACTTTTCTCAGCATTTTTTTTCTTGTAGCCTACAGTGGCCTCCCTGATTAGGCTACAGACGCCAAAAGAGATTATTCATTATAATTATTTTCCCTTGTTTACATATTGTTTTGCAACATTATTATTAACATTATATAACAGAATTTTAGCTTTGTAACTTGTAACTTATAGTTTTATATGAGTGGTCCTTAACATTTTAGAACATTTAAAAGTGTTCTGCAATAGAATTCATGCAAATACAGAAATGTAAATTTCTGTACACCGCTACAAAACGTGAAAGAAAAGGTCGAAACAATGAAACTTTTTAATCTCTAAAATGATAATGAACGCTTTGCACTTGAATTATTCTGCTTTTGGCGCCCACAGATAACGCCGTGTATATTTGCTGTTTTTTTCTACTCATACTCCTGTGCACTTTTACGGCCTATGGTTAATGGAGGGTTTGACCGACCAGACTCTAATTATATTCAAGTGGAGGGGGTCCCTCGCGCAGATTAAAGCACGTGACTACAGGCGCGTGATTCGTGAGAAGAAGAAAAAAAACAGATCAGTAGAAGCCAATCTTACATTTTTGTAAACGAAAGAAAACATTTTGTATGGATCTCAAAATAAACGTTTTTCATATAGAGCTTCTCGAATAGCATATGATTTAATTAGAAAATAAAAACACATTTTCCTGCAAACAATTTAATTTATTATTTTAATATTTTAATTCAAACCCAGCCTGGGTTAAGCTAAAGAAAATCAATTTATAACAGTGATAAGTAAAACTTTTTCTTAAACTTCTTACTATAAAATGCTGTAACCAGATTTAGTACATCCTGGATACTCAAAGGCCACATTTGTTCTCTACTGTCTTTCATTGCCATCTTACAAAACAAGGGCTATTATTTGTCTTTTCCTGTATGGCAAATCATTCATCTGCAGGATCAGTGTGATCCTTTCAAACCGCTCTCCATAGCAACCTCGTGCATCCCAGGAAAAATTCACCTCGCTCCACACAAGGCCATATTCTTTGCGAAGGAAAAAAAGGAGCATCTGGGCGCTTTTTGAACCACTTTCTTTCGCTGGCAAACTAAGCGAAGAGTTTGACTGTGCTGCTACTGTGACGCAGCTCTCTGGGCATAAATGACCCCTCTTTTTATAGACTTCCAAATGAGAGCAACTGTACAGTGAAGCATCCTCATTAACTGCGACTCTCTGGGGCAAAACCGGCCATCGCATTGCAATCGGCTATACAGTACGATTTAGATTAAAAATCTTGTCATCTACTTTCCTATAACTCCTTGTGGCTTGCATGTTCATTTTCGTCCTAGATCACGCACAAAAATATATTGAATTTGTTATATTATCCTGGACAGTATCGCGTTTTTAATCATAATCACCACGCTTTTAATCATAAAGAAACAGTGGTTAAAAATAGCAGTTGTTTAGAAATCTAATTCAGAAAATATATTCTAAAAGTAAAGGAGTCTAACGCTTTAAAGCGTTATATGTAAAGATGTAAAGTCATTAGAAAAACACGTTAGTTTAGGTGTTTACTAAAGTTAGCTATAAAAAATAAAAAATAAACACAAACGT
The DNA here is from genome assembly GCA_032353835.1 of Enteromius viviparus. Lineage (NCBI taxonomy): Eukaryota > Metazoa > Chordata > Actinopteri > Cypriniformes > Cyprinidae > Enteromius > Enteromius viviparus. The sequence continues at coordinate 7,714,778 of JAUCNO010000236.1, read as the reverse complement.
TGCTCTTAAGAAGACAGACGCATGCCAGTTTGTGTCAACCATCTGAGAAAATCGTATTAAAGTTACCTACAGTATGTTTTATCTGTTATAAATGACGCGTTATCATCAGCTGTTCCTTTAGAAATTTCTTCTACAAGTGTTATTGCATATGTGATAAATAAATAACTGATGTCTTTATATAACCACGCCTTTGACAGAGTGGTGACGAGCACTTGTGACCCCAGGAACATCATTTAGGTTACACTTCCATGAACGCGCGAAGCTCGTGCAGATGGACAGATAGGAAAAGCAGTGAGCAAACTTACCATAGAGAAGCGTTTTGGTTTGACGCCTGAATTCTCCGCGTGTAACGGCACATTTCCTCGCAAAAGCCTGTGGAAACACCCCATAAGAGCAAGACAAACACACAAACACGAACGTGAACTACAAAAAATACAGTTAGGTAAATAATTTAAATAGAAGTGATACCAAAAAAATCTTCTAAAAAAAGCTGTGGTTTTAGATGGAGTCGAACGTGTGCCTGATTGCGGAGTTTTAGACGACTGGAACAGGAGAGATGTAAGATTTGTTTAAAGCCCCACATTTCCATTTAAGAACGTGATTGTGTTTGCAAAGATCCCTTTCAATCTTCGCATCTCCCCCTCTCTACCCCTCAGCGTCTCCGAGGCTGCTTTGCAATTCATAGAATTGGTAATTTGCTATTGGGACAAAACGTGAAGGGAAAAATAATCAGATCAGCCGGGAAAGGAATACGGAGGAGGCCAGAAGGGAGAAACACTGGATTTCTCTCAAAGTTCCTGTTTAGAAAAATGCTTCGAGTGAATATATTGTCAACACACCGCAGTTTTTGTGTGGACTTTGAATGTTTGTTAAAATCTGTTGCCATAAATATAATTTTATTAAACCAACCACTGAAATTTACTGATATGTAAATGCTCAAGTGATTTTGACTGAAATTGACTTTTAGTTACATTTTACATGAAATACTAAAATGCGCACACACGGCATACGTTTAAATGAAATGAGATGGATATTGTTTTTATAGGCTCGGTGGTAGATTGTTTATGCATTTATGCATAACGATGCGATTGTCTCGTATGTTACAGACTAGGCGGTCTGTATTTCTGTATGATGTTTAATTAATTGAATATGGTTCTGTGATTGTGCATTAGTGTGCTACATCAATAACGCGATCATCTTAAATAATCGGGCACGTGGATAAGACTTAAATGTTATTGCTGTATAAACATCTTTTAATGTACCTACATACTGATCTTCATCTTTCTCGTGGGTGGCTCCTGAGATACTTTGGAATACTAATCTACTTGCAAAGAGGAGCGGTACAGTTACTAAGATGCAACGCAAGACGGGCCATTCTTCCACCCCACCAAAAAGAGTACCACACTCCCCCACGTGGTTATTTGCAAAACAACCCTCAAAGCCCAGTAATTTCCTACGGTTTTGCTGCTCACGCTCTCTTGACTAGCGGGGAGAGGAGAAGAAAGGGAAAAAAGGGAAAGCGTCTAGTGAAAGCGGCCAATTGCGAGTAACTGGGATCACGGCGCCCGGCAGCCAACCAAGCGGCCCGCGAGAGGTAATAAGGAAACCTGGTGGGCTGTAGTCGGCGAAGAACCAATGCACGCGCAAGGGAGGCGTGTCTTAGCTCTTCCCTAAGACCTCCCAGAGCAGGTTGTTGCGTTTTGGGCTCTAAAGCTCAAAGATCTCCGAAGTGCTTGTCAGTTTTCTAAGTCGGAGCCATGGCGACAACAGCTCAGTATATTCCGCGGAATAACTCATTGCCTTCGAACCCGCTAATGCATCCGGATTCGGACAGGATGCACCAGGGGACGACCTACAGAGAGGTGCAGAAAATGATGCACCATGAGTACTTACAAGGGCTAGCGACCAACACGGGACATCCGATGAGCCTAACGCACCACCAGTGGCTGCCCACCTCCAACACCGACTGGACCAGCGGCACCCACATCGGACAGGCGGAGCACAACAAAGGCAGCGTGCAGAGCAGGGAAGACCTGGGTAACGGCTACCACAGATCGCATCTGGTCCACCAGCCGACGCAAAACAGCCACCACGGATCATGGGCGCCGACCACAACGCACCACTTATCCCCGCTCTCTCCCGCCTCCAACGGCCACCAGTCGCTGGTCTACTCTCAGACGGGCTACACTATGTTAAGCCCCCAGCCGTCGCTGCACCACGGCTTGCGGGACCCGCTCCACGACGACGCGGGGAGCCACGATAACCAGATGGAGTCGCCTCAGCAGCCGTTCAGCCACCATCAGGACCACTCGGACGAAGACGCCCCAAGCTCCGACGACCTGGAGCAGTTCGCCAAACAGTTTAAGCAGAGGCGCATCAAACTTGGTTTTACGCAGGCGGACGTGGGCTTAGCACTGGGCACGCTCTACGGAAACGTCTTTTCCCAGACCACCATCTGTAGATTTGAGGCTCTGCAGCTGAGTTTCAAGAACATGTGCAAACTTAAGCCTCTGCTTAACAAATGGCTCGAGGAGACAGATTCAAACACGGGCAGCCCCACGAATTTGGACAAGATTGCAGCACAGGGCCGGAAACGAAAGAAGAGGACCTCCATCGAAGTCGGAGTCAAAGGGGCACTGGAAAACCATTTCTTAAAGTGCCCCAAGCCCTCCGCCCACGAAATCACCTCTTTAGCTGGCACTCTGCAGTTGGAAAAAGAGGTTGTGCGTGTGTGGTTTTGCAACAGAAGACAGAAAGAGAAAAGAATGACACCGGTGGGGGTCCCTCATCCAACCATGGAGGACGTATACTCACAAGCGGAGACACCGCCTCTCCATCACACGCTACAGAGTCCTGTCCAGTGACTGCTAGCATAAACAGTGTCCTTGTTTGAAAAGAAACTACAATGGATTTTGTTTATCCCCTTTGTATGTTTAGGCCTATCCCAAGACACAAGAGACAGAAAGTTTGGGGAGAGTTCGCAGACAGTGAGCGGACAGCTTACACGGGACGCCAGAAATTCCGAATAACGTGAAAATGCATTAATTACCGCGCCAGCTTCGCGCGCATTTATCAAATCCGTACCAGTGTTTACGAAAATCGTATCGTTTGTGCCACTCTGGAAAAATTCGACCCTTTCACCGCCGATCAAAGGGAGCTACGAGCCACAAAAAGGACAACGTCTCCTTGGACAAAGGAGATGGGACAGTGATTTTAATAAAGCGAGTAACCAGATTAATTATCAAAATGATTTATCTGATATTATTTGTATTGTTTACTTTATTTGGAATGTTTTAACGTTAAGATCTATTTGTTTTCTGTCTAGCGAGTATTTTACTTTAATTTCAACTAAATCAGATGAAATTCGTGATGTAAAGAACAGGCACTTGGTCAAAACCTCCAAAACAAGCAAGTGCACCAGAAACTGTTTACAACGATCATTTCTTAGCACCTGATACCGTCTAAAGATGCATAGACGTTAAAATGGCAACATGAATACACTGTCTGAAACAATATTTAGTCATTTTGAGTTCTTCTGCTTTCATTGTTTTCCTCTTTGCGTGAGGCACTTATAATGTTATTTTAATTGCATTTTTTTATTTCACAATGTATTTGTTCGAGGTATACGACATTAATGCTTTGCTTGTTTACAGTTTCCTTTTCCAATTTCGTGTTGTTTTGAACCGGCACTATTTCCAGCAAGTCTGCTCCAGCTAAACATATTGAGAGTGATGCGTCAAAATGAAAAAGAAAGAAATATCTCAGGTAATTTTCAGTGCCCAAAATCGTGCTGTACTCTTAGTTCTTCTTGAATATTGGCCAACTCTTGACACTCTCTATGTCAGCTGTGCCCGTTTAGTTTATGTTAATTACATTTTGCATCCTACTCATGAGCCTGGACACGGAGAAAAGTAGATGTTGTAGTGAATAAGGGAAGTGTTTTCCGGACTTCTTTTCAGGATTGGGGAAAAAATAGGAGGCTGATAACGTTTCGTGTTGTTTCTCAAGGTCTGGCGTTTTTCATTGGACAGCAGGTGTTCATTTCTGCGATGTTATTTGAAACAGTGTGAATATACAACCTTTTCCAAAAAAAAGTAATAAAAATAAAAATAAATTACAAGAGAAAAAGATTTTAAATAAATAGTTGTCAGGATTATTTCCAATATGTAAATATGTCGAATATGTAAACATATGTATTTGTTCTGGGTTCGTTTTGTTTTGTTTTGTTTTGTTTTCCGGGCAATTTTGTACACTTACTAATTCCAAGAAGATATTTTAATATTTCATTTATGACCATTTATATATCTATATATTTATTTCCTAAGTGTGTTTGGAGCTTTTTTTTTCGGCTCTGTTGATTATGTTGCAGTGAATTACAAATGTTTTGTTTACTACATTGGTTGTATGTTGATTGCGAAATGTAGACTGCAAAGTCACGTTTATATTTATGTTATAGTAATATTTTATTACTTACATAAAACATATATACAAGAACACGACTTCTGTCTTTTTTGAAGCACATTTTCACGCATATCACGGTGATGGGAGGACGGGAAAAAAAGTTAATGAATTGACTCTCAGGTGCGATTTGGACCTTAAAAACATCGACGTGTTAAAAACCAATACACGGACTCAAGCTAAAGGCTATATTTTTGTTATTGCACGATGAATTAATATAAAAAAAAAGATTAACACAAGAAACTGCATTTTTAGGTAGACAATCATACAGTAAAAACAAACATTTAAACGATGTTTTCAACTACAATTTGCGAACAAGAAATTCGCCCTGTTAAAATATAATCAAAACAAATAAATTAGTGTGAAGTACAATAACGGCACTAAGTCTACAATAATGCATTTATCTATTGAGGTGCGTCTGGTTACGTCAAATGTAACCAGCACCATTTATTTAACAAATTCCCATTTTTTTATTCCATAAACTTTAGTGGTTAGTACATTTTAAAAGAGTTTGTGGTTGTTCTAAAAGCAAATGGATTGTGACAGGCTATTTACTTTTAGAATACAATAATCCTGATGGTGCAAATTTATCTCAAAACTAATTATCGAAAGCAGCCTTGTCTATTTTCTAAGAAACATGTTAAAGGAGATAGTTAAACTCGTTTGATTTCACATGAGCGAGGAACTGGGAATTTGCTGTGATAGTTTTTTTTACCCGTGGTTCGCAAATCAAAATTTGAAGATTATTTCTCTTTTAAGCATTGTCTTTTAATGATGCTGATTTCCCGTATAGACAACACCCTGAGTTCATAGCTGTTAGCTTTCATTGATCCTTAAGGTTTGCTATGATAGCCTATATATTTCTCCTGCTCAATAACTTTTAAGAAAGGCTTGAGACAAATCAAACCATGGATGCTCAGGATGCTGATCGAAAATGAACTCAGTCATATAACATCTATGATTACGATGGGATCTTAGTGATGTAAAGAGTAAAGAGTAAAAATTGCATTGCAATCTTTGCAGATAGGGCCTAATACATTTTTTTTATTTTAAATCTGCCGTTGGATATGTAAATATTTTAAAAAGTTGTCATTGACTATTTTATTTCTATTCGTCTTCCCCGGCTCTTCTCCGTTCGCATTGGATTTGGGTGCTTTGTTTAATAGTGAACGTAGCTTTTATTAAAAATTAGATTAAAAAGGTAGTTTCTGAAGTACAAATCATTTAAACAAATAATGATTTCTTAAAAAAAAATAGTTTGGTTAAGTTAATCTCAGCATCCTAAACAAGCTTTGCCAGTATTAAAAAAAAAGACAGGCTACCAACCGAGAACAGGTTTGTTAACCTATAAAATAAACAAAAGTGCCAATTCTTATAACCTACCTTCTTTTCTTTTCCTATTTTTTAAATCTTAGACAAATGGCATTTCTGGTGTGTGATATATGTGAAACGAGCTGTGTGTCCAATTATTCAGCCATCGCATTGGAAGAGAGGTTATGAGAAAACAGTGATTCCCAAGCGCCCCCTAACGACGTAAAGAAGTAATACGAGCTACGGTGCATTGGGTTCGTGCTTCAATTTTCCACAATCCTATTCAAAAGTCAGGCTAATAATCCATTAGTTCTCAAAAGATGTGCTTACTTTAATCCCATGCCAACATTTATCTCTAAAAAGTCTTCAATTGTTTCAAATAATAACCAAAAAAAAAGTTATAAATTAGTCAGTTTTATATAGGTTTTCTTTTGCACATTTTGTCTTCTAATAAATCAGCTTCCTAAAACAGAGACTTATTACCAAGTCCATAGGCCAGCTCTAACAGAATCGTTATTACTCAGTTGTTTCTTCTTATTTACTAATGCTTGTTGGGGAAATATGATGAAATTCAACAGGAATATGTTCATGAATTTACCTATTTACCAGTTTTAAAAACTGAGAAAGATCAGAAAAGATATAAGCATCTTGTAACCTGCCAGGTTTTAGTCCACTCTGATACAGGGCAAAGGTAGTATAGGACTGTATAGTGAAGACTTTGTTAACCAAAGAGCAATGTTACCTGGAATGAGAATTTCTTTTTAATAAGCTATCACGTAAACAGCCATTTTCTAAATGTGACATCATATCAATCCACAACTAAAAATGACTTACAACTGTGGATATAAATAGACACAGTAAAACATGAATGAATGTGTGTGGAATGAGTCTCTGGGGCCAGAGTTTGTCCAGATGTCACTATGAACGACAGCTCTGTAAGAAAGCAGATAGCATGTCCACAGCAGGCTGTATTCCCAAAGAGTCAGGCTTTTGTTCAAAGAGGATGTATGCCCATATTGACAGTGACTTATGAATCATTAAATTCTGGACCATACATTTCCAGTGACCACCAGTTTAACTCTCAGGACAAAGAATGGGCAAAGATGTGCATTAATTTATCCTGGAGTGAGACTGAAAGTTATATTATGGTGGTTTGTTGCATGTTATAATGATATTCCCATATTTTAGTTTCTAGGTGGTTATGAAATAACAGTTTGTATACGTTACACATTATTGATCAGTGCTATCTACATAAACTGGATTCAAAAACTGCTTTCGAAAGGTCAAAAATTTCTCAAATCCCCACTATGGGTTTAATGTATAAAGACACTAAATGCTTGAAGGTTGAATAAGAAACACCCATTAAAGACAATCTTTAGGAGAAGAGCACTTAAATGTGCAAATCTGAGTACAGCTTTGTTACTTATGCATAATTAGGCTAAGATGCACTCTATGGCCGATGCCATCAGGCCTACCTTAAAACCCAGTGGCTTCTTTTTTCTCTCCGCTGTACAAATCGCTTCCAAGCTCATGCCCACGTCTGGTGAACCACAGACCCGGGCTGATCCTGGGCATTTGAGACACAATGCCACCTCCTTCATCAGCAGAGTATCATCAAACACAGGAGATGTGGATTAGCAATGATTAGCAGGGATTATAGCTGGTTAATGGTGGGAAAATACATTAGGAGCCACGGGCTCAGGGAGGGATTTCGCTCACGCTAGCGGATTTGCATTGATCCAGAGCAAATGAATGAGGATTAGCCGCATCTATCTACAGATAAATAACATTAAGCGTATTATTTGGGCACGAGCTGTTATTAATGACATTACATACACCACAACAATGCCTGTAATTATAACAAATGGACTGAATAATGCATTTAATGGTATTTTTAAATGTGTGTCTTGTTTTAAGAGGGTGTGAAGATTTTCAGGAGCTGAGATTCGGTGGAAATACACCACTGGAATGTGGTGGGAGATTTCTTATTAGAAGACTTTGAAACTCGCTCTTAAAGGGATAGTACACCCAAGAATGAAAATTCGGTCATTATTTACTGTCCCTTATGTTGTTCCAAATTTAACATGCAACACATATTATGAATAACAATAAGAGGCCACTTTGAATTTTAATGTATGGATGGGGGGTGGAGGTGGGCATGTATGACATGACATTAAATTATGACAGCACTGTAATTTCTTTTAAAGATACTTGACTAACCCCCCCCCCCAAAAAATTGTTTAGCTTCTTTGCCTCTAAGACTGCTGCAGTATGTAGAGACCATTTCACAAACTGTATGAAATGAGTAACAGCATATTTACACAAAGGTTATTATTTCGATCTAATATATTATAACTCCATCATTCTTCAATAACAAAGTCTTTATGAAACCTGCATTACATTGTGACATATTTCCAAAACAATCTCGAAACACGCAACTCAAACTGTTAAGATCAGACTGTAAAGATCAAGATCTTCCAAACAATTTTTCTTAATCATTTTCATCATCAGTAGTTCTAGGGTTTAATACAATTAATAATAAGATTTATCTTATTTATACAAAATTACTGAATGCTATGTTTCTGAAAAAAAAAATCTAGAAGTGTATATAACAGGGCAGCTGTGTTCATCTCTGGGACATATGTTCAGAACGAGCAATTTCCGGAGCTTAGTTTCAATAAATGCTCTTATTTTAACTGTGGAGGATGTTTTGAGTTCTGAAAGTTACAGTATGTTTTTGTAGCACAATGAACCCTTTTATCTCAAGAGACCAAGCAAAATTTGATTCTTCATGATATGACCCCTTTAAGCAGAATTTCTTCAGCGATGGCCACACATTGTGGTGCGTGATAGCATGCTGCTGCACAAGGCTGCGCTTGTCCCCTTCAAAGCAATTGATGGGAAGGCAGCGTGGAACAGAAGCACGGAGGGACTTGTGCTGTCGCTCTTGCATCACCAAAGTTACCCAGCAAGTGGTCTAATAATCTTTACCATTGTTCTGTCTACCCTCATCTCCTGCACTCACTACCCTCGTCGGCCTGCACTCGACTCTCTGCTCGCTATCATTTATGTAATAAACACCTGACCCCGACAGCGAAGGGCAGAGTGGTCGAAAATCAGAGGAGGAAGGAGGGGAAAATGTATTTTTTCATCAAAAATTCTCTCTCTTCCAAACCTCAAGGTTTCACCTCAGAGCTGCATGAAAGATAGGCAACAATGTGGCCACACAGCGATCAGCTATTTACCATATGAAAAGCTTCGGCTGAGCACATGAGGAGTCAGATGCTTAGTTATTTATGATGCAGAGGCCTTGTATCTATGGACCCTCCTTCAATTTGATTCTCAAGTGCAGACCTGTATATAGAGGATACAAGTAAAGTCATGGAGAGTCCTCCTACCTTTCCACTGCTTCTCTCATTCGCTTCGAGTGGGCCGCAGCACCTGTCTGAGCCGGTGCTCTGGTGATGTAATGACTCTTCACAACTTTAAAGTCATTTGGGGGGTTTTCTGCTTTTGAAATCTTAAACGTTTTGAGTTGCATCTCAAGTAAGAAGTTGGAAGTTCAAAGGTCGGTTGTACTGAAGAATTTAAATCTAAAATGTGAAGTTTGTGTTTTTTGTTAAAAGGCATACTGAAATGTTAATTATTCTATCTGTCTAAGTCTAAATCCTCTTCTAAATTACAATTATAGTCTACTTTAGAACTAACTACAACTACATGTGTGTAACTCAGAGTAGAGTATTAGAGCAGGTTTAGGGTTAGTAGAATAAGTTGGCATATACTTGCAAGGTTTCTGATAGTTATGTTGTGGACTCATCAACATAAATGGTTAGAAGATATTCAGCAGACAGTCTAATAATACTCTAATGGCTGTTAGTTGACATATAGTATACTGTTAGTAGAATATCTAAAGTGGGCTATCCAAAGAAAGTCTTACAAATCATTTTGAGATAGGATTATACATATATAATAGTTACTCACATCACTTTTTTTGTATGAAACAAGGAAATGTTTTTGAGATCACAGGGTTTAAATACTCACAAAATGAACTAGAAATGCTTGATTGCAAATCAACTTTGACTAGACGAATGTAGTAAGAAATGATAGCATATGAATTCCTTAAGTGTATCATTTGAAGCTGTATAATTATATTATAAAACAAAAATCATATTCTATGTGTTCAAAAATCCAGTTAAAAAATCCTTACCTGAGAAGCAGTACATAGAATAATAAAAAAATATGTTTGTGACACACTCTTTAATAAAAGTGTATATTATATTATATTATATTATATTATATTATATTATATTATATTATATTATATTATATTATATTATATTATATTATATTTAAATCTGTTTTAAGTGTAAACAAGGGAGAAACAAGTAAAAAAAATAAAAATAAAACAAAAATATATATATTCGAAAGTTTTGCTTTTAGGCAAATATATGAAGATGCAAAAACCAAAGATGATTTTCTTTAAAATTAACATTTTTATCAGTCTCAAATTTTTAGGTTCAGTAATTTTAGTTTAATTACAATGAAAAGGTTATTAGTCAGCCGGTAATGTAAAAAAAAAAAGTTAAATGTAATTTTATATATAAAACAAGCAAAAATAAAATAATAAGAATAAAGATTTTATAGTTTATAATTGCACAGACTTATACTAAACATTACTGCTGTTTGTTCATTTTTTGGGCAAGTCATATATGTATTTACTATAGTAATCAATGGTACAGTGTAGCCACAGATGCTCTGGAACGGTTATTTAATCTTCATTGTTGGAGTTCAGCTTAATAATGAATTCTTCTTCACCATTACAAGACAAAGCGAACATTCTTAATAAATTAATTTGTTCATGCACTGATATATTGTGTTTTACAACAGTATCATGCGCCTTATGAAAAAAAAACTTTTAATGCCATTATCAGAACAGTCCTAAATTCCTCTTGTCTCTGAAATGCTACAATGTAAATATTGTGTTATAGAATAGATGTCCAGCTCTCTGTTCTCTATAATTTTTTCTAAAGCTAAAAGCTTCTTAGGAAGGTCACAAGGTTATAACTCACCCCAAAGGCCTTCTTCTTAAGGTGTAAGTCAAGCTATAGGTTCTCCAATACTTCACATTCAAAACCTAACCTTTGTGTGGTGGCCATCCCAAGAGACCGTTCTTTCAAGACTTAAATCACAAGGTTGACGGTAGCTCTAGAAAAAAAAAAAAAAAGTAATAAATAAATAAATATATAAATACAATGACAGCGTCTGAAAGAAGGCTATGCTAAACAATGGGAAGGTCACAAGGGCTGGGAGATTTTCAGGGTCCATCAGACAATATCTGTATTATATTGTATTTTGCACTTTTACAAAACTATAGAAACCAGATAAATAAACACTTGTTCTGCTGTGTGATTGTCATTTCCACAATTCTTCACATGAACTCAGTTTAACAACATGTTGCACATGAAGGTTTTTCTTTTTTAACAAGCAAAGAAGAAAACTAATCAGATATATGTTTTGGCTACAAAATCCACAACTCAACTTGAAATTTCGTATTTGAGGATGATGACCAGCTTCTTTGAAATCTCTTTCATTTCTCTGCGTGTTCTGGTTCAGGCCCACCCTCCTTGCCCTCCAAAGCACTGCCACAAGAGAGGAGAGAATTGTGCAAACGAGCCCTTCGGCTCACAACTGCCAAAATAACAACAACAACAACAACAAAAAGAAATAAATGAGAAAGATGAAACGAGGGGAGACAAGGAGGGAGCGCGAGACTGAGCGAGATGAAATAGAGACCTGCCGCTGAGCTCAAGGACGCAGCGCGCGACTGCGTAATTAGAAATGTACACAGACGATTTAGATGCAGGGATGTGATTAGGGAAAGCAGCCCAGTCTTCATCTTAATCAGCTCACTTCTGAGAGCTCCTTATGGACGGGAGGGGGACATACTCTCAGAGAACAAGAATGAAGCCATCCACTCAGTCAAACAGACCGAACAACTGAGGGAGAGACGTGAAAAATAGAGGTGGAGAGTAGGAAAAGATTGACTGGCAACAAAGAGATTGAAAGCTGCAACAGGATAAAGAAAGAAAAAGAGAAAAGATTAACTATTAACCATTTGGAGGAAACAACGTAACGCAAAATGAAAAATTAATGAAAATTTAAAATTAGAAAAAAGATTAAAGCTATTTAAAAAAATATTACATTTGTATTTAAGAAATTTGTAAAAATCAAGTTATCATAAAAATATTAAAAGTAATTTAAATAAGTAATATTTAAAATAAAAATAAAAAATTAAAATTTTAATAAATTATATTTAAGTTCTTAATATTATTATTGAAAATTGTAAATAATAATAATTATAATTAATAATAATAAGTGTTTTTTATATATTATTCAAAAAATGAAAAATAAATTGAATTTACTTTTATTGAAAAAATATTTTAGGGGGAAAATGAAATGGAAAATGGAATCAAATTTTTTTTGATCCTGGATAAAAACTAATCATTTTGTATTATCCAAAACATAAAGAGGTTTGACAGGTAACCGGGTAACCAAGAAAATGTACTTACATGGTGAATTAACTGATATTTTTTAAGTAAAATGCAAACAAACAAAAAAAACTAATGTGACTGAATCCTGACAACATCAGGTTACACCAATGAAAGTCATAAAAGCTAGAAATAGCTAATGGCTAATGGTCAGCAAGGTCATTTTAATGTGTATATAGTACTGGGGAAGTGACTAAGAGACATTATACAGTGGCTAAATAGTGGACAATAGAGGTAATCACAGACAGCAGAGGCACAGAGAACAAACAGAAAGCAGACAGATGCTAATGTCCACTATCCATCACTGAAATCTGCCCACTCATCCACCTCTCTTATTAGAGAGAGAACAGTTCTGCTCATGAGACATGAAAAAGAAAGACAGACACACAAAGAGTCACATAATGAGTGCGGGCATTTAAAAAAATACTTAGCCTCCATCCCTCTGTTTCTCTCTCCTTCTCTATATCACCAGCCATGTTACTGATCATCTTTAACCTCTGCTTTCAGCACTGTCAAAACTACCATTTAGGACCTCCCCAGGGCCGAACAGCCATCAATGACACCCCTGCCCCATAAATCATTACCAAGCGTGTGAGGGTCTGCTGCCCAGGGGCCTGACATTCAGGGGCAAAACCCAGCCGATCTCCCGTAACACGCCCCCAGGGGTCAGAGGTCATCTCGTCAACCCTGTGCCAGGCGCTCCCTCGGCCCACTGCTGGCACTCGTTTGATTTTTAAATCAAAACAAAGGTCAAGAAGATCGTCCTCTTGCTCTTTGCACCACGCAAGTGACACTTTCACACCTTTAACACTCCTAATCGGGCTCACAGCCAGCAGGACGCAGTCTTTCGACAGGGGAGCCCGGTGGTGTCAGAGGTGACGGCTCCAAATACTTCTGGAATAATCTATAAGTTTGGGTCAAAATAAGGTCTGGATCATGTCTGGGAAATAAGATGATTTAATAAAAGATACCATCAGGTTTATGTCCATCATGACTGATGACTGATGTAAATATATTGATTTTATGATTAATTGCGTTCTTTATTTGAACAATCTTATAATATTGTACTTTATTACAAGTGTCTGCATAAAAATACTGCAAAGTAAACATAAAACAGTTAATTAATGAACATATGAGTCTTTTTATTGAATCAAAAAAATACAGCGCAACAGTGTACTCTGATTCCCAAAAAATCTGTCTGTTGTTATCTGGTTCTTTTAATAATTAACTTAAAGGAATAGTTTACCCAAAACGTACTCACCCTCAAGTCTTTCCAAACTTGGACAAGTTTTTTTGTTAAATACAAAATAATATATTTAAAGAATTTTGAAGAACAAGCAGTTGTTGGTCCCCATTTGCGTTCATAGGAAAGAAAGTACTATGGAATTTAATAGGGACCATCAACTGTTTGATTACCAGCATTCTTCAAAATATCATCTTTTATGTTCAGCATAAAAGACTATGTTCAAAATATAAGTTTGGAACAACATGTGGATGAGTAAATGATAGCAAAAAAAATTGAAAATAGTTGCAGAGAGATATTAGCAGAGAGAATTTATGTAAATAAAATGGATATTATAACTAAAACATACCGGAAAGAATAAGATTCAAATAGATTCAGAATCATAATTGGATGGAGAGCTTGTGAATTAAAAATGAATCAGGAAATCAATATTGATACAATACAACTGGATTACAATTAGAAAAACAAGTGAAATATATTTTTACAAAAACTGTCTTTGTAAAACAAAACTTTAAATATATATATTTTAATAACAATTACAATACTGTCAGATTTATACAGAAATATATGATTACAAAAATAACAAAATTTAAAACAACATGTGTGGTAAATTTACTGCTATTAATATTAGTAAATGTGACTGAACCTTATTCATTTACACCAAATAAATGAATAATTAAAGGTCACATCAAGTACAAATGTCTCTTTTAGCAGCATGTTCAGTGCCCAAGTTCAGTGAAATTTGTACTGTACATACTAATTAGTATTTCTGTGCACCCTATTATTTAGATAATTTTGTAAGATAGAGATAAGTTACCTTAAAATGCCTTCAAGATACATTTCTCAGTCCACAACATAATGATATTATCTTAGAAAGATTGAGAAAAATCTCTGTTACTCACAATCCAACTCCAATCAAACACTCTCATTTGCAAGTTTCAAGGTTTTGTTTCCCAAAACATGAATGATGAGCTGATATAGGTGACAGCTGGATGTGAAGGAGCTCGGCATCCCCTCAGGAAGAAAGCCTCATCCCCCTTGTCTCTCCCCACTCTGGAGGTGAAACAGAGAGGATTAATTGGTTTAGCGCCTTTTTCGCTAAGCTTGGTCCCAGCAATTAAATATTGGCCCTGGGCCCTCTGTGACCATTAACGTACAATGCCGTGTTAACTGGGGCCGCTCCAGTCTCATGTTTGTGTTCACGCAGGGCCATGACCGCATTAGCGAAGCGTTAAAAAGTTAACCTGACTAAATTTCCTCTCTGCGTTCTGAGGGCCAGCGGTAATTGATTGTTGCACTCCAAGTTGGAGAGTACTTTCTCAAAGGGAGTAAATAAGGCATTTCAAAAGCTTATCGGGTTTACTATTTACAGAAAAAAGGAAGGGACGACGCACAAGAAGTCGAACGCATGATAGAAGAAAAAGCAAATAAAGAAGCCAGCTCGCATTTTAAGTCTGTATACGCCGGGAGGAATAGTTTAGTGGGGTGGGTTTCAAGCTTTCATATTTTCCTTTCGCTCTCTCTGTCTATGTCGCTTCCACTCCCTCAAGCCGTCAATTAGTGGGCCTGAGCTTCTGAGGGCCAGGCTCTTCCTCACATGTGCCTTTGTTGCAGTGACATTGACTCTCTCTCCCAGCAAGACGTTTGAAGGTTAGGATAAGACACTGTCCAGGTTATCCATGGGTGCTCTCTGGGGTGCTGGTCTATGCCTCCCAGGATGAATAGTGTGTTGAGGAAGCAGGCTAAAGGGCCTTTTTAACTGCACCAGGCTGCTTGCACACAAGAGTAGCTTGGCTTGGGGCCAGTATTTGTGCACTCACAGAGTGCTTCAAGTTGTCTTCAAAGAGCTATTGAATGCTGGAGTGTCCAGCTGTGGACACTGGACTGCAGAGTCAGTGGGGACGTGCTTGCCATCTCCGCAATATTAATCCAAAAAATGGCTAGTAAAGCTCGTAGTGCGCTAACGCAACAATTCTGATCATGCCGGTTAAGGCCATTTGTTGTGTCAATGTCAGACTATCATCTAGACCTTCTAGAGCATCTTTAGGACTGCATTCATCACGGTGTCTGCTATACACACCCCCTACACCCTGCTGGGGGACCGGCACCATAACTCAACCCTGACATGACCGTCGATGTACCCTCTCTGCACTCGTTCGGGCAGGTCCAGCCGGCTCCTGTCTTCCACCGCCCCCCCCCCCCACCTCTTCTCCAGCTCCATCCATCAATCCTGCCACGCTCAACAGATGAGTGGCTTGTGTGCAAAATGCCAGGAAGCCCCAAAAGGGACCAATTGGTGGAGAGTGACAATTGTGATGGCCTTTTGAAAGAGCAGGTTGCCTATCGAGCAAGATGTCCTGTGTTCTTTTCGGTCAAGATTTAGTATTTATCCCACATTAATAATGGAAAAAAAGGAGAATTTGTTGTGAAGTCTCAGCACTGAGTGTATTCATAATCTAGTCCGGAGCTTCAGAATGTGAGCAGTCTTTGACAATGACACAATTGTATTCATGGCCCACCGTTATTAATTATGTATGTTTCGATTGCTGGACAACAACAAAACAAGTGCATGGCATTATCACTAACAATAACATTGACTATCGCTCCTACACAGTGTTGGTTTGAAAGTCTGTCTGTCTGGGTTTGGTCCAAAAAGACCGGATGCTAAAAAGGTCCACTTTTTAACATGAATTTCCCTGCTGGAAAAAAATAGGTTTGAACCAGCTGTTTGCTGGTCTTAAATGGTTTAAGCGGGTCTGTACAGTCTGTAAAATGAACTAATATGAATGAAAACATTTCTGAAAAAAACAAGGAAAAACTAACTTAAAACATACTTTCATGACTCAAAAAGACTAATTAGAATAAAATTTCATTTAAATCCTGAACTTAATTTTGTTCTCACAATTATACCATTAAATTAAATCTGTACAATTAAATCAAAACAAATGAAATTCAAGTGAAGTGAATTGAACTGAAATTAAATGAAGTTATGGCCTGATTGGCTTCAGTTCGTTTTCAGCTGGTCTTTCTAAAAAAATGTAATGCAAAATCCCCAGAAAACCCTCCAACAGACCAGTATGACCAGATTGAGATCATAGCAAACCGCCTTAGTTTGGTCCAAGATGGAATTTTTAAACATTTCTTGTTGTAAAATGCAGAACATGAACAATATTTATGACCATTAGTCCAAATTTAAGGGTTTATAAGCTCCCTCAATCATATAATAATGGGTTCAGCAGAACTAAACTGAATTGTTTACAGCTCACTCAATGGACCCACATGAGCACTTCTCAGGGTTCAAGGGTGAACGGCCCACCCACGTCACTCCACGGTGAGGAGATACCCAGGAATGCTGAAGGTCATTGCCACGCAAGACCAAATCTCTAAACCCCATGGGACGCACGCCCCTGCCCTGTCACACCCCCATCAGTAGCCCATAACCTCTCCTGCCCTGCAATCCCCTCAGTCCAAGCATATGCATCCGAAAGCCTGCGAGACCCCTGTGTTTGTCACTAAACTTCTGCGTCACAGCCTGCATACAAAAGCAACCCAGTGTTTGCGTGAGCATGCGAGCGCAGATGTCCCGCAGCGGTGCCGTGTCAATGCGTCTGTTGTGAACACAGCAGGGAAACGCGTCGGAGGCCTGGCCTACACAGTGGCTGCCATCTGAATGGATGGAATTCAAGATGGCAACTCTGACGAGCTGAGCATGCAGACGCGAAACAATACCCCTCTCTTTCTTTCCCTTCGCTCGCTTTCTTGGTCTCTCACAGTGGCTTTTCATTATTCTTTCATCCCATTCTCTCTGCTCTCTGAGTCCCATGCGGCACTTTCGCTGTGATAGAGACCTATCCGGGGTTCTTTGGTGCGCACGGATACCATGCCTCGCCCCGACAGACTTGGGCTGATTACTACGGAGAGGCCTTCAGATGTGTGTTAAATCACAGGGCTGGCTTATAGATTTTTTATGATGAAGTGGGTAAGGCTTGGGAAGTGAAGAATGGCTGAACAGGGTAGTGTACCTCCTCTGATCTTCCTCTGTTCTGCTCCATGCTCTCGATTTCACCACCTTGTGCGCTCCGGCACACTGTCAAACACACTATTCATATTTTAAAGAGAAATGTGGCAGGATAGAAATAAATGTGTCATAACTATGCCCCGTTCGATGGGAGGTGGAGAATGATTGATTGCAAACGATCATTCTATGATTGATCTATTGATTATGTGTCCGGCAGCTCTCACCCTGTTAACAGGAGACATATGGCATCGCTCTGGGGACATTAGGAAGGCATGCCACAGCCCATAATGCACCTCTTGTCTTCCAGCAGGTAAAAAGGAGTATGGAGAAGAAACAGAGCAAGTATAAGTACAGTGCATCAAGATTCACATTATAAAAACTCATCTCGCAGCATGATCTGAATGATTCATTTGAACGAATCTCATGTTGCCCTCGGAGCACAAGTGTTTACATCAAACCCAACAAGGTTTGCGGCAAAAGATTAATGTATGATCCAAAGGGCTCGCTGTGGATCACTGACACCGTAATGGGGGTCTTTCAGCGCACGTGTCTTTTCCCACAATTAGCAAACAATGTAATTAGCGTAAAGCAAAGTAGTTTAAAACTAAGGGGTCTCTGGAGAACGCAACCGTAGACTGAGGCTGAACGCCAGCCTGTAACTAATTATTCATATAGCTTCTTTGAAAAGATATTAGAAGGGATCTGTGCTATATCATTTCAATATCTAAAACAGGAAACGGCGGGTTCAGATAATAATGATTAAGAGGAATGGAAAAACATAAATTCTCATCAAACAGATAAAAATCACAGAGATGCTGATAAAAGCAGTTGATCTCCAGGTTAATGAGTGACTACAGCACATGAGCGCAAAATTCAGAATTTAAGAACTGGCTCGTGTTCATAATTGTGAATTGCCCACACCTCACAGGAAGTTATAAGGAATAAATCTAATTATCTATCTATCTATTATTTTATTTATCCATAAGGCCTGTGAAACATTGATCATCAACATCAATTGAGCTCCTTGTTGTCAAAGGCAACATATGTGTGGCACTTTGTCTGTAATGACAAACCTCATTTTCAAACTTTTTATTATATACAGAAACAAAAAGTTAAAATACAAATGTATTTAATTAAATGAATAATGTCAATAACCCCCGACCCCTGCTTAAGAACCATGGCTATAAACCCTTAAACGTCAAGGCTTTATTGACTTTTTTGAAAACTATCAAACAAGATGTCAAACCAACATTTAATGTTTGCCTTGTCAAGCATTAATTTCATAGTTACAATAATTAGTGATGTGAATTTCATTTTATTGTGATAATACTGCCTTGATTTCAAATTTGAATTATAAATCAGAATCCAATTTGCTTTGTTAATTCAAAGTCACTGATTAAATTGGATTTTAAAAAGTGTTCTCATTTTATTTCCGAATGGTGTATTCTCTGTACAATAGTAAAAAAATAACTTAGTGAGAATGCATGTGAGAAAAGAGAAGGAGGGATAGATAGCGAAAGAGTAAGAGCCAGAGAGTAAGAGAGTAAAAGAGAGCAACCAGCTCTTTGCAAAGCAGCCTCTTTGTTCCCAGGGATCCCAGCGGTGGGCGGATAGCCCTAGATGAGAGAGAAACATTATCTCTCCGAATAGAGCCAGTGCACTGGTTCCAGAAGCCGCACTGGCACGATTCGCCCTGTCCTCTAGGTAATTAATTCTCTGAGTGGCCCTTGTCTCATGGGAACAAAGTGGCTGCTTGTTAGAGCAAAGTGTTCGAAGATCAACCAATCTCGCTGCAGACATGCCGCAGGACTACCGCTGTTCAAGAGCGGCCACGTGTTGGCTATTCCACGCCCACAAAGGGCCTCTTCATCGCAAAATTTAGAGTCTCATAAAAACATTATTGTGCAGCGTCGGGGATCATTTGTCCACTTCACAAAAGACTCGAAAACCAAAACACTGACCCCTCTGGGCTTTGGGGGTGCATTTTTTAAATTCTGACCCCCTCCCTGCCACTCTTGTGCCCACACTGACGTCCCAGCAGCGCTCCTACGCAGCCAAAGTCACCATGAAGGTATTTCAAAGGTTGCGTGGTCAAAGCCGCCACCATAGAGGCCATTATGTTTTGGCCCTCGTCTTGCCGCCAAACAGAGAAGGCTCTGTTGGCCGATTGCGTCCATCTACTGCGTTTTAAATGTCTTTCGTTCACTCTGATGGTTCCTAAATGCATGTTTTTGTCCCTTGTTGGTTCACCTCTTCTCCTTTCAAACATAGCCATGAATCAACGGGCCCGACTCTCCATCAATAATATTCTAAATATGGCTGCTCCACATGGCTCCACTCTTGCACACCGTGTACCTGCCAAGCACTTGGGCAAGGTCATGTCAGCCTATTAACCATATTAAAACATTGCAATTATGGTAATTGGCAACTACTAATGCAACTTTAGCTAGCTTTGCTCCAGGCAATTAATCATAATGGATTAGCCACTAACGTGTAGGGGGAGGGAGTCTAGAGGTACAGGGTCACATGCTTTTGGCCCACCGACTGGTCATAGTTTGACCCTGACTGCACCGAGCTCATTCAACTTCATTGCGCTCATCTAATTTGCAAACATCATAGAGGAAATAGACCTTGTGCAAAAATAGTCTTAATGGCTTTAACATCACTAGATGGCTGATTGTGTCTGGTATAGCTCAAGACATGGATTTTGTCTCAGGTCATACACATAAAGAGTGAGCTATTGTGAGCAAACATGTAAAATATTTACCTTGTCTCTGGGGCCTCAAATACCTTTGAGGGTATTCTTATAAAACAATACTTTTGTACAGCATGGCTTAAGTTTATAAAAACTCAATGTAAAGACATTTATAATGTTATACAAGAATTTGTTTAAATAAACACAGTTCTTTTGAACTTTATGAACTTGTAGTACTCTCATCAAAGAATCCTATATTAGAATGCTTTCTGAAGGATTGTGACTAGAGTAATGACAGGAATAAATTACATAATAAAATACATTAAAATAGAAATAATTAATTGTACTAATTTTTTACAATATTTCTTTTGTTTTGTTTTTTGATTAAATATATCCCAGCCCTAAGGAACATAATATACTAATTTTAAAAATAACCATAATCATTCACACTGCGTTGTATTTATGTATGCATAAATACACTATTATAGTGCTACTGTATATTTTATATATTTTTATCTGTGACTATGGAAAGGAAATGTTGATTATGTAACACGTTGTTGGTAGAAGGTATCATGCTATGCGGCTTGTCCAAGAAATTAAAGAGTTTGATTGGGAGGAAAGGAAGTGTCATCCCTTTTCGGTGCCAACCTCTCACTACCGTTCCACTGTTTAGACCCCCTCCACCCCTCCTCTCCAAGCGGCCCTGACTGTGTCTCTACGGGAGGAGAGCGTATTCTCCTTTCATCCCCTTTAGAGGACAAACATCAGCCCCATCTTGCTGTCATCCATATTCATGAGCCTCTTATAAATATCTGATAGCGGCCGCTCTACAGCTGTTTAGTTCTGAAAGCAACGCTTAGCCCATACATACACACACACATAGGCTTTAACGTAAGCACTTACTGGTCGGTTCTCGGGCCCTCATCACCTAGTGTGCCCTGGCGGCCCCTTGATAGCATCGGCTTATTGCCGGGGTATCGCTCTCGGCTTAATTAAAGACTAAATGTGACCGCCAAATGAGAAGAGAATCTAAAAGAGCTGTGCTTACCTTCCACGTGATAGCACAGCGCTTATCTAAAGAGAAAAAGAGATGAAGAGTGCATGATAGAGAGAGAAAGAGATTGCAAGGATATACTGTACAGATTTCAGTTAATTGTCACTTCCTCATCTCACCAGTTCACAGTACAAGGTGACTGCTTTATCAGTCATGTACACTTAAATTATTCAATGTGTGTGTATGTTTATATATATATATATATATATATATATATATATATATACTGCATATATATATATATTAGTGCTGTCAAACAATTAATCACATCCAAAATAAAACTTGTGTACAGTGCATATTTATTATGTGTAATAATAATAGTGTGTGTGTGTGTGTGTGTGTATAAACTTTTATTTTTAACTTTTTATTTTTTATATTTGCATGTATATATTTGTATTTAGAAAATTATATATAAATAGATTTAATATGCAAATATTATATATTTTTCTTAAATATATTCATGCATGTGTGTATTTATGTACATAATAAAAGTACACTACACACAATTATGTAAACAAAAACTTTTATTTTGGATGTGATTAATCATTTGAAAGCATTACCCCCTTAAAAATTTGTTATATTTACTATTAATATTAGTATTATATTTACTTTGTTAAATTGCAGCCATTTGCTAATGTTCTTTTTGACATTTTTGCAGATTTATTAAAAAATAAAAACTGAAATATCACATGGTCCTAAGTATTCAGACCCTTTGCTGTGACCCTTGTATATATAACTCAGGTGCTGTCCATTTCTTCGGATCATCCTTGAGATGGTTCTACACCTTCGTTTGAGTCCAGCTGCGTTTGATTATACTGATTGGACTTCATTAGGAAAGCCACACAACTGTCTATAAAAGACATTACAGCTCAGAATGCATGTCAGAGAAAATGATAATCCATAATCGTTAAACAGAAGACGTTTAAGATGACCAGAACCCTTCCTTGAGCTGGGCGTCTGGCCAAACTGAGCTATCATGGGAGAAGAGCCTTGGTGAGAGAGGTAAAGAAGAACCCAAAGATCACTGTGGCTGAGCTCCAGAGATGCAGTCGGGA
>JAUCNO010000236.1:7666804-7690771 GCA_032353835.1 Enteromius viviparus | reverse complement strand
ATGTTTTTCTAAATCAACACAGCTAAATCACAAAAAAACTAATTATTTTAAATTCTATAAATGAATTATATCATAGCAATATAATGTACTTTTGTGTGCTAATGTTCAGATTTAACTGTTATTAAAATATAATTTTTTATTTTAAAATTATATTTAAATGCGTATTAGATTACGCCAAAGTGAAAATAGAAGAAACTCTAGTATTCTCTAATCTACATGGGATAGATACATTTCTGAAGAAATCACTCATAATATTAAAAATCGATATATTTTCGCCATTTCCTCACCTTCATGACATTGATTTCAAACCTTAAATAAGGTAACAAGTAAATGATCACAATTTCAGGTTTTTGCCTGAACTACTCGCTGGAAAGCACTTTATTACAGCCAGCAGAGAGCCTACTATTGTTGTAGCAAACAACAATATCCGTTAACGGGCCATAATGGACCATAAAGCCAGACTGTTGTTCTATAAGGCTGAG
This sequence comes from Enteromius viviparus, assembly GCA_032353835.1. Taxonomy (NCBI): domain Eukaryota; kingdom Metazoa; phylum Chordata; class Actinopteri; order Cypriniformes; family Cyprinidae; genus Enteromius; species Enteromius viviparus. Next base: position 7,690,289 of record JAUCNO010000236.1, on the reverse strand, counting down.
TGAAGCAGAGTGTGGATGGATACGCAGAGATAGACAGACAATGACACCCGGCTGCCTGCAGACAAGGACAGATCCAGTAGTTAAAGTGTAATGAACACATCCCCCAGGCACACGGCTGCCAGTGGGAGAGTGATGGACTAACGGTAATACCAAGGCAGATGGGTGCGCGCCACGCCTTGTCCTGTCCTCTCACCCGCAGCGGGTCCCCCCCATGGGCCCGCCACGTCTGGGGAGCAGAGGGGGAAACGAGCTCCACCAGGGAGGAGGCCTTAGCGTGATTTAGACTCCCATGCAAATTTAATCAATTCGAGTGCCTCTTCCAAACAGGCTCATGGCTAATTAGTGACAATTTAAAGGGGTCTCTGTGATCCCACCTCACACACACGCACACACACTCGCACGCAGTGAGGGTTATAAAGATTTTCCTTCAATCGCTTTCCCTCTGGCACAGAGACAAACCCCCACCCCTCAAGCTCTCGCTACAATCCGCTACTTCAAAAGCCGTGTGACAAACTGCGGGGCAGATATAAGAACCTCAGCCATTTTTTCTCCACACGACCCACCGATTCTACTGTTCACCCACTCGGTTACCCTGCACCGTAATTGGCAAATCGATTAGCGCTGTTCTTAACCTCACTCATGAAAGGAGTCTTTGAGGCACAGCAGAGAAGAGGCAGCTAAGGGCTTGATATCCAATGGGCTCAGGTGCTGTAATAACAGCCAAGGCTGTCGTTCTCTGGTCAAAACTACTGAGAGTCAGCAACGCTGTTATATACAGAGTGATTAAGAAGTGGCCTTACTTCCAGTGTTGCTCTATTATATACAGCTGTGAAAAGCTCTGGCATTAATTGCCTACACAATAACGCTTTCATGTTATTCATGATATACTATGTGCGTCTGTAATTACAGTTTAAACCATGGAAATTTTGACCGCGTGATGTATTATATGAAAAAATACCTCCAAATACAAAAAGATACAAATAGGCAATAAGCAAATTGCTCTGCTATAAAATGGTTCTTCCCACTCACTTACATACGGAGGGGCCTCAACGTCATTTACAGATCATTTTATTAGTGCCATTCAGAATCACTTCATATTAATTACTCAGGAGTCAGGTTAAGACATCATCCCAATTATGCATCTTTATGATTTCACTACGGTATCTTTTTTCAGCAAGAAACACCTCCCAATTGAAACTGACAAATATATGACCTCTGTATTCAGGTTCTTGATGATTTTGAACCCTTAATGGGAGCTTAAACCATCTCACAACATATTTTTCTATAAAGTTCATACCTGAGGAGTTTAAAATGGTTTATTTAAAAAAAAGAAAAAATATCTTTATTTTAGACACTTACCCCTAACCCTAACAATTTGTCATGAAATCACCATTATGTTAATGATCCTTTTGTGAATTAATCCATGCACAGGTTCTTTTTTTTATTGACCTCATAACTCCATCTTCAGGGTGAAATCACTTCTCTTTAATGAAGTATGCCAAATGTCTCCAATCATTTAGTCTGCTTAAACCCCTTTCATTGAATCAAACGCAAGCCAAATCTGCATTGACCCAATCAATTAAAAATATAGAGAACCGAGTCCCCCAACTTATATTTTCTTGTTCACTAATTAGTTTGAGTTTTGCATGTCTAAGAAATTTGTTTAAAAAAAAATCTATTCATTCAAAAGGACAATGGTGATCTGTAGTTCCTCATCACACTTGACACATCAGTACAGTTTGTATTTACAACACAAGAATGAACAAAACTGCAAAAACAAGACGAGTGAAAGCACTGAGGGTCAACATAGACTTCCAGTGAAATCCCATCAAAAGAGTCTTTTTTAAATTTTTATCAAATCTTACCCCATTATTGAGAGCTCCATAAGTGCCACAAGGAGGCCTCTTTTACATCTCCTAATGTAATCAACATTACAATGTGGAGGATTTTAACCAGTATCTTTTAAATCTAGGGGTCACTACTAACATCGCACTGGTAGACCTGCAGTCATGACCCCTGTGCAAAAGCTGATCTGAATGAAAGACAGGCTTCAGTAAGAACAGAGGCCTTCTGTGTAAAGGCAGACGGAAGCAGAGCGGTCGCAGTGACGAATGCTCAAGCACATGACGCACAAACGCACGCCTGTCACTTCTTTTGGCTAAGAATTGTGCAAATACAGAAGGTCAACATTGATAGGTCACACAGAGCTGCTTTGTAAATATCACCAGGCTTAGACATGCATGTTCCTGTCACTGTGAACATGTACTTTTAAATCCTTTTAGAAAATTAAAATGCAAAAAATTGTATGTACGAATTTAAAATATAGAGTAAAGAAGCAGTATGCATACAGCATTCATTACAAACTGCTTTTTCTGTGGTCAGCGTTGGCACAGACGGAGTCCTGGCCTGCTCCTCCTGAACACAGTGACATTTCCCTGTTCCACCCCTCCTCTCTTTCCCAGGAGAGAGTAATGGATGGGCCCTGTTTATGAAGCCGCTGCCACCTGCATGATCAATCAAGCCGCGCAGAGATGACACAAAAAGCTCAGTCTGCACAGACAGCGCACAACCTTTCACATGAACAATTACACAAGCAGAAACGAGAATGGTACAAGAGTGTTTAAAAGTGGGCCATTTAAAGTTCTGCTTTAACTCTTGATATGTTATGTTTCCAAATGAATAAGCAACTAAGAAATAAAATGACTGTTGTAACATTTACTGAAAACCTCTGGGACTATTACCAAGTCTTAATGTAAAGACTTTTTTTTTTTTATAAAATATGTCATTTATAATACATACAAACTATGTTTTTATATATTTATTGTTTGTTTTTTGTTCGTTTTATTAACAGTATTTCTGAATTATGGTAATAGACCATGTAATATAAACACTACATAACCCAATAACTTGAGAGCTGCAACTGAATTTTGAAAGCATAATTATTAACATTTTAAAAAGTAATGCCTACATCAAGATGAGATTAGATGAGATGTGCTAGTGCCATCTACTGTTAAAACCAAAGAACTACAACAAATTAAAGACAAAATTTTATTTTAAAGCAACAAATGATTTTGCATTAAATATGTACAAACGCCTTGCCTTATAGTGTGTAAGATTTCCAGCATGGCCCGACAGACCACGTTATAGAAGTGAAAGACAAATCCAAAGCATCAGTCCACTTCACAGATTAAACTGCGGATTGGTGGCCCACAAAACAGTGAGTTTCCTCAGTGTGATTTAAAAACGTCATCTTTTCCTTTTGGCCTCAAATCTATAGACGGCTGGAGCACTTGTGGTCTCCTTGCGGACTTTCACTTTCTTAACCTTATCCTGTAAGATATAAAAGCACAACCCAGATGTCACACAATAATGAAAACAAATCCATGCATTACTAAAATGAAATTATTCCATTTAGTACTACAAGTGCCTATGTTGAAGGGGTTTAGGTGAAATGTAGATGTATGCACTTACTTGTAGATCTTTTCTAGTCTGAATCTTTTGACTAATAACAAACATCTTCTCTTCTCTTTCAATACGCTGTGAAAGCCTCAGATACTGAAGTTCTCTCTGCTTTGCAAGTTTCTGAAAAAGAGGGAAAAAATATGTTAGGAAAAAAAACAAACATAAAAAGGACAATAAATGCAGATATTAGTGTTACATTTTTTTTTTTTTACAACAGCATCTGCCTTTTCATGGGTTAAAAATAATTACATATATACATATTCAACAAAATAAGAAATTGCAATAACTACTATTCATACAATTATTACTATTTATTGCAATAAAAAATACCATGCAGTGACTACATTACTTTTATACTTCGAGGCTCCACTGCTCCCACAATGCTTTCCTTTTCCAGGGTTTCTATTGTAGGTCTGTTATATGCTCGTCCCACCAATTCAGGTACTGTATTGAGCTGTGTGGCCAGGTCAAAGTCCTCCACTAGCATGAAGAAAAAAAAAAAAAACTATTAAATAAATAATGTTGTGTTCAACAAGCAATACTGCTGATAGTCCACTAAGTATAATTTGATCTCAAACTATTATTACAATTAAACCACCACATTAAAATATATATAAAAATATACATTACAATAATAATAATTTTACTGGCATAACAATGTAGAGAACATAAAGTGATACTAGCTTATTGCAAAGCATGTTTAAAATGAAAAATTTAATTTATTCCAATATACAATAGGTGCAACTATACAATAATACCTTCTTTTTTTGAGTCCACATAAAAAACATGTTTATTTTTCTTTGTCTCATCAACATCAAGAAGGTGGAGCTCTGATTTCATCCTTTCGATTTTCTGAAAAACAGGAAGCCATTATTCTCAACTTTAAAGGGATAAAGCAACAAGTACACAGATAAACAGGAAGAACCAGCCCTACCTTCATTTCCGACACTCGCTTCATTTCCACATATCTGATGTCCTGTGTCCTCATCACTTTCTTCTGCTCCTCTGTCATCGTGTCATCTTTTGGTTTGACCAAGTGAACTCCATCCTGAACAGCAGCAGCAGAATCAGCAGAGGTAGCCATAAAAAGCTAGTGCAGGTGTGCTCTCAGTGCAGTCCAATGCAGCATGTGCACTAAAGGTTGACATACCTTTAATTGACTGTGTATCATTTTAAAGTGAAATTCATCAGGGTTCTTATCCATGGCCTTCTTGCGCAAGGCCATGAGGGTCTTCTGTTTCCGGTGGTAGTCACTGAATTACAAATAACAGGTCGGACAAGTTCGTAAAGTGTACTGAAATCATTTTTAACTATATTCAAATGTTGAACAAATCTAATGCACAAAGTGATTATTATTTTATTTACATGTTTTAAAGTTCTTATAATCCTCACTCGCTGTTATCACTCTATACGACGTACATAATATTTACTACTATCTTAACTGAAACACCTTACCTTACATTTACTAGTGGTCAACATTTGAAGTGGATGAAAACCTTTCTTACAATAATAACTACTACAGTTACTTTTATATACACTAATATAATAATAATATTATATATATATATATATATATATATATATATATATATATACTTAACTTATTTAAGAGAATGACAAATTCCAGCTTGTGTAACATCACAAAACATTTCAAACAGAAGGCAATAACATCTCTAATACAAGTGCGTCACCAAAAATGAACACATCCAAGAACAACAGATACATTTTGTGATTTCTTACTCTGCACGAAGTTTGTAGTCCTTCTTCTTCTCTAACAGTCCCAAATGCTTCCTGAAACCGAGCTGGGATGGGATGAGATGGGAGAAAACTTTGTTAATAAACCAAATAAGACATGGAACGCTAACGTTAAACCTTCTTTCTCACTGCTGGGAAATTATATTTATGTAACGTTATCATAAACGCGGCCGTCGGTTTCCGCTTAGCCCCACTCCTCTGCTGTCAGTTATTATTTCCGTACATTTATTTATCTGACAGAATATATACAATTGAAACACTGTTGAAATAATGTCGAAGCAAATTGCTAATCGCTATTTAGCAAGGCAGCACGCGAGCAACCAGTACGTTATGTTTAAACTGAGCCTAACGTTACCTGGGATCGCTCTTTGTGGTCTCGTTGTTTAGATTTCAAGGCTTTTCGAAAAGAAGACATGGCTGCAAATGTCTAAAGACAAATCCAACTGCGATTGATTGAGGAAGAAAAAAACTAGGCAGGAATTTGTGTGTATACCACACAACCTCGCATGTATGATACTGAACTCACGTGGATACGATGGAGCACAGTAGTGACGTCAGCGTGTAAATTCTCAGCAGCAGATTCGCGGCGAAGATTTATCTTTTCATCTTGATCGAACGTATAAATATATGTGACGTTAGATGTTGTTGGTTTGTTGTTTTTTTTAAACAAAATAAAAAGTAATATAATACAACAATATGAGCACTATATTAAAAATAAAGTAATTAATGCAAATGTTTATGAATCGCATATTTTACCTATAAAAATGTATAATTCCACAGTAGTCCACTCCTAGGTATTATTAACCCGTTTAATCTCAAATTTTTCCCCAGACATGAAAATATCCAAATATGCTTCATAAGCAACCCTTTGAAATAATCAATAATTATTTTTGGAAATTTTGGGCGATAAAAAAAATCTGTTTTATTTTTTGGTCACAATTGTGACCGGTGGTATAAAGCAACAAATGAAAATCACATTTTTTGCATTGAAAATTAATTTTTATATATCTTTTATACTTAAACTATTTGATCACATAGGGTTTGCATTATGCATAAAACAACTTATGCACATTGATAGGAACAGTGAGATAAAACAAAATAATAATAAAAATAAAATTCAATAGAAACTGCCATTGGATTTGTATTGTCTAGCTAAGTTCTCACCGGTCACTATTGTGACCATCATCTGTGACCACACTCAACAAAAATAAATATATGTGAATTCATATATAAATACTAGACACCCTAAAGATAATATGTACCAGAAATCTATGTCATATCTTTATGTTAACATACTTTACTAATTCTTCGTTTTGGAGCTTTGATGCAGTTATCATTTTCTCACAGTGCAAACAGGAAATAAACTGCTCTGATCATCTGACAATTTGCACTAATTGTGTAAACCGGTGGGATTAAGTGGGTTCATCGTGTAAACGCATCAGTTAAAAAAAATGATGTTCCTGCAGGTTGAAGAGGTGTAGAGTGTAGACAGCAGATGGCAGTGTCCTCCACTAAAATCACGCACTCATGAACGCATCCTCATATGCTCATTTCCTGCCTAAAATTTAAAAAAGTTCCATTCTCTCAGAATTGTTTTTGACTCCAGTAAATGTTATGTTTTCCAGTCCAATCATTCCCTCTTGTTTCAAAAACTGCACTTTCTGAAAGTCACAAAGCTTCGGTAACAAGCTGTATCCTTGACACTGACCGTACACCACAACATTAGCTTTATATGGCCATCTAATCAGTGATATCCATCACAGAAGTTGTATGAGAAAGATAGCCAGGCTCACTGCAGGGAAGAACTCAATAACAAACCTTGGGTGCTGAGACAGTAAGTTTATATATCCGGGCCAGTGTGTTGACACTTTAAATCACTTTGGTCATGATAATGACAGCCTTTATCTGCCAAAGAGATTGGTTAACACTAACAAATAATAGTTGGTGTTTCTAAAGAACAGTCTTTAAAGGGTGTCCTACTCTATTCCAGACACCTAATTTGTATCTTAACCAGAAGGACAGCTTTTGGCCATTAGAGTGACAAATGTCAGAGCTAAAGTTTGATGATGACACCTGTCTGCCTCTTATAGCCCTGAAGGTCTAGTTTATCCATTAGTTGACTCGTCTTCTGAGAACGAAAAGGGGCAGAAATAGCCATTTGGTGTGTCAAAACATGCAGGGCATGGGACATAAGCAAGGGCAGTTTTGAAATAACAACCAGCTTTTCCTCTGACAAAAAAACCCCAAAACACTGTGCATTACTCATGAATACAGAACATCATGTTCCGGTGCTTCAAGTCTTTTCACAATATTTTAATGCATAATATACTGGGCACTGTACAGATGCAGAAGAACTAACAAAATGAAGCACTATGCAAGTTACGATGGAAAGTCTTTTAATTTGTAATTTAACTGAAGAAGGACAAACTCATTCTGTGTATTACATCATATGACACATTTATCCTCTTTTTCCTGTTTAATGTTTGAAAAAAAAAAAAATCACAAAACATGCAGACTGAGAAGGAAACCCTTTCATGGGGTTACTTTTTCCATATGATGTCATAGCCTTGATTTACCCAGGGCTTACGGGCTTTCAACTTCTTGATGCCAGACATATAAAACCAAGTGACCCGATGGACTTTTACTACAGAAAATAAACCACAGTAAAGCATGTAAAACAAAAACATGAGATTTAAAGCATTTCCTTGACTGAATTTTAACCGGATTATGTATGTTTTTCAACAAAGAAAAATCTTTAGGGAACAACTAAATATCCAAACCTGTGTTTAAGAGACAGCAGAATGTCAAATGGGCAAAACGAGAGGTTATAGGTTTATGATAGCTTGGAGTTTCAGGAATGCCCTCGCTTGACAGATATATTACTTTTTGGTTTTTAATATAGGCCTTTAAAAATCACACAAATGACATAATGTTACTGGCCAGTAGCTGAGCTCAAGACCCTGGAATGCTTTTCTTAACCAAAGTAGGGTTTCTATACACAAAGAGTGAGATTAATCCGAATTGAGAGGAGCTCCCATATGAATTACACTGTTTCGTAGTTCATGAATCAGGTTTCATCTTATTCTTGAGTGGTCATACTCAAGTAATAGATGTAGCTTGCTTGATCCATTTGTTCAAATTGTAAATGGTGGATAGTCAGGATTGTGGGAAATCTTATTCACGTTTTACTCCAGTGTCAGCGGGTTTTTGTGTTTAATCGGAGGAAACCATTTAATAGATTTAAAACTTATAATTTCAGGTTTTACCGAGAATGTTAGCAAACACTGTCTGAACCCTATCCTTCCAGGAAAAGGCCTCTCTCGAATGTTTGGTTTTCACTCTCAAAATTTGACCACAAATCCCTGTAAAGAGTGGATATGAGACAATTAACAGTCACCATGCTATTTACATTCCCTAGTTTGAGCTGGCAGTACAAAATCTCAATAAAAAAGGGTTTGAAGGTCCTAAAGACATGAGAAACCTCTAAAGATAGTACAGACAAGGACACAGTTGTGGAATGATTATCCTAAGCAGTAGAGGTATTTCACAGCATACTCTTGATTAAATTTGGAGTAATTTGGTAAACCTTTCTTTTAAACTTTAAAAGAGTGGCAATAAAAGCTCAATGGCATTACAGTCCTGACGCTGAGGAGCAGACATCTGGTACTTCATAACATGTTAAAGAGAAAAACATGAGGTGTTGTTCCTGCTAGGGGTGTAATTTAATGAATTTGAATTACGCATGCATGACCTGTTCTGAGACAATATTTGAATCCACTTATTGTTAGCAAATCATACAAGCAAGTCAACTCAAGATACAATTACTAATTTAGTTTCAGATATATAATCTCTAATGATATGGCTGGACGTAAACTGCATAATTTAATTTACAACAATTGCTTAGTGTTTTCTGCGGCTGCCTGAATTAGTACAAGGACAAAGTCGCTCTCTTTTCTCTTGCAAAAGGCTCTTTATATTGTACGTATCTATGTATCTTAAGCATTACACTACAAACAACCACATAGCGAAAACTAATATCAATGCAACTTACCTCTTACACTTACACTTTGTTATACAGTAACACGTGTAAGTGCCTGAAGTGTTTCCATAGTAAACATTAGTGAATATCTTGTAGCAATAATTTGTTCATCAATTAGGAGTGAGGAGTGAGAAAAGGCGATTTTAAATCACGAAGGAGACATAATTTTCACCACACTCTTTCACTTCCATCCCATTTCTACACTTAAACAAATGTCAATATCAAACATTAATATTTAAAATATTTTGGATAAAAATTTTCCATCATTTTTTGCAGCAAATATTAAATATAAAATCATATTTTATACCTCTTTCATATTTTCAAGTTTCATTCACTTTCATTCACTCTCATCACATCATACCATAGCAACTTGTTGAAATTTTGGTTTGGAAAAAAGGTTTGCATGATGTAAAATAAAAATGTATACATAAAGAGCATTTGAAAGGTTTTTGGAAGAAAAAAAACATAAAAATAAATTAGATAGCTATATATAATTCAAGACATTTAAAAACCTTTAATTAATAAAAGTTTCCAAAATAGTTAAAATTTGACCATAAGACTAAAAACTTAATAAAATAAAATAAAACAAATCCCTGTAAATACAAAAACCTCCCAGAATATCCGTGTAGGAAGACATGTACTCCACTGAAGAATACATTTCCACATTTAGTGAAAGAGAGATAGACTGGTTTAAATAAAACAAATAATTTAAGCCCTGTTAACCTTGTCTAAAGTATGCTTCATCCCCCATGAGCAGTGGATTACGAAGTGAACGAAGTGAAAAAAAAGTTGTTCATTGTCATAACGAATAATTCTTCTCAGATGTGGGTGTCAAGTAACAGGTATTGTGCTACTTTTATTTCGTACCATGCAGACATCTCTTGCGCACTGAGCTAACGGCAAACGACAAGTAGGACAAATAACAATGCAAACTGTCTTAGTTTAAAGATAATTCAATGAAACTTCCTTCAGAAAAGAAGGAAGACCGTTTATCCATTTGGGGCGGGAGCTTGTGACTCACTCAACTTCCTCTATAGTTTCGCATGGAAGAGTTAGCGCGAGCACTCGTTCATTCGGTGCTTTGAGAGAGAGCTGAACACTTCTGCACACCCGTGAGGAGCAACGGGAATACAGAGCTATTTAAAAGGCCAGCTAAACTGACCCCAGCACGGACAGAGTTTTGAAAGGGTAAGCGCTCTTATCAACTTAACTTTTCTACCCCTCATTTAACTTGAAACGCACATGACAGAGAGATAATGATATTCAAACCGTTTTTCATTCATAACCAGAGAGTAAAAATCCATGACTTGTTCGCATGTGAAATTTTTCATTCATCCAGGTTGTGATAGCATGTCTTGTAGAAGTAGCTATAAGAACTATTTACCTCAGTAGCCTACTCGTAAAAATATATTTTTGACCAATTTTTAACATTTACATAGCTTCCATTAATACGTTTTTTTTTTATGAATAATAACAAAACAAAAATATATACATGTTTTTAACTACAGTATATTAAATTATCAATCAAGTTTAGGTGCATGGAAGAAAATACTAGCATTACCTGTTAAAAGTTTTCTAATATTGGACTATGGGGTAAAATATAATTAATTCTAGGCCATTCATTCTTCATATGTGAGTGAGAGAAATACTTTATATTATTATCATCATCATCTTCTCCCTCAAGTTAAAGTTTCATGAGCTTTTTGTACTTAACGCACTTGTAAGTCTCAGAGGAGTCTGACACGTGTCACAACAAGACACTTATTTGTGTAAGTTTTCTCACAGTCAGACATCAAGTCTTCATTGGCATTAAATGCATACATGCAGATAACCATTAGAAGGAAAAACTAAGGCATACATGCCGTGGGGGTCTGACATATTCCTGAGTTTAGTCAAAGCTTGGAGGCTTCCAGGTTGGAACTTGATTGCTCATCTTTGAACACACCTTATCCCAGAACACGTTGCATTCCAAGGCGTAGTGAATACTTTGAGTAACTCCTCGTAAGATTCCTGTTGCAAATTACTTCTGACAGCACATTTTTACAGCCTTGTTAAACTGAGGTAATAAAATTAAAGCCCGTTGAGAATGATCATACTTACTGTTTTAATTTTTTATTGATTTTTTTTCCATAATATTAGGTGTGTGTTTAAAGACAGTAACCTTGAGTTAAACATAAAACAGATAATGGGTTACGTATTTAATAAGTGATGTGATTCATAAAGACACACCTTGAGTGAGTGGAAACAGGTGAGTGGAAATAGTTTATCTATCAATGGGTGGGTCCACTTTATCTATCCGATCTGATGATGATGATGACTAAACTCCTTTGGCAGAGATTTGTCATTTAAGCAATACTTTCTGTCTTAGGAGAGTCTCGACAAGACAGACAACAGGGCAAAAACTGCAGTGAATAGGTCAGTAAAGTTGACAGGAAGAAAAGAACTGCATCCTCTACTCATTTCCTCTTTTTTTTCTAGTTTTAAGCCCAGCTGCTGAGACAATCCTCTGTTCTCTGGCATTTTGTAGACATTGCATAGGCAGCCGGTCAGTTGTCTCATATTCAGTGACTCTTTGAGTTTTTAACCCTTAAAGTGTTTTTAACAGGTTGTGCTGTGCGTTTTGAGTGTTGCATGGCATGTGCTGGCATGCATATGTTTGTGTGTGCGTGAGAAAAAAGCAGAGAGATCTTTTGAGGTGCATCGCTGTGTCTTCGGGTGCATTAAGAAGCCTTTGAAAGTGCTTACCTCAGAGCCTCCCATGCTGTCTGCCGCCAGCACTCTGCCATTCCATTCTCATTCATTTTTCCAAGAGGGGGGCTTCTGAGGTGCTTGTGGAGAAACAAAATCATCCCTTTGAAACTTAAGTTCAATCCCTCTCATATACATGCCACAAACTTTATGAGGCCTTAGTGTGTCTCCCAGTATCACTGATTTAACTGCCTGCTTCGGATTGTCACATGCAATATGAAACTCAATTCTTTATCCAAGCACTTTCTTATATGCCAGTCTTTTATGCTCTAATTTTAATTGCAATATTATAATTACAAAATAAATACAATTTAACATGCTAGTGTGCTGTGACTTATTATATATAATATTTATTACTATATACTTGCTTCTCGGCCAGCTAAATTTTTTTTAAATATTTTTATTCTTAGGCAGTATTAATAATGCATTTAATACAATTATTTCAGTTGTTCATATTAGCTATTATAATGCATAATAATATTAATATTGGAGAATTTTTTACTTTATTCAGCAAGAATGCATAGCATTTCAGTTGTCTAGAGTATTCCGACCCATCAGAAATGAAAGGAGGTTGAAAACTCAGTTGTTTTTCCCTGCTGGGTCAGGGCGATGTGACTGCAGTATGTTCATGGCCACATTCTTTGGAAGCACTGTGTTTTGTTTTCAGAAGGCTTTATCTTATGCAGAGACTGTTGTTCATCAGTGATAGAGACAAAGACTACAATGCATTTTATGACAAGTTTCCCATAAACTGAGTTCTGTTGAAAACTGCTTACTTAGTAGTTATAAATAACGGCATATTGTTTTCACTATACATACTATATACAGCAGCGTCAGACAGAGTAGTGTGGTATTCTATTATAAGACTGCCACTTGTTTGGTCACGACATACACTGAACGTAGTTGTCCATTCACAAGTCACAGCACAACTCACAAAAAGAACATACATGTGCCTAAGCCATAAACATTTATCAGACCCTCCGTATGCAATTCAATTTGACTAAACATCTGTCCATCAATAAAGCAGCTCTGTAGTCAAATGTGTAAGATAACGTCAAGCCAGAGACAATAAACCCTTTAATTCATCTCTAAAAAGAGTGCCAGATGAGGCAGGGTGAATTCAGATGCCATGAATTAAATAACACATAACGGTATACTGTCTTCTTTTACGTCGTCATGAGTTATTGTGTCAACTCTGCCACCATCCCATACACAAGCTCACTGTGTGAAAATCTCAAGATCCATTTTTGTGTTCTAATGCCACATTTCTTTTAAAACTGCTCATGGGGGACTTATAACATTGGTTAACTTTGAATGAAGGGAAGTTACTGGGAGTTTCCTGTGGGGGGACTCCAGGTGCATCTGTGATTCAGTGATTCGGTGGCTTCCTCCCAGACCAAGGAGAAAGAATGGATGAAATTAGATCCTCACAGCCTGGGCCCCAAGAGACGCGACCCTATGCTCAGTGTGCTATCTGCTCGCTTGTACTGTTTGTTTACCTTTCCCCTCTCTTCCTCTCACAGGCCTTATTGTCCTTCATGGATGGTTAGTGCCTAGCTCTGAGCCACTTGTTGTTAAACTCCTTTGTCTGTTTTTCTTCCGGTCACTTCTCTCCAACACTTCAATACAGCTCCAATATGCTGCTCTGTGTCACTGTGACCAGTGGGTCAAGATTCAGCTGGTTAAACCCCTTATACTATATGGTTTTACATATTTTTATATATATATATAAACACACAGTGAGGTCAATAAGTATTTGATCACCCTGTGATTTTGCAAGTTCTCTTACTCAGAAATCATTTTGATCATTTGTTTTTCCCCAAATAGGCCATAGTCAGATATACTAAATAATTCACTAATAGAACCAGAATCATTAAAGTTCTTGCGATTCCCATCATAAGCAGGCATTCAAAACCGGCTGAGTCAGACTTTACAAGTATGATTAGCAATGCCAGATGGCATATGTCTGTATGCATAAGTTGCATCAGGAGACATCTGTGGGTTACACGGATTAAGCAATGCCATTTTTCTAATGGTCATTGCTCATTATGTCTGTCATACCTGCTGTATCACAAACACCAGATGTTACTGTGCAATCTGTCCATCCACACTCTTTTGTCACCCAGCCATAGTCCCTGATTCACCTTTGATCCACGTCATCTCTATACTGCTCCAGGAATCCGGCCACTGTGGGGGTGCAGGCTGTAATAGACACTGAAAGTGCTCTGGTCACAGGGTTGGGTTCATTCACTCCTCGTCTCGTGCACATATCACCAACTCCCAAGAGGAAAATTTCGCAAATCTGTTAAAGAGATGCATTCAAACTGACTGCGAATACCCACATTGGAACGTAAACACTGGTCCGTACTTGTAACAATCATATAAAACGTGTCTGGTTGGCATTCTTAAAGCTGTGACTGTCAAACTTACTGTAACATGCTATCAGAATCAGAGTGAAATATGTGTATAGCAGCAGGGAGTTTCCTATGGAATCTGGTTCCAGTCAAATAAAATCTGTAGTTTAGGGATGTTGGAAAACCAAAGCCACTATAAATACTATAATTTCATCAAATGCATCAAAAAGAGAAAAATAAATGAATATGGGGTATCTTAAAAAAAAAATCTAGATTTTTGATATATTACCAATGCAACATAGAAATGAAAGAGTATATCTTACCTGAGCATTAACAGCACATTATAAATAGTGAATGGAGATGTAGGTTGACACAAACTGCTCCGTTCATCTTCATGGCTGGGAGTTTTTCTCCATCTGCCGGTGACTCACCCCATGCTGGAAACTTATGATTCAAACATCTGTCCGGCAGACCAATTATTTTGACTTGATTTACTCCTTCTGATAAATCTAACTGTTTTTAATGTTCTGTCTATTGTGCCACCCTCTCCGTCTTGATGGAATTAGTCACTTCTTTGCACTCCATACACAGAAACTTTATCAGTGACATCAGATTTAAGTATTTAAAAACACATTTCTGAGAGGTCACAAAATTTACCTGAAAAAAAGTAATCGATTTTATAATTTTTAGTCATATGTAGTATTTTTCACACATGATTATGAAGAAACGTTGAATTGAAAATGACATTTTGAAGTAGACAGACTAAAAAGTACTTAAATGTTTTTAGTCTTAAAATGCATATGCAACATCCACTTGAATGCACGTAAATTATTTCATGCTGCTGCTGTCATTAAATGAAGCAGTGACTTAATAGTTGTTGGATATCAAATTTAAGCTTTAAATATTATAAATGTTAGTTGCCTAGAATATTGCAATCTTGCATTATAAATGTGAAATTTACTTTTAAAACATATAGTTGTATTTACAATTGCTAAAAAAAAATTCATTCCATTAAATGAAAAATTTCATTAAACAAAGGAAATAAATGACCAAATGTTCATTCATCAAAAGCATCTCTACATAGGAATTTAAAATACTTTTACTGTCACCATGTCTTTCACACATTCTCACTTACAAACAGAAACTGTAAATCTTGAGCTGTAATTTGTCAGGTTGGTTCAGTAAAAGCTCTGCTGGCTCTTCGGTGGTAAAAGCACAGAAGCATTAAGAGAACAGTAAACTAGATGTACAGTGTAGGAAAAAATTAAAACTAATATTTAGATTTGAAACCACTGGTTGTGAATCAGAGACAGCGGCCCAGCTGCTTAGCTTTTTACTCGGCCTGGAGTCGTCAAGAGGAGCCAATAATTCTCCAACAAGCCATTTAAAATAATTAATCACACTTATTACATCTTGCACATGCAATCCACCACCACACAGTTCCTGTTTTTGCACAGGACGTCTCTTAACCCTGGCACACACATGCACAGATCCACATGTGTAGGCAGACAGGTTTAAGCACATTATAGGGTGCCAAGTCTGGATCGCAAGTGCTGATCACTTCCCAATGCTTAATTATCCTCCACATCTGCAAGAGATGAGAGAAAATGGCTGTGACATCATTTCAGATGAGAGGAAATCTGACTCGAGTGTTTCCATTCCGTGTTTGTGCATCTGTTTTGTGTTTGTAGTGATGAATGACTCATTTCGGTTGCTTTTGGGCTTCTAAACAGACCTTGACTTCGACAGCATACGAGCTGTCATAAGAGCACGATGAACCGGCTCGCCCTTGCTGACCTACGGAGCACACTGCAATAGAATGCATTAAAAAACCAGTACTTGCTAGGATAGCTTCTGAAATATTTTGTCTCCTTTCCCTCCGATTTATGCTGATGTTTATGTAATGCACAGCTGTGCGAGAGTGTTGCACTCTTAAGTAAACAGCTGCGAAATACTTGCATCACGGAGAAATCTAGTAGTGCAAGGCAGATGCATGTGTATATGGTCAAATGCACAGCTTAGGTACGAGTGTAAGCATTCGTTTTGTCAAAAGAGAATGTAAACATGCAGATAAATTTTGAAGTTGTTAATTTTTTTTCTTTTTTTTTATTGCTTTTGTGTAAACCGTAATACATTTATTTGATGTAGAAATATTTTTTAACATTTGAAAAATCTATTTAACGCACCCTTGTTGTATTAAAGTATTCTATTCTTTTTGTTCCTTTATTTTTAAGGCTTTTTTTACCTAAAAGGATTAGAATAGGTGTGTTTCCAAAAAAATATTAAGCATTAACTATTTTCATCATTGACTATAATAGGACTTTTTCCTTGCGCAGTAACATAAACCACAAGGCTATTGGCGACGACAAGTCCTTTTAAAGTCTAAAAATATTCTACAATATTAAAACATCAAAACATTTTCATAGACTCATAGTGTGTATTTGTGTGCATGTGCCAAAGAGAATCACGACATTTCCCTTCAATTCATAGCCACTCATTTTTTTGTAGTGTGAGAATCCTACTTGGCACAGAAGTTTTAAAGAGCAGTGTTCCATAGAGCAGGAAAAGCGAAGGTAGCTGTCACCTTCTGTGAGTGAACACCTTCACAGGACTTTCGCTGACCATGGCCCCGCACTTCACAGAAGCCCATAAATGGGAGAAAGTGTCCTTGTTGTGTCTATAAAAGGATGGCGGCTATAGTGGATAGAAAGATGAATATGATTTAGTGCAGAGGGCCTGGACTTGTTGACAAGGCTGCCTTGAGCAAAACCTTGAGAATACAAAGACCGAGCCCTTTGAATGCTTCAGTGATTTGCAGTTGCACGTGAAGTCTACCAAACCATGTATTGCTTTTTAAAACACACTTCTCAACCATTGTCATATTTGGATGCAGAGTATGTCCTCATGCGAATAGTGTCAAAACTCAATCACTCGTATAAAAATCAACAGTGCTTGTCTACACTTCATGCATGCAGTGTTTTGATTCTTGCGGGGTTGACAGCTGAGTTGATTATAATAGGGAACATCTAGTTTTGTTGCATTACGCCGCATCCTGTCATGCTGTTTGCATTACAGATAGTCATTTTCCTCTTTCAGAGAAAATTATGCATCTCTTTGTCTAAAGAGACAATTTGCATTTTGCCAGAAAACACAAGTCACAGTGTAAGCCATCTAAAGGACATATGCAGAGATCTTATTTTCCATCTCTCTCAACAAAAAAAATAGTCAAAGCAGTCCTGTATTACAATTTTTCCCAAATAATTTAAATAATAATAATTTAAAATAAGAGGAGTTTGAGAAGAATTAAATTGACTAAATTGGAATTAGGGGTTCTTCAGTGGAAAAAATAACAGTGTTTCTCCCATGGCATGAAAATTGACATTCTTTTATATAGAAGAGACATAGGGATATTGAACCAGTGCCGTAAAATGGATAAAATGCATAATTACACAAAACAAGAGCCAGATTGCTTACACTTAAATACAGGAGCGCTGACACTAAAAGCCATTACCTCACTCTGAAAATATCTTTGTGTTAGATGTTAAGCTTAAAAGCTTTTTTTTTCGTAATTGCATACTGTTTATGATTATTAAAACAGAAAAAAAAAACATAATAATGGGAATGCAGATATTTAATGATGTGTACTACATAAAGGAATATTACAGAGCAAAATGCCTTGACGCTGAACTAGCCTGCAAGCTCAGCCCAAAAACTGCAGTCTTTCCTATTAATACGCAGCTGTCTTGACAAAATCTATATTTTGGGATGATCTATGATGAGATTTTCAGAAAGCAATGTGCAGAACCTGGCGCCACTCGCCACCTAAGACCGATGTCTTTACGTCTGGCTTTGGGTCTGTTTGGCTGTCTGCGTATTCATTTATCTGTGGTGAGCTGCTCCACTTGGCCTAAAAAATGCACAACTGCACCGTGGAACTCGGTTTGTCAAGTAAATCAACCAGGTTTGTTTTAGTAAGTGGAACAGATGGAGGTTATAAAGGGTTGTGGGGTTTAATGAGGTTGGAAACATCATGGCAGAAAGCTGTGGATAGAGGAAGGTACCGGAGTTTGATAGACACTTAGATGAGCCCTTCTGATTTGATATCTGCATAATTATACAGTCTTATCTGCATTCGCCAAACTACCTATGCTAACGTTTTTTGTTTCCACTCAAGAACGTACATTTTATCACTTGCAATGAACAAGGCACTGAAGACAAATGGTGTTTTTGCATGGCTGCATGATAAAGAGAGTCCCACGTGACGCAGCGAGATAAGACCATGATGAATTGCCCTTCTTATCCTTTGCAAAGTCAAAGAAATGTATTTATTTCCAACTTGCCCCATCAGATTTAAAAATCACATAAGCAATCAATGTAGAGTATTACAGTACTTACTGAGGGCTTTGAAACAGACTTACTCATACCTATGAGATGACAAATCCTACACCATCGTATATTGTTCCAGATGTATGCTACGGAATATGCATGCTAATTTCAGCCCTTTGGATGCATCATTGTGAAAAGCTGAAGTTATACGTATACAAGTAAAACCATTGCGATGCCACAACTACAGTAGCTCAACAAACCAAGGTTAAGAACAAGTGAATGCATCTTAAAGTATATGAAATTGTGACGTTATGTCATGAAACTAAATGGTGCAGACTGGTGGAACATTATCGCAATTGATATTCACAGTGTTAAACTACTTGGTACAAGCTGATTGGTTTATGTTGCATAAGCAGCCAATGACATTTAAATGACTTTTCCTCGACAAGGAAAAGGGGGCCCGCAATGTGATTTTTGCATATGGGATATATGCAATACCATGCTAAAATCTTGAGACAATTGTCATGATAAGAGTAAATAGTCTTTTTAATGCAGAGGTGTACTATTCTACCTGCAAGTTCAGTTCCAACCCATCTCTAACAAACCTGTCTGTAATTATTAGGTGCTTCTGCAGATCCCAATTAGCAGGTTCAATTGTATTTAATCACTGCTTGAGATGATCTTTGCAGGAAGGTAGAGGAAACAGGAACAATATTGAGAACCCGTGTTTTATAACGTCTTCCAAATTAACCTACCATTGATCATGCAAACGACCACAGGCGCCATGGGAACTGCAGAAGAGATCGACAGGAGGTTACCCACAATTACCTCACCCACCTTGGAACTCTGCGACTTGGTCACTTGACCCAGTTTTGGTACCTCTGAGTTTTAAACTTAGTGAAGCGACACAGACATAGGATTTTAGCATTAGTTTTTGGTGTAGCTGGATTGAGATATTTTACAATCAAGAAATTGGCAAATTAAACAACGACCCATACAGGCGCAGTGCAGTCTGTGCTTGGAGTCTATGAGGTAATGCTTCTCCACCAGCCCCACCGTCTTGAGAATGACAGAAGGGATTTTGGGGGATGGTGAAGCGGATGGCGGGGGCACAACTGTTTGATTTATGGTCACCTTTGAAGTTAGCTCATTCCTGCAGCGTGGCCAGTGCTCTGCTTTCTGGTGCCTGGAGCTCAATCCCCTGTGAATGGAAACGGGGAAAAAAAGACCCCTGGAGGTCGCCAACACCCACAGCCGTTTGCATGCAAAGTATACGCTTCCTCATTTTATGGCAATTTATAGGCATGTGTCTAGCCATGTGCTAACATTTTTTTTTTCTTGGTTTGCTTTTCTGCATGTGACATTTATCTTAAAGGTTACAGAGAAACGTGGCAGGAAAAGAGAAGGAGACGACGAGGAAAAGTAGGGAGGTGGTCTAGATGAGTCCTTGGAGAGTCATAAAAGAGGACCAAGGGAGATATGTTTAAGCCCAATGCAGCCGCCAATGTCAGTAGTGTTTCTTTAGATCCTTCCACTGGAAAAAAAGTGTGTTTGCACATGTGCGCACATGTACAAGCAAGTCTATATTTAGGTGCATTTATTTCCTTCTTCATTGAGTTGTAACGGCATGATTTAATTCAGATTCTGTTTATGTAGTTGAGCAGAATAAATGAAATATTAACAGTCCTTAGGATTTTATTAGGATTGTAATTATTTGGCAGTATTGACTGGCTTTGTATTACTAGCTACTCATCTGGCAGGGATGCACTGATATTAAAAGTCTGTATGATATTTCATGCTATGGCCCTTGACCAATATAATCTATTTCTAA
The DNA here is from genome assembly GCA_032353835.1 of Enteromius viviparus. Taxonomy (NCBI): domain Eukaryota; kingdom Metazoa; phylum Chordata; class Actinopteri; order Cypriniformes; family Cyprinidae; genus Enteromius; species Enteromius viviparus. The sequence continues at coordinate 7,669,774 of JAUCNO010000236.1, read as the reverse complement.
AATATTTTGTCTAAAAAAATGTAAAAATAAAATGTAAAAACTAAAATGAATTTAGGCATTACAAACATTTGTGTATTAATAATATAAATAATAAATAATATAAATAATAATAAAAAATAATAATTTTGATATCTGCTAAATATTATATTTAATAGTGGTCAGTTATTAAACTTAAATAAACAGCAAAAAACGGTCAGATTGACTACCAGTATTTGTGCATAACCAATGTAAATACTGTTTGGTTGTAATAATGACACAAAGACCAAATAGTGATAAAGAGAAAATAGTTAGTTTAACAGTCTTTTTATAAATATATTTGACTGCAGAAACAAATATTCCAGAGTGTTTTTTCATCCACCATTGGGAATTAGACCTGATAGTCTGGTGCAGATCATTTCCAAACTTTATCGCATTATATAATCTTATCTAGTCTGTTGGATTAGAAGCGGGCCAGTGTGGGGTTGTGGTTACGCTGTGGAAAGCAACCACCAACTGCGTTAGAGAAGAGATGTGTGTATGCAGCTGCTCCGAGTGTCAGCCCCTCCTGAACAACTCCCCCATTGTCTCTAGATCTTCTGCTGCGTTTATTTTCATTTTTGTGCATGTGTGCATCACCATTATCATCCTCCCTGTCTGTGTCACTGACAAAATTGTGATTGTTTGTCTAGCTGTCAGATACTGTGTGCAGATCTCTTCCTGACGGGAAAGATAGGAAGATACTTTCTAACTGAGAATTTCAGTAAATATCCAATGAAAGGGTCCCAATATAATGATATGAGCACAGTGAGAGTTGAGTTCTTTCTCAACTTGGAAAGAAGTTCAGATGTTTTAAAGATAAGGTCTGAGATCAGCTGACATAAAGGAAGACCCCCCACAATGCAGCTGAGCTATAGGTCACTTTACAGCAGGAAGTCCATTTTTGTTGTACTGCCAGAAGCTGAACAAAAGACAAAAGACAGGACATTTTTTGATATTTGCACTTGTTTTTTTAACAATATATTAATATATTTACAGTTTTTACAGTATTTTTAATTAAATACATGCAGCCTAAAGCAATTAGGCTGCATTTAATTAAATACAGAGCATAAAATACTTTTTTTTTTTTACAAACATTTTTAAAATCTTACAGACCCCAAAAGTTTGACAGGTAGTGTATACAAGAATTAAAAGCAGGATCACTTGTATAGTAGTGAATGGACAAATCTGGCTTGAAAATCTGTTTTCCTATGGAGAAAATAAATGAGATTTTTAATTCTGGACTGTTGTAATCTGTCCCACCAAACTTCCTATTTCAATAGGAAATACATCAACACAAGACTGAAAACGTGTGCTGTTCATGTTAGAAGCTACACTTTTTAGAAGCTGTTGGAACCTGTGAGACTTCATTTGGTTATGTTCCACGAGGATAAGCTATCACGTGTGTGTGAGATGCCCATACAACTTATATGATGAAGGCTGGGTGTTTTATTGCTCTGTGGAGCCAGGGCACTGTTTACATGTTGCCAAGGAGAAGAACCATAAATGGGATGGTAGAAAAATAAAAGGATAATATCCTGGAATGACTTCCGATGGTAAATCATACTGGACGCTTCCCATTTAGCAGGATCCCTTTACATGTCATAGCATTGTGAGTTTTCCCCTTTTCTGTCAGCTTGCCCTTGCCAGGGACAAAGAGTGAGAGAATCTGTCTGTTTCCTGCCGCACTGCTAATCTTTAGATAAAATGTAATAACACAGAAGACAAACATTAAATTCTCACAAGGCATTGCCTAATAGTCATTATTTACTCACAGTCATGTTGTTCCAGTCCCTTACTTTTGTCCGTGGAACAAAATGTGAAGAATATTTTGACGAGTTAATCATAAGAAGTAGTTTATTTAATGATTAATTCATCTGAATCATTCAGTTCACAAATCCCTATGAAACTGGACGAATTGGACTGATCTTATGATTGTTAAAGTCAGTTATGGCTTAAGATGTATTCTGTTTCTCACACAAAGCTATCATATGGTTTCAGAATTCTTGGAATTTAATGCACAAGTGTACTGTGTACAACTAATATAGTGTTTGTTGTTTTGGACAAGTCATAACTTTTATAAAGAATATCTTTTTGGTTTTGAGACATTAGTCTTTGCAACTTTAGGGATCTTATATATGCACTAACAGCCTGTAAAGAAAAAGCAAAACTTGAAATTGCATCATATTACCTCTTTAAAGATATTTAATGTTTTGCTCCAAAGAAAGGTATGTCAGATTATAACAACTAAATAATCAGAGAATTAAAATTTTGACTCTTTAAAAATGGTAGAGAAGAGTGTTGACACATTTTGCTCAGGTCGGCTGTATTATTTCTGTCTGTTTTTTTGCGGTTTGATTGCTTGCAGGTGTGCAGATTGACCCAGCAACCACTGCTGCTCTCATTCTGGTCAGGTTGACCTTGCTGAATTAGTACCTTTTCATTTAAAAACTAAGTGAGACTAAGACCACCAAGGACCGCCTAGCTACTGTTTTCAACCCAAATTAGCCCTGTGTTTGTGCTGTGCAGTGGGTAAACCCACTGACATGCTTTACATGAAAGTGAGCAAGCTCTCTTGCACTGTGCTGTACTAAACTCATATAATTATCACAAGCATTAGTAGAAAGATATTCCTTTCATTTGAGATGCTTGCCATGAAAGGAAACATTTGTTACGCAAATCTATTATTAATACAGATCCAATCAATTATTTATAGGTACACATCCAGAAATGAGGATCAGAGAGGAAAACGGTTTAAGAAAGGAAAGCTTTAACCACTCTTTAACTTAATTTAATTCCTGAGAACTTCATATTATGTCAAATATCAGAGTTTGAGGGAATCTCAATAATTCAGTGGTGAATGATGGCTGGGCGATTGTGCAGTTTGTACCAGAGATAAAAGGCACTTTTCACTAATATGGCAAATAAATTTATAATAATAAATTATTCAACATA
>JAUCNO010000236.1:7596814-7614593 GCA_032353835.1 Enteromius viviparus | reverse complement strand
CAGGTACTGACCAGGCTCAACCCTGCTTAGCTTTAGTGGGCAACCAGGCTTGGGCTGCAGGGTGATATGGCTGTGGCCATATAATGTTGTGGCCACTAATATGATAGTCCCACTGCATTCTTTGAGTTACCTTGGAGTATTTAAGGAAAGCTAGCACAAGTGCAATTTTCAAGCAAAAAAAAATCACCAAAAAGTTACTTTATACATAGTAATATAAACTAAATGTATATTTTTAGTTATATGTTTAAACAAACACCTTCCAATAGTTTGTGGCAAGTAAGTTAAGTAAGTAGTTTTATTCAGGGGGTATGCAATCAATCAATCAAAAAGCCAATAAGACATTTATAATGTTATTCTATACATTAAAAAATAGAAATAAATATTGCACTTTACACAGAAATATTACACAGCACATCTGTTTTCAACATTGATATATTAATAAAAAAGTTTACTTGAGCACCACTTGAATGATTTCTAGAAGATGATTATTAAAATCAGTTGCAATGCACTCTGAACTAACATGAACCAACAATGAGTGACTGTATTTTTATTAACATTAACAAAGAACAATAAATACTGTAATAATAATTCATAATTATAAATAATAAATTCATTGTTTGTTCATGTTAGTTAATACATTAACTAATGTTAACAAATGACACCTTATTGTAAAGTGTTACCATCATTGTTCAAATAAATGCAGCAGCAGAGATTTTGAACAGACATATTTCTACATTTTTGACTGACAAACATTAGCAGTTCTAATATGATGAAATACAGAGCTCCATACCTGCAGTGGACCACCACAGGTCCTGCATCGAGTGGTGTAGAGGATTTGACCCGCCGGATGAAGGCTAACAGACCCGTGGCATGGTAGGGGACTCCATGCTCAGGCCATGATGTAAAGTGAAACTGACACACTTCATGTTTGGCGGAGTATCCTCTCTGAAAGACAAACAGTCTATGAAATTCAATTATAATTAATACATACAATTTAGATTTTTTTTTACTTGAGGAACATTGATATATAAGGAACATACAACATGAAAGGGCATACCACCACACCACAGCTCCAACATATATACAGCACTTTTGTTTACAGTAAATTTTATTATGATTTTTATTTAATCGCGACAAATCTGACAGTTTTGGGGGTTTTTTGAACGAAAAAGAAAATTCTGATTGGCTTAAAAAATCTGAGGTGGCTCACTTCTGGAGTTTATATTCCACATGGCTCAAAGACACCAAGGCAAACGCAGCTGAATTAACAAAAGCGACACCCAGCTCTGTGGTCCCACTCTGGGGAGGTGCGTACGTCTACCCGACAAGCCACTAAGAGACTACTTATTACCACATCCCAATTGCTCGTCTGTTTGAATACACTCAAGGAAAGCTTTAGCCGAAAGCCTGTCTAATGGTTACACCGAGAAACCTTCCCCAACATTCGACAAACACACACAAGCACATCATTCCACCCACAGCCCGTGTTTGATTGACAGGGCCGTGGAAAGTGCAAAACTCACATCAAAGGCTGTCAACAGAACTGCGCCTCCACAGGGCAGCAAAGAGGACGATAAGAGAAGACAGGGGGTGAGGTGGGGGAGGTTAAATTGAGCTAATGTCAGTAAACGCACCCACATTTAGCTCATTGTATCAGAGAGAGGGAGAGATAATGAGAGAAGAGAGAAAGAGATGCTTTAGTTAATGTGCCCGCCATAAAGCGTTCTGAGATGAGGCAGCTCTAATCCTGGAACAGACAGCTCGGTGGGCCTCTGCTGGGTATCAGGCGCTTCTCTCCATTTCATTTAAAGGGCTGTCACTCCAAATTCTCTCCTAACACACACACACACACACACACACACACAATTCACATTCTAACCTAATCCTAACAGAGAACCGGTATCAGCAGTGCTTGGTAGTTTATTACTGAAAACAAATTATGAAAATTGTAATTCATAACGTAATCTATCACATTACATATCAGGTATTTTTTGATTACTTTTGACCTAAATCATTTATCATTGATCTTAACAGGATAATCTTATACCATCAACCACGTGGAGTGCATTAAACATTAACCCTCTGAGGTCTGAGGTGATTTTGGGGCCCTTGAGCTGGTTGGGCATGCTCTGATATTTGAGCTTTTTTCAGCTACTTAGAATATATTATTGACCAACCTGTATTTTTCTTGTAATCAGCACAAACTGCTCTACAATAATATGTAACCAAAAAAAATTTACATGTTTACATTTTTTAGGAAAAAAATATTATGCGTGGTTAGTAAGTTTTGAGGAAAAAAAACTAGCTGAAATAAGGCCAACATTTCCTGTTGATTGAAGCCCTTAATGTTTAACGCTTTAGCTTAAATGTTGTTGTTTTCTTGACTTCATTGGTTTTTATTTTTAATGTTTATGAATGACAAAGACCATTTGTCTCCTCATATTTATATTCCTGTGAAACAGGAAGTCATGGCTGGATAATTTCATGTTCATAGACACACTGGTGTTCTAAAAAATTGCAATATGAATGGGAATACTGATCTGTAAAGATTTGACTCATAATATTTTCTTGGACATTTTAAATGTGTATTAGAGATAAAATATTTTCATAACACGATGTTGAATTACCCTGTCCAGGAAACCCCGCCGAAATCACATCACGATTTCTCAAACTGGGGTTTATGAAACAACTGCAAGGGGTCTGTAAAAATCTAATAAATAATCTTAAAAATGTAAAAAAAAAAAAAAAAAAACTAAAAAAAAACTTTATTATATTATACAATGTAATTATAGTTTTATGACTAGTGGCTGGTATTTGCATGCAGTTTTTAGAAAGGGAATTTGAAAAAAAGCTAAATTAGGGAGAATCAATTAATTTACTGTCATTTTGTGGCAATAAAGCTAATCATGTATCAATAAAAATAAGAAATATAAATCAAATGAAACGTTTTAAAACATAATACAGTCTAATTACAAGTATTTTTAAAGCTGATTATGTAATCAAGACTAAATGCAATCACTGCACCTCAGCATAGCAACACATACTGTGTGAGGGATAGCTAAATGGCCAGGAATACTTGATTCTAACAGGTCAATCATAGCAGTCTGAGATCAAATCGTTTTGTATATTATCTGTATAGATGATATTAGTAAATTGATTTCCGACATAGCAGTGATAGTTTCACGTCTCTCATATGGCTCCACTGACGCTTTGTTCTCACATAACAAAATTATTTCAACTCAAATCAATAATACATGTCCATTTATTTATTTATTTGGTAAGTAGCCGTGTAATAAGCAGGGTAATATGGAGTAACGTGATACAAGACCTGATCAACCTGTCCGCATTTATTTTGTGATGCTGCTGACTGTACATTAACTCGTGCATAATAGATGGCATCATATCAAATGGCAGAGCAAATCCCGTTGTTGTGTTGGAGCTGTGGTTTAGAGGTGGTGTGCTGCTCATGCGGGAGATGCAACCCTTCTTTTCCCCATCATTTCCTGTCCTGTCTCTAGAGGAAGAGAAATCATTTCATACCCGCTCCAGGGCAAAAGTTCGCACTGTGTACTCCGCCAGTGTTTCAGTCTTCAGCAGTGTGATCTTAATGTCTCCGTACATCTCTGACTCATCTGGCCAATACTTGCAGCATTTCACCTGAAAGGAAAACCAAAATAAACAAACTCAAGTTAGAAAACATTAAAGGTCCACAGCAGCATGATACTACAGCTGGGTGACATGATACTGTATATTTCAAATGGTTTTACTGGCAATCTAAAAATAAACCACACCACAAACATTGAGAAGATTTTAATGCACAATAAATACATAAACAAAGTTATGTACATTGGCAAAAATATTTTTATTTAATTAGTTTAGTTAAAGCTTTACAGTAATCAAAAAACTCCCTCCTTGTGTACTGTAAACAGGCTTTATTTCTACACGCCTATTACCGTTACACAAACTGTTAGATTTGCTGTCGGACCTAAGCCATCATCCATTTATCCCTGCTGTTCACAGCTTTTATCATAAAAAGGGAAAGCGTATTTTTCATAATAGAGCCCCAATTTCATAAGAGGGCAGGGACGGGCCCGTTAAGAGGACTGTTGGCAGCAGGCGCTGTCTCCGAAGCACTGAAGGGGCTGATGCGGGTGTGGAGAGGAAAATGAAAGAGGAAATTATGTCGGAGGAAGAAATAGAGGTGGTTTAAAAAGGCTGGAACGAGTGGGCCACAAAACAAGGGAGCAGGACGCATTACATGAGTGTGGGAATGACAATACTTCAAATCATATTTTTAGCTTGACAGCAAAACAGATGTATTTATACGATGCATGTTATAAGTGTACTGTACTCTACCGATAATATCATCACAGGAATGCAGGAACAATAAAGTGTCATGTACTGTAGTACCCAAGTTATTATAAGCATGTGAATTTAGTGAATAAAGGGATTATAATGTTCATGAGAAAATAAATACTCATTTTGGGATTTGCTGAAGATTACATTTAAATGTAACAAATTATTATTGTTTTGAAAGATTGAGTGTCATATGACTATAAGGCTATCATGCAAAACAGTAAAATGGACATGCTCTTGAAAATATGAAATATCCACCAATATGATAAAGAAATAAATATAAAAACCTCTAAATCAACTGATATATGTAACTGTATGTAACAGATATATGCATAAGTGCTTCCCTATATGACATACATATATATGGAACATGAATATGGTAATCATTATGGTAACCATGCTATATATCAGAGCACTATGATAAGGATGATTATCATATTCATAAACCATGGTTATGTATTATTTACACGATTCTTCCGAATAAGTCTGAATAAACCCTGTATTCCCATTGTGTTAAATGGTCATTTTTGTGCATACAGTAATCATAATATTTATATAACTATGGTAACATAAACTATGGTTTTACCTAGGAAAAAGTGACCGTGAATGATGAATGTAAAATGATGACAATCCATTTGCATATACTTTCCAAGCACACATAAGTGTAACAGACTCACAAACACAAAGATTTCGAGGTGATGACTGAATGAAATGTGTAGGGTTGAATGGACATGTGTAGGGGGGAATGAAGAGTGTCTTTAGTGGATGGGTTAGTGTGCAGATGAGGAAGGATCTAGAACATACCCTGCCCACCTCCACTAGCTTGGTGATCATGACGATACTAAAGCAGTTTTCTTGCCAAACCATCCTCCAAAAATCATACACTGTCTCCTGCTTGGGCCCTGCAAACAAACAGACAAACACACACACACACTCAATGAATGACAGCCAGTGCTCCAGTCGGCGGGTTTAATTTACCAAGTGTCATTGCATGTTATAAGGCAGTTCAGTAATCCAGAGCCTCACACAGAGTAATTCAATAGCAGACATTTCTGGTGAATGGAACCGTTTTTAACCTCAGCAGGATGTGGCTCTCTGATAGAAAAAGCTAATTTCTCCCATCAATTGAGTCTGCCTCGGAATTCAATTAGGCGGAAAGACAGACAAACCACAAACATGTAATGGTTTATTTATGGGAGATCTGAAACGATGAGAGAAGAGGGTGACCTTGTTTTAGTAGAGCTGCGAAAGGGATAGAGGGCGGTTCATGTCTGCTGTTTCACTCACACGCACACACATTGTTTCTTCTGTCATTGTGGGGAATTTCCAATGACTTATATTCTTTGGAAACTAAGCTACAGAAAGATTTTTGCGTGCTGAGTAATAAATTATTTAGTTTCTTCAGGAAGTAGGCCTTGCTAGTAAGGACAATTGGCTGGTATCCAAACGTACTGTAGGTGATTTCAGGTTTTACGGGCTTTCACTGCTTTACTGTATTTGACCATACAGACCGTATTATCCATCATTCTAGTATCAGAAAACTACTTACACAATTTATAAACAAATATAATATGGCATCAGATTTACTAAACAGAGCAAACGCATTTCTAATAAGACCAACACAATCGACCAAGTGGAACAAATATTAGCTTAGGATTGTAAACACGAACAACACACTTTTCCTTCCATTAACACGTATATGAAAGCATCGCAAACTGGCGCAAAGTTTAACGAGTCATGATTGTTGTAGCACCTGAGTTCAAACGGCACTTCAAGCGAGCATCTTTTCATATTTACTTAAAGTACAAAATGAACATGAATGAACATCAGAACGTATTTCGTTTAAACCGCAGAAATATGCCAATACACAAAATTTTTCGAGTTGTTTGTCAGACGAGATGGTGGATTTAGCGTCATGATTGGTCAGATCACCTTTTGTGAAGGGTCAATTTACTGTAGCATGCTCAAAGTCTAGAGTGACTGCGGCTTATAATTTTTTGAACTGTTGTATTAGACCCCTCCAAACTTTAGTAGACCATTTTGCAGGATTCATTTAAATTTTGTGTTTAAAAAGGGAAACTCTTATAAATGCAATAAAGTCAGCTGCAAATGAACTGTCCATAAATTTTTAGCACAGATTTTTCACTGCGTGTCTTTAGTAAATCCTGACAGCAGTTTATATTTTATGCCAAAAAGGGGGTTTAAACAGGAATGAGCTGTTAACACATCTGTCCAATAAACTTTTTCAAATCAAGGATGCAAATGACATAAAAACAAATAAAGCATGTGAAGTTTCTATTATTCAAAAACAAGACAAAACACTAGGAAACGTTTTTGCAGTACACACAATCTGTGTGAGAGGGTCCTGCAGTCCTTGTGCTGGGGTTTCGGATGGGGGTCTCCAGTAAGAAGACAGCCGGTGCTAATCCTGACTCTGTTGAACCATCTCTATTCACACACCTTTATAATTTCCTGGATCAGAACTCATTAGATTCCATCTGGAGGATCTCTGTGTTGTGAAGGTTTCAGTCTCACACACACACACACATACACACACACACACACAGGCTCAAAGGCTCAGACTGAAGAGAGGAAAGAGGCTCTCACTCCTGGAATTAGACACTCCCAGAACAAACCATAGAAACACACACACACATCCATCCATCCACAAGTCTTGTCCAGACAAAGATACTCACCCTGAGTGGCGATGAAGTGGTTGGATCGATGGTAACCCTAAAAAGAAAGAAAGAGAGGTGAAGTGCTGTGTAAGCCAATTGCGTCATAGAAGCATCACTTGTGTGCATCTCACTCCTCTTAGAGTAGGTCTTTAGTTCTAGATGTCCAGTTCCATTTAAAATCAACCAAATTTAATTTGGACTTGGGTTTGATAATCTGTGGGTTACTGAGATAAAACAAGGGTCATGGGATCTTGACACCGCGAGTAGCTTCATCAAGTTTATTTCCAAGAACAGAAAATGACTCTAAATTAGGATGACACCAGCTTTGAGAATGCGCATCCACAATAAAGAAGACTAAACAAAGCAAAGCAAACCTAAATGATTCATTCAAGCTGATTCACTAAAATGAATCTGACCTCCCAACACAGCGTGTTTTATAACTTACTGCAAAGCTACTTTAGTTAGAAGAGTAAAAGCAAATTGAAAAAAATCGTAGTCAAGTTAGTAGCATAGCTAGTGTAGTGCTTGTTACTCTCCAACACTATTAATAAGTCTGAGGCACAAAGAGCAAACAAACAAAAAGGCACCCTGCTACAAAAGTAATACTCAATTGCCCAAACATAAAACTCATCATGGAAGACATGACCTCCCTACACGATTCCTCCATCAGCTCATGTTTGGAACGCACAGGGAGAAAGAAACTCAAGGAACATCTCAAAACATGCAATTTATTCATCAAAGCTAAGCCTTTTCAAAGAACTACCTGGGGATGCTCCCAAAAAGTGGATCGGTTTTCATTAAACAGACGTTAGCGGAATAATAGAGACATGTTCTTCATTGTTGCTGAGCATTTGCTGCTCCATTTAGAACACTGCAGACGCCCACTACATTTTAGATTGGGCCAAGCTATTTCCTGCACACTGTACAAACAAACATAGAAATAGAGATACACTGTAGATGGAAAAAGAAATTGTGGGGGATGTTTGTTCCACACTGAAAGGATTCATCAGTGTACGGGGTTTGAAGAATACAAGGGATGCAGAGGGGAAAAGAATTGGAAGATAACTGCTCAAAAAGAGCCTTGTTCTGCTGATTCAGTAGTAGTGTGATTTTCTGTCACTATACCAGGAGTCTAAAACATGTTTTAATGTCAGTGACCCTCAAATATGATGACCTCATTGTCAATAATTCCCTAGCTATATATTTTCATACTGTATATAAAGACTCTTTTATTTATATTGTGTGATAGGGGGTATATTATAAAACAAATGTTTAATAATTAAACATTGATTAATGTCATCATTATTAAAAAAGAGGTATTATATAAATATTATTGTGAATATGTCAGATATAAAAACCCAAAAATTATTCAAGATACATGTAAATTGGCATATTTAACAATTGCATATTTCAGTATATATTAATATATTTGTATACGCATAATTATTTTTTTCAATACATAGGCTGCCAATAACATCAACACAAATAATGATATTTATATTGAGACTCATTCATATTTTTTTTCTCAGAATTGTTTACAGTTCTGAGTTTATATTTATATATTTAGAAAAAAGTAAAGCAGAGTCATTATTACGTTGCATTTTACCTTCCCTATTTATAAAGTATGTTTCTGCCCTATACCACAACGTAGAGATCTCCAATTAGTAAGACAACTATGGTCAAAGAGCAGCAATACAGGCTCGAATAAATAAATAAATAAATGAAGGTATAGTACATTACGAAGCAGTGCAAGTGGATTTATAGCTCACTAACAGGGACCATCCTGCTGGAGAAAATGTGAGGTACGTGTTTTGCTCAAGGGCACGATAGAGATAGGGGATCTCAGTAATGATTCAGTTCACGGGTCGCCCTATCTGCCATCAAATCCATGATGATCGTATCAAAAGCCCAAAGCTGAAACTACTCCATTGCAGGCGAAATGCAGCGATTTTTCAAGATGATGATACAGTACATCATGCTTAAAGTTATATATTTAAAGGCTGCTTTGAGAATAGAAGGAAAGTTCACAGGACACAGAAGCTCATTAAAGGGAGAAAAACAAAACAAAAATGATAAAAAAAGGCTTCACAAAACACTTTACAACACTTAGCAACTCAAAACTGTGAAATAATGCTATAAAGAAACTGCATAAAAAGCTTTTGTGTTAATAGTATGGTTAAAGCATAAAGTCTCTACTTACTATAACATTTTATAATAACTTTCAAATCATGCTTAAACCAGCCTCAGGTATTTTGCTGGTCTTAGCTGGTTTAATCTGGATTCTTACAGTACCTGAGCGCCAGCTTAGACAGCATAAGAAACAACCTTACACCAGCTAAGACCAGTAAACCTATTCAGTTTTTTTTTTCAGCAACTATCCTACCAAAATAAACAAACCTCCTGACCTTTGACCCCTCTTTCTTCTCTGTATTTTTTAGTGGAATATGAAAAGGTGAAAAAAATATATTTTTTTAACCTTAGATTGAAAGAAATGGGAAAACTAAGAGACAGAAGCTGAAAGTTTTATGCATTCACATTTAGGGATGAATATAAAAAAGATCTGTGTCACACAGAGCCACTTTTCTTCATGTTTAAGTAATCCAAACAGAGCAATGCCATGACACAAAAAGGGGAGGAAAAGAGAGCTATGGGGGAACAGAGGGAAAGAAAGCAGAGAGAAAGAGAAGAAAGAGCAGTGAAGTACTTACTTCCCTGTTTATCCGAATCTACAGGGTCCAAGAGTCGAAGAGGTGGGGAAGGGGGGTAGAAAAAGACAAGACAGACTCTAGTTAATGAGAGGCTGGAGAGAGCTAGAGGATTAACAGATCACAGACAGAAAGAGAGAGAGAGAATTAGAAGAAGAAAGAAAGAGAGAGACTTGTGTTAGCCAGCTAAGCTCTACGCCAGGGGACAGACACTTGAAATGGAGGCAAATATTTTGGATGTGCAGGTGGGCAAATCTTTGCACACTAAACTAAAGTGTGAAGTGTGTTATTTCTTTTCTGCTTCTAGCATCATCAAAAACAATTGAAAAATTATTAACAGTGTGAAAGACCGCTTCTTCGCTCTGCTGTTGGTTGGACAAACTGATAGCCCCGCCCTGAAACTCAGTCCACATTGGTTGAGCCAGTGTTGCTATGTCGGGCTGGTTTAGGCTTTACACTTCTCAGAAAAATCATCAAACACATGGCTTTCAGACTAGGAAAGTGTTTTAATACTGAACAAATTACACGCATCTCTTTTAAATTACTCCATTTATTCCTATGTAAGCTAGTTCTTTGCAAGTCCCTTTATTGGGCTGATTCAAGAGATATTCAAAAGGAAAGGACAGCAATGAAAAGGAGTAAACACATTAAACAACAGAGCTGCACTCACTTTAATATGTTCCCTAATAGCCTCTACTTATTGCCAAGTTTACCAGAAACAGTAAAAAGAAACATCCTTTCATTATTGGTGTTTCTTGACTTTTTGTGCTTTTTACACTCAAGGCCAAAATAAAAAAATAAAATTAATAAAAACATAAATTCTTGTTAAATTGCCATGTGCTCTGTTTTGCTCCTGTGTATTGGTTCATAATGAAAAAACTACAATTTATTACGATTTGAAAATAAACTGATATTACGGCCAAACTGATGTAGACGAAATACTACATGCTGTATACTACAGATATAATAAAGTTATATATGTGCATTCATCCAGCCTATTCTTTAACTTCATATATACATATATATATATATATATGAAATCACTGAATGCTACACAGAGCATTCTATTCAGAAAAAACATCATAACTTAGAAAGGTACTTTCTGTATTGAAGGTCCAATTAAACACTTTCTGTAGGTCCAATAAACACATTTGCATGTTGTTTTAAAAATGTTTAAATGTATAGTTTATGAGAACTCAGTCATTTTCTCATCATCATTCCATTACACAGAAGAGGGTCATATAGGTATTTAATGACACTGCGGGTATGGACATAAGCACATAAGTGGAGAGGGTCCTATAAAGGGAAGGTGACCCTGTCCCACCAAAGAGGGCAAGTTTGGCTGACCATCTGTGTCCACCTGCCACTTTATTAAAAGAGAATTGAACACAAAATGACCCTAAAATACTTTGCCAATGTGTCAGTAGACTACGCTTTACATCTGACCACGCTCTAAAATCCTTTGGGAGGTCAGATTTGCCCAGTTTAAGGAATAACAACCAAAAGTTTCACCCATCACAAAAAGGACAGCTAGTGGTCTGAAAAGTTTTCTATCAAAACTAATATGATGATACGCCACATACAGTATGGCAAGGCTAAAGGGAGAGTGTCCACATATATCGAATAAACTCCAGGGGAGCCACACAATAACAGAAACAGTGTGAATGTTTTTGAGTCTGGCTGTAGACAGTATGTGACTGCTGACTTACATCGATGTAATTGGCATTGATATAGTCGGAGTTGGGATCACCGAGCAGCGGGTGCAGTTTCACTCTGTGACGGTCATCTGAAACACAAAAACACAACCGCATGAGCACACTTTGCGATGAAAGGTTTCATTACTTTCATGCAATAAAGAGGTCTTTTTCTGTACAAAATAAGTTTATTATTATAAGTTTATTATTGCGAATTTCTTTCCCCACTAATTTTGTTAAAGGTGTTACTTCGTTCATTCATGTGCAAATAAACAATGTCAGGTGGGGTAGTTTGTTGTAAGTAAATTCCCCCCTTTTACTTTTTAAAACATCAAAGCTTTACATTATCAGACATTTTAAAACTGAAGTTTTACATGCATAAAATGTCTAAACGCATTACTTTGAAATAATTTTTATACCATACAAGACAAAACATTGACTCACAATCCATCAGGGTATCGTGCCTTCCCTTAGTTTTATCCTTCTTCTTATTGATATCCCAGCCATCAAAAAAGCTCTAAAAATATAATTGAATATGAAGAGAGAGAGAGAGAGAGAGAGAGAGACATATTTGTTAGTTTTCCAACATAATTCTGATAGACTTTGTCTAAAATGCATTTTATCAAAAGACAAATGACAAATAAAAGGCTCTGGATTACTTTGCGACCCAAAGACATGCATTTTGTGATATTGAATTAAGCTAACTTTAATACAATTGCACTTTCAAGGAGGATAAACGTGATTCCATGCATCTTTTGAACACAAAAAAAAGAGGTCATGTGAACAAAATTGTTACGTGAACACTTATTTTAATATCTGCAACTGCATATATTACTGAAATAAATATGTAATTACACAGTGGACACCAGGTACAGAAAAACATGAATGTTCAATATCACAGGCACAGCATCAAGTAGACCAAAAAGCTTCTAACTGAATTGATTTGAATCTTCCATCTTTTTTTTAATTCTCAAGACGCTCCCAAACCCTTACTATCAAATCTAGCATTCACTGAAATATAAAGGTGAACAGAGGCAAAATTTCCACTTCAAACTAGATCTACTAGGTGTCAGCATTTATACTGCCAATTCTAATGAACTTCTTTATATATTATATATCAATTACATAAAAAATGCCACTTGATTTATTTGAAGGGGAAAACAGCATAAACAACTTTTAAATAACCATATTATATATTCAAAAGATTGGATATGTATTTTCGTTTTTCTTTTTGCTTGTAGGACAGACCTCTACTCCCCATTTTCCACTCTATCTAAACGAAAGATCCTGTCAATAAGCACTGATCAATGGACTGTACTTGCAGTCAGCAGGGAAATAAAGCTTATGAAACCCTGCCGTTACATTTGTGTGCTCTTAAACTCTGTTTCTTTTCCGCTTATGGAGCACAAAGACACTGACCTCAAACACACACATACACGCACAGTGTCACTATGTCCAGGAAAGTGCGTATTGATTTTTGAGTTGAATCTGTTTCACACTGGGGGGGGGGAGTTTAATGAGTCCACAAGCTGAGCTCCTGAGAGGCAGGCTAGTGGCAGAGCTCTGATTATGTGGAGGGATGTTTTGTCTCGTAGCTCTGTGGACAACAACAGATAGAGGAGAGTCAACAGTCCACATGAGTGCGGCGCCAAGAGGAGATGCTCAAGCCGCATTCTGAGGAGAGAAAATTAGCCACGGAGGAAGACAGGGAGGGACTGAGGGAGGAAAAGAGATAGCAGTGTAGTGTGCTCTTTGTGTGGTAATGCTGAAGGGCTCCATGACCTCTACTTTCATCTCAATAGCTGCTCCTATATAATCCACGGGGGAGTGATGCGAACCTGTCCGTGAATAACAGCTCAAATTTGCTGCTCTGAAAGTTGGCAAAACTGTGATAGGTAATGAACAATTCATCAATGTCCATTACACAACACATACTCATCACTTTACATCAGATTAGTTATTGTTAATAAACTGGTTAAATCGTTTTCAGTAATACAACTTAACCTAAATGGAAACAAGTGCATTAAACATACACTAAAAATACTGAAATTACAAAAAGATTTTAGCCTGGTGATGGATATGATAATGTTAATGTATCTGGTCTTGGTGGAATAGATCTGCTACGCTGCTTTGTTGTAGATTATTGCTGCTGCTGTAAACAAGTACAGGAACTTACTACTGCCAATGCATATGGCGATATGGTGCTGCGAGTATTTAAGACATGCTGCTGCTGCACAAATAGCATAAAAATAACCCATAGAAGATCTATACAGGTGGAGCTGGTGAACGTGGAGGGTTTCAGAGAAATTCTGAAAGCGTTTCGCAGAAATCTCAAGTGTATTCTTGTATCTAGCCATATAAACGCAAGGCCGTAAGCTTCTATATATATATATGTATATACATATAGTAGAGTATAAGAATATTCTTATGCAGAAATATTCAAGCTTTTCTAAAGTAAAATATTTAAAGCACATGATAAAGTTACTAGACTTATCATGACATCTGAAAATCTAAAAATAGCAATACTATTCAAAATAATAATACTTATAAGTATACAGTATAACTAACACTAAAAACTGCCTTAAAGTTTTATTTCAGACCAGGACACTCTTATTATTAGCTAATTCTTTAATTGATCAAAAGTTGTATAACTTGTAATAAAGTGTGACCAGAGTTGGATACTATTAGTAAGTTTAGAAATATTCTGAAGAAAAAAAGAACAACAACAACAAAAAAACATTTGGCTACAATTGCAACGGAATGAATTATTATTTTTCTTTTGAAAAGCGCTTTGGGTGTACAGCGATACACAATAAAGCCTTACATAAATGCATCATTCATTCATTCTTTTCTACTCTTGTTTATTTATTGTATTTTTGTGTTATGAATTTTTGATGCCATTTGGATCTTCCTACTGATTCTCTTACCTTTAAATTTCTTGTAAAACGGTTTAAATCTAACATGGAACAGCATGTTTTAAGACAGGTTCAATTATAGTAATAAAATGCATATAAATGCAGATAATTGAGATAAAACCCATTTTCAGATAGTGGATTTACACATTTTTAGCTGGTCTAGATGTCGACAGTCTGTTTATAGCTCACCCAAAACTTTAAAGCACTTTATTCATCTATAAAGCTAATATCTGCCATTGATGATCAGATACTGTAAAGGTCATCATATTTTTGAAAGTAATCAAATGATATTATGTTAACGAGACAAATTCAGAAATCCAGTCTAAGAATGCAGTCTAAGTTCTAGATCAAAATAGTTGAAATGTGGACCAGACCTTACTGTATGTCAAATGTCTGGCTATGTAAGACTAGGCTGAGGTCAAGCTAGTTTGGACTGGTAGATAAGCAACAAACAAGCTGCCATGTGTTTAAAAACCATCTTGACTGACTTCAGCAGCGCATGACTACTGTGTGAGGATGTCATATTGTGGAGAAGTGATAAGCGGTTTGGAATGTGTGTTTTGTGCATAAACATGCATCTTTGCATTAATGTGGTTGTGTGTTGGGGATTGGTTGCAGAGGTCTGTTTTGACAAGGCTTGCAGACGGTGAGTTCTGGAGGCTGGAGATCTCCCAGCCAGACATCTGTTCGCACTGACAGGTCCCTACACTAACGCAATGCCAGCTCCCAGATAGAACACATTGTAAGCACACTAAAGCCCAAGCATATTCTGACTTCTTTAAATAAATCAGAAAATCTGTGTGTGCAGCTGTGAAAGATTTATATTATTATCACTGAAACCTCTTGCTTGAATGTTGAAACAGGCCAATAGTTCTGGTTTTCTCTGAAATAAAACTTTTTTTGTACTATTTAAGCAACAGGTGCATCTACGAAAGCAGCTATTTCAATAAGCATTACAATTCAGTGATTGCAAATGTGATATTCAGTATAAAAAAAACTACTACTATTATTATTGTTAATATCTCAACTTGATTTTCGAGTTATTGAGAAACAAGCATATTTGAAGACAAGTCTGACAGGCCATTCATGAACCTTAGAATTCACCATTTAAACAAAAAAACAAAAAAAAAAGAAACAAAAAAGAACAATAGCTGGCAAAAATCACTAGTTCCTATCCAAATCACTGGCTTTATGCAATTTTTGATAGTTTAGATCAGCCAGGATGTCGAATTGTTTCAATATCCCAGGTTTCTGCTATACATTTCGGCTGGATTTGACAAAGATATGCAGTGAGCAGCAAAGAATCATTACTGTATATCCTATGTTGTTGTTAATAAGACTGCAAATAAAATGGTAATATGTTGTTCACAAAAATAAATAAATAAACAAACAAATAGTTTATTCACTTTACCCATCAAATAATAAAATAAAATAAATATTTGTATTTGTATTTTCAAAGTTAGTAGTTAGATACACTAAAATATTATTAAAATATTATTATTAAAAATAAAATAAATTATTTAGTCACACTGCATGAGGTTTACAAAAAAATAAAATATATAAAATAAAAATAAATAAAATAAAACAAATAATAAGTGTAGTAGTTTTTAACAAAATACTCAAAAAAAAAACAACAACAACTCATACCCACCTCATATTCCTGTTTAAAGCCATAACCTTCTGCAGTTTTCATCTGGTTGATGTGTTGTAGGAGGTCAGCCACACGCACCGCTGGGTGAAGCTGACCCGTGTGATAGGGTGATCCTTTTCGGCCACACTGACGTCTAGGCGATCCGCCCAAAAGACTGCTGGACTCATTCATAGAGCTCCGTGGATCACCTTGGTCAAAATAAACAAGCACAGAATAAAAGTTTGCATGATATCCTCCATATAAAACTATAAAATAAACAACATAACTATACCTGAAGTGGCTCAACTATCTCAGAAAAGTAAAAAAACAAAAAAAAACAAAAAAAAAAAACAATAAAGATTTCATAGAAACAAAAACCCCAAACAAGTATAATAGGGTTAATCTGAGAATTATCATCCCCTTACGGCACTTCATCTTCTGTGTTTATAATTGGTATTCATAAATATGATCAGGGAGCAATTATGGATTCATGACTAGGGCTGTGTATTCAAATAAATTAGCAGTCTGCTACTCATTTCTCAATGGAAATAGGAAAGAAGAAACCCAGACAGTATATTCCACACAGCAGACACTTAAAATGTGGCAGGACAGCTCTTAGACGTGCCATTAAAACTTCATTTTGATCAAGAGATCTCTCTCTTTGAGACATCAACTATTCAGTGCCTGCAGAGTTAGATACCTTTGAATTGGATATTATTAGCTTTTTTAAACTTTAATTCTTTTTGTGCATGCTCTAATTTCTACCATATTGAAAATCTCAACCATGATGCTTCTGGTGCAGATCTAAGCCCATTTGCATCTTATAAACTGCTTGTGTTTGCCCGAATGCGTATTTGTAAATGCATTTTCTAAGTATACTACTCTTTCTTCCTACTTTTCCATGAATTTATGCTTATATTAAGGTTGATAGTCTTATGTCAGGGGAGAACAAGTTTTGGAATCATATGAGAATATACTACATCAACAGCACTACATCTTATATTTAAGAGCTGTGAAAGACTGAGTGATTACAGAAGGACTGTGGCTTTGATGAAGCTTTTACACTGACTACAAATGAGGACAAATTAACAGGAGGTGACCTAGTAAGTCCCTGAGCCTCACTTTAACTGTGTTACGTGACTGAAAGTCTGTATCTATTCATTTGCACACTTTGTAAGAATTATTATACAGATTCTTCACTATGCTTGTTTCTATCTCTTTGCTGCCTTTACTTCTTAAAGCTCTTTACTAGGTTCAACTAGGTTATTTCATCCGCTTAATCACTTAATACTAGATTAAGTCTAATAATTGTTTTATAAATTAAGTCTAATAAATGCTTAAAATGTAAATATTGGCAAATATGCCTCGCAACAATAAAGCAACAATAGCTGTCTGGCAAGACGTTTTGACTTAGGGGGTTTCCTTAATATATACAGATTTATTCAGTAATATTTATATTTTTTTAGATGGATTACGAGAACATAACTACAAGGAGCTCTTTTTT
Organism: Enteromius viviparus; assembly: GCA_032353835.1. NCBI lineage: Eukaryota > Metazoa > Chordata > Actinopteri > Cypriniformes > Cyprinidae > Enteromius > Enteromius viviparus. The sequence goes on along the minus strand of JAUCNO010000236.1, from coordinate 7,597,111 downwards.
GACATATCTTTTGTTTCACAGCTCTTTTAATCTATTAATGTTAAATCCACAAATAAAATGTTAAGATTTACAAAAGAATCTATCTGTGAAAAAGAAAACACACAGCAGATATGGATTACTTGTTATTTTCAATGTACTCTCATAAAAAATAAATAAATAAATAAATAACTTTAATAAAGTTTACTCCTTACAAATAAGTCTGCTTAAAACTAACCAAAATGAAAAAAATATTTATAAATTATAATTTTTTATAAATTGCGCGCAGGAGAGAATTGGTGTTTCAAAACAAAAGGGAAA
>JAUCNO010000236.1:7576176-7594949 GCA_032353835.1 Enteromius viviparus | reverse complement strand
ATATATAAGCATTGACCAAAATATGAAAATATCAGCATATCGCAAAAAAAAATTTATATTGTGCATTCCTAATTTTTGATTTTATTAAACATGGAAAAAACAGCATAAAAATATGAAAAGAAAAAAACAAACCTAAAATAAAAATGCAAAGCCACAGTCCTTCATAAAGGTCAATTTTATTATTATTTCATTTTTTTAAGGAACCAACTAAATTTATGTTGTTATTCACTGACTGGAACATTAATTCATTAAGTTGAATCCGAGAACAGGATCATTTAGATCAGTTTTGTGAACTGGATCATCCATTTCACTAAAAAGATTTGACTCAAAAAAAAAATATATATATTTTCTGAAACTGGACATAATTACCTCCCTCATGAACTCACTAAGTCAAGACTGTCAGAGAACAATGACTAAATGTCTATCTGTTTCTCACACAAAGACATCATGTGGCTTCAGAAGACTTTTATCATACTTTCACACTTCCTGGTGTCATTTTGGAGCTTGACAGCCACAGTCCTCATTCACTTTTCTTTAAAGTGATACTCTTTAAAAATTCTCCTTTGATGTCTCACGGAAGAAAGGAAGTCAGCCGTGTTTGGAACAACATGAGGTTGAGTAAATGATGACAGAAACGTGAAACGTGGGTGAACCATTCCCTCATAACTTTAAACCTATTGAGTCACCATCATGCAATGCGGCATGAGTCATGCATTAGTTATATGGATTACTGTTTACTGCTTTCATGTTGTTGTCACTCCCCCTTATTTGTCAGGAGTATTAGCTCTGTAGTCATTGTTTCAATGTGCAAGTTCATTTAACTGGAATAAATGAGTTGAAACAAAGCAAGACAAATGCATGCTACTCGGTTATTTGTTTTTTCATGCTTTGCTTCATTAATACAGCAGATTACATAGAGTGTCTGTTCAACGAACAACCCAGTATTAAATCCACACACATTTAGGTTTAAAGCTGCAGTTCAAGTGAAGTCGAAGTCCATTTGTGTGTGTGTGTGTGCTAGTGTTGTGTCGTGTCACATCTTACTGCGAGTGCTGCACGTATGGGTGTCCATAAATGACAAGGCCATCCTCTCGTCCTCCTGCAGAGTGCTCTGATCAGTGAAACTGCGCTCCATGGAGCCCATCATATTACTCTTCTCCTGCCTGTACGTAATGGGGGTCTTATTCATGTTCACCGGCTTCCTACTGAGGAGACAGAGAGAAGAGGGCGAGCAGCGAAGAAGGGGAGGTAGAGAAATGGAACGTGAAGGAAACGAGAGAGAGATGAGGCGAGTTAGGGGAGTTGGTGAGAGAGAAAGAGAAGATCATCACTCCGCTGCCGCCCCCTCTCTAAAAAAGCGCACAAAAAAGCCATGAGAAATGATGATGTGCAATGGAGAAGAAGCCACTTACGGATAATAAGAGTATGAGTAGTAATCCCTTCTGGAGAGAGAAAGAGGGGGGAAAAAATAGAGGAAGAGAAGAAAAGGGGAAAAAAGAGAACAAGAAGAAGAAGGGACATGAGATGCAAGCACTGGTAGAGCTCTGATTAGAGTGAAAAATGGCAAGCCGTCAGCAGCTTGCATTTGCCACGCAAGTAATGGGACACATGCAGATACGCACAAAGCCTCAGCCAGAGCGGGAAATGGCGGCCTAATCACATACGTCATCTTGTTGCTTTTAACGAGTTAAACAAAGTGGCCTGCTGAGAGGGACTTTTATATTCGCTCTCCACAGTCGCGCCTTCACAGCAATTCAGCGGCGCAATCTAACCCAATATCCGCTAAATTGTCCAATGAAACGCTTGGAGTACACTTCCATCTGCATTTGTATTACAAACGTTCTTCAACTCCATTTTGGGGTGCATTTGGATTAAATGGCATTTTTTTTCTGCTTTACACAAAGGCCCGGTATAATTCTTTCCTTTTCTGCGGGAAGAACTCCCATCGCTAGTGGAAGTAGGCTCATTTTATACTTTATTTTTTAAAACTTTATTTCGGGCTAAATAACTGTGCTGAGGGTTTGCTGCACTCAGAAGTTTAGCTTATATAAACATTTTTTTTCTTTCCCCAAAAGTAGGAAAAGGAAAGCGAGAGGCTGAAGAGGTAAGTTGATTATGGAAAAGACAACTAAAATGCAAACAAATTGGCCATAATCTATGAGCAAGAAATACAGCACCAGATCAAAGAAGCCAAAGGTGCTCAAGCTGGGTTGCTTTCGGTAGCTGGTTTTAAGTTGGATCCCCTCCAGCTTAACCTGGTTTGGTCCAACCAAGTTGATCAGGAAAGTTCACCAGGTCAAGGGATGCATGATGCATTGGTATATATGTGATGCTGGAGCACAAAATGCTGGGGTATATTTGGAGCAACAGCCAAAAATACATTGTATGGGAAAAAACAGATTTTTCTTAAATGACAAAAATCAAGTAAATATGTTTTGTAAATGTCATACTGTAAATATATCAAAACTTCATTCCTGATTAGCAATATGCATTTCATTTGGACAATTTTAAAGATAATTTTCGTAATATTTCAAGTTTTTTTTATTATGTATAAAACTCATTTTGTAAGATTGACAAGGTTTTGTGGTCCAGTGTCACATATACAGTGCCCTCCACTAATACTGGCACCGTTGGTAAATCTGAGCAAAGGTGGCTGTGAAAATAAATCTGCATTGTTTATCCTTTTGATCTTTCGTTCAAAAAATTCTAATCTATTATTGAAGTAAATAAATTGAAAATGGGAAGAAAAACTCATGATGAAATAAACATTTTTCTCCAATACTTATTGGCCACAATTATTGCTATGTCCTTTTCCCAAGACAACAGCTCAGAGTTTTCTCCTGTAAGTTTGGAGAACACCTGATAAGAGAAAAGAGACCATTCCTTCATCCAGAATCACTTTAGACCCTTTAGATTACCAGCACAAAATGTTTTTTTTTTTTGAGGTAAGAAAAAAGAAGAAAAAATATATTTTAGAATACTACTTTCTTAATGAATTAATAAACAGACGATAACATAAAATTAAGTTTATTGCATTGGCCATATCTGTGCATCCCTAAAACCAGCAACCATCAGACAAGGAGACGAAAGTCTAAGACAGTAGGCAATCACTAGTCATGCATGTGAGAAATTCATATGAAAAACAGATGGTAAATGGTCTCTGTTGTTGAAGATGAATCTATGAGATGACCGTTTCTTAGATTCATCTTCAGTGATTTGGTGTCGTTTGCGGAACGAGAGTCTTGTGTCTTTCATTTGCCACAGGATCTGATGACCTTTTGAGAACCATTGGCTAATTATCTCTGAAAGCACACTTTTTCCATCCCAATTATTGGCTCATTTCTGGTTCAGGGCGGCAGCGGGCAGGGCCTAATTAAGTGAGTAATTGAATTGCATTTCTCTTTAATTAAATATTTCACACTCAGATAATCTCCGAAATGAAAACCCCTGGCAATCTCTCCACCAATGCACGTGAGAATACAGGGGAGAACACCTGGGTGCCTATTGACTGAGCCGAATAATCGAAGTCATAAACCACAATGGGTAGGTTTAAGTTAGTCATAACTGAACGCACAATAGCCTGGTCTCTCAGGAACAGATTAAGTCTCATTTAAAAAGCACTTTCACAAGAAATATTTGGAATAAATGGCCCACAGACTTCTAAGTGTTGGTGTAAATTCAAATCAGTTCTTTGTTTTGCAGCACATAAAGTGGCTCCAAATTGATTTGGACAATTAAGTTACACATTGGATACTGCATGAGATAAAATATCATATATTTAAATATATATTTAACATTTTTTATGTAATCTAACGCAATGACAAAGACATTCCTTAACTTGTGTAACTTAAATGTCTATATACATATATTTACTGTAAACTTATGCTTTAAAGCAGCACATGCTCTGGCTCTTGCATTTCAATCCTGACCAGAGAAACTCACCCTTTTTTAATGATTATGATAATTGCCCCAAGCAGCAGTATCAGGACCACCAGCCCACCAGCGCACACTCCCAGGATGAGCCCCATCTCTTCTGAGCGCTGTGTGACCTCAAGAGCTCGCTGATGGTCTTTACAAGCAGCTGAAGAATACACAAACATACATAACAACATTAATCAATTACAAATAAAACAATAATCCAGCAAGAATTAACACATGAACTGGCAACCCAAACACTCAAATCCAAAACACTGAAAAGTTTCAAATGTTTTGTGTGCACTGTTTATGCCAGATGAACAACCAGATGTTAATTATGATCTCAACACCAATGATGATAACTATAACGATAACTATAAAATTGTAATAATCGTTCTATGAGCACAGCTATAACAATAACAATGCAGTGGAACAATATTTTTGGAATGTTTTTTTTTTCTAGATGATTAACAATACAATTTTGACAGCCAAACCTAATGCTTTAAACTTAAGCATTTAAAGCAACAGACAACTTAACTGCAAACTAAACAGAATGTCATTGTGTGGGCATTGGTGAAATAAAGTTATATTCCATTTCTAACAAGACAGAACCAGTGTGAAAATATTTATTGTGGTGATCAACAGGATGATGCAGTTCTGACATGAGTTTAGCCTGTACCAACTAATGACAAGCTAGCAACAAGTAATTTTGACACAAGCTGGATTTCTGAGCACACATTTAAATTGAACAAGGAACAAGACAATACTGACAATTTCAGAAAGCAAGCATCTACAACATAGTCCTGAGTCAAAACACAGTCACAACCAAGGTGAAAGAAATGAAAGATCTGGTAATCCTGAGGGCTCCTTCAATCGCTCATCATGAGCCGTTTCTCTACCTTACCACAAAGATTGCACGCCTCCTCTGTGGTGCGAGTGCCAACTGCACCCGGTCAGCTATTTATCCCCGGCACCTGTCTCCATTGACAGCGAGTGGGCAGGGGTCATTTCACAATCTGAGGCTCCTGGGGATAGCATGACTCCCTGTCACACCACAAAATGAGTCTGTGTGATCCAAGGGAGTAAAGAGAAAGTGTGCATATGCAGCAGCGCCTGAGGCAAATTGCCCTGACCTGGACACGCAGCAGCTGGGCTATTTATACTCTTCACACACACTCATGCTTGTACGAGGTTTTGCGTGTTTTTGTGTGGGGTTTGTTCGAGCTGATGTGTGAACACCAGTAGAAATCTGTATGTTTTGCTATTTTCACAAAATCAGTGAGAGGGGTTAGGCAGCAAAATCCTAATCAAACTAAAATAATTAAAGATAAAATATTAGCAAGATACTGTATATATGATAGAAGTGAATATATATAAACCATGTTAGAATATTGCCCGCCTGTTTGTTAGTCAATGCGAATTCAATCTTCGCCACTAAGTACCGCTTGTGTAGCGATAAAAATAGCGGTTTGCCCTGGAACATTAAGACGCAAAGCATAATTTATAAACAAATGGTCCATGACACATCCAATCCACCAGACATTTTCCTTGAGGCTGACATTCAGCGGTTACATTATTGATTGATTTGGGAAAGGCAATCAGGTGAGCAAGCAATTTAGAAAAAGAATCCTTATAATATCATGCAAACAAACAGTTATATGGCTTCAATAAACCAGCAAATGGCAATAAATGGTTACATGCCAATGAGGCCATGTCTACTTAGTCAAATCCACAGCGGAGGGTCCATGAGGGACTAGAGATCATCAATGGCCTGAAAGTTGCAGGTCCCCGTGAAAAAGAGAATAAGCTAAGGCCTGAGGAAAAAGGTCTGCTTTAGGGTTCCATCCAAGGCCAAGGCTAAAAATAAGTCATAAGCATGTGGAGAGATGTGGGGCAGCAAGAAAAAGAATTTGCCATGGCGCTCTCTGCTTTCTCAACAGCCAAAGGCAGTTTCCAAACTTCCCTGTCTTTGCGACAATGGCTCACTCAGAATGGTGAAAAAATGCCTCGGAAAACGGAAAAAATTCGTTTTTGCAGTTCTTTTTTATGGAGTTATAATAAGGCATTGGTTTGTATGCATATAATAATAAAGAATGAACACTATGGTATTATGTACTCACTCTCATGTGGTTCCAAGAATGCATAAGTTGAATTCTTCAGAAGAAAACAAAAGGAGAAATTGTGCATCTTGGAATTACAATGAACAGAGATGTTGAAGATTTAAACACTATGCAAAAGCACCATTAAAGTATCTTAAAACTAGTCCACGGCTTGCACAAAAGCTTGTTGTATAGAACCGGATCAGTCCAATTTAAGAAAGAAAAATTCCCAGAAAAACCCAAAACAATGATTTATTTAACATTTTCAGTGAATACTTTAAATTACAGACTGTTTCTCTAACAATGCTATTGTGTAACTTCCGAAGGAATATAAGAAATAGACGACTAATGATACAGTAGGCTACTACTCTACTTTTAAAACTGAAAAGCCTTTTTTAATCTTAAAAGCCTCAGTACTCAGTGTAACTGCATGGAAAATGAGAAAAGAAGAAAGTCATACAGGTTTGTAACTATGTGAGAGTGAGTAAATAATCAAATACTTTTGGTTGGAAGGAGAGGGAATTTATTTAAAGTAGTGTTCAGACCATTCCTTCCCTTCCAATCCAAAACAACTTTCCACTGTATGTGACAGGCTTTAGCTATCTGAAGACAACACAGACTATACTTTCACAAACCCCCCATAGAGATCCCACATTACACTAGACTTGAGAAGTCAGAATCCCACAGGAATCTTTTAAAAAGAGCCCAGCCATGAATTATCTTAGAAGAAACCATCTTCTTTTATACAGTATAGTGCTTTTGGTGCACGTCTTCACAGGCACAGATTTGCATCTAAGGCACCGATATAGACTGTGTCTGTATCAGGCTGATAACAATATTAAATATACATAATTTTTTAGATGTCAACAGTGAAGGGATCTGATCTAAATTTACTATGTCTACAATTAAATGCTCAAAAAAACAAACCTCATTTCCAAAGATGGTGAGACATTGCGACTGCATAAAACTTCAATCAATTAATGCATTTTTTTTTCAATTTATGATTAAGATAAAATTAATAGGGTTTTAGGATACGTTTTTTTTCCTATTTACTGTGTCAAGCTAAATATTTCAGAATCCTTAAAGACAAATTCACATTTGATTTTTTAAGACATTTTATTCAATTTGACTTAGAGCTAGTAGAAAATAACCCTCAGTCAATTTTAAGATTTAATTTTTTATTAAGAACTGTCAATGTAACAATATAAAATATGAAAAACATTGCTTCTCATGTGAAATTATCTTGTTTTAAGGATGCAGTTTTTTACTGTTAAACAAAACAAAGACTGATGCAGGATATTGTGCCAACATAATAGTTCTACCATAACCGTACCGTTCAATATTCTAAACATAAGATATGCAAGTTCATGCATAATCTCCACAATAACAGCAACATCACGAGCTCTTAATGAGGTATTAAATGTATTCATCGCATGAAATATAGATGGGAAAACATCCATTAAAATTTGATGCAAACCTGATCAGATTTTTATCGTCGTGCTGAGTTTCCTTTCAGAATATCAATTAAGCCCAACACAGGCATGAAATTTGTTTCAAGATTAATGTGAGCACCTGCTGAGTGCACCAAAAGTGGAAATTAGCACTTGGAGTTACAACGAAAGTCTATTGTTCTGTGAAGATTGCCAAGGGACTGTTAATTAAACTGTCACCTGTGCACTGAAATGGGAATCTTGGCAGCTTATTTTTGTAAGAATATGTAATTCGGTTGCATTTTAAGAACATCAGGGTGTCAATTTTCTGCTGGACCTTGATTGTTGATTTATAGGACAATTTCGTGGCAAGTCAAAAGCAGCGACCTCAATTATGAATTTTCTTGACAAGCTGGATTCATTCTTATCTTATAAACCCTTTATGAGAGACACAAGAGGTAATTGTAGTGAAACAGTTTCTTGTCCTTGTTGGTTAGTACTCTGTTTGTCAATTTGTTTAATCGTTCTTTCCTGTTGAGGAAGTCGAGAGAGCACCATCCTGTTCATCAATATGTTGGCGTGTGAGCCCACATCCCAAATGTGAGTCTATCTGTGCCTACTGAGCAGATGGGACAATAAAACTGGCCCAAAATGTCCACTGCGCCTCTTGGCTTCACGCTCGGAAGGCTAGTCGTCACCCTCATTACTCAGTCTAAAAAAGAAGGAAAAAAAAGCAGGTCGATTTAACTGGGAGGCTGTGCTCACTAGCGGCTACAATACTGTCCTGCCCACACTGATCCCTGATGGCGTTCGATAGAAAGGAGTGTGGTTCTTTCTTGTTGCCTTGACAGAAATCTATGCCTTCGTGAACCTTTTCATCTTTCTCTGAGGAGCCTGACAGGTGGTAGCATGTATTGACAAGCACAGGTGACTCCATCAGTGGTGTTTGATGTGAAGGTCTTTTTCCTGACTGGACAGGGACCCGAAAAATGATCTCTCTCTCTCTGTCTGCGTGCTGCGGCATGTCTGCTCCGAGACTGCCCGCCCCAGACAAATCTGCTTTGATATAGTCCAGCCCCCTACCGCAAGCAACCAAAACAAACATGATGAAAGAGTGACCTGTTCTCCGTTAGTGCCCTTGTCTCCAGAAGAGAAAGAGGAGGGGTAGGGGGGCCATAAAACGGAAAAATTTGGTGTGTCTAGACACAAAATTTCACTGTAAACCAACACACATCCCAAATCTGCTTTGCCCTTTAGGGAATTCACGGATACTCACAACTTGAGTTGGAAATTCAGCCTCTGAGGGGTGTCCATGTGTAAGATCAGCTCTGAGAGCTTTGAATAATGGCCACAGAGCTGGACTACTGACCTGGAAGAGGGGAACTACTTTGATATCAAAACCGGCCCTAGCAGTGTCTCGAATGTTGAAACGCTGAAATCTCTGAGGCTACATTCACACTGACAGGGTTTGGGATTGCTGAATTTACTGTAAGTCTCAAGATGTCCTGTTCACACAGTAGGTTATAGTAAAAGCTTGAATACTTTCTGTATGAACGCTCTGCTGTAAAAACACCAAATGCTTGTTAGATGTGTTTTGAGCAATGTTAGCTGGTTTAAGCTGGCCCTAAGCAACTAGCAACTACCTGCTCGGGAACACATCAGGACCAGCTTAAACCAGCTACCATACTTCAACATATACCTAACCAGCATATTTTCTAGAACAAGGCATGCAGCAAAAGTAAAGCCTGTATTCTAACAATATCAAAGATGGCAAGATAAACTAAATTTTAAAATCTCCTCACTGTACAACTGACAAAAGTCCAATTGTATAATAAGTCCAATAGTTTATCCATTTAATTTCATCTAACCTCAAGAATCTTTTTATAGTAGACAGTGGATCAAACCGATGGAAGAAAACCTTCAGATGACATGCAGCTCGTATTGAGTGAATTGTAGACAAATTGTCCAATCCAATTTCTGTTCACACATCATGGGTTTTACGAAAATGAGCAAGTCCTGAAAATGTAACAGTCTGTGAGCCTGGTTAGATGTTGTAAGTGACACGTGACAACATTTGTTAAGTTCACTGACATTTTCTTCATTCCTAAAAACACAAAACAATGCACGGCCCCATCAAAGAATGAAAAGCATATTCTGCTCCTGTGAGAACTTGATCCAAATCTCATGACGTTTTAATAACATACTTCAAATCAGGGATAAAATCAGACAACAACGACATTATCATTGTAGTTCAAACAATGAAATCAAACAACCCTTAGGCTAGTCCTGCTAATAAAAATACACGTTCAATCAGGTAACCGGGCTTTGCTATTCTAAGGCAGGGCTTCCTACAGATGCTGCAATAGTTGTACCAATAAAAGCAACCGACTCTAAAGCAGAACTACAGATGCCATATTTAGCGTTACAATTTCTCCCATTCAAGTGGTCTATCTCCACCCCTTTTGATGTCTCAAATGCTAAAATCGACACTGACGCACCATCCGCCTGCAGCAAACTGTTAGTTCCTGTGGGATCTGGAGCTAGAATGCTGATGACATCTTGGAAAAGCTGTGGCCCTCAGGCATGTACATTGTGAATAAGTAAATAGCAAATAAGCTGAAAAACCTGCACTTGTGCAGGCAAAATAACATCACCCATTCATTCCACTACAATTTTTATGTTTTACTATTTGTGGCCACTCTATCATACGTTAAATTTTCTACAAACTCTTTGCTACATGTTAAAAGGGTTATACATCACAATGTCAAGGGCCTCTTTAAGTTAATCTTATATAGAATCAAATCCAAATGTAAACACATTGTCAAAAAGACAAAAATATGTAATCACTCGTAGTCAGAACTAGTCTCTATTTTAATATAAAATAGAGTTTCATGCCTGTTAAGAAACATTGTTTTACGTTGATTTCAACCCTGCATAGTGGTCTTTCAAAAAAACATTTTCACACAAAACTGCATAGTACTTCTACAATGAGGAAGTTTTGTAGCATCAGCACTGAGTAACTCACCTTTACGGGCGATGCGGATGCAGTTTATCCTTGTTTCCTGTGAGAAAAGAGAACAGATATGCAGTGTCATGCTGTGGGAAACAGTCAAACAGCAGAAATAAGACAGTCTGATACCTGATGAGAAGTCAAATGGGTTCACACTGACTTTTGCTGATTCAACAACAGCATGAATTCCAGTTAAAGAGTAAAAATACATTTAAAAACAGCACGCGTCTCACTTGTGTGTGTGTGTGTACTTTTTGGTTGCGGCGATAAGATATAAGCCTTTAATGTACAGAAAATGGCAGCGGAGGACAAAAGAGGCAGGGGGGATGACTTCCAGCCAGGAGAGAATTATAAAAAGGAATTAATTTGTTCGAAATCGCAGTTGATGACATACTGGTGTTATGAAAACGACCTTTGTCAAATAGCGCTAATGAGATCCAAGCCCATAATCCAATTCCGGCCTGCCACCTCGACAAGAAGATGCATTATCAAATTAAGATTTACAGATGCTAATTCGGGCATTATGGAACAATTATGCAAATCTTCCCATCCGGAAAAGGAGTGAGAGGCCTCTGCTCAAACTGCAGCTGAATTGCTTTTTTTAATTGAAAATCCATTCCGAACTGCCTTGGCTCCTAAAGCCTGTCATAACCCTATATCATCTCGGAAAACATACAAAAGGGAAAGCGAGGGTGATAGGAAGAAGAACTAGAGTCTAAGGTAGAGACAGACCTGCATTGATGTTTCAAGAGAGGGAAGAGGGACAAGCATGGATATTTTAGCCCCCCCAAAACATCTACACGCTTAAAAATGTCATGTAGGCCAATCCAGGCTTTACGAGAAAGTCATCTTTATCTGCTCCAGCAGCCATCATTGAGATGCAAGTGTGCCATGGCTCCCAATACACACTCTCCCATGAGAGCATATCGCAGGGATAAAGCAAACACTGCGTGTTTTCTCCGAGCACAGAGCCGGTCCTAGATGTCACACCGTAAGAAGTCATAGCTCACCATGCATGTGAGAAAAGACTGACCCCGAATGACAGGCGAGAGACAGCCAGTGGGCTTTGATCAGACAGACGCCGACACAAAGCTTTAAGCTTCCCTGCTCTATTTAATCAAATTTGTGGGAACGGTCATGGCAGGCACTGCAAAAGGAGATCTGTCAGCAAACTCAAGCTAAGTAAATGAATTATGAGCACTATAAATATAACAGGCCCAGGGAGGCATGGGAAAGGAACTTATTAGAACGCTCCTACTTGGTTCAGAGCAGAAGAAAGGAGGCATGCAAGAAAGAGAGAGGGGGGGGATACAAATTGTTTCCTAGGAAAATGTCCCTTTTCCTAGGAAATGAAGCCTCCCATATCAATTGTGCTACTGTAATGTGAACAAAATAATTGTGGTTTAAAAATATAAACATCATGGAAGAACACATGTTAGTGCCTTTATGCTGAAATTAACTTTTAATTTAAATACTGATTTATAGTCATGATGAATATCAATAAATGACTAATAAATAGAATTTGATGTGTGTGTGGTACAGTATATATTAGTGACTTTAAACTTAAATAAACCAAAATAAAAGTTTTAAAATTATTTTTTATAAATACACACACATGCATGTTTACCTTTTAAATATATTTATATATGATGTCAATTATATTAATATCAATATATACATATAAACATTTTCTAAATATATACTATATGCGTATATTAGAAATATATAGGCATAAAATGATATATTTATTATAAAATGTACATTTCTTTTTGATTTATTTTTATTTTTAGGGGTCATTTTAGCTCAACATATTTTACTGAGAAATACTGGTTCTTGCCTTCTATTTTGATAAAACGGATGCCAATTAGAGAGAAAAAGTCTTTTTGAAAGTTTCTGGTCGGTCCTATAGGGTTCAGTGCCATAAGAAAAACAAAACAGCTAAAGTTTTCTGTGTATGAGTGAAAAAGAGAGTCTGACAGCTACAATCTTTTTGTTTTGCCTCTAAGGACTGTAAGGAAGCGTAGGACAAAAAAGTAAACAAAGAGCAGAGAGGAAGAAAAACAGCTCTTTGTAAACAGCTGAGAATCAAAGATTTTTTTTAAGAGCGTCTTTATATATATTTATCTCTGAAAGCAATTACATGAAGCCCTGACAGCATTCACAGCTCTCTAATGGCTAATTGTCAGAATAATGGCAAAGATGCAGCATAGGACTTTCTTTCTTGTACCGCTGCCAAAAGCTTTGAAAACCACTTACAGCCACAAAGCTGGTCAAGAGACAAAGTAAAGTATATTAGCATTGTTTATATGCAGTCAGGAGAAAAAAACAACTGTTCAAATCGGTAACAGGGGAGTGCTAAATGCTAGCTAAGTCTCATGAGCTACGTTCTCTTTAGCTTAGACTGTCAGCCTTTACGGCAGTTATTGCAGCATAAAATAGAGCTGAATAAAAATGAATATGTAGCCAAAGGTCGGTCAAGTAAATCAGCAGAGCCCAAAGGAGACAGAGCTGTGCGATCAGTTTCCAAGACGTACGGATTCAAGTGGAGCGAAACTGAGGGGAAGGTGGAGTCACAATGGCTTGGCTGACAGGTGCATTTCAGTCTGTAATGTGAGAGAAGCCCCGAGGGGTACGGCAGAGAAGGAGCTTGTGTTTGTACTATAGGTCAACAGAGGCATTTCCCTTAAAGGCTGCCAAAAAAACCCAACTGTGTAATGGCGTAGGTAAAGTCCGTCCAAGTTTTGTGCCACTGAATTGCTGTTCAGAAGAGTGGAATGAGCCAAGCTGGCTCATCCTTTTCTCCAGGTGCTGAGCCAATGAGATAACCTTCTTCTAAATGTCACCCACATCTTTTTGAGCATGAGGTTTGCTAGCTGGTGTCAAATCTAAATGGACCATTAAAAAACTCTTTTCATTCCCACAAGCCTGAAACACTCAGAGGTTTAATAGCGCATAATTGAGTGAGGCAGGTAACTAATAACCATGAAACCATAAGGCAAAAGTCAGAAGTTTCTTGTCATGCTTAAGATGAAGGTTGGTTTGCGTGAAGATAAGCATTTCTGTGCAGCAGTGTTGAGGTAGAATTAAGCCGAGTTCAGACTGCACGATTTTCAAAGTAGTCGCATCACAGATCTTTTCACACTGGATGACTATTTGGGGTAGCATTCAGTCGCAGCTTTGTTCACACAAAACTGGAGTTCTCTCGTGAGACTGAGATTATTATTACAAATGAAACATCATCCAAATTGGTCAAACAAATGGCATCTTCGCTCATTTGAAACAAAGAGAGGGTTATGGAGGAGGATATTTACCTTCTATACCTTTGTAACTCCTCCCCCAACATCCCGCTGCTCTGGATGTTGCTCTCTCATTAGCTGTAGGTGATCGCCAATGTTATTTTTAGTCAGAGCACATTTCACACGGCATGATCTTGAATCGCTGACATGTCCAGATATTTAGCATCTCACGGGTGTCGGCGATACATCAGTGATTCTCTCAGATTGCGTCATTAATGGTTCACACTGTGTGATTGTCACTCGCGTGAACAAGCATCGATTTGCCTGTGATTTCGGGCATTTGTCAGCGATTTCTCAAAACCTGTCAGCGAGTCAAAATTGGGGCTAAAATCTTGCGGTCTGAACTTGGCATAACTAAAACAAGTCGAGCAACTTAACCACAGTTTTAAAATAGTGAACTGATTTGTGTAGATGCGGTTTGCAGTTTTTTGCTATTTTCATTAGCTGTATTTAGTGGAAACATTTTTTTTATATATGATTCCTTGTTTTTTCACCAGTACATACATTTCTATATAGGAATTGTACATTTTATTATTGGATGTTTATACAACAAAAAGCTTCAATGGCGTTATCTAGGAGTACAGAGTCATGCAAAAGTATTCATTCATTACAAAAAAGTCAGAATTGTGAAAATGAAACTCAGGTTTATGAGATATAAAGTCACAATTCTGGGCAGTTTAGTATAAGGATGCAACATGACAAAACATGAATCTGTACACAATGAACCTGGACAGCATCATCATCTCCCAGTTGGTCGTGGGCCTTTACAAACTGCTGGCAGGCACAATAAAACTATTTTCAACCATCCGTAAAGTGCCAATCTGTTTTAATGAAATGCTTTATTAATCAAGGTCTATATTTTGCTTCTGACAAATGCTTTTTTCCTATTTAGGAACTTATTTGGCACCTTTCCGGATCAATTTTTGAACAGCGAAAGATTCCCATTTCCCCGGCTGTTTTCCAGGCTCGGTCTTGCTAGCGCTGTCGAGCTCATTCTGTCTCCCAGACCCAGCCATTTCTAACAACATAAACTGCCAGCTGATCTATTTTTGATCAGCTGCACCTGTGCCCAATTATCCCTGTGAAATGGTTTATGCCAGCGAGACGGTATTCCTTGTTGTTTATCCTCTTATCTAGGCATGGACGGGGAGCACAGGGGCTGTTTTTCCCATTTGAATAAGGCCTGGACACCCAAAGCTTGCTGTGTGCTCATACTTTATTATTAATTTCATACTGAGACTGTGATACGCACTGTCTTATGGGTTTGAACAGTAGGAGAAAAGCAGAAAAACAACATCCGTAAGGATGAGCAACGATATAATGTTTTTGTACATCCAACTAATTGCAAAT
The DNA here is from genome assembly GCA_032353835.1 of Enteromius viviparus. NCBI lineage: Eukaryota > Metazoa > Chordata > Actinopteri > Cypriniformes > Cyprinidae > Enteromius > Enteromius viviparus. The sequence continues at coordinate 7,579,849 of JAUCNO010000236.1, read as the reverse complement.
TTACTAGCTCCAGGTGCTTCTCGCTATTTATACAAGGTCCTTGGTTTTGCACTTAATCTCCTGCTGTGTTGACTGCAAATAATCTATAGGAGCATGTAGAAATAACATGACATATCCTTGTATAAAATCAACCAAATTTACATTTAAGAAAAATATTATACATTATGTGTGGTTAGAAAAAACAGACAGTGTGCATTTGGTAAGTGCATATTGTGCACATTTTGAAATGTACACACTTCCAAGCATACATGTAAAAATGTCAGTATACTTTTGTGTAAACTGAGAGCGGAATGAGAAACAGTGCTAGTTTCTGACACTTACGCCTCTAAAGTTGCTCATGGCCTGGAAGTAGATGAGATAGTTCTTCCTGGGGTCCAGTGGACTGTTCCAGTAGCCATTGTATGTGTGGTTGTCCCCCACAGTAAAGGGTGTAGCCTCTGGCAGGCTGTTCGGAGGAAGTTCAGCTGTATAGTAGTGTGGAGCTCCACGGGCCTGAGCCTCACCGTGAGATGTTGGAATGGGGAAGCAGTCCTGGACTCCCAGTTCTCTCTTCACCTTCCTACCAGCTTCCTCCTCCACAATCACTTGATATGTGCTGTGTATACATACAGAAATAAATGGATTTTAATCTTAATAGTAATAATAGTAACTACCTACTAGGAATAAAGGAGTTAAGCTCAATTGGCAATATATGAAAATATATTAAAGTACAACTGAATCAAATGAATATGAGTGTTGTTTTAGTAGCTTTCAGATACTTATGTAGTTTTATTTTGAATTATATGTTTTATATTGTTTTCATTTGAATTTTAGTTTGTTTTATTAGCTTTGCTGTATTTTATTTTATTTTTAATATCGTTTTTTTTTTTTTTATTGTCTATTTAGCTTATAAATTTAAACGATAACTAAATTTTATCATTAATTCCCCAAACCCATAAAAGCTTCGTTCATCTTCGGAACACAATTTTAAGATATTTTGGATGAAAATAAAGTGAAATAAGTGTAAATTAGTAGTACACATAAAAAATCTATCCATGTGGTGTGGCAGACACAAAACAGCGCATGTTATTTGCACCCAGCAAATACTCTCCAAAATGGTGCTACGGTGATGCTATGATGTTCAATTGTTAAATAAAGTCATTATTTTGGTTTTCTTTCCATACAAAATGTATTTGTGTTGCTTCATTATGTTACAGATGAACCACTGATGGCAGATGGACTATTTTGATGATGTTTTCATACTTTCCTGGGCCTTGACAGTGTTAAAAACCTCCTGGTTTTTATCCCAAATATCCTCCAAATGTGTTTTTCCGAAGATAGACAAAGCTCTTTAGGGTTTGGAACGACATGGGGGTAAGTAATTAATGACACAATTGTCATTTTGGGGTGGAGCAGCCCTTTAAATTTCAGTTTAGATTTTATTTTTTTTATTTTAAGAGGCAGATTTAATAAACATGTAAATTAGCATTAGAGCACAGTTCTATAAAAGTGCTGCTGGTAGCGGAAAACGCTGTGTGTGATTTACTTAAAATTTACTGAGAAAAAACATACACAGCCAGATTCTTTCCATATTAGTTCCGAATAGTTCACTCTACAATGAGTAGTGCAAATTACCGGCTGCCAACATGCTTTTTTGGAGTGTAAATTGCGGCGCAAATACCAGTAATTTGAGAGCAAAAATTAAATTGCATTGCAAATTTTAATACTCCCCTCTAATTAATTTTGGTGTCTGAAAGGAAAATGCATACAAATGTATATTCAATAAGGTCAGATGGAAGATTAACTGTGTCCTCGCCTTTTCAGTGCTAATTCATCAATGTACGTCTTCAGTAAATCCTGACAGTAGCCTGCTATTTTAATGTCCTAAAGACGGTTTATGCTGGTGCAATCTGTTAGTAAATCTGGCTTTACGTTTTTTTTATAGTATGTTTTTTATATATTATGTATTAGGAGGTTTTACACAAAAAAAAATCCACTTTATCAGAAATGTTTTATTGATAAATTGTTTTCAATCTGGTATATTCATTTAGAGAAAATACTAGCACTCTGACCTGACCGGCGCTCCTCGACCTTGTGCTGGACGCAGCAGGACTGTGATGGTGCTTTCCGTCTCACTCAGAGGGGATGGCATGTCTCCATAATCGAATGTAGGTGCTTTAAAGAGGGACAGAAAGTGAGAGAAAGATATAAAATATTTTTCTAAAACTAAAAGTAAACATCTTCAGTAAGAGTGATGGGCAGAGGGAAAAAAGAAAAAAAAAAATATGAAAGCTCAGCAATTAAAAAGAAACCATTTGGGATCTAAATCCACCGTGTCCCTTAACTTTTTCAATTCAAAAAAGTGAGGCAAAACGAAGTTTACGCTAATTATTAAAAGCCAATATAACCAGCTACACATTTTAATTAGATGAACCTCACGAACAACGCCTACATTGTTGTCTGAAATAAGACCGCCCTAATTCATGACAACAACCAACACTTCATATAAACTCTTCTTTCTTGAACTCAGGGTGTAATTAAAAGCTGTGCATGTGGGACAAACAGAGGGGAAACTCATTTAGAAGGATCTGAGTCTGGACTGCATCCTTCCCCTGAGATGGTCGTGTTGAGCAATAACGCTTTCCTTTATAACAGCAGTCAATTAGAGCTGACGAGCTAAGGCAAACAATCTGCCAGAAATCAAAGATTATGGTATTTGACAAAACTACAGCTACTTGAGTGGACTTCGGTAAAAGTAAAGTCTTGGATGAAATAAAAAACACATAAACAAAATAGAATGCTGGTCTACATACACATGATGCAACTGAGAGATATGAGAGGACCTGAGGGCATATTCAAGTATGCGCAGACAAGGAAGAATATAACAGGTCAAACGTGTGCATCTAACAGCCACTACTGATATATTGTAACAACTCCAAAGCATCTGCTGCAACATCTTTCCCTGAGGTTTGGTGAAGTGAATTGCATCTCTCTGTTTATGTGCCCTGTTCCTGTGTGATTTTTGTATTATTTCTGGTAACACTATTTCAACAGTAAGACTGCTTAAAATCTTCTTATACTTTAATTTTGATGGGTCCACAATATACAGCCTACTAACTATAAGAAACGTTGCAAGTTTATATTTATGCTAATAAGCATAAACCTACCCTGACATTCTAACTAGTTAGTAGATATGTAGTTGCGAAATAACGAGAATTAGTTAATTGGTTGACTGTAGTTACAGAGTTACTTATAGTTAGTAGCATGTCTGAAGTGGACTAATACAATAAGTTCTATTTTGAAATTTTGATAATTGAATATTGACTATTTTTGATCTTCAACCAGAAATATACATATTATGCATATCATATACAATTACGTAAATTGCCGTTATAAATAATATTGTAAGCATAACATTTTCAGCGGAAATAAAAAGTAATTGAAATGCTGAAAACAGTTTCTCAAACTGCATTAACACCACATTGTGTGTAAATCCTAATTATTTGATTATGCAGCTAAATATGTATTTTAAGTTTGATTTTGAATCCCAAATTTGGAATCAGAAACAATAAATGTTCATTCAAAATGATTATTAGTATTACCTAATGACCTTATTTCTAAAGATAAAAACCCAACAAAAATTGCTGAAATAAATCGGGGGGGGGGGGGGGGGAATTCAGAAAAAATCCAAACC
>JAUCNO010000236.1:7513317-7533993 GCA_032353835.1 Enteromius viviparus | reverse complement strand
TGATAATGTTTAGTGCTTTGCTACAATCTGTATTGTTAAAAGCGCTATATAAATAAAAGTGACTTGACTTGACTTATATATACAATATATTTAAAGATAACAAATGAATGCAGGTGCCTTTTGCACTGGATGGTTAGAGCATCCTACCAAACACACGCTAACAGGCTCATGCTAACCAGCACAATTTTTAGTTTTTTTAAAAAACAACATCTTTTGTTCGTTTGCACGATTTGCAGAATCGACCAAGAAGGCACACAAAAACACAACAAATTCACCCTATTGCCATGTCCCCTCCACCTTCACATCTTGTTGACTGTCGGGAGGACTATTATTTACACATGAAGGCCACATCTTTTCTCCAGCATGTGAAAGTTAATTAGGTTGGAGAGATTGACAGTTCTCGATAAAGTGAACACTACTCAACTTAATTGCTTTCTGACAGCTGCGCAGAGTTTGCAGAAAGGAGAAATTGAATTTATGGATGAAGCCCCCTGTGTCTGCCTCTATAGCAGCGCGTAACCCAATGGTGGACAGTCCATTGACACCAATCGATCGGCTTGAGGGGCGTGAATGGGCTGTCATTTTGTAAGCAGTGATTTGGTAGACTGTCTCCCACGTAATGGTACAGTAGGGAAATTAGGTTACTAGTTGAGTAAGACGTGTCAACGCTATTGACATGGTCTATATTGCGGGTTTGTCTAAGCCCAGCAGCGCTAACCTACATTCATGCTAAGATCAATGTTAATTAAACAACGCAAGGGGCATGACTAATAAGACAGTAGTCTCCATCACTGGTTGTGTAATGCCTTGTGATGAGGAAAAGGGACGTCTGTGTTTGCTGCTGTTGGCAGATCTCTGGTATACTGTACTATCTTTATGTCACAGCAACTTTATAGGAAGGCAGTCGAAAACATGTTTACTAAGCCTGCCACTGAGATTACAACAGCTGTCACTCACATTGCTAATTTGTGGTATGCTCTTCAGTTTCAAGGAAAACATGATGAATTAATTCTCTTAGTCTGACATTCAAGCATTTCTAAAAGCATTTACCATTGGAAGATTTGCTGGTTTATAGCTGGTCGAACCGCCAGCATGTTCCATTTCAATCACCTTAAGCTAAGATGGTAAATAGATGGTGTGCTAATTTGAAGCAGTTAATGACCAGCTTGAAACAACTAATAAATCTTGGACTATCTAATGACCAGTTTACCAACTAATAAGCATCTAAGACCAACTAATGAACCAACTTGACAAGTTTGTACCAAATACTGAGCATCTTAGACCAAGTGATGAAAAGCGTAGACCAAATGAGTTTTTTTGGCATGCTAATTACTGGATTAGACTAGCTAATATGCAGCTTGAATCAACCATGACCATTTTAGACCAACAGATAAATGGCTTAGACTAGCCTGGACCAGCTAATGAGCATCTTACTTAGACCTACATTTTAATGACCAATTCAGACAAACTTGAATCTACTAATAACTCTCTTATAATAATAAATGTCTTAGACCAATATATAACCAACTTGGACCTACTAATGAATCTCTTGACTAGCTTGTACAGTAGCTAATGATCAGTTTAGACTACATAGCTTAGACCAACTAATATCTCACATGGACCTGCTAGTGATCAGTTTGACTAGCAGTTTGTACAAAATAGAGAGAATATAAGACCAAATGATGACCAACTTGGACCTACTAATGTTTCTCTTAAAAAACAACTGATGACCTGAGAGCAGAGCAGAGGTCATCAAACTTGACCTTGGAGGGCCAGTGTCTAGCCTCAACTTGCCTCAACACATCAGCTTAGACATAAACCCAACTAGACATGCTTTTACACGATAACAAGCAGCTTGGTTGATCCAACGAGCATCTTAAACCAATTGACTCTCCTAGACGTGCTAATTTACTTATCAGTTATAAGTAGCTTGAACCAACTTATGACCATCTTAGACCAATGGATAAATAGCATGGATTAGCCTGGAAAAGCAAATGATCATTTTATACCAACTAATAGACATGTCAGACCAACATTTTAGAACTGATGACCAGTAAAGACCAACCTGGACCTATTAATAACTCTCTTGGACAAGCTTCAGGTCAGTTTAGACTTGTTAATGACCTCTTTGTTGTAGACTAACTGATGACCAACCTGAACCAACAGTACTATGACTAGCTTGGACTAATCAATGACTCACTTGGATCAACCAGTGAGCCAGTTTACTAGCTAGTTAACTACCAACTTAAACCTCATATTTAGTCTCTTGGACAAGCTAATGGCCAGTTTTAGACCAACTATTAAATAGCTTAGATTATACTGAACCAAATTTATGACCCTACGGGACCAGTTAAGACTTACATCAATTAAAGCTTGTGTAAGCTGAAAATTTGCGATTTTACGTGCATATTGTGACATACTTTAGAAAAAAACTGAATGTTAAATAAGGAAAATAGAGGGTATGTCTTTTTTTTCCTATGGCGAATTGATTGGATGTAGAAAGTAGGCATTTCAGAAAAGAACACTGACAGTTGGAGGGGCGTGGTTAAGAATGTCACGCTCATGGCCAAGCCATTTGCCAAAAAATGCTTACCGTCAAATAGTATCCAAAAACACTGTGTGAAACTTCTCTCGCAAACGAAATATTTGAACACATATGTAAATGTAATAAAATCTGACATCAATCAATGTCAGAAAGCAAGAATAAATTACAAACATACTGTAGTGTGCAACCATGGTCACTAATTAAATATGCTACTCACCTGGTACTCATTTGGCCAGAAAGTGCTGACTGCCAGTTCCACCTGGTGCCACTGTCGTCCACGCGAGCCAGAGACATTCCACACGGGAATGCCAAGCGGTCCACCATTGACCCGCACGTAAACCCGCAGCGCCCCCGGGCTGTGGCCATCTCTGCTGTACAGGAAGTAGCTGAACTGCACGCAGTGCGTGTCGTTTTCACTTAGTGTCTGTAGCAGAAGCTGAGCCCTCTGCCCCGCTGCATGCTGGGAGGAGTTGACCATCATGTAGGAGCCTTGAGAAAGACGACAACACAGCAAGAGGGAAGAATCAGCCAAAGGTCAGTGCCATCACATACAAGCATACACACTCAAATATCAACTAATTAAAGCAAACAGTCTTACATTAAAAACAGTTCCTCACACAAAGCAATCATATGACTTATGGCTTATAACGTTGATGCTTTTTTTCTTTGTGGGGGTTAAAAGCTATTGTACGTTCCGGTTGTATGGGAAACAATGCTGTTCAAAATGCTACTTTTGCGTTAAGTCTGGAAAAAAAAGAAAGTCACAGATTTGGAGTGACATGAGGGTGAGTAAATGATGAGAGAATTTTCATTGCTGTCACTCTGACTGCGTTCGGTCATTAAATATAGTATAAAACACAGAACTGAAGAAAAAAACATGAAATATTCCCAGAAAAAGAAAACATTTCATGTCTTTGTGTGGCTACAAACATTTGTGGAGAGCTTTAGTGCATATTAGAGCGTGTCTGCTTAAAGAAACAGGCACATACACACTGAGCTCAGAGAGAATAATAGAGACTGAGGGGGAAATAAATATCCAGCTTCTCTGCGGAGCATATCTGCTGTATTACAGCCTCCTCAGAAACTTCTGTGTAGTTTTCCCGTTCCTACTTTTCAAAAGCCCTTGTTTGTCTATTTGTCTCTTTCCGCGGAGTATCTCTCCCTTCAGTGAGTTCACAAAGGATGACAATTTTGGCATTACTCTCTCAATACCGAGCACACAGAGAGAGAGAGAGACAACACACAGCACGGAATACTAAAATGTCTTTCATGCTCTTTTTAGCCTCGAGGCTCTCTGTCTCTGCGGAGTGTGACAATTGCAAAATTTTTCTGTACAAAGACAGAAATTTGTGAGGTGTTGGTATAGCAACAGGCACAAATACTCAAAACAGGCATATTCATGGCTGATTCTTCAATTAGGGAAACCGTTCCGTTCCCTAGGAAAGATTTTAAAGGTAAGAAACATTCTAGATATCCTAACAATGAAAATAAAAATATAAAAAAAATATTTTTTAAACAATTTCAATTATATATAGATTTTAATTATATATAATAAGTGTAATATAGTGTCTCACTAGTTTCTCACTAGTTTTTCCATGTAAGTCCTAGATATATTAACTACCTCTACATAATAAATTTGTACAAAAGGAAATAATTTTTTTTCATAAATATACACTACCGTTTAAAAATTTGATGTTTAATGGTTTAAAATAAGATATTTAATGGTTTTTAAATACGTTTCTTCTGCTCATCAAGGCTGCATTTATTAGATTAAAAATCCAGAAGAAACTGTAATATTGTGAAATATTATTTCACTTTAAAATAACTGTTTTCTGTGTGAATATATTTTAAAATGCAATTTATTCCTGTGATACAAAGCATCATTACTCCAGTCTTCATTGTCCCTTTTCAGATCTTTCAGAAATCATTCTAATATGCAGTTGAGCTGCTTAATAGTTTTTTTTTTTTTTGGCTTCTTCATTCAATAAAATATGAAAAAGAGTAGCATTTATTTAAAATGGATAATAATCAGTGACCACATAAAACATCTGTGTAAGACATCGTTTTACCATCTACGAAACTCCACCCCCTTCTAACCCTCCCAGATGCAGAGAAACTTGTCCTGGCTGGACTACTGTAATGGACTGGAATTCCTACTACGGACATACAAAAGTTACAATACATCCAAAACTGCGCTGCAAGAATCCTACTAAGAGTAAGGGAATTTGAACATATCACTCCCATCCTCAAATCCTTCATTGGCTCCCTGTTTCTTCCCGAATCGAGTACAAAATTCTTCTGTTAACCTATATATGTATTTCTGGCCAGGCACCTTCATATTTTCAAGATCTGATCAGTTTACAAACTTCCAATCGTATCCTTAGATCATCAGGCAGCATGTTTCTTCAAGTTCCCTTTACTAAGCTCAGGACTATGGGGGGGTCGAGCTTTTCGCTCTGTTGCCCCACAGCTCTGGAACCATCTTCCTGTTTAACTGCGAGTTACACAAAACCTGGACACTTTTAAAGCAAATTTGAAAACCTTTTTTTTTATTTAGGAAAGCATACAATTGCTGACATTTTAAATTTAGTAATTGTGATATTTTTAAATTTGGTGGATTTTTTTTTTTAGTGTAGCACTTTTAGATTTTGCTAATGAAAGGTATGTTACAAATAAAATGTATTATTATTATTATTATTTATTATTAATATTCAAAACTACTTTACTGTTACACTACTGTTTGGAATCAGTACATTTTTATTATTTCTTCTTTGAAAGAAATTAATACTTTTATTAACCAAGGATCTGTTAAATTATCAAAAAATGTCATAGCATAGATTCACATTTTAAATGTTTTATATTTGGTAAATAAATATGTTGTTTTTTTTACTTGTTATTCATCAAAGAATCCTGACAATTTTTTTTTAAATCACAGGTTTCAAAAAAAATATTTGGCTGCACAACTGTTTCCAAACTTGATGATTCTAGTAATAAATCAGCATATTAGAATCATGTGACACTGAAGACTGGAGTAATTATGCTTTGTATCACAGGAATAAATTACTATTTAAAATATATTATTTACACACAAAACAGTTATTTTAAATTGAAATAATATTTCACAATATTACAGTCTCTTCTGGATTTTTATTCTAATAAATGCAGCCTGGATGAGCAGAAGAAACATGTTTAAAAACCATTAAATAAAAAATTACTGACCCCATATTTTTGAACTTGTAGTGTATATGTATATATATACAGTATATATCACTTATTATATTACTTATTAATTAACAGATTACGTAATAATGAATAAGTTTCATTTCTCAAGATTTCATACAGTGAAACATACCCTTAATTGAACAATCTCTCATACAAGCACACGAGAACATTCTGCTTGCTTGTTATTAATCAGCATGACATGGCGTTTATGCACAGAGGACAGTGGGACACTGGGGTTAGGGGCTCCATCTGCAAGGTGAGGCTGAGTGAATAATTACAGATGAACCATTTACATACACACACAAGAGAAAGAACCTTTAACCATGTTTTTTTCCTGTCCTCTCTAATCAGGACATACCAACCTAAACACCCTTCAAGTGCTCGTTTTGCTTACTGAACCAAACCCCACCTTGCGCCCCTGCATCTAGAAGACAACCATCACTCTATCTCAAGGTCTTTGTGTTGATTCACTCGAAAAATATGAGACAGGTCCAGACTGTCCTTGTTGCCTTGGTATCAAAGGAGTTTTTATATGGTCTGACAGAGCTCATAGAGAAGGGGGAAAGAAACCTTCAAGAAAAGAAAAAAACTACTTCTAGCCTAGCAAAATAAGAGACCTTAAAGTCAAGAGGAAATTTAATGACTCCTGACATGCAGAAATCAGCTATTCTGTGTCATTGTGAAGAACTGTATGGCTCTTGATTCTTACCTCATGACTCTTTCTGAATAATAACAGCTTATACTGGCCACAATGTATTGTAACCACCAGTAAAAATGAATGCAATTGTATTTAATATCAAATCAGGTAGCATTCAAATGATATTTCAAGTATAATTTGCCACAGAAATAGAAATGTGGTTTAATCTAAATTCTTGTGCACAGACGCAAACCTTAAGAAATCTGGAAAAGCATCATAATTAATAGGTAATGGCTCTATGGAACAAGGACCTCTCCAAAGTACCCTGTTCTTAGGACAGCCCGGGATTTGTGTATTTCTGGGTGTACACGTGTGTGAAAAGCCCTGCTCTCTCAAGGCATTCTGGTTAATTAGATTTCCTCAAGGCTTCTTCGTATTGCACTCAAGAGACATCTGGAGAGCACATCACAAGGAAGAAGCGAAGGATGGAAAAGAAGGGTAGATGACTAAACCTATAGATAAAGAGTGCTTTAGAGCTATATTAAACATGCACCTCAACCCACAGAGGGGCTGTTGAGGGTTACTGTAAGCAAGGAATCGTGAAGTTCATGAGGCACTGTTGATTTGCTCAAGCCCATGAAGGTAAAGCTGATGACTTTGATGAAATGGGCAATTAAAGCCCTCGATACTGATGTTGCTAAATTACTAGGCAGATATATGGAAAATAGGTATTAGGGGTGCACAATATATGAGTGGCAATAATAAGCCAAGCTAATAAATAATCTGTTAAGCCAACGCTGGAAGCAAATACTGTTAGACCCTTCATCTAATTTGAGCAGTAAGTCATTATTTTTATTACTGTATATGATTAGTTTCAAAACATCATATTTCCACTGTGAATTTAAGTGCTTTGGCTGCTGGTATCATATCTGCAAGTGGTCATCAAGTTATTGTTGCTTTGCCATCAGGATAAAATTGCATTCCATGCACTGAGGAATACGGCTCTTTCCAGGGATTCGCTGCATATAGAATACTGTTTCTAAAGAGCCAGTCACACAGAATGTGTTTTTGCATTTAAAACCATAAGATGCAAGGCTTGGAGATGCATTATTTTACAAATTGAACTTGAGACGTTTAAGAGATCGCACTAAATTCGAACACACCCTTCTTTCTGATAACGATTAAAACTGACCATGCCTTTAACAGTTTAAGAAACAATTAAATATTAAGTAAAATTCATTTAAACGCATCACCGCTGAAAATAGTCCAAATAAATAAATACACAACAACATTGCGGTGCGTCTATAGTCGGTGCAACTCTTAGTTTTGTTCTCGACTAAATCTGAGTTATTTGGAAAAAATCGATTTAATGAATGATTCAATGACTCACTCACTCGTTCGCTCATTTATTTGTTTCTGAATGAATCAGCACGTGCTTCTCAAATTGAAGGACACATTCTTGCAAGGCTGCATATATTTATGCTGCCAATCATAAAGTTTTGTCAAGGGACGTTTCTGCTCAGCATTATTCATTTTGAAGGATTGTCGTGTATCCTTCAATCGCCCACAATCCTTTGCACAGATTTCCATTTCTGAAAACAAATCGACGATGAGCTTGTTCAAATTCATTGTGTTACACTCTTAAAAAGTACCTTAACAGAACCATTTTTGGACCCACAAAGAACCAGACAAAGTTTCTTTAAAAAAAAAAACATATCTTGTTTCGACACAAAGAACCTGTGTGTATGCAGGAGAAAAACTATTTGTAGTAATGCATTGGTTTTTTTTTTCTCTGTTGTAAATTTATCATATAATACTGAACTTTAAATGTAAACCACATTTTTCATTACCTTAAAGTCAAATAATACCAAAATGTTCGAAATAAAGCATTCTTCCAATTATAATTTTAAAAGTGCATTTGTACTATGACCGCAGGGTTGGAAACATTTATGACATAACCATATGTCTCATTTTAGCGTTTATTACACTCTAGGATGCATTCTTCCGTTCAGAGAGTGTTTTTTACGAGTCTTTAGGTTGAACGATTCAATGATTCCCTCATGGCTTGCTGCCACCTACTGGCCTAACAATGCCACTGATACAAACAATGACAGACTCTCAATCTATCAATCTGCAAAAAATTCTAGATATGTGCAGCCCTTACATAAACGTATAGGAATCAGAACCAGACAGATAGATATGTATTCAAATGCATTCACAGTCTGTTATTACAGTGCATCCAGCACATCCAAAAAAAGCTTAGAGAAAAACAGAGGAAAACACATGGTGACATTTGAGAGCCCACTCCAGAACTCTCTCAAGGAGACGCTGATTGAATTCACAGTGGAGAGCCGGTGCTTCATCATATCATAGTGAATCTGAGCCCAAACAACAGAGCTGACCATATATCTCAGCCAGAGTCCCCAGAACCCATCTGAGTGCGCTGGCACCCTGTCCCTCTCTGTTTTACAGGTGGGAGTGGGCTACAGAACACAATATATTGGCTATGACATTTTGCTTCTCGCTATCTTCTTCTCCTGCCTAAGATCAGAATCCAATCTCCCAGAGCCAGCCTGAAACCTCAGAAAGCCAGGGCAGCTGCTACAATTTCTCCCAGAGGAATAGAATGTTGATTGTACAATATTTAATTTCCCTTAAACCGTGAGCATTAAGGGAATATTTCAGGATAACAACAAGCTTTATCGACAGCATCTGTGGCACACAGAAAATCATTTTGGCATGTTCTTAGGTTTGTGAAAACAACAAAAAATGTGTTTACAGTAAGGGACTTAACAATAAAGGGCAAGTGTACTGAAGAAGAAATTTGAAGCTAATGTTTTCTTATATTCTTGCTTGAAAATCTTTTGAAAGTGACCAAGTTTAAATGGTCATGATGAGCTGAATGGTTATATATTTGCACTAAATTTGTGATTACTTTGAATTTACTTTGAAATTGCTTCTCTATTGTTTTAGACCTTCACTATTAACTTTAAATTCCCTCCAAAAACAACTTCCTAAATGATGCAACAAATAAATAGTAAACATGACATTAATAATAATTAGAAAACAAACAAAAAACAATAGACAAATGCAAATAGAGAACCATTCAGTGTGTGTGTTAATTAATTTATTAATTAATTTATTACACTGTATACATTTTATTGACAACATATTTGTAAGAAAATAGAAATGCATACACTGTTTCTAATACCATAAAATAGTCCATGTTATTCCTAAAAGAATAAATTATTCTATAGTCTACCAATAGTCCTCGGAGCAACGTTTCAGAGAAACATCATTTTAAACCCACAATATTTCTATGAATTTTGCTCTTGGGAAATCTTCTAACAACAACAGATACAGTATTACAAACGCCTCGTGATCAGATTTTGTCCCCTACTGAGTTTATTACTGTCATTAAGTTCCTGCGACCTAAAACTAGATCCTGTTTACTGTCAAATGCAGCTTCTAAAATAAAGGTGTCAACCTCAGCTGAAAAAATGAGAAAAAATAATTCAAGCTGAGGTAATTTGATTTATAAAATGATCTCTGTGAGAAACGTTCGGTGGTGCTGTAATTAAGTAAACCAACTCGGTCTTATCTCTCCAAAAGAAAATGTTTCTGGTGATTGTTCAAAGGTTAATTGTGTTACAAAACTACTCTCAAGAGCAGTCAATAAAATGCTCTTGTAAAGATGTTTCCACAGTTCACAGCAATTTGTGGCATTCATAAAACCTTTCCACAGTGTGTTTAACGAAGTCTAGGGAATCGGCAGTAATGGTTCGAGCTCCTCGTTTTATTAGAGATAGACAACATTCATCATTCTGTGCATTAGAGATCATACATATTCAATGATATCCTTGAAAATGACCCAAAGTTTTATTTCCTAGCATGACTCTAGGTTAGCAATTCTTCTGTGTAAAACCGAGTCATCCTAATCACTGTCAGTCAGCGTCAAGTCTGAGAGAGCCTCGTCCTCTTTCTCTATTATGAATGATGAACTTCTAACCTTCACAGCTATTTTTGTCCCTCAACCTTCTCTCTTTTTTTTTTAAGTGGATTAGCATTGAAATGATAACAGATGCAATGCCAGATATAACAAGCAGCAGGGAAATACAGTGTATTAAACAAACCCAGGCATGTATTGTACCAAAACAAGACCTTTTTTTGCCTTGTGTACTTTCTGAGAATTTTAAATGTAAACTCATCTGAGAAGAGCAAAGAACCTTCTGCTGAACCGTTCAATAAGGTCAGACGTCCCTTTTGCCTTTTTGATATTTACACTGTGAGTCTTCACCGGTTAACCTTTGACTGTTCACCTCATCGTAAAGCCACCGCTACACACCGGCACAGACATACTGTTCACATAAACCAGAAATATCAAACATAAGGTGACCTTTGGTGAATTATGCCTCCTAGGCTGGTGAAATCTGATAAAGTCCCATCTATTCGCTGCTAACCCTTCCCAAGGGCGCGGGAACATACATAACGAGATTTGGAGTGATTGAGCCCATCGTCATTCAAACGGTGCGCTGCAGGAAAACAGCCACTCGCCAGCTAACCGAGATGCTATCGCCGACAAAACAGGAGGAGAGAAGGGAGAGAGGGAGTCAAGAAAAGACCAAGGGCAGTGCTGAGGTGGACGAGAGAAAGGCAGAAAGATGCAATCAAAAAAGTTACCGTAGACTCGAAAGTTGCGACCTGAAACAGGGATGAGAGAGAAAAAAAAAAAAAGGAAGGCAGGGCAGATAAAAGAAGAAATGAAAAACAATGCGATTACTAGAAACGGAAAAGAAGAGATGAAAAGTCTGAGAAGCAGAGGGAGACCTGGGGTAAAGGCACCTGCTAGTTTGCATGAATAATATGACTCCAAACCATCACAATTTTGTCTCACCAAGGAGGTCAAACTAAATTTAATATGACACGTTTTCGTTATTTGTTTTACATGAGCTTTGCAACTCATCTGATTTGCAAACTGAAATTTGGTCTAATTTATTTCTAATTTGGCTTTCTGGAAATAATTATTCCATAAACAACAAACCAAAATAAAATAAGGACAGGCTAGTTTGAGATGGAATGTGTGCAAAGTTTATGGAAATAAACGTTCCATGAACACAAAACGGTAACAATAAAATAGCACAAAATAACGAAAGACTAGTTTGGGATCAATTTTGGGTAAATGTTCTGGAAATAAACATTCGAAAAACACAATGACAATGTAAAACAAGACAAAACAAATTAAACGAAACAAAGCTAAATTAAACATTTCATGAGTTCGAGCTTGACGGCATAAAATAGCGAAGCTGGTTTGGCGTGCTGCTAAGGGAGAAGACTCAGGATTAGGGTGGGCAGCCCTAATGGCTCAGGAGAGGGAAGAGACGGACAGCCAATTCCCAATCCTAAATGCCCGCCCCCTGGAAGGAGAAGGTGGAGAAGGGGTAGGAGGCAGGATACTGCGATCGAAGTGAGGAGAGGAAGGAATTGAGGGTATTTATAGGGTGGTTTGAGGCTTCTGATAGGATAACAAGATAATAAAATTATTAGGGAGGCGGAGAGCTTAACTGCCTTCGCCCCCTCCTCCCGAAATGCGTTCGTTAAAATCTATTTGTTCCTCTACCAGCAGTTATGTGGATAACATGATTGAATTGTTGACTTTACATGCAGTCGACAATACTTTGTAAAGCATGAAAAACATGTAAGGAAGACAATTGGACTATCACTAGAGCATCATACTAAGAAACAAAAGCTAAATGGTACCTTCTTCTGATCATTGTATTTTATTTACCCCAAGCGGTTTACATATTAGTATCTAATTTTCTCAAAACAGGTGTTTTTGTGTTTAGAGAAAAAAACTGTTATATACAAAAATCGAATGTGTTTAAAACGAACTACTTGTCATGCTAGGACAATGTATTATCAGATATGGGCGTCCATTTAACGACTTTGAAAAGTCACGGGACAGCCAAGCGAAGCAGCATACTCACAGAAAGCGGTACAGTCCATTTTTTGTTTTCCTGTTTCTCAGAACTTTAAGAGCATTTTTTTTGCTTCATTTGACCCCATCAGAAGGGCTTTGTTCGCCTCTGACATCAAGAGGCTTCAAAGGCGTGTTTGAGAATAAAAAAGAGAGGTGAAGGGGTGCAGTGCTGAATATAGTCGAATCAATAGGTCCTCTTCCCACTTCAATTTTAGAAGCAGTCATGCTCGCATCTCTCTTCCTAAAATTGTTTAAGGTCCCTCCTATCCTTATAGCCTCGATGCTCATTTCTTCCCATGTCTCTCAGCCTTTCTCAAAAGGTCAGCTGAGATTTAAGGCGTTCTTACCTTGGCCTTCTTTTTTCACACACACATAAAAGCGGGAATGCTTTTTAAATGCAGACATCAAAGGGAGGCCAGGTTATGCTGTCTGACATCATATCGCTTGCCTCGACCCATGACAGAACAATACAAGGTGTACAAACAGATAAACCGATTAATCAAGGTATAATCTCTAAAGTGATGGATGTGTCATCTTTTGAATCATTTCCTGTCTGTATTCTTTTGTAAAAAGATTCAAATTGCAACTCTGGCAACACTGAAATCCTTCATCATCCATATTCTGTTCCTAAAGAAATCATGTTGATTGTGTCTCATGTCATTTCCATGCAGCTGACATTCACTGATGTCTTACCCCCTAAAGACACAATTACTGTGCGCGGATGTGTGCTGGAATTAACACACACAACTGAATATTTCATCTCAAATGAATATTTTAAACCCTGTTGTGTAATCACATTCCTTCATCATTTCAAACAGGTTTTTTGAAATGACAAACAGTGCATTTAAAAACACAACACAATAAAAAAACAACAAGTATAGCTTGTGGTGACTATAACTCATGAATACTGTGTCTTATATATTTGGGAAAGTTTTATAGCAAAACTACCGACAGCAAAAAAGAAAGCAAACTTTCAGTTCAGTTCAATTTAAAATGTGCCGAATACATATTACCCAACCATCTCAATTTAAGCTTTTAAAAAGCAGTACATGCTAAACACTGTTCACGCATCATAAACTGATTTGACATCATGTGCATCAAAATTTATTGCCAATCACAATGCAAGTAACCCTACTAATATGTTTCACCATAAATTTCATCAAATGACGCCTTTCAGTCATCATATTAAATGTCTCATTAGTTCAACGCCGAAACATTTAATTAGCATTCATTAATCGGCTAGGTTTTCGTATCGAAATGCAATTACCACAAGTCCTCTTAATGCAGTGGTACACTGAGCATGAAAATATGAGAAAGCCATTTCTTGGAATGACCCCAATAGGCCAAATCTGAAATTCATTAATCACTAGCAATACAATTCCAGACGATTTATGTCACTCGCAATTTGTAACAAACTCCGTCTTTACAACAAACCTCAATTCCCTGCTCTCGAGGGCTTGTAAAAACACGTAAAAATAAATCTGTGACCTAAGGCTGTTTTCAAGGAAAAATGCAGCCGCTTAGACAGAAGCCAATTTGAAACGCTTTTATTAATATTATCAAATGGTATCTATTTCGAAAGCAGAGAGTGCGTTTAGCATTACAACTGCCTCGAGTGCGTAAGGCAGGAAGGCGCACAACATGTGTAGTAATAAAGAAAGACCTTAAAGCTGCTGTTAACGGTGTGAAACCTTCTCAGTTGCAAAAATCAATTTTCTTGTTCTACCGTGAAAGTCAGCGTATCGCCCCATGACAGGATTTTTACTCCTGGGTGTGACACGTCACCAAAAGTATGACCTGATCTCTATTCACACTTCCCATCTCTCTCTTTGCTCAATTGTTTAGATCGCTAGACGTCTACACACCTCTCCTGTGCGCCGGTTTGTTAATAATTACATTTCTTGATACCTTGTCTTGTTTCTGTCAGCTTGTCTCGTCTCTTCCTGTCCCTTTTGTATTTATTTTGGATGAAGATTTTGTTCATTCAACTTGCAAAACATAAGTGAGCTTCTATGTAAGCCGTTTAGCTCATTCCTGCAACAATTCTTCTGAGATCCCTCCACCAGCTCAGTTATAAATAACTAGTCTAATGGGTGGGTAGAGATAGGTAGGCTGCGGCTGCCAACATTGACACACTGCTAATGAGATGAATGAAATGTGTTTAATGCCATTAAGCGCCTTTAATGCTGGAAAGGCATTTAACTAATTGCCATTACAATAATCACATATAGGTATTACATTATTTTTTTGTTAACAATTGATTTTTAAATTTTATTTGACAACTATAACGTTCACTAACTAACTTAATAATACAATTTAAATTGATAAAATGTGAATAATATCAATAAATAAGAATAATATATTTAAGTGACATGATAAACACTAAAATAATAAATATTATTTTGTGAATAAATACATATTTATTAACTTTATTTACTAAATATTTAAATATTTTAAGGATTATTTAATTATATAAAATTATTTTTATACATATTTATTAAGTAAATATTTTCCATTTACTTATTAATTGCCTAAAAATTGCCTGATTAATTGTCAAATTACTGTGACTAAAATAAATAAATAAACAGACATGAATGAATGAATAAATAAACAAATAAGTAAATGACAGTTTCCTTGCAAATAAGGATCTTGTTCTTACCTGACTTGCCTGGTCAAATAAAGCTAAAATAATGCACTGCATTGTATAATTATATTAAATAAGCTGTTATTGTTACACCGTCAGGTGTCCCTTGTGTTTTTGTTTTGATTTTTTTCCATGTGCTTTGTGTTTTTGTTTTCATGTCATTCTCCACGTGTGTCTACCTTGTTTGTAACTCCGCCCCGTCATTACAGTATGTTTATCCTTCCCCAGCCATGTTTCTCCAGGTGTTTCATGTCTTGTCTTGATTAATCCTTGTATTTATTTCATGCCTCGTCTTGTGTCAAGTGTCTGTCGTTAAAGTAATGTCCTGTATGTTGTATGTATGTTGATTTTGCACTTTCGTCAGCATTCCTTTGTTTTTCATTCTGTTTTATTAAATATTCACCTTAAGCTTATCTCTGCCTCCGTGGTTCCTCTGTCACACTGAGAAGCAAAGTCCCTAATTCATTCTACGTTACAGTTATTATGGATGGGTGGATAAAACAATGCTCAGTATTAATACGTGTATAAAAAAAAAAAGTCAGCAAAAACTGTATTTGATGACTTTGAAGGAAAGCCACAACATGGTTTTAGAATAAAATCATATTCTCAAAAAAAAAAAAAAAAAAAATTGGTTCTGTTGTGTGCTTTATATAACTTTTCCTCTGTGAAAGACTATCAGTTTATCTAACTGTTATCCTATTGTAAATGACTAAAAAAGAATTAATCGCTGTTTGTCCAGTTACATAACCAGGCAAACATCTTGAAGCAAATTCGAAATTTGCTTGGCACTGTTTTCCTTTATTAAACTGTTAGCAGAGTATTAAAAATGAATTTCCTGCTTGAGAACAAACAATGACAGAATGAAGACTTGACTTGAAAAGTATCACCTCAAAGCGAGTCAGCTAAAATCCTTATATATTCCCAATTCAGCCCCTCGGTTCCTCTCGAGACAAACAAAAGCTCCTTAACCAAACAACACGCTGCTTCACAGGTGAAGCCACTGGCAGAGCTCCAGCTCTTTAACTGGCAATAAGAGGGGTGGGCCGCAATTACCCCGGCCTCTCAGGGGACGAGAAAACACATACAGAGAGCTCCAGGTGAGGCGGAGAAAGAGAGGGTAACTTCTCCGAAAGGCTAGAGGAGAAAGAAATGGAGTGAAGGAAGACAAAACAAAATACCATTCACGATAAGGAGTAAATAACAGCTGAAGCGTGGCTGGACCGAGTGTAGCCAGTGCCCTCTGGAGCCGGGTGGAGATAAGCCCATATCAGGAGCCGCTGACTCTATGGTAGCTGTCGCCAATGGCGCTGGGGAAAAACATGCTTCGCCGAAACGCTCTATACACGCTGACCTTTCGAAACGTCCTCCAGTCAGGGAGCATTCAAGGCGAGGCTCTTGTGTACGACCCACAGTCCACGCCCTATCTGAGGGACATTAGTGTTTTTGTACATCTCCGGCCCCTGTATTCAATTACCAAACAACCTCCTTTATCAGATCTAATAAAAGAATAAAGAAAAATCAACGCTTCAGTAAATACAAATACCAGTTGCCATGGTTTTCTCTAGCGATTTCAGTAACTTAAGAAACACAGTAATATGCTGTACGTGACAATGTTAAAGTGTGTCTGAAGTTGTCTGGGTGGAGAAGATCTACGCTGCTGCAAGGGTTTTTAAATACTAATAACAACTTCACCCAAG
Source organism: Enteromius viviparus (assembly GCA_032353835.1). NCBI lineage: Eukaryota > Metazoa > Chordata > Actinopteri > Cypriniformes > Cyprinidae > Enteromius > Enteromius viviparus. The sequence continues at coordinate 7,517,271 of JAUCNO010000236.1, read as the reverse complement.
TGCTGGAGATTTCACTGAACCAGTCATGTTTGCACAATTCTACCTTGGTGCGGAAACAACAAGCTTCACGTTTAAATGACAGCTCATATAGTCTGGTTTTGCTGCTGTAGCACTGTAGTAAGTGAGGGCGAGATTCGAAAAGCGGCACAGCTTTGTTACCATTGGCAAACTCCCCAGTTTCATTTTCCCTATTTGGGCCAGCTGTTCATTCAGACCCATGAGGGCAACAGCACTGCAGGGAGTGTGTCAGAACTAAGTGTAACTAGATAGGAACTTTTTTATTTTTTGCTGACCCTCTCACAACCGTGCTCCGACAGTGGGCTTCCCAGTGCACCTTTCCTATAGCCCTTGGGGCCAGGAAGCAAAAGGATGGTCGAAATCTGGGCTGACAACAACTGCACCGCTGACACTCCAGATGCTAAATATAAGCTCCAGGTCCTGAAGTCATGGGACATGTTTCACTGCGCCAAGCACCGGCAAAACTAACCCACGGTTCCAGTCCAGTGGCCAGCCCTTTTGTGCCCTTTCAGGCCTGTGAATGCACACTAGGCATTATTTATTGAAGGGGAAAAAACACAAATTTACAAGTTATCTGCAGTCTTGAGGGGCTCCGCGGAGGCTCAGCAATGCAGTATTTTAATTATGTAGCTAGAGGCAACTATTGGCGGAATTAAAATCGATAGTGATAAATCAGCGTAATAAGGCATTCAACAAGAAGCAGCCTTTAACACCGGCTGCTGTTTCCTCTCTTGCCTATATGCCTCTGAGAAAGAAAATAAAATGACAAAGGGTGCAAGCACACATCATTCAAAAGAAGTTTTAGTGCGCTCGCCGTTTCTGTCTCCCTACTTTTCAGTCAGCAATTAAAACCAGACCTCTTCAACCATAGAGCTGTCACTCACCCACAATAATAATCCTTCCAAGACTCAGAGAAGCATTCCAGCATAAGGTAGGTGGCATTTTAGGGGGTTTAAAAGTGTCCTGCAGAAACTGAACCATTGCACGCCGTGATTTATTTTCTATTTTTGGCACATTTGATAATAGCGAACCAAAGGAGCGTTTGAAGGCTTTTAAAGAGTGGGTGTGTACGTGAGTTGCAAAGCCGGTGTGTCTGTTTCTGGCACTGACATGGTTTAAGCGTGCGGGCTGGTATCCAAAACGCCACCGGAGGGGCTTTTATACCCTGATGGATGGATGCCAGAAACGAGCTGTCGCGAAGATGACATAAATCTTGCGCAGATAGCGGCAGCCGTGGATTGTGGTGTGCGGAGGTGAGCGGGAGAGGGAGGCGTTCTTGGTGTGCTGAAGAGTTTAACGCGGCTGTGATTAACTGTCAATCCCTCGGCTCAGCCAGCAGTGCTCCGTCTCAATTAGACACACTCATCATTCTGACAGACTGCACGCTCTCAGCCTTGAGCCCGGGCTGGAGACCAGACAAACGGGTTGAGACCGCAACTCATAAAATACAGGATGTGGAACAAAAGAAACGTGTCAAGTTGTTTATTTGACCTCACTAAATCTATTTAAAGTCGTAAATAAATAGTTAATCACTCTTGTACGTTAACAAGTAATACATGTGACCACAAGCATGCATGGCATCAAAAGTAATGCTATTTGCATCTTAGTACTAATACAGGTGCATGTTATTGATTTTGTGAAAATCTACCAAAAACAGGAACTATAAAGATGATTATAATGATAACTACATTACACCAGCATCCACATCAATGTACACCTATATACAAGTGCACAGTGAAGTTATTGCATGCTCTTTAAAGACAAGCAGATTCTAATGAGCTGTCAATGTTTTTATCATATTTCACCTGGAAAAAAAAATATTCTGAATGCAATTTTAGCAATATTGTTCCTGTGTCAATATCGTTACAGTTGAACGATTATTAAAATGTTATATTTAATCAGCATATAAACCTCAAAATGAAATAAACATCAAGATAAATTCTCTGGAAACAAGTATTACATCTTCAAACAGTTGTTGTTTTTTTTAGGTAAATTTATGTTGTTTTGAAGATGTTGAAACAAGACCGAAATACGGATTAAGAACCAATGTTTCCTTATGCACCGAATATTTGCCAGTCTTTCTGAGCTGCAGTGACGTGATCTACATGCTGCCAAGAGATCAAACAACAAATCAGCCTCGATCTGCATCTTAAAGGAATACTTAACCAAAAAAATGCATATCCTGTTATAATTTGCTCAGCCTCATGTTAGATGACTTATTTCTCCTGTGGAACATTATGTAAACTTTTGGATGCACTTTAATACACACAGGTCCAGACTGAAACTTCCCCGTCGCTTAAACACGTTTAGAAAAGTAATTAAATGAAACTGAACGAACACACTTTCTCTCTTTTTCTCTATTCTTGCACGATGCTGCTCACCACTGCTGCCGGAGACCGTGGAAGCCTCATGGGAATTAATTAGGGAAGTCTGGGCATAGTGGGCTACACAAAGCTCTCTATGAAAAGCATCTCCCTCTGTTAGGGTGTCAAATGGCAAACCACTGCAACACAAAGCATAAAACACCAACAGTAACCTCTCCATCATCCCTGAAAGAATGAGATCAAAGTTAGCTGAACACAAAACAGGCATTGTTGTAAACGCTAGAGATGCAGGACTCCTTTAAGATGCTGCGTTACGAAAAAGTTCTACACAAATTAAACACTACCATAAGCTTTCATTTAATACTACGAGGACCAGCCTACACATAATAAAATATGAAATAGACTATGATGTAAGGTAAATGGTAAAATGATGTTCCCTTTGCCTTTGATTCTAAAAACCGTAAACGTCAGATGGAACTGAGATATGCATTTAAATTGAATAAAAAAACCCTAAAAGCAAAGAAGGGACACTGAGAGGTAGGTGAGGTTTAAGAGAATCTGGACAATGGCTTAAGCCATAATATACAGCCTCCCAGAGAGAGGGCTTCTGGGGGAAACTCCATAAGTAATCCACTGCTGTCAGCAAAACCATACACGAGCACCTTCACTTATCATTATGAAGGGACGATAAATCAACAGAACATCACCTCTGCTCTGAACCGCTTTACTCCGACGCCATTTTGCTTTCCGTGTGCAAGCTCTGAAATAATCAATACAATTTGATTTGTTTTAGTGTGGCCTTTTTCTCATAATATGTGAATGTAAACATAGCTTTTCATCTAAGATTATAAAAAAGGCAGATAGATTAGGATTCTACGTGACGTACTGAAGGTAATGCAGGTTAGTGCTATATATAGACTACCCTTCAAAAGAAGTCTGTTATGTTTACTAATTTAAACTAGATTTATTTGATATAGTAAAACTAAGCAATGTTATGCAAAATGATTGGTATTTAAAATAATTATTTTCTATTTCAATATATTTTAAAATGTAATATACTCCTGTGATGGCAACGTGGAATTTTCAGCATCATTACTACAGCCTTGGTGTCACGTGATTCTTCAAGAATCATTTTAATATGCTACAGTATATATATTGGTGCTCAAGAATAATTCTTTACTATTAGTTAAGTCACTGGGGTATATTTGTAGCAATAGCCAAAAATACATTGTATGGATCAAAATGATTGCTTTTTCTTTTATGCCAAAAATCATTAGGAAATAAAGTAAAGATTATGTTCCATGAACTTTTTTTTTAAATCCTACTGTAAACATATCAAAATGTCATTTTTGATTAGTATTATGCATTAAAAACTTAATTTAGACAACTTTGAAGGTGATTTGCTCAGTATTTTAAATTTTTTGCACCCTCCTATTCCAGATTTTTAAATAGATGTACTGTATCTCGGCCAAATATTGTCCTATCCTAACAAACCATATATCAATAGAAAGTTTTTATATGATGTATTCATCTCAGTGTTGTAAAATTTAACCTTATGACTGGTTTTGTGGTCCAGGGTCACATATATATATATATATATATATATATATAT
>JAUCNO010000236.1:7493137-7506238 GCA_032353835.1 Enteromius viviparus | reverse complement strand
CAGGCTGGGCTCCGAGCACCTGTTAACCCTAGCCTCCTAGAGGGTTAAACCTCCTAGGGCTCGGAGGCCGCCGGGCTACCTGCCTGTCCCCCGGACAGTTCGCCAAACAAGCTATTTTATCGCCGAGGTAGTGGGGAACTAGTGAAATCATCTTTTGTTGTTGAGTAGATAAGTTTAAGTCAAAAAACACAGATTTAGAAATAGAATTTAGAAACTAATTTGGGAGAGTCGATCACCTTGGCACTACATTGCATCATGTTACCCCATAGAGGCACGTGTCTGGTCAGAGGTCATCTCTCAAATCTTGTCCTACGGTCACTCTATAGGCAACAAGCATCCCAAAGAGGCCCCGAGAGATGCTCTAATGAGGCTTGAGAATGCTTTCAGGTCAAAGGGAAAATGACCCTGGATTTGGACAGGGGCCACTGAGGCTTCATCCTCTCTTGGGGGGAGTGTGGGAGCAGAGGGGACAGAACTGCTGGTATAAAGCTAAATCTAGCCCTGCTTGTCTATGAGCCATGTCTAACAGGGAGTGTGCATGGCCAAACATGATGACCCCAACTAGTCCAAGGGTAAACCCTGCCAGATCACTTCAATGTCCATCCAGATGAAGGGGGAGAAAGGGAGAGAGTGGACTAGACATGATTGACTGGGTCATCTCTGTAATACAGCGAGTCCAAAGGGAAGTTGAAGTAATGTCCTGCAAATCGCAACAACGACACTCTTGCTTCCAGAGGGCACCTGCAAATTAACAAGCAAGTGACATGAAAATGATGCAGCCATTATGACACTCGCCCAGAGGCTGTGAACAGCCAAGCTAGTTATACTTAAATAAAAATAAACTTTTTTTTCCTGATGGGATGAAATGAGATGAAAAGCTTGTATTAAAAATAATAATAAGATTTGAAAACTTTATTCAGATTTCTCTCTCTTTAAGTAAATAAGGTGCAGCGGTGTTTTCTCAGAGGAGCCAAAGTAGGCAGTGCCTCCTTAAAAAAATATGGGTGAGAAAATAGTCAACAGTACAAAAACAAACCCAATATAAACATTTAAAAATTTTATTTAATAAAGCACTCCTTTTAAATGAAATAACATTTTTCAACAGCGACATAAACTCTCTTATTCATTCAAAAATGAATGAGATTAAGGAATGTAACAGAAAAAGGGAGGTGAACTGACATATAAATGCCTCCATGTCACTGTTACTGACTTACTATTCCTGTAATAGAATATTAGGATATTATTATCTAAAAATATTATAAATAAATAATATGTACTGTATGTATATATATTATAAGGTTTTGTTAAAATGCATTCATTCATTCATTATTTTAACTGTTCCTAAAATATATAATGATTTATATATATATATATATATATATATATATATATATAATACAGCGATGATTGCTTGAGTTAAAAGGGATGGTTTACTGTACCTAAAAAGGGAATTTCTGGAATTTACTTATTCCCCACTTGCTCTAAACCTATATAAGTTTCTTTCTATTGCTTAAGATATTTTTTTAAAAAGACAGCTCATGGTAGCCATTGACTTCCATAGTACTTTGTTCTATTCTGTTCTATGTAAGTCAATAGCTACCATCAACTGTTTGGTTACCAACATTCTGTTAAATATCTTTAGGTTTGTTTGTTTTTTTGTGTGAAAGAAATTAATAGAGATTTGGAACAACTTGAGAGACAGAAATATATATTTCTTTATTTTTGGGTAAACGGTGTTCAAAGTGGCCAACAGATGAAAAATTTATGAATGTTGGACTAAAAACCCAAATGCAAAGCAAATAAAGTCACTATCCCTTAGAAAACGTTGCCATTTTTTCTACACAGACAGAAACTCCCAGCAAGGTGACTGCATGCAGCTGCTCTCTTTGTAGAACTACATGTTATTACGGAATGCATTGCAATGGATATATAAAGCTCATAAATCTCTGTCTGGCAATGCTGAAGGCCCAGAGTATTTGCGTGTGTGAGCGTAAACACGGGCGCATACTTCCGTGAACATGTTTCTCATTATTTCTTGCGAATGTCTCGCTACTGTCGGTCTGGAGCTGTACGCATGGCATTATTACAATTCCACACTCGAGTTCACGTGCGCCCACGTTAGTGGCGCTTCAGCCTGAGCAGATCACTTTAGACAGCTCCCGCTGGAGGATTCCCAGAAGTCATTTGTAGTGGCAGTCGGGAGCGTTTGAGTGAGGTTCCACTGAGAGTCCTGCTGTTCGGCTCCACCGCAAACAGCACACGGATTCTGGAGGGAGTACTGACAGAGAAGCTAGACTTTGAGACTAGCTTAAAGCTATGGTCAACAAAAGTTTCTGCAGTTTTTCTACACTTTTTTTACCCACAAGGCCTCAGCATGCACTGGAAAACAGCAAATTTCCACAGAATAAGAATAACTTGTTTCATAAAATGCTTTCACTTTGACTAACTTAATTATTTTTGGAAAATACTATTGTAACACTCTTTGGCAGAGTTCTGACACTTCAAATCAACTAATTTCTCATTGATTCTGACTCATTTTATGTCTATTTATTCCCTGAAATCAAAAACATTTCAGCATCTGATGTCTCTAAACTAAGTCAAAATGTCCATTTATAGATGAACTTAAAAATATAACCATAACAGTAAAATGTGAGATAAATTAAGCAAATAGTTTTCTTTAAATATGGTTTAATAAAAGCAATAATTAATTTATTAGATTTAATTAAATTATATTTATAATACAAAAGTAAAATGTTTAGACATTAAATAAAATAAATAATAAATATTTAATATAGAACTATATTTATTTTATTTTATATATATATAATATATATTTTTTTATTATTATTATATTATTTTACCTAAAAAAAGGTTATATTTTTTTATATATTTATATATATATATTTTTTTTATTATTATTATATTATTTTACCTTTTTTTAAGTCAGAAATACACATTATCATACAAATAAATTATGTACATGTACAGTGACTTACATTAAATATTCTATAAATTTATGTAGTTTAATAGTAAGAATTCTGAGAAAGAAACAAGAAACATTCTGATTGGAATTTTCCCATTTAAATTACTTTTTTCCTTAAAAAAAAAATCTTACAAAACCCGTCAAATAAATTCAAAGTCATCTCCCAAAATCAGCACAGAAAATTGAATAAATAAATAATTGTAAAAAATCAAAAGATTTCTGAGCCTACCCATAAGCACTAATTCAATTCGTCATTTCTTCTAACTCAACTAGTTGCCATTGAGCTCCACCATAAAAACAAAAATCAGAGAAATTTCAGAAGACACCTTTTTTGGTGGCACATATTCATAATGAAAGGAATCTGATGCGTCAGCATAAACTCAAGATCTCAACCTAAAAAAATACAGCATTTTGTTGAGCCCAGCCCCTCAATACAATCACCATGTTATCTTCACATAAAAGGCTGTGTTTGTCATATTTGTGAAAAAATATTCACTTTAAAGTCTTGCTGGTGCCTCATATTTTAAATTCAACTTTGAGCTGTAGTCTCAGCTTTCCTTTTCCCAATCCTTCAGAGAGCTCCGTCTCTCTCTCTCTCTCTCTCTTTCTCTCTCTCTACATTCGTTATCACTCTTCTCTGCTCTTTTGTCTTGCAGCTCAGCATCTTCCTCACTGCTCATCATCCTCTGTTCCTCCTCGGTGTCGTATCTTCAGAGTTCCTCTAATCCCCCTTCTCACTCTCTCACTCTCGTCGACCCTGTTACACTTCTTATCTGCTTTACTCTTTTATTCTTGGACCTTTCACTCTATTTGGTTTCTTTGCTTTCTCTTTCTCTCAACAGTCTGTCTCTAATTCTCATTTATGAAATCTCTCTCTCTCTGGTAGGTTAATTGTAGTCATGTGCGTGCCTCCGTTGTATGACACAGCGTATGGTCTTTGTTGTTTTTTAGGAGAATGGAGGAACTGAGAGAAGACGTCGACTGACTGCAGAGTGCTGGATTAATAGAAGATGGAGGAAATGCAGACAATTATTCCAGCAGCAGGAACATCTCTGCTCAGTCATTAAACGTTAGATATCTGCTCATTTCTGTGACTTTTCTTGATATGTATGCTAGCATGGTTAGTCTTCATTTAAGGACAGTATAATCTAAAAAAAAAAAATGGTCAGGTACACTAAAGTACCGTTTGTAAGAAATTAATTATTTTAGACTTTCAAAAAAATATAAATAAAAAAATTTAGTTGCAAACCAATTTTGGGAGGAAGTGCACGCAGGGTTCGAGCCGGACTCCGAGCTACTGTATGCCCTCGTTAGGGTTCTCGCTACTAGGGCTCGGGGTCCGGCGAACTCCCGGCTCGCCCCCAACAGCACGCCAAACATGCATTACTATTATCAATGAGGAAGCGCGAACTCGTGAAATAAAAATCCAGACACCAAGTCTTTGAACTGTGGCGCATCTGAATTTGAACATCTTTGTTTATCTCCTGCAATCTTTAGAAACCTTGTAAAAGTAAAGTTAAAGGTAAAGTTACATGTCCTGTCGCACTGCATTATGGACTTTCCCCCATATTTATGTGTCAGATACACTTTAGAAAAAAAAATAGGGCACAATGTACTGCATTATTGTGAGGGAACCTCTTTTTTTATATACCTGTGTTTTACCTATATTTTAAATAACGCATTACCTTATGTTGTGTTTTAGGTTTAAATAATATGTCCCTAAACTTAATGGATAATGTCCCGGCAAGAAATGACCAGTATGTATTTCTACACATGCAATGTAATAACTCTGTTTGCATCCAATTTAATATAAAAAATAAAATATAAAATTATAAATTTTTTATTCTGTACACTGTTGTTTTGTACCCAACTGACCTTAACTGTATGGATAAAAACAATATTAAAAATATAATCTTGTTATGTCAAGAGGGTGCCTAACTTATAATACAATTTTACATTTTGGGTGACATCCCTGATACTGTAAAGTAGAACATTTTGAATGCAAATTCACTGTATCAGTAATCAACTGGAATTCAGCAGAAATTGGACTTAAGCATAGAGCCTTTTTTTTCTTTTCTCCTAAACATCCTCGGGCTGTTTTTCTAAAGTAGAGTGTTTTTGAGCCCTGAGCTTGTTGGTGCTGCCAGTTAGCAGAAATTGAGGCTAACTGGAGGTCAGCGAAGAAGTGTGTGTTCAAGTAACAAATGAACTCAAGTTTGAGAGTTGCCAGAGAGCTGGAAGACTGCATTACAAACAGAGTCCAAACCTATTCTGGATTCACTTCCTAATCTGTTCTCCCCATATCACCTTTTCCCTTTTATAGCATCCCACCAGACACCTGAGGGGGGAAATCTGTTTCCCAGTTTTTACCAATTTTCCCAATTTCCTCTATTTAAAGACTTAGCTCAACTAAAAAAATGAACACCCTGTCATATTTTACCCACCCTCATTCCATTCAATACCTGTCTATGCTTCTTTCCTCTGCAGAACAAGATTATCCTCTTATGTTTCTACAGAATTAATAAAAAATCCAGTACTATGTATATCCTACATGTGTATTTTGTTGTTGTTTGTGTTGTATTTCTGTGGGAAACCTGCACCAGTGACTTACAAACTGTGCCTAATTATCTCTGATTTAGCAGTAAGCATCTTAATTGCCGCTAGTCTTCATGTTTGAGTGTGTCAGCAAACATTTTAGGTTTAAATTTTTTTTTCTCAGAAGGAAAAACAACCTCTTTTCTTCCTTACATCTGCACTACACCAATCCAGTAAACGTTTAATGGCTGACGACATAAATAAGAGAAGAAACTACAGGTGGCTACAAGGACACAGGACACAACTCACTCAAGAGAGATCTAGGGGAACAAGGCCAAGTAATTAAAGTTGCAGGAAAACATGTACAAACATGAAACAGACTGCTTATATAAGTGAGGTGGACCTTGTTAAAGCTATCCAGGTGTGACTGTGCTGAAAGACTCTCTCTTCCTGGGATAATATATTACTTATTGAGTATAATTCAAATAGCCATCCGTCTCCAGAGAGACTTTCTGCTTGCATCAGGCCCACCACATTCATTATCATATCAGTTAAAGTGATTATATGCAAATGGCTCCGCCCAGCAGCCGCGTCTAGATATCAATTACGATGACAGCCAGTCTCGCGCGACGTGTGTTATTATGGTAATTCTTCCCAAAATAGATTGCACCTGAGAAGAACAGAGCAAACGAATAAAAGAAAAAGAGAGCATGCGAGGCGATAAAAGACAAAGATTCTACTTGGAACTTTTTACTGAAAAAGAAGACCTAGTATACCAGTACGAGCTAACCAGCATTTCCAGCTCAGAAGTCTTGCTTCTTTTAGCAAACACTTTCCCGTGGGACAGAAATATCCAAACAGCCATGAGATGAATTATTCTGTCTTCTTCTTTTTCTCCCTGCTGGAAAATCCACTTTAAGATGGTGGTACATTTTGGAACATAATAACTGGTTTCTATATTGTCTAAAAACTAACTGGTCAAACTAAATTGGTTCAAAAATGTTATTAGGTGTTTTAAACCAATCATTAGCCCATCTAAACTGGCCATTGGCTGGTCAATAAGTTGACCATTATGTAGTTAGTGTAAAACAATTATTAGCTTATTTATTCTAGTCATCAGTTAGTCTAAGATGGCTATTAGCTAGTCACTGGGTAGTCAGCTAGTTTATTTACTGGTTATTAGATGGTAAAATGGTAATAAGCTAGTTTAAGATTGTGATGAGTACAATGATCCTTATAGTTGCTCTAAAAAGGCCACTACTGTTCCTAGTCTAAGATGATCATTAACTACAGAGGATGACCACTGTGGTAGCCTATCAAATATTTTAATTAATTTAGCTAGTCCGTGATAGTTATTAGTTTGTCAAAAATTATCATTAGCTAGTCTAAGCTGGTCATGAGTTCAAAACAGTCAGTGATTGGTCCAACATGGCCATCAACTAAAGCTAATGACAATTAGCTAGTCAAAGTTAAAGACAACCTTTGACCATTAGCTAGTCGAAGATGATATTTAGCAAGTCAAAAATCATAATTATCTAGTCTAAGATTGGCATCAGGTAGTACAAATTGGTCACTGATTGGTCCAAGATGGTCATTAGATATAGTCGATGACCACTAGCTGGTCAATAGTAAAGACACCCTACAAGACTACTTAGTTAATCTTAAAGTTGTTGGGTTTTGAAACATTGTAGCTGGTTTGGTCTGGATGTAAGCTAGTTATGAGCTGGTTTAATATGGTCATGTGCTGGTCTTAATGTGGTGCTGAGTAAATTGATGTGTGGCCAAGTATGGTACACTCGGAATTTGGGATCTGCATTTAAGCCATTCAAGTGGTCACAATAACAGCAGTGAACACACACACAGACACTGTGAACACACACCTGGAGCAGTGGACAGTAGGGGGTTCAGTGCCTTGCTCAAGGGTCGCACCTCAGTAATGGTATTGAAGGTGGAAAGAGCGCTGGTAATTAGCCCCTTTTGCCAGACCACGGACTCGAACCTGCGACCTTCAGGTAACAAGTCTGACTCTTGAACCATACCCAACCAGCATGTCCTGGTTTCTTCAATGGATATGGTCTTGAGGTGGTACAAACCAGTCATTACCTGATCCAAGACACTGATTAGCTAGTTAAAGATAATCATTAGCCTGTAAAAATGATCACTGACTAATCAAAGATTGTCAAAACCACATTGAACCACATGTTTGTAACTCAACCTATGCATTTACTGTTACCTTAAGTAATGACTTTAATACAGTATATCTACAGTGGAACAATTTATCACGCTCATGAGATACTAATGTCAGAGGTGTGTGTGCACATGCTCACGGACATAAATAAAGGACAATGTGTTCATAAACTTTATGAGCTGCCTTCAAGCCTAATCCTGTGGCCAGTCAGCCAGGACACTGAATTACTGGCTTTGAATGTATTAGGCAGCATCTACACCACGCTCAGCCCCAAATGGTTCCAGCATCCCTCAAGGCACTCTCCTCAACCCCTGATTAAAAACCAACCCCAGAGCAGTAAAACACCATCATTTCTACAGCCAAAAAAGAAGCCAAGTCAGCAGGTCTCATAATATATGTGCCCTACTCAACACCTGCAGCAAAAAATAAACCCAAACCGCTTATTAAGGTCTGGCGGCCATTGAATTTCTCTATAGCCGAATAAATAATCTTGGCCATCCCGCCATAATAAGAAGCAGTTTAGAAGACCAGCTTATAAAGAGAACTGTCGACATTTCCTACAAAAGGCGAAAAAGCGTGACAATGAATAAGATAATCAGTTTAACATTTTTAAACACTGAACTTTTTATATTACATTCACGCTGAGTGTCGTGTCACAGGCTAATTCGTGTCACGCAGCTAGACGGAGTTTAAATTGGCCCGGAAAGACGTGGGCAGACCTTTTTGTGACTAGCTTTTCACAGCGCTAGTCTAATGCCACATTTGAAATGGCTTTAAGTGCAGCTCTGAATTACCGTGAAAGATAACATGTCAGTGACATAGAAAGAGAGAGCGGGCGAAGGGTAAAAAGAGAGCAAATACAAGCAGGGGGTTGTCCCAGAGCCCCATGCTGCTTAGCATAACAGCTAAGCAAGCATGACAACATAAACACAAGCAGCCGTTTTGCCTGCGGGTTAAGCTCCGCACTGAAGCAGAACCCTTAGACACATTATGCCGTTATTCCATCTTCCACTCTACATTCTCCATCTTAATGTCACAGTCCTATTTATTCAATGAGGCATAGGAAGATAAGCTGCTCGTGAGTTGCTATTCCTTGACACGGTCAAGGTGACCACCACCAGAGGCTATTTGAAGGTTGCGGTCGTAACTTCACTCTCAATTATCCTGTTAAACAGACCTCTTTACTCTGAAAGGTCTCGCCTGCTAGCTGCAAAACAACGTTAATTACAGGGAGGCTGTCACTAGAGGGGGGCTAACATTAGCATAGTACATGTGCGGATATGCAGTCGCCTCGCTTAATGTCAAGCCCTGTGGGTGTTTTCTGCTGTAACTTCAAACTTAAGAAAAATTAATCCCAAATAAAGAATGGCTTCAGGCTTTAGAATGGGCGTCCGGTGCATTCGATTGGCACTGAATAAAGAGAAAAGACAGTTTGAGCTGGTGTTGTTATTGTTCACTAAAACTAGTTTCAGACTGAAACTACTGAAAATCCTCTGTAATAAAAAAAACAATAAAAAACGCTACAGTCGTATCACCCTGCAGCCCAAGCCTGGTTGCCCAATGAAGCTAGCCAGAGTTGAGCCTGGTCAGTACCTGGATGGGAGACCTCCTGGGAAAAACTAGAGAGGCCAGCAGGGGGTGCTCACCTTGTGGTCTGTGTGGGTCCTAATTCCCCAGTATAGTGACGGGGACTCTATACTGTCAATAGAGTACCGTCTTTCAGATGAGATGTTAAACCGAGGTCCTGACTCTCTGTGGTCATTAAAAATCCCATGACACTCATCGTAAAGAGTAGGTGTGTAACCCCAGTGTCCTGGCCAAATTCCCACTGGCCCTTGTCTATCATGGCCTCCCAATAATCCCCAGCCATTGATTGGATGTATCTCTCTCTACTCTCCACCTGTAGCTGGTGTGTGGTGAGCGCACTGGCGCTGTTCTCCTGTGGCAGCCGTCGCATCATCCGAGTGGATGCTCCACACTGGTGGTGGTTGAGGAGAGATTGTAAAGCGATTGTAAAGCGATTTGGGTGTATGGCAATACACAGTAAAGTGCTATATAAATGTGTCATTTATTCATTCATTCATTCAAAATAACATTTTTTTTTTTTGAAAATTAGATATGTTGCAGAGGCAACAAGCTAAAAAAAAGTGCTAAAATTACTTTTTGTGCTAAAAAAAAAATCTTAAAAAGAAAAAAAGAAAAAAAAGAAAAAGCACAGAATTTACAATGAAAACTATAACATACTAATTAATAACAAACTGGATCTCAATCCCACAAAAAATTTGGTGTAGCAATAAACCCTGTTTATAAGACTGTGACCTTGTGACTGTGACCGTAAACACGAACAATGGGTGCCCTCATTCATAGCAAGTAAACACTGTTAAGCATCATTAACGATGTTTATTCTCAAAAACGCCAACTCTGAATTCATATTTCAACATGCATAAGCAGATAACACAGCTTGCCAAATTCTTTTTTTTTTTGGCTTTATAGTCTTCTAATTAGACAAATTGCAGATACTTTGTTATATTGTGATTATCTAAATTACATTTTAATGGTTGCTTGAGGAGAAAGAGGCCCTCAGAATAAACGCTTTAACATATAAATCATGTCATGCTATAGTGCTTCCAGACTTTACAAGATTTTTCTGTACTGCTCTGGTTGATGGCTGCTCCATCCAATCAAAATATCATGTCAGAAAACAATACATTTTATTACCTTAAAAAAGAAAATAAAATAAACTGCATTATTTTCATGAAATAATTTAAAGAAAGGTCTGTCCAATATAATAACACAATTTTTAACATAATAATATATTGGTAGTATATCTTATTAGTAATATAATAGTAATATTGCATAACATTATTAAAACTATAATTAAAATAATGATTTTCTTTTTAATACAATTTAAAATGTAATTTATTCCTGTGGTGGAAAAGCTGAATTTTCTGCAGTCACTTACCATATTCGTCTAATATGGTATATTTGTTGTTGCTGTTAATTTGCTGCTCAATATACATTTCTTTATATTCAAGGCTGTGCTTAATATACAAATTTTCAGTGGTCTTTGATAAAAAGAATGTTAAAAAGCACAGCATTTGTGTTATATTTTGTGTATATGTTTTTACAGTCACTGCTGATTTCTTAATAAAAAAAAAGAAAGAAAGAAAATCGCACTGACACCAATATTGGTAACGTATATAATTTCAGAAATGTATTATTATTTAAAAAATGGATTGGTCAAGCTTACCCCAGAGTAGATTTTGTGGTCTATGCAATGCTGTCGTGCACCTGTAAATGAATCTGCTCAGATGTCCAGAGCCACATCCGCTATTTCTATGATAACCGATCCACACTGTGTGGTTTTGTCTTACATTTGGAGTAAATATTAACCTCAATAACAAGACACAAACAACGGGTATCGCACTCGGAATGTTGCTGGTGCTTTGATTCATTTAATATAGCCTTGACTACTGTATCAACAGCAGTGCAGGCTGGGAATTGTCCCGAGCACTGCAAACATACATACTACTCATTAAGCTAAATTTACAGCTTAAGTTACTGTACAGGTATTTGTGCAACTATATATATTAAGCAGTGTAAAATCAGCATATATTGCCTCATAAAGACTAAGGAAATTGGTACTATAAGTTTCGATATCCCATAAAAATGTAAAAACCTGAATTTGGAGCATAAAGTTTTCAACTTTTACAAGTGTGGATCTAAAACGCAGACACTCAATTTTATGAGCTTCTCACAGGGGATCTTTAAATTCTTAATGCCACCTCATTTGCCACGTGCTCATCCTAAATAAATGGCATCTCAACAAGGTTGCAGTGGCTTTCACTGGATGTGAAAATGCCTTTATTTTATCCTCTTGTTACACGGTCCATCCTGCTATGTATTTATTGCATGTGATTGTAAATATGAACTCTTGTGAATGAGTAGCGGTCCGAGTCTGGCTTTGTGGTTTATGCTATTACGGTTGGATTTAGATTGCCCTGTTAGATTTACACAGCAATTCATTTCCCCATTTCACCCTCCATCCCAGTGGTGTGTCTGAAAATTTACACAGGCATCATTTTTATTCCGTTCCGCCAAATGGCTCACAGGACAAGCATGATGGGTTTATAATTCACCTTTTGTTGTACTCTTTATTTGTACTCTTAACCATGAAATAAATCAGCAGCTCCATTTCATGTTTAATGTTTTACAGTAACAGAAAGGATCTAAAAGTATCAGTTTGCGCATATTGAAACTTCATATTTACTTCAGATGTCCATAAATGTTCTGTAATGTACAAAATAAATTAATGCATTTCATACAATATTAAAAAGTGTTGATAAAAATAGTTTTGTGAGTTTATTGGCAGGACACTTACTGGCATGACCAGTATTTCAATACAATTTTATTCAGCTTTCAGTCATCTAATACAGCAATAAGTCAGATCTCTATTTTACTACCATACTCATCAAGCTTTGATCTCATGCACACTTTGATGATGGAATTTCAATCGTATGGATGGTGAGGTTTTTGTTTGGGACCTTTGTCAAGAGCCGATTCCATTACGAGGTGCTAAATGTATAACATCAGACTCTGGGCTGAGACACTTATAAAAGAGAGACTCTTCTCAGATCAGATGAAAGTTCAAAGAGAAGCGGAGGATCATTGTATTAATCCAAGAGTTTCTGAAAAATTGAACACTAGAGAGGCATGATTAATCAATTCTTTGCACTGAGTTGAGAGCCAAGGGTCTGATTTTAGATGAGATGGTACCTATATATACACACCTGCAAACTTGCAGAATACTTTCATGCTTTAAAAAAAAAACTATATTGTTCTAAAATTGCTCTTTCTTGTAATACTTTATTTCAAATACATGATTATTGATTTTTTTTTATGTAATCATATTTTTACAATTTTAAAAAAATTATAAATATATATATATTTTTTTTTATATAAAGTTTTACTATATATATATATATATATGAATCTATATATTATAGTTTTACTATATAAACTATATATATATATATATTAATTAATATATTAATTACTATATATACTATATATATATATTATTTTATATATATCTTAATCAAATCTATATATCTATATATCTATATATATTAGTAATGTCAAATAATTAATCGCGATTAATCGCATCCAAAATAAAAGTTTTTCTTTACATAATATATGTATTTATGCTAATTTTATTTATTATGTTTATATTAAAACACACACGAACAGTATATATTTTGATATTATTACAAGTAAATGCATTTATGCATTTTATTTTCTTATATTTGATATTACAAATATCTAAATATATTTAATATATAAACATAACATGTTTTCATTAAATATATACATGCATGTGTTTGTATTTATATAT
>JAUCNO010000236.1:7452425-7480539 GCA_032353835.1 Enteromius viviparus | reverse complement strand
TTTTTGTCCATTTCCCATTCATTTTCTATGGTCGGTCATTTCTGACCGGAGGACCATGAGTGTAAAATCCTGTTTTTTCGCCCACTTAGCCTGTTCGAATCATGCCCTCAATTTTTTTCTGTGTTCACATTCCAAGTGCCATAAAAGACAACATGTAACATATCATTCCGGATGAAGCTGTGATTTTTCAAAAATTAAAAAAAAAAAATTCCGGTCAGAAATGACCGTGGAAGGCACATACTGGTACGAACCCGCAACCTTTGGGTTACAAGTCCCAATCCCTATCCATTAGGCCACGACTGTCCATATATTATTATTATTATACACTAATTACATTTAGATACTTTAGATTTTATTTGAAAACTGATATGTTTATGAAGCAAAAACTATATTTTTACCTGTTTTGAGAATATATGTTGATTTTTTTTCCAAAGCTTTTTTTTTCTAAATGCCTTTTTTTATTATAATCAAATCATTTATGAAGATTTATACTTGAAAGGAAAAAGAATATTGGTCCCACATTTTATTAGGTTTCCTTAACTACTATGTACTCTCATTTAATGTAATCATTTGATATAATGCACTTGTGTACATACATACATGTTCTTACACTGTACTTATATTTGAAGAAGTACCTATAATGTTTTGTAATTACACTATTGACCCATCCCTTACACCTTCACCCACCTTTAAACCTACCCATACCACCAAACTTGTCCCTAACCTTACCTGTATCCCACCTCAATAGCGGAAACACAATATAAACACAGTAAGTACATATTGTTCAATAAGCATTGTTCTTGCAAGCACATATTAGTTAAGGCCACCCAATATCTTGACCTATCTAAGACCTTGTTTTAAAGATGCTACCAGGAAACAAGTGCACTGGCACCATATATGTTACACAGACAAGACAGTGTTGTGTGTGCAATATTTCTTTATACTGTACTGCATGTCAGTAAACCAAAATCAAAACGACTGCATCCCAAATGCAGTTTAGCACATCATCCACATCTTTTTATACACGCACATAGCTGCAGGCATCCACTGTGACTGTGTAACATCCTGTTCGTGGTCAGTTGTCACCTGCCACCAGCGGTTAAACACAATCTCAGCTGCCCTGCGTGGCACAAAAAGGTGAGTTTCCTATATTTTCCTGGGACAGTTTCCATGGCTGAAAAATGATTTGTTGTCATTAACAGCCAAACATTAAGATCCTCTTGCTGAGCTAACTCCTTTTTAACCAAGACTAAGTAATTTATGGGATTTGAAATTAATTTGTTTCTTTGCATTTATCCTCGAAGAGCACTAGCTTTGATTAGCATCTCATGGGTAAATTGAGAGAAGACGCCACTCCAATACGTAGCTTTTAGCTTCCCTGTGCTTTCGGCAGCCGTTGAAACCCGCTCCTGTGTTAATCAGACATTCCCTCACAGCTTAGGCACGTGGCTGGAATGCGCCGCGGATGTCTAGGCCTCAGCCTAGCTCCTCCACTAGCCTCATTAGCATCCTGGCGCACTGCCCCAACCAAGCATCAAGACAAAGACAAACCCTGTTTGTGTTGAGTAGGGAAGTCTCTCGCCACTATACTGCAAGGCCATTCATTTCTTTTAGGCACTCACAATGAATGCATTTCATTTCCTACCCCTGGATTTAATGAGGGAGTCCAAACTCGCACAGTGACAGTCATACAGAGCAGAGGAAGTACACAGATTCTTTCCACAATACATGTAACAATGGGCAAAAGATGGATGTGCTACTGTAAACTAGCACTTTGTGAGAAATACAATGGTCTTATTGGCTCTTATCATGGTGCTACCGAAGTGCAAGGAACTGGAATGGCTGATGCACTGAATCCCGAACAAACCTCATGTGTGGCCACAATACTACACTAAATTTGCAAGCAGCAATACAATCCAAAAACTAGAACAAAAAATACAGTATATAATAAGAATACTAATTAATCCAAAAAAATCATTCACTTATTTTTTCAGAGCTGTTATTCTTAACTAAAACTGCAGTAAAGCTTTTTTTAAAATGTAATTTAAAATGTTTAATAATTCAAAGTAGAAACTTTTAAAATATAAATCCCATTAAAATACAGTGAAATATAAACATAATAAACTCTGATTTTTTTGTAACTAAAAGTGATTAAATAAAAACTATTCCAAATTACAAAAAATTTAAACCTGAATTTAAGATACATAAATAAAAAAAATATCTAATTTAAAATATTGCTAAATATTACAACAGTATATAAATTAGACTGAATTGGAAGCGGTTCATTTATTCATCAACCAATTCATAAGGAATGAATGGTCATGTTGGATGTTTTTGATTCACTGAACAGAACCAGCTCAAAGTCAGTTGTTAAAGAACTGGTCTGTAATGTTCACTTTTTATGCTTTTGATTCAGTGGCTCAAAAACTTTTCATGACGCATGATTTTGTTTTACTAAAATGATCTCAAGATCTCATCTCAAAAGATTCATTTATTCACCAGGTTCATTCCACTGGTTGCACTCACCAATAACTCATTCCAGAGACAGACTACAACGGTCGTGCTTCATGACCATGCATCTGTCATGCTGAGGGTTACAACAAACACATATGAAGAAGCCAACTTGCCTGTAGCAAAAACAGAAAGTCCAATTAAGCAAAGCACGACGAGGTCATAGTACCTCATTGCCTCACCCATAGTAACATTTAATGACAAAGATAAACTTTAAATGCACGGATTTTTTAAATCACTGCCTAAAAAGTTTAACTGAAAAATTCCAGAATCCTGTTACATATTCGCTAAGCTCGATGAGGTTGAGAAACAGGTTAGCACCCGAGGCTAAGTGGAAGTAGGCACTCCCGAGACAGTCATTACCAAATCCCAATGAGAAGCCTGTCTGTGAACACAGGCAGAGTCTGCGCATTCACAGACTGCCCAGACCAACCATCGGAATACTAAGTGAGAAGATGCAGCATTTGAATCTCATTGGCTGGAGCCCAGTTTGGGCAGAGCTCATCCTTGCACCTGCAGAACTTCCTGTGTCAATACAGATGCTGCAGGTCAATAGCTGTGGATTGAGACCTACTGAACCCCTCAGTCACAGGAAGCTGCTGCATAATATTCTGAACAAGAACAGCCAGTTTACAACTTGGAGCAAGAAGTATAGCTCTTATACAGAAAGCCTGACTGGAGGTCAATAGACTAAAAGCTGTTCCATTTTCATATCAGTGGGTGTACTAACGTTTTATTGTATTCTCAGCTTGCAAGTGCACCTGTACTCGAATTTACTTGAAGTTTCTTTGCAAAGATTTGTCCTCTCAAAGGCTAATTTGTCAAGTGTGACAGTCATTTTGCGTTCAGAGTAGCTCTTTCTAATAGGCATCCACGGGTATCTGGAGTGCTGTGAAATTACGCTCGTCATAAAATGACTAGTGTATTTATTTTTTCCCCTACTCTTTTGTCTCTGATATTGCGCTCCACCCAGGAGTGCAGCGACTTTGATAAATGACAATATATTATTTACAAATGTGGAAAGCTGTGGATACCAATGCTCTGCCAAGATGCTTTCTTTTAAAACATAAGTTTAAACATGTTACAACATTGATTCTCAATCTCAACACTTACAACACTGAACGTTTTAGGATTTCTTCTTTATTTATGACACATGACAATTAGAATTTCTCATTATGGGATTGTACATGACCTGAATGTGGTGTTTTAGACCAGTTAGACAACTAAAATATGCAGTGCTTGAGGGCTGCCAGGAGCAGGATTGAGAAGACCTGCTGTAGATTGGTCTGTAAGTTGCTTCAGTCGATGGGATGCCAATCAGATGAGTGCTGATACTATCTTAGAGCATTCAATGTACCATGCTGATGGAAAAAAAAGAAATTTTTGACTTTTGTGCACTAAAGTCTTTGGTCAGGCGGAAATGCATAAAAATAACAACACAGCTCCTTACAACCGAATTCTGTCATCATCAGGTTATCACCCGAAGGCATATGGGTTCGTTTAAAAACGCAGTCCTTCTGAGCGTCCTTCTGAGCTTATGTGCTACAGTAGATCACAGCAATCTTCAAGTCAGTGGGGGCCACAGCATTCAATCTACCAGCTTCTACCCTGAGAACAAGTGAAAAATCTCTTGTTGGAAAATTACCCTAATTGAAGGTGGAGAAAGCAAAAGAGAAGTTAAGAGAAAAGTCTGTCGTCTGAGAAGCCACAGAACCATTTTCTGATAAAACTGTGAGTGGTCTAAGTGGAGTCCATCTAATGTATGGCAAAATTGGCCACATCGATGCCAAAGTGGGTTCTTAGATCTTCTTAGTGGTTTTCAGCAAAGTGCCAGGATGTTCTGAATGCCGTTTTGTTTTACCTATTTTATCTTCCACCTGGTGAAAATCATAAGTTAGATCACTTTAAAAAGGCACTCTTCAACAAAATGAACTTTTGTAGTGACATTCTCGCAGTAGAAAGGCCTGTCAATTAGCATGAAATGTGTCTGCTTCAAGTCTATTTTGGTCTTGAAACCTAAATGACCTGAACTCAAGTCTCTTCAGTGTTACCTCACACTCCAAGAGCCCTCAGTCATCTTACCTTGAGTCATTGGTGGGTGGATGCAAATGAAACCGTATTTTAATTTTATTACATTTTTTATACATATTTTTATGCATGCATTCACACGGAACACCCACGGAAACACACTAGACGAGAGGAAATCGCTAGCAACGCTCTCCAGGATCCAAACTGAGCGATGGAGATGGACAGATGGAGATATGGGAACAGGCAGTCTGAAGTCACACATATCTATTTACATATGCTGTCTCGCTGGAGAATCAGTCAGAGCGAAACCAAATAAGCAGCTGCTAGCTAAACACACATACATCCCAAAGCGACATTGCTTTCTCTCCTTTTCTCTCTCTCACTCACACACACCTAGTCTCTGTTCTCACAGTAGTAAGGCATTTCCACATACGATACTGGTTTTGTTTCCAACTGTTATTATGCAAGTCTACCAGATTGGTGTTATTGTTTGCAGTTGCAGCAAGACTAATGGTATGCCACCGGTAAAATGACAAATCACACTTTCAAGTGAGGAAAATAACATTTTATGATGCTGAAGACAACAATGGGGAGGTGAGAAGAGATGAAGGAATTAAAAAAGAACAGTGGCATACCAGTCTAATTCGTGGTACTAGCGTATAACATATACAAGTATACTTATACTTTAACATATACCAGTTTTATGGCTGGTTAGCATGATCCAGTTAACCCTTGCTGGTAGACACTGCTACTGGTTTAAATACCATCTTTAATTATTACAGCAACTCAAAAGAAGCCATTTGTGTTTACATTTTAGAGTATATTAACTATTCCTGTGAATTTCCAGCAGCCAGTTTTCAGTCCCTGCTGAAAAACCAGCATATTCTGGTTAGGTATGTTTTGATGCTGGTTTAAGCTGGTCGTTTTGCTGGTTTTTGCTGGTCCTTTGCAAAGGAGCAGCTTAAACCAGCATCCCAGCATCAAAATATACTTAACCAGCATATGCACAGCTGTCACGATCCATCAGAAATTGTTCTTATATGATTTGCTACTCAAGAAACATTTATTATACATTCTATTATTACCAGTGTTGGCAACAGTTGTGCTGCTCAATATTTTTTCAGAAAGTAGGGCTGGACGATATATCGCATGGGATAATCATGCGTATCTCTTCAGTAAAGCCAGTTCCACTGGAGAGCTACAGTACGGAATACCGTGTGCAGTTTCATTCTGAACACGATATTGTGTAGCTCACTGGCTCTGTTTATTAACTGCCACTCCATTTGAAAACAGGTTATGGAGATGCTATACAGTATATCACCCTGACCTAATAGTAAGTTTAAACACACTAGTGTTGTCACGGTACCAAAATGTCTATATTCGGTACTGATACCAGTAAAAATCCATGGTTCTCGTTGCCAATTTCGGTACCAAATCAAAACGCAAAAGCTTGCTAATCAAAAAATGTATAAAAAGTGCAAAAAACAATGTCATTCCATACTTATTTAAAAATGCGTTTCAGGTTTTTTCACAAGTAATTAAAGTATGAAAAACAGTAAACAAGTTTTATCCAAATGTAATTTGTCTTTTAATTAATTAAATTTAAACACATTTTATATTTTGGTAAATAAAAGGGATTTACCACAAAAAATAAACTGGTTTTAATTTTTTTAACAGTAACGTTAGTGGTAGTAGAAGCCTATGACATATATTATTCTAAATAATATTAATACTTCCGGCACAATGTCTAAACCAAACTTTTATTTTGACTGATTGCTGCGAATACCCTTACATTACATTCATTAATTAATACAGAGACACACGGAACATACAGGATTCATATTTAAAACGACTTTTGCGGCTTAATATTTAGATACTAGTCCATATAGCAAACTCTAGCCCCCACTCTGTTAAACTGGTTTCGAGATTCCATATGCGTTTTCTGCATCACAGAAATCATGAGGGCGTACGCGTCAAGGAACTATGCTTTAAAAAACACTGGTACCGTGATGTTTCACTTTTTTTGTACCGACTTGGTACCAGAGTACCGGTTCTTTTGACAACACTAAAACACACAATTTCTTTAAAATACAACTCTCTTTTGTAACAATGAAAAAGTCTTTACTGTTATTTTTTAACACTTTATTTATTTTGACTTTAGACATTCTATTAATAGTAAGTAACTTTGCAACTACATGTCGACTAGCAATCATTAGAGTATTAGTAGACTGTCTGCTTAATATCTTCTAACACTTTTTTATGGGTTCGAAACATACAACATACTGAACTGAATATCAGGAAATTTTCAAGAATGTGTCAACTTGTTCTGCTAACCCAAAACCAACCCCTACTGTCTATTCTGAGAGTTAGTAGACATGTAGCTGCAAATCAATGAGAATTAGTTGACTTGTAGTTGACAGTTAGTTAACTTACTAACTTATAGTTAGTAGAATGTTTTAGGTGGACTATCAAAAAAATGTTAACCATTCAATGCATCCTTGCTGAATAAATGAACAGTATTAATTTTTATTAAAAAAATAAATAAATAAATAAAATAAAAAATAAAAAAATCAATCAAATAATCTCACCTTCTTCTGCATAAAAAAAGAAACTCTAGTAGAACATGGCAGACCCTACAAATGCAACTGTGTTTATTTGAAAAGATTTTGCTGTGTAATGAGAGATGGGCAGCCCTCTAAGCATGATCCTCCCGAGGCCTCATCAGGTCAGTATTGTGACAGCCATTCTAGTAAATGAGAGCAGAACAGACCAAGGTGTAATGAGTGGGTATATACTAGCTGACTATGCTGAGGGTTAGCAGACCTTGCTAAAGGGCAAATTTAGCATGATATGCTGCTTCTGCACGCACAGTATTTTAAAATATTACTCCCACGGCAATGCCCCGATTATGCTTTGCTCAACTGAGAAATGTTTTTCTGTTATGTTTTATAGAGCATTTCACCTTTGACTGGATAAATGCCAGCTGGCCATGAATGTTATGTGAAAATGTTGCGTTAACAGCACAATACTACGGATGAGGATACTGTTAGCAAGCTTTTTTCTCCATCCTTTCACACATCTCAAAACTCTGAAAGCATTGCATTTTCTCACTGTAACTGAATCTCTTTCAACCAAATAATTAAATGCATTCACAATGAAAAGATAGCAGCCCTATGATGATGGCATACACCTTGGTCTTTTCTGCTCTCAATTGCTCAATGGAAAACTTACCGTCTTATAAATAAAATTAAATGAATACATCAGTTTGAGGGTTCAAATAGGCCTCTGGGCTCTGGAAAAATAGAAAGGACTCACTATTCTAATGCACTAACTGTATTATATATAATATATAATATAAATTCACATTGATAATTACTAAAACAATACAATAGGCACATCTATAAATAAATTATATTTATATATAATTATGTTTAATTTATTAATGTTTAATGGTGATTTTTTACTGTTAAATAATTACATTACTTTTCATTACATTTCCTTAAATTTTAAGCGAAGAGTATTATGTATTATTTTACTGCTGTTTGATAATGTTCAGGGGTAAATCTTTAAATTAAAAAATCTCCTGAATCGTGAAAAATCATGCAGCAAAAAAACGAATTGTGATTCTCATCGATAATTTGATAAGAAAGGTTTGAGTTCAACTTAAAATCTCTGACAGTCTGTGACATTGTTGAAAACTGAAGGAAAATAAGTCTGTATACCAAAAAATATTGTGTGTAAAGTCTGTACTTTTGTCTTTTTGTACTTTTTGTACTTATGTCACAATGCTTTTTCCCTCATCTCATCTGCAGGTCAATTTAACTGAAAGTGTAAATACTGATGTCAAAACATTTGATTGTGTAATCCTCCCGGCAACACTGGCTCAACCAATGAGGTGAGTTTAGGGTGGGGCTACCTGTTTGACTGACCAATGGAAACGGAGAAACTGTTTAGAAAACCTGTTTAAAAAACAATCAACAATTCTGCCGGTGACTCAGTAGCAGGGTAGCAGGGATTTAAAAAACTTTGCTCCAGAAAGGGGTTAGCATAGGTTTTGCAGTGTCAAGTGTTAGAAAGTTATGACTACATGCTTGGCCACAGACAGATAAACAATCACATTGCTTATACTCATGCACTTTGGACAGGAAATACAGCAGCTGTTTTAGCGTTTGAGCAGAGAAATGTCAAATGGGGAGTGAGGAAGTGACTGTATTATATTTACCTTTATAGTAATAACCCAGGATTCTGTTTACCCACCCAGGTGAAAAAAGAGCACTTCATTTAGGTACTTAAAGTGCTCTATTTTATACACACTAATTACTTAATATACTAAAAATGACTCTTTAGTACTTTATATTAATATGAACTTAATATAATCGAAATGTGCTCAACTGTTTTTTTGAGACACCATGAATATGAACTTAAATGCACTTTGTTAAAAATGTATTTAATTACTACACTTGAACCCATCTTTCATACACCAGTACACTTATGTGTACTAAAAGTGGTCAATAAATACATAGTATGTAGAGAAAGTATGTTAAAAGTGCATTTTACTACACGCTCATGGTCAAAAAAACACAGTTGTGTACATCTTATGTTTATCTTAAGAAGTTATATGATGATTTTTACATCCTTTTAAATGTTTTGTATTGTTTTTGTTTCTATGGACCTTGATGTGTCTTGAATAAAAAGTTGATTGATTGATTGATTATAGAGAATAAGTACAAAATTATTGTGTTAAAATAGAGTACATTATGGAAGTGTTCTTGTTTGTCACCTGGGCAGGCTTTAGTATGACCCAGGGTTAACTAGGTGTGACAAGTCTAAAAGGATGCGCAACAAATCTAAAAAAAAAATCGAATAAGAAGGATCGTTCGACCCAATCATCCAGAAAACCTCACCAGTTCGAGCAAAGAAACAAACTCAACAGATTCAAGAGAAACAAACCAAGAGAAAACAGTCATGGAGGAATGTCAGATTGGCAGCAGGGGGCAGTGTTTTAGGTGCACGGCGCCTGCTGAGCAGTGCGGTGGGTGAGCCCACCACGACTCGCTGTTAAGAAGCTAATTAAAAGCACCACTAAGGTGAGGGTCGAGACACAGGCCTCAACTCGCTCCAGGACATGCATCTCAACTTCAAAGCCGCCGTGTTAGAAAGTCTACTCTCCGCTGATGCTGACAAGCAGGACCAAAAAGCAATTCCCAAAATCCCGCCCCTGCACTTTTCATTTTCAGTTCCCCGCTATTCCTCTCCACCGTCTCACAGCTCATGGTCGGTTTTGAAAATACCTCTGGATCACAGTAAGTTTTCACCACGCAAACCAAGCCACGGGACAAATCATGTGGTGAATCTGACATTGTGTCAGAAGCGACGAGCTGAAATAAAATGAAAGAAATTCAAACATCAGCAGCCTGATATTTCTAGGGTTGTATTTCTAGGGTTTATTGAGTAATTAAAGTTTAGCAGTGGCCATATGCTGCATGTGACTGGCAGTGGCTCTGCTACAGAACCTTGACAGGGAACAGGTGAAGGAGAACAGACTCACTTGCCGAATGCGTTCCTTGCCATCTGTTCCTTGTTGTAAATAAAATTACTCATACATGACTTTAGCTTGGACAAATTTCCCATCGCAAGGCACAACATACATTACAGTGAAGCTTGATACATATTAAACGCAGATAAGCTGATGTTGTCTTCAAGTCACGGAGTGATTATAATTACACACAAGAACACCATAAAAAAGACATAATTAGCATTGGGAATTGTCCAAGTTGGAGGCGTGTCAATTAAAGATGAATGATTTTGAAGCACTGCCTCCTGAAGCTTTGAAACCTTTGTGAAGCTTTTGTTTTGAAACAGTGGCTCAGAACATGTCTTAAAATGCCCAAAACACATGATTTTAATAAACAAGATTTTGTTACATCATAAGATAGTTAAAACATTTCAACATATCAGTGGTTTACAACAAGGGATGATCTCAATGACATTTAATTTGCCACATAATAATAGTTAGTGAGGTGGTTGAATAGTTATGTGAATATTTTACCTCAGTTATGTTCATACATGTCAAAATAGCATAACCCGTAAGACTTATTACGAGTGCAACGCAACACGGTATGAAAGTAGGAACTTCCCAGTGTGACTTGAAGGCAGTATTTGAAGCAGTTGAAACCCGTCTGCTAGCCAAGTCTACCTTTACCTAGTCAGCAATCAGTCTAGCAATCTAGACTGAAAATATAAAGCTTGTTAGTGCCAATCAATGTCTCAACTTTTGGGTAACAAGCCATTCTAAACCCTGCAGAGTTAGCTGCTGGGTTACAAAGAACAAGAGATTTAGTAGCCTAGTGCAACAAGGGCACTATCCCAAGCTTCTGCAACCATTCCAACTGACATTTTCCAGCAAGGACACAGCTAATCACCTCAATTCACCACTTTTATCTGAAGCCAGACCTTCTCCTTAGCTGCTAATCTCGATTTCATTGCGGTGGAGTTGTGTCTTACTTCTTGTATGCTGAACAAGGGAGATTTATACAATGACTTTAAGAAGGCTGAACCTCTCTGGCCTATTTTTCACCACATTGTGCTCTGAGGTAAAAGGAGCCCATGACTTCAGATTGTAGTAAGTGCTATAAGCTCCAAAGAGGGTGAAAAGATTACATGTTCCCTTTCTTCAGAAATCCCGAAGTAATTAATCTTCGCGGGCCTCTTTTTTTTTTTTGACGACTGCTGTGAAACGTATGCATGACTTTTAAAAACAAGCAAAAGCAGATGATGATCCAAAGCAATGGCCTGCCACGGAGATAATGAGAAAGTCACTTCCTATTGCAAGCTGTGAAAAAGATAGTTTAATTACGATGCTATTTTTAATTGAACATGAATTATTTAGAATCTGTGCATTAATGAAGTAGCACAAATATCATACTGCACAAACCCTGTCATTTAATATGGCTGCACAATATCTTCTCACTGTCTCCAAAGATTCTCTTAGCATGTTGTAATTTTTTTTTTTTTTAAACAATAATGATTGTAAATCATGGCACCACTGGTAACACTTTACAATAATGTTATAATCATTAGCATTAGCCAACACAATAGCTAACATGTAACTAATAATTCAACAAAAAAGTCAGAATTGTGATATAAACTCGCAATTCTGAGAAATAAACACAGTTGCGAATTAGATGGTCAGATTTGTGGGATATAAAGTCGCAATTGCAAGGAAAAAAAGTCTAAATTGGGCGATATAAACACGATATTCTGAGAAAAAAAAATGCGAGTTAGAAAGTTAGAACTGTGAGAAATAAAGTCACAAATCCAAGAACATATACGTTTTTTTCCGCTCCAAAATTGGACTTTATAACTTGCAATTGCAAGTTTCTATCTCACAATTCTGAGAAAGTCAAAATTGCGACTATATTACACAATTGCATTTTTGAGTTATAAAGAAAAACTTTTTTTCCTCAGAATTATGAGATCAATTGGAATTTTCGAACTACAAAGTCAGAATTTTGATATAAAGTTGTAATTCTGACTTTAGAACTCGCAATTTATATCACATATTTCAGACTTTTTTTTTCATAGATTTTTTTAAGATAAATTCTGAGATAAATGTCTTTAACAAATGTCTCAACACTGTAAAGTGTTGTAAAGTTCAACCAAAAAAAAGGTTAACTCTGGCTAGCTGTAGTTAGCAGCACTCCATGACGTACTTTACTTCAAACTTTTTTTCTCACTATCTCTCATATTTCACCTGGTCCAAATCTCCCTGAAATGACCCTTGTAGTTTTGTGAACAGCAATTTATGATCATCTAGCATGATCGGAGTAATACCCATAATTCAACCTGAGCTGTGGTCCTAACATATCCCATCCATCTTACTCTGATAATAAAGCCAATGATTGGACTCATAGTCGCTAGCTCTTCACAGGGTCCAAGTCAGAGCCCGACTTTCAATTTAAATTGAATTTCCTAATCAGAGGTGACTCTAGAGACTCCCATTTTATGTTTTATCCGATTACTGAGTCACAAAGTCAAAGCTAACCTCTTCCTAAGTACCTAACGTGAACTCAGCTGGAATTTGAATTTCCCTGCCTATTACAACACGCTCTATGTGCTGTCGTAGCGCATTACACCTGGTGACATCAAAGAGCAAACGCAAAGCCATTTTAAACAGAGGGCTCCTATTCTCTGTCCTGTCATGCACCGAGTCCCTCTCTAAAACCCTGAAAGCGTGGACAGCAGTTAGCTTATCAAGTCTGACCCTGAGGGTCCTGGGAAATTAAGCCGCATGTACCTTTTCTAGCAGAAAAAAATGGTAAGTGAGCAAATAACATTGTTCTACTGACATGATCTTAAAATAATAATAATAATAATAGAAATAGATAAGAAAGGCTGTTCTCCACAAACAATAAAGATCATATTGAGATTTGGACACAGTAGAGTAAACCACAGCAACCAGTATAGTCTAAATGATTCCCAAACGGTTGACTCCAAGTCATTTTTGTTTAGTGAATCAAACAATAGTTTAACACTTAAGTGTTAATATGATGTGTAGTTAAAGATTACTGTAATAATTGTACTGAGTATGAAAAAATAAAACAACAAATGAAGGAATGACCAAACGAATTAACAAACAAATAAACCAACAAACCAAAGGAACAAACAAATAACATTGGACAGGCAAAAATACACAATGCAAAATTTTTTTGTTTGTTTATCAAAACAACTGGAAAAAAAACAAGAGCAAAAAATAAACAAAATAAACAAAAAAATAATAATTAAACTGACCAAAAAACAAACAGAATTACATTACTTTTTCCAAATTATCCTCCTTAAAATTTCTAAAATGCTACAAATGAACATAAAAAAAACAAATTACCAAAAATTACAAACAATATCACATTTCATCATTCGAATTGTGATAGTGTTTCCATTGTCTTCCTCAAACGCGCTGAAGTGCTACAGATAAGGAAGTAGCAAAAACCAAACGACTAATCAAACTACTTAACAAACACAGACAAACAAACAACGATACCTCATGCTTTGTTTATTTAACCTTAGAATTGCAATTTTTCCAAAAACACCTTCCTAAAAACTACTGAAAAATAATTAAATCGTCGTTAAGGAATCATCATCCCAACACAGTCTCGAACTTGAGCAAAAGCAATCAAATTCCGCATAATACATCCTCAAAGTCATTTGTAAATCAAATGTAACCTCCAAAAGTGAATCACCCAACTTTGTGTGCAGAACATTATTATGCGCTTTGACCATCCAAATCTAAGGAGGAGAATTATGATTCTAAACATGAGGAAAAATGCAAAAATAACAGCTGGATTTGCAAGCAGCAAAGTTTCTCTTCAAAGCACGATGCAAGATCCGCAGACAGCCAGCTCACAAGCTCACCAACTGGACTAAACCTCAAACAGCATGTAAGAGCAAGTGGAATTAAAGCAGCTGCTGAGTTGAGAGATTGGAGTGACAGACATGTATTTAGCCTCCGGCTGTTTTTCACATGTGTCTGACTTTGTGCCCACTTTAAGAGGTCTCTTAATAAATAATCCCCACAAGGGGGTGCCCCCTACCCCTACGCTAACTATTTCCCAGTCGTAACTAAACCACAAATACATTTAGTCATTTAGAAACAAGTCTTTGAGTCAATCACTCACTGCGGGGATGTTACTTTACTTTTAATTCTTGCTATTTATTCTTAATGCAAAGGCGGCACTTTATGTTCATTTCAAACTGAAATCCTCAGCAGGAGCTCAAGCTTTGACCATTCATGTGTCTGCTTGTTTTTTATGCAGACATCAACCACGCAGGGCATTTCCACACCTGCAGAGCTTTACAATTTGGCATTTTAAAACCTGAAATAAATAAATAAGCTTCCATCAATATTTTTGACACCAGTAGTTGGGGTTTTGTCAGTGAAAGCAAATGTAACACTGACCTAAGCTGGCTACTCACATTTTGCTGCCAAACAAAGCTGATTACCTGTCATAACAGTGTAGAAAGAGCGCGGCCTGACAACCTGCTTATGTAAGAGCTGTGTGGAGTGGCTGAAAATTCTTCCATCCACGCACACCTGAGACAGATCAACACGGCCTGCTATGATGCAATAAGAGAGGGTGCTTAAACTAAATAATGTGTACAAAAATTATGTTTTTTAATTTTTTTTTAATCTGAATCGCGCTTGACCTTAGTGTACTGTAAGTCACAAAAAAAAATGTTTGTGAAAGGACATGTTGCGTAGTTGCTAGGGTCTTGCTATGTGGTAACTAAGGTGTGCTAAGTGGGTTATTAGAAATAAAACAAAAAAGTAAATAAATAAAAATTGACAAAAACACAAAGTGCAATAAGTTGATTAATAATAAATAACAAGTTAAAAATAAAATAAAATATTTAATATATAAATAAACAATAAGTCAAATAAATAAATAAATAATCAGGCAAAAATACCATACTAAGAACTGCATTAATATAAGGTACATTATGAAACATCTGAATGATATTTTCGAAAGATTTTTGTACAGCTGTTAATAAAGAGCATTAAATGACAGCAAGGTTAAAGGGCTCATCCGGTGCGTCATGCACTTTTTCAAGCTGTTTGAAGTGAAATGTGTGTTGGGAGTGTGTGTACACAACCACCCCTACAATGATAAGGATCCACCAGTAGTTTTCATTTGATTTAATAAAAATAAGTTGCCCCTTCTGAAATCAAGCCATTATCAAATGCATGTTGTTGTGGCGTCACACTGGCAGAAGACACTCTCACAATTGTTGATTGACAGCAGTGTGTCACACTGACTGAACTGGTGTCATACCTCAGACCCGTCCTGAGTGAGCCATTATCAGACCGAGACGAGGAAACAAGCAAGACTCCTAAAAGATTGAGGTGTTTTGTTGTTGAATGTATTAATGAACATAGTAGTAGTCATTTCCCCCCGACATCTGAGTGACTGAAGACGCAGAGGATTAACGTTACATTTGGTTCTGAATGGAAATGCCTCCTTGATCAACCGAAATGCGTTTATCTTCGCACGAATCATTCATGATTCAGCCTCACCTACAGAAGCAGTAAGTATAATGTCTTTTAATGAATCTTTGCAAATCGCCTTTCCTAATAATGTGCTGATTAGCAAGTTTCACTATGAATATGGCAAAAAAAAGATAACCCGAGAGCGCCTCAGAAAAGAGGGGCGGGGTCAGCGGAGCTCATGAAGATTTAAAGGGGAAGTACACAGAACAGAGTGATTTCTAAAGAGTTGCTTTTGACAGGGTAAAATTAGCGTTTTTTTACACTATCTTTGAGAAATTTTGAAACAAACTATATTACAAGCTTTCCATTAAGACCCTAAAGAATCTTATAAGCTAGAGGAAAATTGGCTGTGTAGGGAAAATTAAGCATACACGGCTTAATATCAAATATTAACCATTACAAACCTAAAAACAAAATGTAGACTAATTATAAAATACATTTAAAAATATGTTACATTTAAACAACAGGAAATAAAATAAAGCAAAAAAAAAATTACATTAATAAAATACTTTAAAAATTTTAACGAAAAAAAAATACAATATTAAGATCTGCAAAACTTATATTAATTTGAATAGGCATCAAAATAAGGCACAATATTAATCATTTCCATGAGATTTTCTAAAGATAATCAAAATAATATAAAATAAAATAAAACCCAGTAAAATGGCCTACATTAAGTTGCTAGAAAAGTAAATCTCTTCTCATCAAGCTGCATGATTTGAAGTATCATTCAGGTCAGCGGCACTAATGGTGCAGGACAAATAGTTGGGAGTTTCTGAAACCCAAGAATAAACAATATCAACAGTGATGCTTGACTTGGCAAACACCACAAATAAAAGTCTTTTTGCCCTGTGGGATTCAGTGATGCAACTGTTTTAAACCATTAGGTCAGGAACTGATTATCCACAGCTGGTTGCCAGAGAAAACTGCACAGACTTGTTTGATAGGAAGCAGAAATATCCACATCACCCCCTGAAACTGGCAAAACAAGGGAAAGAAAGGACAAAAGTCGCTTGACTAATCATGAGCTCGAGTCAACACTTAATCTGACAAGGGACGGGGCTGATTTCACTAATGGTGCTGGGGAGGAAATGTCTAGTGGCACAGCCACGGCGCTTCACTGGGAATGAAAGTGTCTCCTTCTTGATTTGCTCAGACAACGTAATTATGCCTTGTGGTTCTCATCACGCTAGCCATGTCCAGGGATGCAGAAGGTTGGCACTAGGACAGTGGAGGGGAGGGGTAAGGCATGCTGGGTAAGGGGTAGAGCCCTAGTGCCCCTTCAGATTACATTACCATCAGAGCAAGAGCATGGGCCAAGAGCACACATCCACACAAACACAAGGCGGGAAGAATTTGGTGCATCACAAAGACATTTACATTACAAAAATCATCAGACATCACATAATACAAAGTGATCTGCGCAAGAAACAGGCTCTGCTTGGCAACAAAAACCCAACTTCCCCTAAAGACATGCCCATGTTGTGTGTTTTTGGTACAATAAAGGCAGTTTTCTCTGAATGTGAGGACTGAAGATGACAGCCCTCCTATGAGTCCTCAGGCTTTCCTCATCCAATGAGCGAGTTCTGCGAGGGAACGGGAGATTACCAGCCTCTGAGTGGATGTGGCACCAGCAGGAGCTGGAAGACGGGCAGATTTAAGCGCAATGATGTCTGCTCTGCCAGGTATTTCGCAGTGGGGGAAAGCGGCTTATGTAAACTCAATCCAGCATTGATTATGTAAATGGCGCCAGCCACTTCTCCTTCGAAGGGAGGGGTCGAAAGGGGAGAGGCACTCAAGGGTACTCACGCACCGATGGAGAAATGACACAGGACAAATTTCTGTCATTTGAAAGGAAGTAGTCAGCCAGTTTTGGAGATAATCCAGTATGATTAATGAGTAAAATACCATAACCGGCCATTCACCATTCACAACAATAAGAATAACTATATTAGCATTCAACACCAATGAATGATAATGTTCTGTTTAATATAAGCACATGGTGCAGTTTTGTCCTCTGCTGCTTTAAACTTCTGAGAACATTAAAGTCATGAGGGTTGATTGGCTGCCAAAGTTTTTAATCATTCACAAGGGTTGCAAAGTGGCAGAAATCTTCTAAGAAATTCCAGAAATTTTGAAAACGGTTTGGTGGAAAAAGTCATGGGCTTTTGGTTATTTTGCGATTGTAAGACCTTTGAAATAATAGAAATCATTTGGTGAAGAGATGGGGTCAAGAGCTGCCTGAAACTACATTGCTGTGCATTTCCATGAAATTAATTTAATACCTTAAAATGAAGTACAATTTTTAATAAATTTACTTTTCAAATACAATTTATACATCTGAAACAGGGAAGTATGATGGGTAATGCAGCTCTTAGTGTTTATCAAAAAATAAAACAATAAAAACTATATATAAATATGTATATTATTTATATATATTTTGAGTGCATCAATTTGGTTTTTGTTGACTGGGCGCAAATTATTTTCTAAATAACATGACTGTAATTCTTGTGTGAAATTTTCTTTTTAAATAAATAAATGTTTGTGGTTTTGCCTAAATGTGCATACCATAAAAGGGAAAACTAAAAAACTAAAAATAAATTCATATAAATAAATTACAATAATACTCCCAAATGTCAACTTAATACATTGCTTAAAAAGTAACGATGTAATGTAACTAGTTCTTTTATATTGAATAAAGCTGCATTTTATCTACAAACGCACTGGTATTAAAAATCTAAAAATGAAATAAAATATTATTTAATAAATTATTTAATAAAATAATAATAATACAAATTAAAAGCATTTAAAATTTAGACAGCACTATAATGTAAAGTATGAAATCTATATACTCAGATTTGAACCTTAAGTTAGCTTAAGAATATGGCAAAGGCAAATAAATAAATGTAAAAATAGGAGAGATGAGAATACAAACTTAATCAGATATCCCAAATGTGGGACCAATAACAGTACAGATATATTTTGTATCTCTAATTGCAATACATTACTCTCAAAACATCCCTAACACCAGTTGTCACTCTGAACAGAGCGTATGGCTACAATGTGTGAATTATCTGCACGTGGAAATTAACACATTCATTTTTCAACATCATATTGCACAGCTGGTCGTCATTATGTATGATTCTCTCACAGACAGCGCTGAGTGTCCAAACATACACGCGGTTATTGACTCAGCAACTCGCTGCCGCCAACGTCCGTCCTTCTGTTTCCTTGTAGGACAAGAGTGGAGTGCTTCTCGTGATGTGACAGGAGCTAAATCTAGGAGCCCTTTTGAGAGCGAGAGGGCGAGCGTTTGTGTCACCTCCTCTGGGCTAATTACCCAGAATGATCCATCTGTCTATCTCTCGCAGGTCAGCTTCCTGTTTGGAGGCGGGTGCAACAAGAGCAAGGCAGGTGGGGCGCGTCTGCACGTGACTCCTCGAATCCTAGAGTCCATTAATCACACTTTGCCCGCCCACGGCTTTTCATGGGGAATCATGACAGCAACACGGCCAGCAATGATTAATACTTAACGTTGCATTTGAGAGTAAGATTTATGCCATCTGTCGACACACCGCAGAAGTCCATCTCCTGGTTTGTGGGGTGACTCTCTGTCTGGACAGATTAGGGAAATGATTCATAACTTAATCTATAGCTGAGAGGTCACCTCTATAAACCGAGTGACTTTGGCCAGTGTACCAGAATTGGAAAAGGAAAGGTGGGGTCGGCGGGGTGGATGGTGACTGGCGGCACAACAAGGGTGACACTGGTTTGGAAAAGAATGAATGTTTACAACAAACCAGGTGTGCTTGACACCATGGCACCATGGTCTACAACCTACACAACCCTGAACGACAGATGGTGGAAGACTCTGTGGAGCCAAAATGAAAAGAACAGGTATAAACATGCGGGAAAACAAACACATACATAGACGATCTAGATCATGGGTAAATATTGTCATAAAGGGTGTTGAAAAAAAAACAGGAAACAGACTGTGTAGTTTAGCTCTATGTGTGTTTACATCAGGTATGGATAGTGCAGAATGTTTAACAGATTAACAGAGTTTTGACAGTACACATACTTTGGTTTACAGTTTTCAAGAGAAATTAGGTTTACAGGACATTTCTGGTCTCATAATTAGGACTGGGAAAAATACTTTATGTTTAATATTAATTTAGGCTATGCTGTATTAAGTTGAGGCCGCTATTGTTTGCTATGTAATGAATATTTCAAGAATTATAGAGACAGGCAGAATGGTAGACAGACAGAGAGAAAAAAAATAGACAGGAAAAGATAACAACAGATAGATAGAACAATAACTAGAAGGATAGACAGATAACTGGAATGATACAACAATAAAATGATAGGATGATGGATGGGATGGGAGGGAGGGAGGGAGGGAGGGATGGATGGATGGATGGATGGATGGAAAGAACGATGGATGGATGGATGGATGGAAAGAACGATGGATGGATGGATGGATGGATGGATGGATGGATAGAAAGAACAATGGATGGATGGATGGATGGATGGATGGATGGATGGATGGATAGAAAGAACGATGGATGGAATAACGATGGATGGATAGAAAGAACGATGGATGGATGGATGGATGGATGGATGGATGGATGGATGGATGGATGGATGGATGGATGGATGGATGGATGGATGGATAATTTTAAAGCTTCTTTTATCATGTACTTATATAAAATTAATAACATCTCATAAAATGTCTTATAAAATATTACTACACGATCACCAGGCTTTATTCAATATAAGATATTTTAGAGCAAATACATAAA
This sequence comes from Enteromius viviparus, assembly GCA_032353835.1. NCBI lineage: Eukaryota > Metazoa > Chordata > Actinopteri > Cypriniformes > Cyprinidae > Enteromius > Enteromius viviparus. The sequence goes on along the minus strand of JAUCNO010000236.1, from coordinate 7,460,157 downwards.
TATTAATGTAATTTCATATTACATATGAATATTTTAGGAAAGGTGTACATTATTTTATATGTTGAATGTCATCATAATGACTAAATATTATTTATTTTTAAAGCATATATAAATATATTAAATCTTTGTTCAGTCCCCAAAATATTCAGCAAAATTGTAAAAAAAAAAAAAGATAATTCTATCTTGAACCAAGCCCTCGTTAAGACCTAATCTCATTAATAACCCATTTTTTAATGGCAATAATGTAAATTTTGCTGTTGCTGCATCTAATTTCTAAATGTCACTTCCTCTTGAGTGAGCAGCCATTGATGTCCCTAGGGATGTTTGAACATTTCTTCAACTGAAAATTGCAGACTCTGACATTCCATTTGTGACAATACAGCAGAAACATTTTCCTGCCAGTCTTTGAGCCTCCTTATTATAAATAACCAGTTTTCAAACAACACATCCTGTTCTGCGCTTTCCACCATCTGCATAATCAGGCAAAGTGTCAAAAGACCCGAAATAATCTATTTATTATTCTGTCTTTGTTGCTTGAAGAGCAAAGCTTTTACCGAGGACATGCTAAGGTGAATTCAAGGTTTTATGCGTTGCCTGACAGAAGACGCTCACCATGTTTTATACACACATCTGTCAGTCCTTAAAAACATTATTTTCCTTATTAAAACTTACAAATACAGGATGTCTGTACACGTATTACAATATTAATCCTCTTAGTTCTTAAGTTGTTCTTAAGATGCTTGTTTCAGTATTACCAAGGCATCTGCTTCAAACCAGTTGAATAAAAACATAAGCAATTAGAAAATAACAGGAGGGAAAGAGCAATACTTTGGGTTTCTTTGTGTCCCTTGCAAAAAATGTAGCATATGTGCATTGACATTTACAGTATGGAAGTTGGTTTCCACATAAGAGTAAAAAAAAAATACTATATATACATATATATACACATATTTTTATTTATTTATTTTTCATAGAAGAACATATAATCTTTTCCTACAATAAACATATTTTTCTTCAAAGATATTTTAAGAACCTAAAGAACCTTCTTTTAATGTAAATGATCCATGGATGGCTTCATGAAACTATAGATGGCATTAAAAGACCTTTATTTTGAAGAGTGTTGTTAAAATTAAAGAACATTTAAATTTGCTAGTAGTTATAAAGACATAACATAAGTATTTTTTTCTGCTAAATCTAAACTACCAGCCATAGGGGGGCGCTTGTGCATCTAAGACTTGCTGTGACTCTATGAAGAAGGGAAAGTCAGTAAAGTGAGAACTGAACAATAGAAAAAACACAAAACTTTTTGCAAAGATTTAGCAAGTGTGTGTGTTGGAGAATTTGGGTTGCTTGGTAAGCCTGCGATTACAGACCAAATAAGCGGCTAATCTCTCATTGCGCTCAAAACGCACACGAATCAGAGAGCAGCTTGCCCTACTTAAAATATGGTTTACAATAATCTACAGTTCATGTTTACAACCACTCTTTATCATGTCAAAGCTTGGGTTTCACAAATATTGACACCCATGTCGAACTGAGCCTTTGGGATCGGCCTCCCAGGCATAACAGTCGCAGTACAGGTGTTTATTTTCAATCTGAGGCAGGTAGATACCTGTCGAAGAGAATAGGATGAGTCTGAAAGGGACTGAGGGGCTGGTGACGGAAGACTTTAGATGGGAGTTGTCTAGACTTGCCCTCTCTGTCAACCCTTACCTTGAAACCAAGGTGCAATGACAACCTGAAACGCATACCTTGTCATAAAAAAAAAAAAAGCTACATTACCCTTTGGCTAAGAGCGGGAAACAAGTTTACCTCCATGTGCTGGTAATGAGGCAACCACATCCAGAAAGTACCAAGCCGGAAGACAGATGATTGATCAAAGTCTGACATTCCCTAGAGCTCGGTGGAGTCGAGTCATTCTGAACAATTTCGAGTTTAATCCCGAGAGCAAATCCCATAAAGAATGTGCACAACAAATGTATGCTGATCCCCCAAATGAGAGACGGGCCAGGCATAGTTTCTAATGAGAGCTGCACACCAACGCCACTAATCAACAAAACAGAAAAGAAAGATGGATAGAATCTTCATATGTGAGGTAAAGTTCAAAAAAGCATAATATATTATACACTAGTGTTCAAATCTTTCGGGATTACTAGAGGTGTTTGGAATAGGTAATACTTGGAAAATACTACAATTTAAAATAAGTGTTTTTATATATTCAAAAATGCTATTTATTTCTGTAAAAAGTGATCTGGCAAAGCTGATTTATTATCATTGCTGAAAACATTTCTTCTGCTTAACATATCTTTCTGATTAGAGATTTAAACCAATTGAATGAAACAGTCAGTTTGAGCTGATTCGCTGTTATAAACTAAACTCAATCACTTATAAAGCCCCAAAAAACTTATTAGAAATCTCTAGAAGTGGTTCTGGCAAAACAGTCCATGTGACATCAGTGTAGATGTAGATGTAGAAGAAAAATACTTTTTTGTGCCAAGAAAACAAAAATAACAATTTACTCTACCGCTCTTCCCCCATGACTTACGTCTTCCACCTATTTAAAAGAGAATCACAATGTGTACGCAAACTGTAACGTATTTGACATAATCAGCCTAAACATCCAGGTGAAAGCACGCGCATATACGTTATCTGCAGTTTAGTACATCTAGTGGAAGGCACTGTGATGCGTCTCTCCGCCATTTTAGAGAGTAAGTTACGGGAGAATAATGGTAGAGTTAAATTATGTTATTTTTGTTTTTATTGCGCAAAAAAAGTATTCGCGTAACGCAGCAAAACTGAAGTTGATCCACTGATGTCACATGGACTATTTTACTGAGTTTCTGGATCTGGGATCATTTCAGCTGTGTTGCCGTCTGTGTAGGGTCAGATGGCTCTCTGATGTCATCAAAAATATCTTAATTTGTGTTCCCAAGATGAGCGAAGGTTTATTTTTGGGTGAACTAACCCTTTTAAGTAAACGAACCCATTTATTTCCATTTCTTTTGCTCATATCATATTATATTCTACTTCTATTCTCTTTTTATTCTATTTTATTTTATTGCTAGTTTACTTCTCTTTTAAATTATATTATTATATTTATCTACTGTACTTATTTTTATATTTAACTTCTATTTTGCCGTTTTACTTAATTTTTTTTACTTTATTGTTTTCTTAATCTGTTTTTCAATTTGTTGGGGCAGTCATGCAATACATTTCACTTCATGTTGTACCATGTACTGTATGTATGTGAACGTGACAAATAAAAAATTTAAATTGAATTTGAAAAAATAAAAAGAAATAAAAAAAAAGAAATAAAACATTTATTAACAGATTTAATAAACAAGCATGTTAGTCAAAAACTAAATTCAAACTAATAAACCCTATTTACTATTATTTTGGTGCCTATAATGACTAAATATAATTAGTAGGGGTTAGTAGAATAAGTTGACATATACTTGCAAACTCATAGTTTGTGTATTGTATGTTGTGAACCCATCAAAATAAAGTGTTAGAAACAGTCTACTAATACTCCAATGACTGCTAGTTATCATGTAGTTACAAAGTTACTGACTGTTAGTAGAATGTCTAAAGTTGACTATTCAAATAAAGTGTTACACCTATACGCTTGGTTAAATGTTGAATTGATAGTTTAACTGACTGAAAAATATCAAGATTAGGAATAGGAATTGATAAGATTTACGATTCCAATACCATTTTCAATTCTGCTTAACGATTAAATTATTTATTGATTCTCTTATCGATTCTCATTTGGAAGAAAAGGGACAACAAATTGTTGATTAGCATCACCAACGAAAAAATTTATTAAATAATAAAATAAATATTCTTCTGTAAAATTAACAAAATTTGAGGAAATATCTACGCTGCAAGTTGCCCTATTTCGTCTTTTTTGGTGAAAAACAACCAGACTTTTGAGCGTTTGTTCCACTTAGGCGCCAAGCTTATTATTGACTGAGCGTAAAAAACGCAATGCGCGTGATGACGTCATTCATGCCCACTGGAATCGTTAAGAGATTTCCGAGGAATTGAAACACTGGGATTTGAATTGAAAATGGGATTTTCGATTCCCATCCCTTATCAAGATAAATATCAAAAGGCTGAAAAAATAAATGTTTACTTTTGCTGTTTAACCGAACTACATACTGTCTGCCGGTTGAAAATTTGCAAATATGAATGCATTCTGATGAAAATAATAAATAAATGTAAAAAACAGTGAAATGATTCAATAATCATTTCTATTATAAAACCATTCACAAAACAAATGAAAAGCATCTCATCAGCGACAAATAGAAGGTTACATGACCCATCCCACTGCTCTTGAGCTGCCGTGAAGAAAATAACCTCAAATTGCTGTCACACATCAAGGTTGCATTTGTTGAGCGGTGCGACTGAGTTTCCTGATTAAAATTACAGACTATTAATCTGCTTTGTTATGCTGTGTGTGAAGCTGTGTCCAGTATAATGAGACACAAATTGCGGGCTGCAAAGGAACCGAAAAGCCAATCCGTGTTTATTCAAGATATCTTTCACTGACACGGATCGTGAACAAGAACAAAGCGTATAAGAAATTGAACTGCCCTTGTACGGTTTCCTGAAAAAAAAAGAGAAGACATAGAGATGTTTGAGTGATTGGAACAACAAATTAGAGCAGAGTGGTCAAAACCGCCTAAACTCAGGTTAATGAACATTAGGTGTTAACAAGTTTCTCAAAGTCAAAGTAATTACAAGAACCACCTATCCGTGTCATCTCTTTTCAAATTAATCACAAAACCACACTGAATTTTTTAATGGTGGAAAATTGGTGCAAAATAATGACAACAAAATGCTTAATATATGCACACCCATTTGATACCGGCCCACCGTGTCCGCTTGCAGCCTCGGGTTCTCTCCTCTCATATGCAAGCTAATTAGCATAGCATCTGGGCCCAGCCACGCAGGGAAATGGTACCATGTAATGAGTCAAACGGGCCCTGGCAATCATATTAAGCCTGCCGCTGATTGAAAAGTAAACAAAACAAACACTTTCAATGACGCCTACCAACAGAGCGAGTTTTTATACGAGGGAGTTGTCAACTTCTAAGAGGCATCAGGAAGCAGTACAAATTGTAGTTTCTAAACATACAATTAAAACCAAAGCATATTAGGGCTAAATGGTTCCTCGGAAGGACTGAATATTAAACCGCAAACAGGCTAAATGTGAAATCAGGATGTTTTGCGCGTCTGTGAATGAGAAAAAACGCATTGTATCTTTTCAGATAATCTACAACATGCCAAAAATATACACTCCCCTCCAAAAGTTTGGAAACACCTCTGGCAAAATGTGGTTTTTAGTATAAATCCTTATAACTTTTTGGTGCAAATACTGTACATTAAATCATTAAAGACCAGCAATAATCATTTTAATTTTGATTACATAATAATGGCAATATATACATGTCAAAGTTGAGCTACTGTGAGAGGAACTGGACCGTGATGTCCGGAAGAAGTGTGAATCATCTTTGGGCAATCCTTCAGGAGGCTTGGAGTAAGATCAAGTTAATGTTTGAAAAAACTGACAGCTCGGATGCCCAGATTATGCAAAGCTGTAATAGCTGCTAATGGTGGATATTTTGATAAATCAAAAAATAAAACAGATACATGGCAATATTGTCCAAAACCCCACTTTCCTAGGGCGTTTCCAAACTTTTGGAGGGCAGTGTAGTTTGGTTTAACTTCAAGAAATTATAACAGAAATGTATTACTAATGTATTAGAATGTACTTCTCAACAACTTTAATATTTTAGTTTAAAGATTTTTTTTACGAATATCTAAACTGTCTTGACAAAATAAATAACTAACCTGCTAAAGTTTTCATAACCAACATTTTAACAATAATTTTATTAAATTATAAAATACGAAATCCTGAAATATATAAGAAGACAGAAACAAAATTTCTGAGGAAAAATACAAATTTCCTAAGGCACTATTACAGTATTGCTACAAATCGTTACCATTTTTTATTAATTCGAATGATTAGACATAATTTTTGATAATTAAAACCATTAAAACGGATTTTACAGAGCCCTAGAGTATGCAGAGAATGAACCAAGCACAGGCGACACCTTCAGTTTAAGGAATGTCAATTCCACATATGGAGTCAAGGGTGTCTTTGATGAGGCAACCGCCGGGCCAAAAACTGTTCATCAGATCCTGGAAAGCATAAGTGGCAGGATTTACGAGTGCTTTCGTCTCACCCGTCACAGAGTGAAGCACTAAAAGGCCCAAAGGCCAATTGTCTTGCCAAGTGAGAGGGCTGATAATTGAAATGTTGGGCCTATGTAAGCCACCCCATGAGCTGCTCTTTGAAAACCGTCGACTAAGTTTGCGGGTGCTTCCTACCTGTCAATCAAAGCGTAGAAGAGATGCGAGCTGACGGGCCATCCTGTCACAGTGCTTTGTGTCACCTCCCGTCGAGAAGCGTTTGAGAGGCTGACGAAGCTGTTGTGACAGGAGGTGCAACGGGCACCTAAAGGGAATATAGCGAGATTCTTTTGCTCTCTTATAGGGCCACTAACAAAGTAACTCTCAGACTTTGAAGAAATAAAAAAAAACATTTTATCTCCAATTCCCACTTTCAGGAGTTTTTGCAAATACCCAAGTACGCACGCAGATGTAATTAAATATGCACTATACGCACTGTGATGCTAAAAGGTGCAAAGCTTTATTTCCTGCCTCCCTCTATGACGCCGACGGAGACGACTGGATATTTTCCAGCAGGTTGGCAGAAGCAGCAGACAGCCGGCAGATCAAAGACGGAATGAGAAGAATAACAGGGAGCCATGTTACAGACTCCTGGGTCGATTGAAGACAAATGCATCCCTAACAAGCCAATGATGGAGGCCAGAAGACTCTCCAGAGCAGGCAAAGCCTCAGCGTAACAATCGTGATATTGACTCATTTCTCATTCGTTCCCTGGCCTCTAGAAATAGATGTCCTGAGCAGTCTCAGTGGTTTGATGAAAGAGTAAGTCAATGTGATCTAATAAGCACAAACACATTGACCGCAATGAACCAATATTTGCATTGAGCTCAGAGCGGATGCAGTTGACAGGTACAGAAAAAACATCCACAAAAGATCATGTCAACGCAATTGACCCTTCACTATAATTTCCACTGCATTTGGTTACCGCTAACAGAACATCTCATTGGAATGAACCGAGGATTTCGTTCAAAAGTTTGGAGATTTATAATGTTTTTAAAAAAAAAAAAAAAAACTTTTAATCTGCGTTTGTCTGAACAAAAACACAGTACATTTTCGTGAAATATTAATACAATTTAAAACAACTGGTTGTATTTGAATACATTTTAAAATGTAATTTACTCCTGTAGAGTCGAATTGATTCTTTTTTAGAATTCTCTGAAGATTAAAAGAACGGCTTTTTTTGAAATATAAATCTTTTGTAATATTTTCAATGTTTTTGCTCTTGATTTTTTATCGTATAATTCATCTTCGCTGAATAAAAGTATGAATTTCTTAATCTTTTTGGCCCCACTTTATATTAAGTGTCCCTAATACCTGTGTACTTCTATAGAAACTAGATGTGTATGTAGTAACCACAGTGTAAGTACACACCGTTACATACATAGTATCTACAGCTGTAATATTTCTGTAACTGCACACATGTAACAACCCTCAGAATGGTGTGTGTAAGTACAAATGTGTAACAGGACATTGG
>JAUCNO010000236.1:7411779-7431704 GCA_032353835.1 Enteromius viviparus | reverse complement strand
TATATATATATAATAATGTAACAATCAACACAGTACACACACAAATAAAACTTTTTTTGGATGTGATTAATTGTTAATAATACACATATATAATTTAATTTTATATGTATTACATGTTTCCTTTTTTTTTTTTAACAGTGGTTCCTTGTCAGATAAACGTCTTGTCTTTCACAGAGGTATTAATTTATTTGTATTACTTTAATTTATTGCTACTTTAATTTAATAATGTTATTATATAATGTGACTAATAGATTTAAATTGGACTTTGCACTGAATTGATTTATTTGAAATATTATTTTTAAACTGCACATGCCTAATACCAGGACTGAGTCTGCGTGTCAGTGTTAAGGAATAAATTACAGTTTATCTAACCCACGTTTACACCTCCTACATGATACTCAAACCTTACATTTTCTGTTAGTGCCTATTTGTAATTATACATTGCTAGAAGGTAATCACTAACAACTGACAACTAACAATTACAATGTTTATCTAAAGTGTGAGAAAGTATCATTTTTACTTGTTTGAGCAGGTTCTGTTCTCTTCCATGCACAGAGTGTGACAGGGAGCTGACGGTGGTGGCCTATAACACTTCTTCAGTGTGGGAAGAGGTGAACAGATTAGGTCAGAGGGTCTCCTGGTTTCCGGGACATGAGGGATCTCAGTGGGCTGCGAGCTCTGGAGATCAGCAACCGTGGATGGAGATTGAGCTGTGGAATAGAAGTAGTGTCACAGGTCAGAGGTCAACCACTAATAATCATTGTGTAAACCTCTGCTGAGGTATTAAAGCAATAGTAAGTGTTGTAGAAGCACAATAAGACAAAAAAATCGAATGTTTACATCTGCTTTCAGGCATTATAACAAAGGGTACGCCACATTACTACATTGAATCTTACAGCCTCATGTTCAGCAAAGACCGCAAGAACTGGAAAGTCTACAAAGCAACATCGAGCAAAGATAAGAAGGTATCAGTAAACATTTCAACACGATTACGGTGTTAAAAAATGTACACAGGATTCACACAGCACAGATGGACCCTAACTTCATGTGTTTTACTAGGTATTTATTTTACAATATAAATAACTCTGCCCTGCATCATATTAGCTGAATGAGCTCTATTACGTATCTTACTAATTTTGTTGTGCCAAAAATTATTAGGTGAAGTATTCCTTTTATCACCAGAAAAACAACCATGAAAGACATGATTCTTATCTTCCTCTGAGCTGGATTTAAACTGTTAGTTCAGTTTGTAGCAGATTTTTTACATGTATGAATTATTCTATGCCTAATCTTGATTTCAAGGTCAGAATTATGTCAGTCTTCTGCTACACTCATGGGTGTTTTACTACATCCAAATAGTGGAAAAGCTTTTTTTATTTCTGAACTTGTGTTTTTGTGTTTCTTTCACATTTAATTGAGTAATTATTTTTTGTTATAGTGATACAGATGATGCAGATTGTAATTTAAATGATATAGTTTGAATCATTGCAATGGAAAAGTGCATTAAAGCAAGTTCATATATAAACATCCCTCTTATTTCTTGAAAAACTAAAACTAAAAAAAAAAAAAAACATAAAAAAGGTAATATTAGGCCCTTTTTTAGCAAATCATCAAATTATTTTCAGTGTACAATGTTGTATTTTCATATTAACCTTTTTTCCTTTTTTTAAGGTGTTTGAGGCCCATTCGGATGGTCATGTGACGGTACTCAACAGTCTGATTCCTCCAATAGTTGCACGCTACCTCCTCGTGAAACCCCAGAAGTGGCATATCAGGGCCTCTGCACAGGTTCAAGTGCTGGGCTGCCCTGCTACCCCTGTCAGACCCCGTTCCCCTGGAGATGGTGAGGATCCGCCCCAGAATCTCTTTTAAGTTCCCATATACCACATAAATTCCAGTTTCAGCATTTTTTATAGTATATATTGACACAACAACCAAAAAAAAATTGTATTGGTCAAATTCCAAGCACACTATTGTAAGTCTCGAAGGAACTAATTGAATTTCATGTTTTGTAAACCTGTGACGAATTCTCTCCGTCAGAACTGAATACTGGGAAAGCAGCTGTCACAGAGACCGTGCCTCTAGACACGTTACCCACTGAGGGTCCTGTCATCACAAGAAGCTCAGGTGAGCTGAATTAGTAATCCGTTAATATACCAACATGATGTGTAAAGTCTAAATCTTTTATTATTGTTTCCATACAGGCCCCAGTCAAGCAGTGATATTAGTGGCAGGCATGGTTTTGGGAGCAGCTCTGTGTGTGGGTTGCCTTCTTGCTGGGCTTATTTGGTGGAAAAGGTAACACACTAATTGTTCCTTCTTAAAGAATGACTTAATTTGTTGTTGTTATTATTATTATTTATTTAAAGAATTACTTTTGTCATTTTGCCCTCATTAAGGGCTAGAGTAGTAAGGAAGCAAAGTAGGAAAGGTGGGGTGGGGTTATTGGGTAATGTCCTCGAGCCAGGATTTGAACTAGGGATGCCCATAACGCAACAGTGATCACACCTAAACACACCTAAATCACACACTCACCTAAATGATTATTAGGAACACCTGTTCAATTTCTCATTAATGCAATTATCTAATCAACCAATCACATGGNNNNATATATATAGTTTTTTTTTACATCACAGTCAAGTAATTGATTTATTCTACTAGGCTCAAATAAAACAAACAATGTTAATAGTCCTAAAATAGCTAGATTTTCATAGGAAAATCAACGGGAGGTTTTATGTACTATACCATAAAGAGGATTGGTTAATAATTCAGGCAAGATATTTAAATGCTGTGAATTGTAATATTTTTCATACATATCGAAAACATAAAATGGTAACACTTTAAAATAGGGATCATTTATTTGCTATTAACTATGATTTTTCTCCTTAATAAATTCCTAATTTGCTGATTATTAATAGTTAGTAAGATAGTTAAGTTTAGGTATTGTGTTGGATTAGGGATGTAGAATAGGGCATTAATGTGCTTAATTACTAATAATAAATGGTTAATATTCTAGTAATATGTATGCTAACAAGCAACTATATAAGAGACCCTAAAATGAAAATGTTAACTATAAAATATGCACATTTTTTAACAATAGCTTTACATCTTAAGTAAATATTGTATAATTTGTTATGCACTATTGTATTAATGCTATACTCAGCAATTGGGCATATGCTTTTTGATAACTTTTTTTATGATAAATTATTAGTATTACATAATATGAATGTAATATTCAGGTTATTTGGGTGTTTGCATTTCAGAAAAAGAAACGCACAAATAAAGAAATGCTGCGTTGACCAAGGTAACCTTTTGCGCCGTCTCTCTAGTACAGTTTCCCTTTTTTCATGTTTTGTTGGTATTTCCTGACTGACTTTCACTGTCTCTGCTTAAGGCTGTCAGGGTTTGCACGGGAAGAAGCTGCCATGCACAAACCCAGAGCTTGTATCTTACCCTCTGGTTCGGAACATCCACGATGCTCTTCCCAACCCTCCTCTCAATGGTAAGACATGCACAGAGCTTTTCACCCCAGTATAGCAATGAATACCGAAATTCATGAAGGAATGTTTCAAACGGCAAACAAGACAAGGCAGTGTTTGTCGAGAAGACGCCGCTGGGTACAACAGTTCTCAGAATCAGATCAACAGCCCTCAGACATCACAGTAATATATAGCAGTGAATAAGAGGGTTAATGTGGCTCAAACAGCAGGACGGAAAAAGAGAGAAAGCCAAGTAGTCATTCTGACCCCTTTGTTCGCTCGCCCCACTCTGTGTGCTTTTGCTCAGCTGAGCTGCCAGTGCAACTCAGAAGAGACATGACAAGCAAATGGCTTTCATTCTGAGCTCATTCCTGCCCAACAGTTGCTCAGTGGCAGCATAAACATGTCTTTCTTTCGTCTGCGGTGCTTCTCTGAAAGGCTTCTTTAATTGGAGCCCAAATTAGGGGCATTCAAGCCAGAAGGACACCCTCCTCACCACCCACTGGCCAACAGACCCTTCAGTAAGGGGTTCTGGGACGAGGAGGACAGAGGGTCAGTGGTCAGGACAATCAGAGTCCTTTCTAAAGTCGCTTCAATTAAAACAGTTTCGCCCTTTTAGCATTCCTGCTGAGTGAGTGAAGGGCTGAGAGAAGGAGAGACGGGGAAACGTGGGGCCTCTTTCATAACCCGCAACTACTGTTGGACGCGGTGCAGTGGGTGAGCAGTGGGTGAGCAGTGGGATCATGTGGGAATGCAATAATGCCTAATATGAGTTGGCCAAGGGAAAGTTCTCTGTGGATGAAGTCTAATCTAAGCCAGGGTTTATTCACTATAACAAGAATCTGACTGGTCAGTAATTTAGGGTTATGTGATATAATGTTGGTGTATTATTAGGATTTTATTTATTTTATTATTAGGTATTATTTTTGTTTTTTAATTGTAATTGCATAAGTGTTTTGTTGTTGTATGTTTGATCTGCCTAAGTCATATTTCTCTACATGTGGAAGATAATAAAAGAGAAACTTAATTAGTAACAAATTTTAATATACTCAAGCTGGACATTTTTGATTCTATTTAAATAGACCTGCTTTTTGTAATGAAAGAAAACGTTTGGTTTTTACAATGAATGTTAATTTTTTCTCAATCAAGGGTTTGCAAAAATTATTCAGTATTATTTCATAATATTTTATTTTATTTGTTATAAATATTATTATTATTTAAATTGATATATAAATGTAGAATAATTAATTATAATTATTGTTATTATTGTATTTTAATCAAAATATAAACAAAATTAAATATTCGTTAAGTATTAAGGCAATGATCTATAACTTGACAGGGTTTTTAATACAATTTAATTTGAAATATAAAATTTGTAAAAATGTATGTTACTGTCTTTATATATAAAATAAATCAAAAGAACAAAATAAATACAAGTACATATTTATATCAATTTAACTACATTTTAATTAAATAAATTTGTTTTGTTATTAAAGTGATTATTGGAAATTCTTTTTTATATTACATTATTAGTTATTTTTAGAATTGAGTGTCTTGACTTGAAATGTAATTAAAATTCTCAAATTAACTTTAAATAAAAATACTCCATTAAATATTAAAATAAACTATTAAAAGTTTTATTCCTAAACATTTTTTAAAAAGAAAAAAAAAAAAAATATATATATATATATATAATAATTATAATTCAAAACTATTTAAGTTGCACATGTTTAGATCACAAGAAAGTTTTGGAATGCCTTTATTAGTTTCCATATTTCTATAATATTCGTCTACTGTTTTCAGATTACGCTGAGCCTGATGTAGTAGCAGGTGGGCATATGATGGGACTCACTTTCCGCCCCCCGCTGGAAGAGGGCTACACCATCCCCTTCTCCCTCAACCACTATGACACCCCTGGACAGCTCCCTGAATACGCCGATCCCCTGCCTCCTGAACCAGAATATGCAACACCCTTCAGCGAAATGTCCACAGACTCAACACTAGACAGCCGTCAAAATTTACCTGTGTGCCGATCCACACAGTCTGCGAGAGCAGAGCTGAGCCAACAACAATATGACTGCCCTGCACACAGAGTGATCTCAAACGGGTACTGTACTCCAGTCTCACATGCTCCTAGCCAACATAAGGCTAGCGTGATCTACTTCGAGCCCCAGACAGTAGAACCACTACTGCATACCTACCATGAACCACTTTGAGCCAACACCACATGTCCTACTGAAGCCAGTTTGTGACGTTTGTGCTGTTATACTGCTGTTTATAATGTAACCTAATGATTTAGATAGCATCAGAGATCAGCATGTAAGAGAAAATGATTACTTGTGTGGTTGCAAGAAAAAAAAAAAGAAATAGGATATGGGAGAAGTTGTTTTTTTTTTTATATAAATTTGGGTGTATTTTATTTGTAACTAATCAGAATATACTCCAAGAGGATTTGTGTCTCTGTTATTTTAAACCACTAAAGTATTCAAAAACATTTGACATTTTTTATAGTTATATAATAAACATTTTTTATATCAAATCACTAGTGTTGATACAACACCCCTGGATTGTTTTGTGTATTATAAATCTAATATAAAAGCATATTAAAATCTTGCTATCTATCTACTAGGGGTGTGACAAGACTCCACAAGATCGAGACAAGACTAAACTGACTGAAAAAACCTCAATAATAATATATATTTGGGGAAACAATTATTTTATTCAACAAAAACCTTCCCCCCAAAAAAAAAAAAAATCTAGGTGCATTTTGTAATGATCTTTTTTAAATAAAACTATTTTAATGTATTATTTATGTTTTGCCACAAAATGACAAGAGAATAATTAACATTAAATAACAAAAAAATGTGTTGTGAATGTAGAAAAATAAATGTTGTGTTTTTAACCATATACTCCTCATTTTAGGTTTCATACATTTAAAAACACATAAGTACTAGCAAAACCACATATTTATAGTTTATCAAATACACTATGTTGTTTATAGAAACAGCAATAACCATCTTTACAAATATAATCTGACGACTGACGAATTTATTAATAGCACATACATATTGTTATGTGGGTTATTATAAAGTTTACTCTGCACTTATCCCTGTTTACCAGAGACCTACTTCAACATGTTTTGAGAGGAGAGTAAATCATACAGCTCGGATTCATCGTGAACTAACATGGCGGCGCTCTTCATCCGGTATAGATCAACTAACACGGTCATTATAAAAGTGTTTCAACTATCAAATACATTTGCTTGCGAGAACTTGTCACACCCCTACTATTTACATAAACTCACACACACAAAGATGTGCGATCTTCAGAGGTTTTTGAGAAATACTTCCTTTTTGTCACGAGTCGTTGCAGAAATTATAATCTTCACTAAGGCATAAAAAAGGCTTCTTTTTAATACATCAAAGCACGAATTACATGAATACAACATAGACGTAACATTAAGGACCGATGAACTGAATGGGGCAGACCAGACTTTAAATACACACACAATTAGAGAGAACTGAAGACAGGGGAGCAGACACAGGTGAAGACGAATTAACTAATCAAACTAAACAAGACAAGGAACATGACCAAATAAGGAAAACGAGGAAGACACAAAACGAAAACCAAATCTAAACAGACAGAATACATGACACTTTTTTTGTTGGATAACCCCACTCTGTATCATATGAACATAAGAAAAGACAAATCAAATCAACACTGGATCGTCCAACAGGTACAGGTTTTAAATGTAACATTTAAAGAATTGTGTATTTAACTCTGCATGTAATTGAAATGTATCCATCTAAATATCAATTATAATTCAATAGGTACTCTGTTCAAATCTTTAGGGATCCTGGAACAATGTCATGAATCGCACTAAGTGCCTGTACAGATTTAAAATCATCATGGGATAGGTGAAGGTAACGTGGGCAAGTCATGCATGCTGTATCGATACATAAACGGCTCGTTTCCAGAGAAAATATACTGTACCACGGGAGTGGACTTAAGAAATCACATCCTGGAAGTGAAGCCTGGTGTAAGAATACAGCTACAGATTTGGGATACGACTGGTAATGCAGCATTTTGGTAAGCAGTGAAAATAAACATCTGCATGCTCACAAAAATTATTTTAAATTATTTTTATTATTTTAAAATTTATTTTAAAGCCGAAAATAATGATTTGAATGAACTGACAAAATGTCATACTGAAAAAAAGTGTGATTCTGTTGTTTCGATCAAAAAGGACCATATTTTATACCCCGCACCACAAAAACCAGGTGATAACTGAAAATCTTTCTACTGATGCATGGTTTGTTAGGATAGGAAGGAAAATCTAAGGGTGAAAAAAAATTTTATATTGAGGAAAAACTCCTTTAAAGTTGTCCAAATGAAGTTCTTAGCTACAGTATGCATATTACTAATCGTAAATAAAGTTTTAATATATTTATGGTATGATAGGCCCTATATACAAAATATCTTCATGGAACATGATCTTTACTTAATATGATTTTTTGGCATAAAAGAAAAATCAATCATTTTGACCCATACAATGTATTGTAACAAATATACCCATATTATGACTGGTTTTGTGGTGCTGTATGTGACATATGTTAGTATATTTAAAAATATTGCTTCTACTTTCATATTTCTTGAGGGAAAAAAATTATCACTTAAAGTCATAGTTCACCAAAAAATGAAAATTCTTTCAATTGAATTGTCATTAAATACTCAACCTCATGTTGTTCCAAACCTGTAAGACCTTCAGGAGGGAAAAAATGCTACAAAATCTTGAATAAAGTTATTTTTGTGGAGGTGTTTGGCCAAAACGTATTATACTTCGACAATCTTTTTGGGCCTTTAAAGTGCAAGGACCCTTGCAGTCTATGGGAGGATCGAAAACCTCTCATATTTTCTTAATTTGTGTTCTGAAGATGAACAAAGGTCTTATGGGTTTGGAATGACATGAGGGTTAGTAGTTAATGACAGAATATTCATTTTTGGGTGAACTAACCCTTTAACACAATGTACAATGGTCGTTCAACCTCATGAAAGTATGTTTTCAGGGATCGTCAGCTTGTCCAGCAGTACATTCCTCATTCAGCAGGATGCCTGCTGGTGTTTGACCTGGGCAATCACGAGTCTTTCAGAGTCCTGGAGCATCAGTACACAGAGGTGTGTAACAGAGTGAATCCATACACTGTCCTTTTTGTACTTGTGGGACACAAGTGTGACAGGAAAGACCGGGAATCAAGTGAAGTGAATCAAGAGCAGATGGAACGGTTCGCTAGTAAATTGGAAGCACCGTACATCGAAGCTTCGTCTACAACGGGTCACAATGTGGCAGAAGCTTTTGAGCTATTGACCCGACGCATTTATCAGGGCTATCTGAGTGGAGAGGTGCGCTTACATGAAAGCTGGGGCAAAACTGATAAAGACAAGCCAGCTGAAAATAAGACCAATAACAATGAGCCAGCTGAAAACAAATGCTGTGTCTCATAATAAATTCATTGTGAAACTGTTTTTTTCCCATCTTTGGCTATTCAAAAGTAGCCATGTATTTTGCTGAAAAAGACATGAACCATTATAAATCAAATCATAAATATTTTATTATAGGCCTATTGAGGTGCCAGTGACTGATTTGATCACTGTAAAAAATGTGCTGTAGAATAAAACTATAAAATAACAACCTACTGCAAAGCATTCTGGGAACCAGAAACCTTCATCAACTTTTTTCTGTTTTTTTCTTCAGATTTTGGTTCCCAGAATGCTTTGCATGAGGCTGTTATTATTCTGTAAAGATAAAGACTTGTTAATGTTTAATGTTCAATTAACTTTGAACAAACTGTTGCCAGAAAATAACATACATTTAAATCTACAGTAAGTTACTGGCAAACCGCTGCCAGTAATACTGTAATTTCTACAGATTTTTTTTTACAGTACTTGATGTTTAAAACTAATATTTGTTTAAAAATATTATATAATCTTCATCAAATTACCTCATTGTATATCATACTCAATTTAACATGATGACTTCATTAAAAATTTTTTTTTAAATGTGTTTTGTTTGTTATACATTTTTTGCTTATTAAATATTTAACATTTATTTTTGCTTTTAGCTACTATAATGAATGTAGTAGTACTCAGCTTTTACCTGGTTTAAATAGACTGCAGAGATATGTCCATCAAAAAAGAGCAGTAAATAAAAAAGGCAGCAGATCCTAGTCATTAAAGCTGGTTGCGTAATCATTAACATAGGAAAAGATTGTACGTCGCCTTGTGGCCATCACGGGAAATGCATGTCATTACAAGCTAGTTTAGAGAGGAAAATGCTACAAAAATGCATAGTCTACATATTGCTAAATATTTAAAGCAAGCTGCAAGGAGCCGTGAGAAAAATATTCACGTTTAAATGGTCATTCTGCTCAAGACTAGTAATGAGTGCTATTTAAAACGTTCTTTTTCTGTCAGTTAATAATGAACAGATATTCCGCTTCAGTGGATCCCCACCCTTTATTTTCTGGTATGAATTACTTTCATCGTCTCTTTTATGCTTCCATATACACAAACACTAATAGCAGTAACACGCCATAGTATTACAAATGGTCCATGTATGGTGTAGAGTAGACTAGTCCGCTAATCTGAAAACAAAGTGAAACACTATTTATAGCCCAAGCCAGCCTAAATTGCCTCTGTCTGTTCTATTGTTGTTCGCCTCCTGTTGGATAATTGTGGAAACGTTCTGTAGCAAACTAACCTGTAATGAATATAGTGGCCTTGAGTTTATCATGGCACTTGAAGTTTTCCAGCCATCTTCAGAGGTGATGACCTGGGTGGAAGCATTCTCATGGTTGGCCTATTGAGAAAGACCTAGCTGAAATGCTTTTCCTTATTATTTGTGCCCTGCCCTCAACTAGGGATGGGTAGATCGACACCTAGTTTCGACACACGAGTCTTTGACACACTAGTGCTTCGAAACAATGTTGAGGAGCATTGCTTGAGATGAACGAAGCTTCGTTTCCTCACACGCCACGCGCTTGGCTCAAATACAAAACGCGCTGAACTTGATTGCGCTTTCAAAATGCCTGTAGCCTATTTGTGCCTATGCAATGTTTTTACGTGTTGTATCATTAATTAATTATACTGCAGCACAATGTATATATATATATATAATCTTTATTTACTAACTGTTATAGTATTAAAAACGATAACGTGAGCAACTGAGTGATAATTAAACAACCTTGCGGGCTCAACCAAAAAGGATATTTATAATTATTTTGTGAGGAAGACACAAAACACACATATGCCGTCTTGCTAATGACACATAGGCTTATTTAATAGCCAATTAAACCTTACAATGATAGCATCCTAATGAACGAATAATCTAAATGATACAGTTGCAAGAACTTTTATTGAACGCAAGATGGCAGAGCAGAGCAAAAGCTTTGAAGCATCAACGCAGTTCGTTGTAAAAGCCTCACTGCTTCAAAAGCTTCGTTTGGCACATCCCTAGCCTCAACAGGAAATGCTGGGCTTGTTCTGATACGATACTGCATGCTCAGTCCCTCTGGTCTATGAGAAATTCCCAACTTTCTGCTGAAACCCCGCCTCTCATATAAACCCCGCCTAATAACAAGTATGAACAGGCAAAGATTAAAGAAACAGATGAGCTAGACAAGCTTCCACCCCTGCGATGATCAAACAGACTCTGTTCCTTGCAGAAAAACACAGGAGAAAGTGGGAACTATGGGTTTATTTTTACCTATGTGTACAATGACAACTACAAGTCCTCTAAGGTAAGAGGTTCTCTGAGGATACTGGTGGAACGACTGTCCTTAGTTAACCCTAGGCCTTTCATTCGCTTCTTTCATCTGGTTCAAGTCATGGATCTCACATTGTGGCAGTACCAGTTTCGAATCATCATGCTAGGAGACTCCACGGTGGGCAAATCATCCATGCTGAAGCGCTATACTGAGGATCTGTTTCTGGAGTGCATCAACCAAACAGTCGGAGTGGACTTCTATGTACACTTCCTAGAGGTGGAACCTGGGGTGAGGGTCAAACTGCAGTTCTGGGATACAGCAGGTCAAGAGAGGTTTAGGTAAGTCCACGTTTTTAAAAATTCTACCATAAATCTCCAGATCGTGCACTTAAGGTCAGGTGTGCCAGAGTGATCTGCAGAGTTCAGCGCAAACTTGTCCCAACAAACCTGTCTGTTCCTAGAAACCCTGAAGACCTCCTAAAATTCCTGAAATCCTTGATTAGACGGTTTATATTTGTGGTTAAAACTGAACTCTGCAGTTTTGGACACCTTGCTTAAGCTGAATAATTCACACAGAAGGTTTTCCCCCCTCACAGTAACTTCTGTACATAGTCTTAAGTTCAGCGTCTAAAAACAGTTTAAAGAAGTTGCCTTGCTTCTGTAAAAAGGATTGTGAAACACATTACTCATCACAGCAACAAGTACTTTCATGACACTTCCACGAAGTATTTTGTCAGTCTATACCAAAAATGGATTGGCTTGGCTCACTTAATTGTCCCACCCTGGAGAACCCACCTGGAGAGAACTAGTGCCCCCTTAACTAGAGCTGGAGTTGGGCCTGTGTTGGTTCCAGAAGAATGTTTCCAGTATAAAATTCATAGAAGAATCATTTTTGGTTCTTCAATGAACTTTTCAGTTAACTGCGTTAAAGAACATTTTAACCATCTAAAGAATATTTTTCTACTTCAGAACTTTTTGTGCAATGGAAATGTTCAATGGATGTTAAAGGTTCTTCATGGAACCAGAGATGCCAATGAAGAACCATTATTTTTAAGAGTTTATGAGAAAAAAATCGCAATGCCCAATAAGGTGGAGTCCTCTTCCAATGTCAGTATTTCCTCATACAAGGAAACAGGAGTTGGTTTTGCATGCCTGAAATAGCTCCCCGGAGGCGTTGCAAATATGGCTGTGTAGACTGATACAGATAATCCAGTAAGAAAGAACATAATTGTAATCCTGCCTGTGAAATCCAGACTAGTCTCAAAACCTAATTATGAAATAAAAAGAATCAAAGTAATTTTTTTTAACATGGCCTTAATTAGTCATTATTTAAAATATCAATGTTACGATTCCACTGAATGTTCTTTGATTATGAAGGATGCTTTTATGTAGAAAACAGTAAATCACCCAAAAAATTTGGGGACACATCGGTAATTGGATTTTATCCATTGGGAAATTGATTTTGTAAAAAAGTTTGTAAAAAAGAAGTTCTCGTACAACAGTGGAAAAAAAATAAATGCAAGTATAAGCAGATTTTTGATTATCAAAAATTAACTCTAAAACGATTATGTTTCAGGTCTGTGACTCGCTCATACTACCGTAACTCAGTTGGAGGTCTTCTGGTCTTCGATCTGGGCAACCGCAAATCTTTCGATAACGTGCAGCAATGGTATGCAGAAGTGCTTGAACGTGTGCAGCCCTACACTGTGCTCTTTGTGCTGGTGGGACACAAAAGTGACCGGGTCAAAGCTGGAGAGCGAGCCGTGGACCGAACCGAGGCAGAAAAGCTCGCAAGCAAATTGGGAGCGCCGTACATCGAAGCCTCTGCCAAAACAGGTCACAATGTGAAAGAGGCCTTCGAACTCTTGACCCGGAGGGTTTATCAGGGCATAAAAAGTGGGGAGATCCAGCTGCGTGACGGGTGGGATGGAGTCAAGAGCTCAGCACCTACAGCCCAAACACTCCAGAAGATACAAAACAGTGAAGCCGCTGACAAAAACAAGAGCTGTGCTTGTTAACTTGCAATATGCGGTTCTCACAAATTGTAGATCTTCAAGTAGGATGGATGTGTCCGAGATAGACATAAATACAAATGTTAAAGGTCTTTCAGGTTGTAGGATTGTATTATACAGTACTCAACATTTGAAGTGGATCAAAAAAGTTAATCAAAGTTGTCCTAAGTCAAGAACTCTTTTTGGTTTAGGACAACTTTGAAGAAAGGTTTTGATCCGCTTCAAATGTTGACTAGTGTATTATAATTTGTGCTTGTATGAGCATTTGTGAAACACACTGAAACGCATCATTAATGCACATACATCCATATGTACTTTAATTTCCAATTGTTTGTTCATATTTCTGGGATCAACGCTGGATAAATGTCTTTATTACTGTGGCAATAGTGTTCATGGATCAGTTAAAAGATTTTAACTGCTATTCATCATATTATGAAGGCCACATATTTCCAAACATGGATGCATTTTGCTGATACAGACATTCTGGAGGTATATAACATTTAAACTATTCACTACATACATGGAGGCATTGCTGAAATGGTTTGTTAGTTGTAATATCTGAAATGATGTCCCACAAAATCTGGGTGAGTTCAGCGTGAATAAATCACAATTAGTTGTTTTTATTCATGAAAAACAAGAGACTGTAAAACACTGTGATACATGGCAAAAAACAGTTTATACTCCACAGAAAATCTGCCCACAAACCCAGAGCAGAAAGGGCTTATGCACACACATATAACTCTCTCCAACCAATAAACCATTCTGCATTATTCTTACTAGTTCCAATGCAATTAATTAAATGGGGAAGTGGTATGTGTTTCTCTGGTAAAAATGACTGTTTGCCTTTAGAAAGTCACACACACGCACACTAAAGTTTTTCTCTATAGTACTAAATATTACTAAAGTGATGAAGTCTATAACACCGAACACTATGAACAAATCAGACATGTGATGATTGTAATTGTGCATAGCTATTAATGCCAGCTGAGCAAAAGTTGTGTGACTGCATGACGGGTCAGCTATACACAAAACATGAAAATATGGTTTGTGGGATAAACAATTGATGTTTTTGTGAGACTCTATAATATAATAAATCCCAGTATAGCACCAAGTCAGAGACCAAGGTGCCCAAATAAAATGTTCACATGGTGGTTTTAACACAAAGTGAACTGTACAGACAATTTACGTCACTTCCTATGCACCTTTTGAATGCGAAAAGTCAACAGAACCGTACTGTAAATAGTACAACGCATCCTTTCTCTCTGATTAACATAACATATAAATTCAATCCCTCTCAACTTCCAAAACTTGCAGAGGAAAAAAAAAAAGTTTATTGATGCTGCCCATCTTGCTACTTTTTGGTTGTTTTGCGGATCAGTGCCATTCTCTGAAAGAATAGAAAAAGATATTCAAGTATGCAAGTCGTGTGTTTTTTTTGATAATATCATTTCAAGCGCATGAGAACAATAGCTGACCTGTTTGTGAGCTTCTGTGGTGCAAGCCTTCTTGTACGGCCGGATCTCATCTGAACCAAAACCAGGAATCCACATGTTCCACTGTCGTTCTGTAACGCAATATTGGATTAGAGAACATATTACCATCTATTATTCTCTACTTTGAATGGTAATAATACATAATTCAATGTAAGCAGTGCAAAATGTGTGTGAATTTAAATTCATAACAAAGGCACTCCCTCCAATGAGCCTCACCCAGGTGTAGCTGGACGTCTTTCACTTCAAGAGTGTTTGACTTCCTGTGTCGGGCAAGTTGGCATGCTGCCGTCACCACGCTCTCAATGAAGTCATCGGCAATCTGCAAGAGCATCTGAAGGAAAAGGAAAATGAATTGGGATCAACAGACAACAGCGTAGTAACAGAACTTGGTCGGTTGGTCAGATTTTTACTATTTTTATGCAAATAAATTAATCATAAAATTGTTAACAAATCCAAGTTAAATTTATCCAACCAGGTGGGATATTTTCAGACCATTTTTTATTTTTGTATTATTTTCAATAATGTTTATAGTTGTGCTCATAAGTTTACATACCCCTTGCAGAATATGCAAATATGTAAAAAAAAAAAAAAAAATTAACAAAATAAAACAGCCTGTGAAAACCGCATGCTGTGAAATGCATTGTGTTGCCTTCTTGAGCATCAGTAAATGTTTTCACCTTATATAATAGTTATGTCCCCTAATTATCCTCAGCGTGAAGAGATTGATCTCAAAATCAGTAAGTCAATGTTAAAGGGTTGAAATGTGCAGACAATGCTGGAAAAACCAAAGAATGCGCAGGAGCTGGAGGATTTTTTCTTAAGAACAGTGCTCAGGACTAACGAGGGACTCATGAACAACTATCATAAAACAGAAAGACAGTTGTGAATCATCCAGCAAATGACACACAGTATTAAGATTTAATTATGTAATTATGTATGTAAACTTATGAACTGGGTCATTTTTATAAATTGTTTTTATTTTTTCTTGTGGAGTACATGTAAAAATCTTTTATGTGAGACATTAAAAAAATGACATCCGGTTTTATATCTATATCTAGGGTGTATTTCTATATCCATCTATCGATATATACAAGTTAGGCCCTGTATGTGGTGGTGGGCCGCCTGGACCCAAAAAAAAAAAACAGGGAGAATGACTGTTTTCGGGAGAAATCGCTTTTGCTCATGATTTTTAAGATTCTTCAATGAACAGAAGGTTCAAAAGAAAAGTATTTATTTGAAACTGGACCTATAAATGTCTTTAATGTTACTTTTACCCTAATGCATTCTTGCTGAATATAATTGTTTAAATTAGAAATATATAAAATTTTGGAATGTTCAAAATAAATAACTAGGGAACCATATAAATAATCCACTTTTTTTATGTGTTTTCTTACTTTATTTAAGCAGTGGACGCAAAAAGATGCTTCTAATTTTGAAAAAGTTTTTTTTATTATTATTATAAATCACTTCCTAAAGATTGAGAGGTCATTCAGGCAACCCACAGACATGTCAAATGTCTTTACTGTTATTTTTGACCAAAGTAATGCATCCTTTCTGAATAAAATGATAATAAAATGATATAAAATAATCTTATAATCAGGAAACAATGCCAAAAAGCAACTGACTAGTTTACACATTTTTAACATTTTAATGTGGATATTTCTTATTTTGAAAGAAGAATATTGCTATACATTTATTACTTAACACAGAGTAGTTGTTTAGGCAACCCACAAACTTCATTTATAAAAAACATATACTTGTGTGCATCACTAACTACAAGAGTAGTACCTACCTCCTCCACATCTTCATCGAGTTGCTCATTAGGATCAATTTCTCTCACAAGATCCTGCAGTTTCTTCTTACTAAGCAACTGTTCGGAGGATGTTAGAACATTAATAATATGTGTAATAAAAAATTTGAAATAGAGGCAAAGTCTAGAACATTTGAACTGTCTCACCTGAGGGCCTTCAGGGCTCAGTCTCCCTGCAGGACCGGGGGTGCCTGGAACTTTCCCGGGGGCGACGGTGCTGTTGGCCATGTTGGTGGAGATGGGTGGTGTTGAAGAGGCTTCTGCTTTCACTACAGTGAAGAAGTTAGAGCGACTAGCCTGTGCTGGGTACTGGGTCATACTATGCTAGTCAAGAGATATCTGTCAGGAGCCTCTTCAAAGCAAGATTGCGATCTGTTTAGCTGCAACAGGGGTACAATTATTAAGAAACATTAAATGCTTTAACTTCAATACATTTCTTTTAAGTACCTAAAAAAACGACGAACTTCAAGAGTCACTCAGTGCACAGAGACCACTAGGAAAAACACATCAAAGAACTGTCATCTGCTTCACAGGCTAACGACTTTTAGCTTTTAGCTTCGCTGATGTTTTCTGAGATTATCAACTTAAACTACATGGACAAATGCGGATGCAGTGCTCATATTAATCAATGTAATAATACAAGTGAACAAATAAATCACGTTTTCGTTTGAATATTTTGGTTATTGCTGTAATTCATCGTCAGATCAACTTCAGCTTAGCATATTAGCAGCTAGCAAGTAAACATTTGTGCCAATCCACATCTCGTGATGCTTTCCTTTTGTTTTATACAATCCTGTTAAATGGTGAAATATTGCAGTACCTGATCCAAAAACAAATCTTTATTATCTACCCATCTTCGACGTTTAGGAGCCGGAAATATTTTAAAGCCAATTTAAGTTGATGTTGATGTTCCTTCTACAGGCGCCTCTTCTGGCGAACGGAGCTCTGCTGAATTATCGCGAGATCTCAGGGAATGGGTTTTACAAAATAGAAACCCAGACATCTATTCCAAATTAGATTTTTGTAATAAATGCATTTTTTTTCTTTACGTTACGTTATATGGGAACAATAATTTAAATTCTTCTGTCAGTTAAAAAAAAGAAAGCATAACATGCGTTTACAGTAATGTTTACCACGGAAATGTGTAAACCATCTAACATAAATGCTTTTTAGATGTGGGATTACGATTTAAGGTGTACGAATATTATCTAGTTTTCTCTATGTATGTTTTTTTACATGAAAGGATTTACACCGTCAAACTGGGAGCTGAAAAATGTTTGCACAAACAAGTTAAGTGATATTGTCACACTAATCTAAAGTTGACACACACAGGCCCGGTTTCACAGACAGGGCTTTAGACTAAACCAGGATTAGGACATAGTTCAATTAGGACATTTAAGTGCATCTTGAGACAAAACAAAGGCACTGAGATATTTTAAAATCATTCATTGCAAGTTTATTTCATTTGAAACCACTCTGACTTAGATTTTAACCTAGGACTAGGCTTAAGCTTTGTCTGTGAAGCCATGGGATAATGATTAATTCTTATGAATATACCTTTAAAACTGTGTAATGCTTCTTGTCTTTCCCCTATTATTTCTTCTTATATATATATATATATATATCATTGTTGACAGAACAGTATGCATACATCATATTTTGCTTAAAATGGACACATTAATGTTTATTAATTTATTCAAACAGGTTCATATCATGAAAGTTTGTTTCCATGATTTTATGTTTATCTGCACTTCAAGAAAGTGATGGGAATTTGATTTCAGATATCTCTGAGTCTGGTGAACTACTGCCACTTTGGTCACTGTATGTGTCCCTGAGAGAGAAGAAAAAAACAAGGTAAGACATACTGCTTGTAACAATAGTTAAGCTCATCTGAGAGAGTTATTGAGGAAAATTACCGAGGTGAGAGCCGGCATCCTTTTTGCAAGTAGTTCTGTAGTTTCCCAGATGCTGCCAGTAGAAGGCCAAAATAAGGAGGTGAAGGTTTGATGGGACGAGAAGTGAATTCTGGGTGATACTGCACTCCAACAAAATAAGGGTGATCTGTCGAGACAGAAAAAGGAGCTGAAGCAAATACTGACTACCTCGCCAGACGGGTTCAGATACTGGAGATTCACTGACCTTCAAGTTCAATGATCTCCATTCGCTCCCCCTCCAGGTCCTGACCCACAAACCGAAAACCTCTATCCTCGAAGTGCTGCTTCAATTCTGGATTCACCTAGAAAAACACACAAAATACTAATTAAACAAACAGAAAGAAATCATTTAAAAAGTCATTTTGTGAAAACGAAACGAACCTCAAAGCGATGTCGGTGCCTTTCGTCCACATATTCAGCATCTCCATACAGCTTTCCTACAGCAAAACAAAGGCTTTATATGCAGGACCAGTTTCTAATTTTGTAATGAGTGATTTTCACGGTTTACTGTAGGACAAAAGATCACAACTTACGAAGAAAGCTGGAGGTGTTTTTGAATAAGGTGCGCCTTTTTCCCAACCGCATAGTTCCTCCCATCTGCCCTGGATTGTGCTCAGGCATTTCAATCACCTGATAACACACACAAGTCTTACCAAAAAAAAAAAGCACCATTATGCAGATTTGCTCATTTGTTTTACCAAACCAGTACCTACCACTGGATGTTTTGTTTCAGGGTCAAATTCTGTAGAATTGGCATCTATTAAGAGGAAAGCATTAGATATAAAAACACTTTAAAAGCATGTGCAAGTTTGATTTAATTGACAAATCATCTTGCTTGGGTGTTCTTACCTTCCCAGCCAAGTACATTACGAGCAAATTCACACACTGCCAGCTGCATGCCCAAACAAACACCTGCCAAACAAGATAGTCATAATAACCACAGGAGCGCTCTGTTAAAATAACTAGTGTTTACATCATATTATTTTGCAAACATTGCACTGCCAGTTTTTTGTTACCTAAAAATGGCTTTTTCTGTCTCCTCGCCCAGTTAATGGCTTGGATTTTTCCCTCAGTTCCTCGCACACCAAAGCCTCCAGGAACAAGAACCCCACTAACAATAAAGAAAACATTCAAACGAACATTTAATGAATAAATATTCAAAGTGAAATATTCAATAGCACTGTAAAACGATTAATTGCATCCTATATATATGTACAGTGGGCACAGTTTATTTTATTCCTCTTTAAATGTACACAGAGCACCCCATATGGACAAAATAACACCGAATATTTGGCAGATTTATTAAAAAAGAAAATATGACATGGTCTTAAGTATTCAGACCCTTTGCTGTGACACTCGTATATTTAACTCAGGTGCTGTCCTTTTCTTCTGATCATCCTTGAGATGGTTCTACACCTTCATTTGAGTCCAGCTG
>JAUCNO010000236.1:7380180-7399200 GCA_032353835.1 Enteromius viviparus | reverse complement strand
ATATATAAACTACAACCACAGATAAGCAGATTATTTTATTTATTGTCTGTGTCCAATTTTCACAGAAATGTAAATAATCTTTAATCTTTAAATAATAGTGGTAGTAGTAATAGTGATAATAATAATAAATTATAAAGCATTTCTTTTTAACAGAAAAGATCAAATGCATTTTATAACAGCAACAACAGTAATAAATAATTAAATACTTAACATATATTTGTTTGTATGCATCATCATCATCATCATCATCAAATTAAATAATGCATCTTATGTTTTCTGTTATGCATTTCCTTTTATTTATTTTATCCAGCAATGTATTATTATTAATAATAATATACATTATTCTGTGTGTGTGTACATAAATATAATCATAAAATAAAATAATGTATACAGTGTTTTCTGTTATGTATTTTTATATATTTAATGTATTTGTACAATGGAAAACGAAAAAAAAAAAACTTTTATTAATAATTAAAACTATATATACTGTACATTTGATTATTATTAGCAAATAAAATACAATGCATCTTATGTTTTATATTGTAGTATAAATAAATAAAAAAAATTACTCATTGATATGTAATAAAAATTAAATATTTATTTTTATGCTTTTTCTTATCGTTAATAATAAGAAAAATTGTAGTGTATATATATATACATATATAAATATATATATATATATATATATAATATATAATAATAGCATTTACTGTATGCAAGTTGTCATCTAAATTATTGTAAATTAAAAATAATGTTCTTTAAAATGCAATTCATTTAATCACGTTTTTTCCCCCCAACTTTTTTAATGACTAAAGTTACACATTCATGCTAAAGAAACCCTATTTATTTTTTTAAAAAGTGTGTAATGTATAGAGGTTACCATCATGACAACTATTTGGATGTATTCGCATGGATGCAAATAAATGGGTGTCTTACTGGCATGACAGAACGAAGACAATCTAATATCCACTTCTACAGGCCTGTGAGCTCAGAATCCACCCACAACATCCTCTCAATAAAAGCCACAATTTACGAGGAAAACAAATGCAGTCGGAGGGCGTAGTCGACTGTGCGCCTGTGCACGACCAGAGTCCTCTGCCTGGAATGAGCCCTAATTTGATTATGAAGGCAGGCGAAATGAGAGAGAGAGTGTTGTTGCCCGAAAGAATAATCTCCATTTTAAACAAACAAACCCCGTACAAGAGATATCCCTAAATCATTTTAACGCTCTGGTATTATTATTGAGCGGCGGCTGGTCACCTGTGTTATTACAGACACACACTGCTCACACAGACCGCCTTCACCATAGAGCTCATATTAGAGGAGGTCTGGAAATTAGAGGATTGTGCAATTAAGTGAAAACACATGCACTATGGTTTGTTTTTTGGTGTAAACACACTCTGCCTGTGTATTTAGCATAAACAGCTATGAGAAGCAAATTCTGGATCACTGTCTAAACGAAAAGCTGCAAGAATGCTACTGTGGTTCGTGTTAAGAGAATGAGATTTAAGTTTTAAGACAAATGCGGTGTGCACTGACTGCTCAGTGCTGTTCTTAAAGGAATAGTTCACACACAAAAAAAAATAAAATTCTGTCATTATTTATTCACCTTTGAGTAGTTCAAAGCCTGTGTGAATTTCTTTGTTCTGTCTAACGCAAAGGAAGATGTTTTGTTAAAAAAGTTTGTAACCAGGCTGTTTTGGTTTACCATTGACTTCCATATTATTTTTCCTACTATGGAAGTCAATGGTGACCCAAAACAGCCCGGTTACAAACTTTCTTCAAAATATCTTCCTTTGTGTTCAACAGAACAAAGAAATGAATACAGATTTGAAACTACTTGAGGGTGAGTAAATGATGACAGAAATGTCATTTTTGTGTCAACTGTTCCTTTAAGAGAAACAGTCTAATGTTCTCCGTCTAATGAATGTCATGTATGAAATCCAGATTTGGTGAAACTTCTAGCATGTGATCCTGCGCCAGCAAACCTAGAACACACACCATTCACAAGTCAGATGTTAAACTTTTGGACAAGAGACTCTTTGTCGCTCGGACTCTTATCTAATCATTTTGTTATGTACGTATGAACAAACAATACAATCCCTTGCTTAAGAGTAGACAGCATGACAAGGGCAGCCTGAAGATGCCCACAGTATTTCACAACCTCTCAAAATACTTCTGAATCATTGCACAGTTTTAGTCCTAAAACTCTCACACTATTTGTTACTCATGTCACTGTTAAATGAAACTACTTTCATGTCTCTCGTATCACACTACATACTCGCACTCTCGTTTCAAACCAATGAAACTGACACATTTTGTGTCTCATTTATCAACGTGGAATCCAAAATGTTTTTTCTGGATTCTTTGATGGTTAATACCCTAAAAAAGGCGACTTTAATTAATATTCTTATGGGTTTTGTGTTGGATAAATATTGATATTTTAACTGAACCTATATAGTTTGCTCCTTTTTGTAGCTGTGGTATAGATGTAGTGAAAGTTATGAAAGATATCAAAGATGAAGCACTCAACATATACCTTTTATGCTGTGAATCAAACCCATAACCTCATTAGTCTCAAAAAGGCAAATATGAAATTACTGCGCTAGAAATTAATCCATACACGTCCATATACATTCCTCTGAAATTCTGGGCTAAATTTTGTGCTCTAATCTGCACTGCTTCTAACACACATGCGCACACACATCTATATTATGTAGAGAGAAGCACGCTGATTCACCACCTGTCGCCCAGGTACCGTCCAAGAGACTGTGTCCTCACCCGTGGAGTTAAAACAGCGAGGGAAAACGACCTACAAATCTCTAAAGCTCACTGCACTGCGCTTGATTTAAAAACATATTATAAAACTAGCACTGAGTTGTATTTTGATATCAAAAAGCCACAAATCTGACCTAACCGTGCTTTTTAAAATCTGACAAATGAATTGTTTTCCAAAGTGCTTTTGAAAGCTGTTGCTAAACACACTGATTTGCAGTTTTTACATTATTAGATGGGATAGATTCCAGTTGCATTGGATCATTTCATGTAAACAAAATGTTTAAAGCGTAAAAACAGACATAGTCTTAAATCCCATAATGTGCAAAATGCATCTGAGATGTCAGGCTCACATGAAGTACAAAAATGATCAAGCTTCCCGTCGTGGTGGAGGTTGCAAGCTGCCCTTTTGTCAAGTGTTAATCCTCCAGTCGCCCGTACGCAGATGTCACCATCACACGGGACTGACAGATTGCTCTGGAGAACCAGTGTCTGCAGCCAATCAGACGCTGAATGAATGGAGGACGTGGAGGCGGATTGAGCTTGTTGTACTGTGAGAAATATCTCAGATGACATGAAGGTATTCAGTTAAAGCAATTAAAAGTTTTTTCAAAATGACAAGGTCATTTTTTGCCTAATTTTCGACATGGCTGAACAACAACATAGAGCAACTTACATTTACTTTGTTTTCTGTTTTCGTAAAGTTAAACAATCAGACATGCACAATCAGTACTGCACTGCTTTGCATATTAAATGCATCGCCATATATTTGCACAATTAAATTCCTTTTGAAAGATGCACTGAAGACTGAAGCATTGATTCATCTCATTAAGAGCAATATTTTACACAGCAGTTAAACATACAAAAATTGCTTGTTTTAGGTCTGATATATTGTGTGTGAGTGTGTGTGTAAAAAATTTACACAAATGATATTAATAATAAAGTCATCAATTGTGGGGAAAACTGTCAATAATTAATAATAATAATTAATTAATTAAGTAATTAATTAATTAATAATAACAAAATAGCTATTTTTGTTGGTGGTGATTTAATAAATCATTTAATAAATAATATACTTTTGTAATTATTTAAAATAGTTAAATTAACTATAGCATACACTGTAGGGCTCTTGCTGTTATTGATTAAACCTTTATGTCTACCCATGATGGATTCTTTTAAACCCTGTATACAACAAGCTGACAAAGGTAAGCTGTCTAAAAAAAAAAGAAAAAACATCTCATACAGTTTTCTTGTTGTGGAACAAAAGCTTTACACTGACAATACCAGAATGACAGCATTGGATGTGCGCATATTAAGTATGTTCTGAGCAGAAGAACATATAGCTTTAAGTTTTCCAAGGTTTTTCCATATTGCACTCTGATCTGAATACATACATCACAGTTTTTAAAGCTGACCCAATCTCTCAGCTCATGTGCAGCATACAACCCATCAAGCATGTAAGAGAGAGAGAGAGAGTTAGTGTGACGAACTAAAAAAAGACACAGGATCATTTCCATAATCCCTGACTGTGGCACGCTTCATCCCGGTGCCTCTCTCTCTCTGTCTCTCTCTCACTACCACTTTCCACATCTAAGGCACAAGGCACTCCAGCTGGGCTGTGCGTTGCAGGCATGGTATTAGCATGTCAAAACCACTCTCTGGTTTGGGTTAAAAGAGGAGGGAGAGTCAATGGAGATCGACAAAGCACTGACAGAAACAGCTGATCCACAAAAGGTGCCTGTTTAACGGATCTTCCTGCCCCGAGCCCAGCTGCTCCCCAAAACTGCAGCGTCACAATGCGGCCCTGATGCTGCGCCCATGAGCACAGAATCAACAAGCCTCCAGCAGACAAAAGATATTCCTATATCAAACCGCTCCTCCGGCGAGGCTGTTTGGCAGCGCACCTGCCATGGAGCAAACAAAAGAGCTGCTCTTGAGTCTGTCAGGAGCTTTAAACACAAACTACTACATGTCACGAACAAAACCTTTAGGTTCTTCTGCTGCAAACATCAGTTTCTTTATGTTAACATCATTTCCATACCAACAACCACAGCTGTGACCTTCTCACGTACGCTGTGAGGAAGTATCAAGGCCACGATTAAACATGGAAGAAAACACTTCATGTACAAACAATATGACAAAAGAAAGTATGTGGCATTAAAATGCAAAGAGGTGTCCATCAAGTTTAAGGAAGAAAAAAAAAAAATATATATATATATATATAATACAGATATTGTGAGCTTAATCAGTATGGAGCCAAATTCATACTGCAAAATAATTTCACTTAGGTGTTTTTAGAGTGTATTTTGGGATGCTTTCATGTTTCTAAGGAATTTTAAGTAGTTTCTAGAATATATTTTAAAAAAAGTCAAAAATACGTTTTAAAGATGAAAAGCTTTCAGGCGATAAAATATTTAAAAAAATTAGCAATATGGCAAATAATTAGCATGTCACAAATGCAAATTAACTTTTATACTTCATAAAAAAAGCCATATTACCATAAGTCGTGTGATTTTATGGAGGTTTGGATTTTTTAAATTCAATATTTCAATAACACAGAAATATATTTACATTATCATTAAAAATACATTTACAGTAGGTGAATAAATTTGTGGTTAATTTATTTAAACATTTTTGAAAATTAAATTAACAAAATAAAAATATATATATTTATTTATTTATTCATTGTCGCTATATTTTAAAATATTACTTTTGCCCATTTATTTTAAAATTCTTATTGTATATTATGCTAAATATATTAAAACACATTTTTGAGTATATGTTTTGGTGAATGTATTTTATAAAACATAGTGTTTAAAATATAATTTTTTTGTATATTTATTGTATATATTTTGAAAAGGATTTGTTTATATATATATATAGAAAATAAATTTTGACGTATGGATGCTGTTCAAACAAATTTGCACATGGTTGAACATTTGGTTCAATTTACAATATAAGCCAGATTTTTTTATTGTTTACAAAGCAGGAAACAATATTTTTCTAAAAAATATACTTCTGTTTGTACACTTGGCCAATGTTGCAGGTGTTTGAGTGCTTATGAAGATGATGAAAAACAGACGGAACAGATCCTCTTCATTGTGGCCAGAGACTTCACACAGAGGACATTGTCCCTGGTAAAGAGAATTTAATCTTAGATGAAGCCTCATAGTCCAGCGACACAACACAGCTCTCAAAAGCTCTGGGAAGCTTCTCCAACTTCCCCTGGTTCCATTGTACTCAAAAATGACAGGATACAGAGGGCGGCCTCTGGGTTGCACCCAGTTTGTTTTTGCTAAATTTGCTCTTCGCATCCAAATGGAAGCAAACAGCCTCCCACACTGTCATTTCTCAAAACATGTGTCACAGACAATTGACCTTGTACTGGCAGCAGGACATAAATAAATGCAGCAGCCTAAACTGAATGAAGTTCCTCTGAAATAAACAGGGAGGGTGGCATCTGAGATTAGCCCCAGATGGTGAGATTGAGCTTCTCTTGAATAAGGCCGACATTATATAAGTGGATTTGAGCCCAGGAGCAGGAGCCTTGTTTTGAGTGCTTGATGTAGGGGAGCTATATTTGGAGCCTGATCTAAGAGAGACAGACATGGACTACTTAAAATAGCTCAAATACCCCAGTTTGGTCACTTGGTTCCTTTACACTTTTTCTGCCACAAAGCCTCTGACCAAACTGACTTGCACTGTGATAGCTCACCTTCTCTGATAATGTCAGATATCGTATCAGTTTGTTTATGTCTAGTCCTGGGGGGCAAAGAACTAGATAGGAGATACAAGATGTTCAACTTAAAATCTATAAGTAGGTATTTAGCAATGTCTAAATTAATTTAAACATTTATTGAGTGATTTCAAATTAGAGCCAATAAATGAAGGCCAATTACATTCATACCAAGCCTGATCAGCAATGAGATGTTTAAAAAACAAGTAATATTCTAACATATTATTACCATTTTATATTTATTCTAAATTATTTTCATTTTGTGTTCTTTTAAGTATTTTATTTCCTGGCGTAAAATAATTTTTTAAATGGTAATAATATGTAAGAATATTATCTAATTTAATTTAAATATAGATTAATTTAAATATATTGAACTATAAAGAAAGGAAAAAAGAGAAAACCATCTGAGCAATTTTCCCATGGACATACCTGAATGATTTGCTTAACATAATATTAATAATCATAATAATAATAATAAAGTAAATAAAACATAGCCTTCAGAATAAATAAGTAATTCATCACGCAGTTTTTCAGCATTCATAGAGATCCATTGTTACATTTTATAATCTTTTGGGTTTTTCCAAATCGAAATTCAGGCATGGTGTGAATAGGCCTCACTGATGTTCGGCCCCAAACATGAAAAAGTCTTTAGTCATGCCACACATTCCTGAGCCTGTGCCGCAAACCCTCGTCATCTGCTCAACAACAATGTGTCATTCTGAGGAACCCAGACAGAGAGAGAAGCACAGAGAGGGAGCCGTTCTCTCTCAATGGAGATGAATGAGACGGGAAACACAATCCCCTGGTGCCGGGTGCCCTTTGCCCCCCAGTGAGGGGAGAAGTAACAGGGGGGCCAGCTGTCTCCTACAATGGATGAGCTCAAAGAAGCTCATTCAGACCTGCAGCGTTGCATGCGCGCAACTGACAATGCGGGTACACAGAGAGGCCACACTTCTGCTCCGACGTCCCAGAGGAAGTATAAGACGTGGTCGTTCAATCTGGAGACAACTAATACTCAAGCATCACATTCAGGAGTCGCAGCTGCTTGTGAACATTTATGAACTCGAACGGCCTTTTTTGGCTTTCTCACTATGCTGCGCTCCCATTTCTTTCATCCTCCCTTTTAGATATGCTATTTCCTGTGTCTTTCCTGTTATCCTGTCCAGTGATTACTTGTCGTTTACAGTGCTTGCCTTAGGGACAGACCCCTGTAGTAATTACCCCAGTCACCTGAGTACACATTTCCACACTCACCACAGGACCCCTGAAATCTTATCATGAGGGGGATCAATCTGTGGCCTGACCATGTAGCAGCGGCTCTAGGTGTCTCTTAAACAGCCCAGCTGTCCATGCTAATGTTAATTACCCTTACTGCTGAATACCTTTAAGACAAAAGAAAGTGAATCATGTCACATTATATGTATGTTATACATACTCTAGGATGAGTTGTTTAAAACTTCTACTTCTAATAAAGTAAATACTTCAACAGACAATATTCTGTTATTGCATAAAATCAATGGCCGAGGAATCAAAAGCAAAGAATCGACATGCATATATCATGTCTGTTGTTACAGAAAACTTCGTCAGACCCAGATCCAGCGGCTGTATATCATCTGGCCCATGAAGTCAATCGACAAGGCATGCAGTTGTACACTCACCGGCAACAGTTGAATAAGTTGACTCGCCTTACTGAAGAAATGGGACAATCGCTGCTGGCTTTATACACCTCAGTGCAGTCTTTGAACACAGCGGTCACAGCTCTCGCTATGATCGCTCCAGCTACTGCACCGGCTCCCGAAACGTCACCACCCACACCGGCCATGAACACCAGTCACGCTGCATGGTTGTCACTGCCCGAAAAGTATGATGGCGGCCCGGGAAAGTGTAAAGGGTTCCTGATGCAATGCAGCATGTAGATCTCTCGCCAGCCCAGCTGCTTTCCCGATGACGACAATAAGGTATCTTTGATCTGTTCTTTACTGAGCGGCAGAGCATTGGAGTGGGTGACTGCGCTCTGGGAGGGGCCAAGTATGTCATTTGTCAGTTATGCCGCCTTTCTTCAACAATTTTGTGAGGTGTTTGATCATGCACCTGGAGGTTGCGATCCCAGTGACGAGATTCTAACACTCAGACAAGGCACCACCACCGCAGCTGACTTCATGGTTCGCTTCCGCACCCTCGCAGCACAAACCGGCTGGCCACCAGCACCCCTCAATGCTCTGTATCGAAAGGCACTGACACCTGAGGTCCAATCCAAATTGGCCTGCCGGGACCAAGGAAAATCATTCGAGGACTTCATGGAGATGGCCATTCAAGTGGATCATCTGAGGCGCTCTCGTCGAGGACCTCCGTCACATACCCTACGAGTCCTTCCATCCAGCTCCTCATTCATGCCTTCTGAACCCATGCAGATCGGCAAAACCCACCTGACTGATGAGGAGCGAGATCGTCACCTCCGTGACGACCTTTGTCTATATTGTGGACAGTCAGGACACATCCGTTCCAACTGTCCAATTCATCCGCCACGAACTACACAGACCCGGGTGAGTCTTGATCATACTAACCCTTTCATGACTTTACCAGTGACACTCGTTAATGGGCAACTTTATACATAAGTCCTATGCTAAGCGTATACTTATTCCTTTCCTTCCATGTGGTTCCGGCGTGGCTGTGGCAGCCCTAGACGGCAGACCTTTGGACTCTGGAGAAGTCCCCTTTGTCACCAAGGACCTGAAGCTTCTCATGGGCCCTCTACACACTGAATGCATCCGGTTATTCACTATTCACTCCCCTGATCACCCCATCATTCTAGGACTTCCTTGGCTCGAACTCCATAACCCTGTTATCTCCTGGACCGATCGACAAATCCTAAAATGGTCTACTCTCTGTCATGTATGCCAGGCGTTCCGGCCTCACCAGTCACCACCTGCACAGTCGAAGACAAACTTACCTGTCTTCCCATCCAATACATGGACCTGAAAGAGGCCTTCAGCAAAGAACGAGCGACACGTCTATCTCCCCATAGACCTACAGACTGCGCCATAGAACTACTTCCAGGCACCACACCACACAAAGGCCGAGTCTTTCCCCTGTCACACCCCGAAACAGAATCCATGAAAGCCTACATCAAGGAGGAGCTTGAAAAAGGATTTATTTGGCACTCAATCTCACCTGCCTCCGCAGGATTCTTCTTTGTTAAAAAGAAAGATGGCAGTCTCAGGCCCTGCATTGATTACAGAGGACTTGATATCACTGTGAAGTACACTCTGAAGTACGACCCACTCCCGCTGGTTCCCTCCGTCCTGGAACAACTCCGCAAAGCCCAGTACTTCACCAAGCTGGAAGTAAGGAGTGCCTAAAACCTCATCAGAATCAAGGAGGCCAATGAATGGAAAACAGCCTTCTCGACCACCACTGGGCACTACGAATATCAGGTGATGCCGTTCGGATTGTCTGAAGTCTCAGTCTTTCAGTCGTTGGTCAAAGATATCTTCCAGGCAGAACTGAATCATAACGTAATTGTCTACATAGACGATATCCTTATCTACTCTGAGACCTACCAGGACAACGTTCAACACATAAGAGGCGTACTTTAATGTCTAATTCAACACCACCTGTATGCCAAGCTTACCCAATGTCAGTTCCATCAAACCTGCGTCTCCTTCCTGGGGTACATCATCAGCCACGAAGGAGTGGCCATGGAGGAGAGCAAAGTCACAGCAGTATTAAATTAGCCCCGTCCACGCACCATTAAGGAACTACAGCGTTTTCTGGGGTTTGCCAATTTCTACCGTTGGTTCATCCGAAACTTCAGTCATGTGGCAGCCCCATTCACCTCCATGACCAAGATTGTCTTTGGGGATTGCCTTTCGGATTCTTATTGGATTGCCTTTCGGATTCTACCTGGACTGTTTCTAGACCTTGATTCTCGCCTGATACCACGACAATTGTCTGGACTATCGATTCTGATACTCGCCTGTTACCCCGAACGTTTGCCTGGACCTGGTACTGTTTATTTTCTTTCTCTGATATACTGTCTGCCCCCTTCTGACCCACGCCTGTTTGACTAAGATATTAATAAACAGCTTGCAAATGGACCTACCGTCATCCGAGTCATTATCGCACACACACATACATATATTTATTCATATGTTATATATATATAAAATAAATGTGTGTGTGTGTGCTTTGAACTTAATATAAATAGTTCAGTAAAATTAATAAGTATATAAATAATTATATGAACTAATAAAAAAAAATACAATCTAAAAAATAAAGCTAAATATTGAATGAATTAATTAAAAGCATATTTTTTGTGTCACGGCTCTGTTTCCATTAAAATACATAGCTGACTTCATATTTTAGGAAAGAGGTCCCTCCCAGGGAGATTGCTATATTTTTGCACGTCCTTGTAATTGAAAAGTTTGAAAACCTCTGATTTAGAGCACTATAATGTCTAATCAAAGACACAAAGTTTATGCATTTCTAGTTGGTTTGCTTTTAACGATGTCAATGTGTGTTGATGTATGAAAGCATTGTGTGGACTAATTGTTAATTTGGACATCCTTACTGGTGCGGCCAGAAGTGTATCCACAGCTTTTGATGTCTGCTGTTTAGCAGTAGTCAGGATGCCACATTTTTCATTCTGGGATGGGACTGGTTGTGTAAGGCGTCTCTCTGGGGACCGTCTCGCTGATACAATAGGCAGTCAGCCCTGGCTTGTGTCCTGCCTGAAGCCCCTTGCATTTTATTGAGGCACACCAGCACCAGCTTGCTGGCACACTCCTCCTCCAAGCTTCATTCTCTTCTCTCACCCCTCCTCGTCTCTTTCTTTCTTTCCACAATGAGGTCCTTCCTGTGTTTACCCAACACAGCACTTCTCAACTATGTCATTATATCTCAATATCATCACCCCTGCCCTCCAGAAGATCTCCTTCAAGCACAAACCACCATGTATGTCTTCCTTTTAAACAACAGTTTTACATGTAAATGACTGCAACCAAAAGAAATCAACTTTTGCAGATTTCACTCTTCACGTAAAGGATCTCCAGAGCAATAAAATACATAACCTTTGAGAGTCTCTCACAAATTAAAACTGTTCAGTGTTTATTTTTCTTGATGCTAAATCCAGACGCTAATCATTCCACCGTGTGCATAATTCATATGTGCCACATTTGAATTATGCAGACAGAAGAATGATTACACACTTGCCAAAATTGTTGGCTGGGTTTGGTAGACAAAGGCCAGGACTGACTAAGGAGAGCTGTGAATAATGGGCTTGTGTTTGTCGCTGCTTCGTTTATTTCCATCTATCAGGTCGTATTTTGACCTAGATTTTTTCTAATCGAACTGCACTTCCTTTCTGAAAATACATTATCAGATGTTTTCTTATATATGATACATCACACAATAGCTCATTTTACAGAATTAAAGAAAACAACAATTATAGACATTTTTAATAAAATATAAATATTATTAGTTTACTTAAATAGAATTTACTTTATAAACTCTCAAATAAAAGTATATAAAATGTTTTTTGGTATTTAATGTATTTATTGTATGCATTTAATATTTTTATTTTAAAATAGACTTATTTTTAAAAACAAATTAACAAATAACAAAAACACATATAATGTATTTATTGTATGTTTTTAATATTTTATTTAAAAATAGACATATTTAAAAATAAAACAAACAGAAAAATAATTATATGTGTAAAATCAGACACCATGACTGATTCATTCTCCTGACCAGTCCTCACTGGTTTGACCCAGTCTCAGGGTCTTCCACATTCAGACCCTCAGCAGACTGAACAAGCCTTTTGTTTGAGAGTAAGGGGATACTTTGAGGAAACAGCCCCCCACAAAGTCCCCCTTTCTGCTGGCTGTTTTCTCTGGTCAGAGGCTGTGTAATGACTAATAGAAAGGAGTGACCCGTATTGTTCCAGTGTGGAGGAGGGTAAGTGTCTGACCAGAGTATGTGAGTTTACAGTACTCCAAATCCACTTCAGGTTTTCAATTTTTTTAAAAACATGTTTGTCTAAGCATATGTACACTTATGTTTATGTCTCTTTTTTTATTCTCAAGTGACTTTATTCATTCCCTGGGAATCAAACATAAGTTCTTTCATGTTACATTTGCATTTTACAATTATCCAGAAGTTCCTTGTGTACTCACATTTTATTAAATCCGTGCATTCCCTGGAAAAAGAAACCATGACCTTGTTGTTGCTAGCACCATATTTCAGCTACGTAAAAACACAAGATGAAATGACACTTGGAGAGAACAGAGATCTCTCCATTACTGTTTGGATTCTCTCCATTATTGTTCTTCTGTAACAGCAGCATCCAAAATATGAGTTCAGCATTATGTGTGTATACGTTGCTCACAAGCCTTAACAAGATTCTCAAAAATAAAGATTCTGTATTCACTCTAGTGTCTTTTCTGTCTCCTGTGGATCATAAATGAAGATATTCTGATGAATTTGATGATATTCACAAAATACTTGGCACAAGCCGATGAGCTTATTGCCTTACATTTAAAGGGCTGGTTAGCATTCACTAAAGCATCTCGCAGTGCGCTTTAAGAGTTCCTCTGAAACACTCCACCATCCCCAGCTCCACCTGTATAGATCTCTGGGGTTAATATGTATGCTACTTGTGCAGCAGCAGTATATATTAAATACTTACAGCACAGTGGCGACGTATGTATTAGCTCCTGTACTTGCTTTGCAGCAGCAGCAATAATCTACAACAACAGCAATAACCAAAAACAGCAGCGTAGCATTGATTCCTCCAAGACCAAATACATTAACATTGCCATATCCATTGCCATGCTACAATCTTCAGCACAATTGTATACTCGGCCTCAAATATAAAAAAAAAGCCACTGTTTTTCCTTATTTCTTCCCTCAACTGAGACAAGTTGATACATATCTCTTGCATTTCAGTGCGTGCACTTCATCACTATAGCGCACGGCACCATTCTGTTAGCATTTAGCTTGGCTCCATTTATTCCTTAGAATCCAAACAGGGATGAATTTAGAACCCAACAAACACTTCCACGTTTTCCCTATTTAAAGACGGTAACATTATTAGTTATACGAGTAAGTATGGTGACACAAAATAAAACGTAGACATTAAAAAAAAATAAAAAATGTAACTATAATGTATGGGCGAAGAGCACTTCACAGCACTTTGATCTCGGCACAGTAATATCATTACTCCTTGGTTGTATTGACGAATGTGAAAGGGAGACAGGAAGTTTTCAGGAGTGGTGATATTAATGCGCCGAGGTCAAAGTGCTGCAAAGTGCTCTTCCGCCATACATTATAGTTATTTTTTATCCGCCTTAAAATCTCCACGTTTTATTTTGTGTCATGCTACACCTCCAGTTGACCGTCTGTTGTTCATGAGTGAGAATTTGGAAATCTGCTCTTACGATTAAAAGAGTGAATCTGGTTGAACAACACATTCATTAAAAAAAGGGGGAGTGGAAGCGATCTGTTTTCATTTGAAAAAACAGCTTGTTTGTAGAGCTGTAGTCAAATCCAGCTATGTCGAGTCCAAGACAAGTCCGAGACCAGACTAATCGAGTCCGAATCAAGACCAAGGAAAAAAAAGGTGAAAAGACGAAAAGCTGAATTGAATGTCCATGCCAAATAGTTTTTAAACCAGCAGTGAAGGATGCAGAGGAGGAACATGTGTTCAGTGAAACTGTTAATAAATTTCTCACAGGATACAAGATAAAAGGTTTGACCTTTTGAGCTACAGTTAGGAGAATTACTCTGTCAAAACATTTTCCTATCTTTATTCTTCCTCGTGCATAAGAAACATCCACTATGGTTCTTGGTGGTATTCAAGAACACACTACATATTTCTCTGTTTCCCTGTTTTGGCAAATTGCTCCTACTAATTTGAGCTCCCACAATCAATAGATCCAATCAATAGTCCCTCACTGACTGTTACTATGACTATCGCAATTACTACTCAGTCTCAGGATTTCCTGTACTAACCATTCAGTTAATTGGCACACAGCAAAACAATCAACCAAGCGATTTTTTTCTTTCAAGAATTATTCTTCTTGCTCTCAAATTATTTTAAAACTGTAAGAGTTCTGCCGAACATAAGGACATAAAAGAGACAAACACCAACCCTGCGAGGCTGTCAGAGACTATGACTCAATAAACAAGCAGGGCTGTAGTACTCGAGTCTGGACATTTTTCTATCATCTTGGACTCGTTGGTGTTTGCACTCAGACTTGGTCATTGGACTCACTAAATGTTCTCGCTGGTCTCTGCCAAATCCAGCAATATGCCTTTTTTCTCCTTCAAAACAAAACCACACTCACATGTTGTGCCTAAAAACTCATAGGTGAAAAACGTTAGACGCAACACGTTCTATATCTTAGCAAAGCAAGTCGTAACTGTTACTGTACTCATCTGCGCTCTATGCTTGCGCTCCCGTGGCGTCTGCCGTTGCTAAGCAACCATGACCTACATGTTTCAGCAAAGGAAAATTGGATTTCCTTGGTCTTGATTCGGACTCGACTAGTCTGGTCTCGGACTTGTCTTGGACTCGACATAGCTGGATTTGACTACAGCTCCACAAACAAGCTGTTTTTTTTCAAATGAAAACAGATCGCTTCCACTCCCCTTCTTCTAACATACAATGACAGGAAACGATTAACAAGAAGTGCCTTGGAGAGCAGTGTAGGGTGTTGGGTCACTGTCTTGTTTAACAACACAGTGCAGCAAACCCATCCTTTCCTCGTTCGGTCATATGATAAGCACGTACTGTGCACTGGGGCATTGCAGAAACTCATATCAATCTTAGTTAATCTAGAGTTGAGTGTTTTAAATGACTGTAAAGCAGCGTATGCTGACATTGGGTAGTGGGATCCAAAATGCTGATAAAAAGCTGCTGTCGTTGGATCACAGCATAAATGGCCTGAATCCAAATGAAAGTCTGTCCAAAAAACTTTCATCAAAGAGATTATGGTGCTTTGTTACTATTGGGCTTGTTTGATTAGAATGGAAAGAAAGAATATAAAGATCATTTTTTGCTCTCACTTTCTGTGTGTGTGTGTCTGCATTTTTACACAAACAAAGATAAATGTCATTGACTTTAATGACGCTCCTCAACTAAACTGATTCATAAGTTATTTGTCAGTGATCTGTCACTGTTTAATGTACCTTATTAAAATACAACTGAATGCTATTTCGACACACCAAAAAGTCATTGTAATGTGACCTTAAAGTAGGATAGACGTGTAGTATAGTTGCCATTTAGCTAATGCTCTTCATTTAAACTGACAGCACACTAATTACAGGAACAGCCCCGCTAGAGTAACCTGGGGTTAAGCACTTCGGTCAAGGGCACACTTGTAACATGGCTGGATTATGATCTAGAAACTCTCCAGGGTCCATTACAGGCTCATGCCTTGCTGGGATTGAACCTGTAACCCCTGTGTTAGTGACCCACATCCGGGTGATAATGCCATTTCCTGACGGTCGGTGCAAGTTTGTTTTCTAAACTTTCCCCAGTGTTGAAGACTGATAAGGAGGAGAATGAATTGTTGAATAAAGTCATTATTTTTGTTTTCTTTGTGCACAAAAAGTATTTTCTTAGTTTCATAAAATTAAGGTTGAACTATGGAGGTCACAAGGACTATTTTAATGATGTCCTTAATACCTTTAATAGAAAGCTAGCAGATTTCAACAAAAATATATATTCTTAAATTTATGTTTCGAAGATATAGTATAGGTTTGGGTTTAGACTTGTGTTTCGGTTTGTGACCGAAAAGAAAAGTTGTTGGGTACACTTACAATGAAAGTCAAGGGAGCAAGGCATTGCACTGGAATAAACACTGTGCATTTACAAATCAAAAGATTCATGATTCAAGATTAAATATCAATTATAGAAAAAAACATCAATTATATGGCCAATGTATGGTGCATGATATTGATGCCGAAAATCTGTGAATATGTGAAAATGGTTCATTTATATGACCTGTCAGTAAACAAAAAAAATCATACAAACTTTACAATGGAACCTATGATAGAGATGCCTAAAAGGCACATTGATACCAGAAATGCAGTTAAAATTAGTCAGAATTTTAGAAATAAGTAAAAGTCAATTTATTTCGCTCAAAACCACGCTCGGATATGCACATGAAGTAATATCAGCACTCTACCAATTGTAACAATTGTACTCCCAATGTTGTGTTCACCTTGGATACTCGTTTTAATGACTCTGAAGTGTCTCGCTATTGATAGTCATTTTGTCTTTTTGAATAGGCTTGTTTGCTTGAGCCCTGAATAGGC
Source organism: Enteromius viviparus (assembly GCA_032353835.1). Taxonomy (NCBI): domain Eukaryota; kingdom Metazoa; phylum Chordata; class Actinopteri; order Cypriniformes; family Cyprinidae; genus Enteromius; species Enteromius viviparus. The sequence goes on along the minus strand of JAUCNO010000236.1, from coordinate 7,382,366 downwards.
TTTAATGCATTGTACTCCACTGTAGCATCACTGACTGCACAAAACAATAGCAACAGTACCCCTGAGGTCTCTTATCACACCTGGACAACCTTTTTTGAAGGCACAATGATTTACTGTTTTACTCAAAGCGAAAATGAGAAAATATCTCCAGTTCGCCTGCTTAAAAGTGAACTCCAATGCTAGTGTCACAATATGAAGTTGCGTAAACACAGATCTGCCTCCCGTAGAGCTTTTTATGTATTCAAGTCAACATCTCATGACCTTCAGTTCATGTCCTCTAGACAAAAGAAGGGTTTATATCAGTCTTTCTCAGCTGACCTTTGTGTTGTTTTCCTGTTTTAGTCCTATGAGTATTTAAGTGGACCAAACAAATGGAGGAGTACACATCCCGTTTCTTGGATAACAAGAGAGAGTCATTGTTTCTCATGACGCTAGCCTCTGATTTAGGTAGCTACAGCGGTCTAAATCGAGGAGAGAAACAAACATCTCATTCTGCTCCTCACCCATAATTAGCCTTCATAATAGAGAGACGGGTCTATTAGTCACAGACGTTCAGCAGGATTTTACATAATACAGCCTGCAGGAAGCACAAAACAACCACTACGATGGCATTATACAACGAATTAGTGTTTAAAATGATAGTTGTACTTGAGACTGAGGCATTAGACAATTCAATTGGATGTTCTCTAAAAAACAAGAAACAAAACAGAGAGTGGACACGGCGGCTATTATGTAAATGATGCTTGAGCATCTGTGAATGTGTCTGGCCTTTCCCTGTAGGAACTCATATATAACACTGCAGGAAGGCTACAAAAGAACTAAAGTGTTTGAAAGGAGCAGCAAAGGCCTGAGGTGTCGCCTGACTCCTTTGTGATGTCTCAAACGCGCAGCACGTGTGGGCGGAACGCTAACCCCTGATCTAAGTGAATTACGAAAACAAAGAGACGCATGTCCGCTGCCGTGCTTGCTCCCTCTCTTCCTGGTGGACGTCTGTTTTGGTGTTTTAATTGAATTTGTTTCTTGCTTGCGTCCAATGTGACGGAGAAGAAAAGTCGGAATGATGATCTAATGTTCTTGGTTGTGCACTACGGGCCATGTGCACCTCATCAACCAGACGTTTAGATGCCAGGCTGCACACACCCACAAAATGCACATGCAATTTCTCTCGTTATGTATCTGACTAGATGGAGAACTTGAAAAAAACTAGGAGGAGGAGGATGTGAAACTGTTGCAGAAATACCAGCTGGCTTTTTACAATATGTATAAAAATATCACCATAGTCGAGCAAATCTGTAGTGATGAAATATCAATTTGAATCAAATCAAAACATCATTGCAGGGAATCCAATTGTTTCCAATCATTGTTGATTAAGAATGTAAATGAGAAAAAGAAAAGTAAATGTCTTTTCTGTAACTTTTAATCAATATATGTCAGGCTAATAAAGGTTCAATAATATTTATTTAAAACAGAAATTTCTGTGACATCACTGTGAACTAAAAGTTATTTCAAAAATAAAACTGCATTACAACCAACAATATTTTAATAAAAAAGTGAAACCCCAAACTGTGAAACAGCATTTTCATTTCATATAAATGTTTTTTAAAAATCGCATTTTCACAAAAATGTTGTGAAATGTGCTGTTATAAAAAGAAAAATTAATAATGCTGTACCCACATATAGTGCCCACCCTTGTTTTATCCATTAAAATGTAAAATCTTTCATGGGTCTGACATCAGACATCATCAAACAAACGTTGACAGCAAGTGGGCAAATTCTTAGATCAGTCCATGATAAAATGGTTGTGTGTACGGATGGAAAGACATTTCTGCTTTAAGGAACCGCATTTACGGCAAAGCCTACGTCACTCAGGAAGCAGGGCTGCAACTAATGACTATTTCAATAGTCGACTAGTCATCGACTACCTTAACGACTAGTCATTATGAACTGCAAAAAAAAAATATATATATATGGCTTTGTATCTTTTGTATATTTAATATATTTTGTTTTTAGCATTTTCCTTTCATTAAAAAGATGAAACACAAAAAAATTTGAAGACATAACATTTATTTCTTCCAAGTGCATTTTCTGCATAGAAAATATGAACAATAAGTTTGCAGTATTGCAGTAAACAAGTAAACAAAACAGTTGCAATCAGCAATAAAATAAACACTATTCCATAACCTAAA
>JAUCNO010000236.1:7345424-7380080 GCA_032353835.1 Enteromius viviparus | reverse complement strand
ACCTACACGATCTGTGTATGCTGTTAATAAAACATGTCATCAGATTATATTTGTAAAGATCATTATTGCCGTTTCTATAGACATCAGCATGTGTATTATAAACTATAAATGTATGGTTTTGCTAGTACTTATGTGTTTTTAAATGTTTGAAACCTACAATTAGCAGTACATGATTGAAAACACATAATATTTGTGATAATATGACAAGCGTTCAGCGCGTCCGATCTGGCTCTGCGCCAGCAAAAGCGCGAGCAGATTTGAATTCAGCAGCTTGCATGTCACTAACGACCCGTCGACTACTAAATTAGTTGTCGACGAATTTTGCCGTCGACTCTTAGTCGACTAGTCATTGCACCCCTATCAGGAAGTGGGCCTGTATAGACTATAGCTCAGAGCCAAAAGGATAAAGGGACGAGATGTTTATTGCTTCTACAGTTTTGCAGAAAAGTTTAAAAGGCAGACATTCAAAGGATTAGTTCGCCTAAAAATCTAAAAACATACCACTCGCTTATCCATTTCTTTCCATGCAAGACTAACATGACTAACTCTTGCATGCATTTTTATCAGTGACTTATATTTAAAATTGTGCAATGTTCCTCTTCATAATGAACACATACAATGTTCACACTACAGCAGGTGGATTCGAAAGTGCATGGTGCACGTCTTCAAAACCACGTCTGCAGGCAACAGAAAAGAAACTTGAGGTACAGTGATGACACAGCTTGTCTCTTCTCTCCCAGTCCAGTTGTTTCAACTGTAAACAGGAAGCGTGTGGCACTTTGTGCAATAGGGGGGAAGGGCAGACCAGAAAAACAGAGAAAGCCAGAGAGCAGTCTTTCACGGCTGGCTGAACAGCAAATGAAGTGTCCAACTAAAACGCAATAAAAAAATGCGGTTTCACTTTTGTACAAGCAGCCAGTTGAGCTGTTAAGAAAACAGGATTTGACAAAGCATACATTTATAAATCATTAGCATCCAACAGTGGATGATATCAATATTTGTTTGATTTGTGCTTAAATTAATGTGAAGCTCCCAGCTTTCAGAAGTGGGTTAACGCTACTGTTTTCTTGATGCAAGACAGCTTTGGGGAGTGACAGATAGAGAGAGGAGGAAGGCCTGACAAAAGATAACATGAGCGAGGGGGGGGGAAGAAGAGGGCAGAAAGAGAGAGAAAAGTAAGTGGTATGCAGGGAGTGCAACTTGAGCAGAGATGGGGGTGGGTGGGAGTTTGGTAGCAGATGAGGAGAAGGAGCATCTTTTGTTGGGGGAAAAAGCGCTGACTGACAACAGGCTACTGCCTACCTCGTTTGTTTATGCGTTTATTGATCGTAAACCTTGTTACCCACCAGATGAGCGTGAGAGTGCAACACTTACTCCACTATTACCGTGAAACCATGGTCAAGGAATTCCCAAAATTAAGTGTATTATGCTGACATCCCTATTATTATTATTACTCATACTTTAAATAAACGGCCTGAACAAGCTCACATACAAATACAAGTCCACTGTTAATAGCTTAGAGATTTATGAAAGAAAGTCAATTTCAAAGCAGGCTGATTTTCTGTTGGCAAATCTGCATGGGGGAATCTTAAGCCCTTGCACAAACCTCCAGATTGCGTGGATTTCTTTTGGAATGACTGGCGGCGCATTGGTAAATGTGACTGCACATTTAGTCACAGTGAAACGGTAGTAGCATCAGATAATTTCTTTCATATTGTGACCTATGTTTCTTCTGCAGTGTAAGATTATCAAAAATGAAAAGATGTAGGGCAGGAAATTCTATCAGCTCAATCAATTGGTTGTTGATTAGGTTTTGAGATGTGGGCGCCACTTAACAACGAGGGCAGAAGAATGTATGCATGTAGCGATAGGGTTTAAATGGACTAAATGATGGGGGAAGTCCTTCATACATCACTAGAGAGTGGTTTGTCATTTCAATGGAAGATTGAGTTATTTTGATTAAGAATTGTGAGGTTAAAGATAAATGAAATGGACAACATGTGTTTAAAAAACAGATAGTTGTGTTCTAAGATGAGCGAAGGTCTTATAGGTTTGGAACTAAATGAGGGTGAGTAATTAATTCATTCATTTTTGCGTGAACCATCCCTTTAATGTGGATAGTAGAGAAGTATATGATTTTGGACGGTGAGCATGAGTTCACCAAGTACAAGATGTTCCTGGATCAACATCCTTGTTGATCTTGGAACAACATTCTAATCAACCAATCAGAATTGAGGAATAACTTTTCTGGAAAAATCTGTTTTAGGTTTATAATCATAGTTAGGTGCTTCTACACCCTTGTTAATCAGCTATCATCTCCCACTGATTTTAGGCATACATTTTGGGTAGGGGTAGGTTTAAGGCTAAGGATTGGGATAAGTTTATATTTTTGGACAAGTATGTTGATCCAGGATCATGTCTTGGCAAAATCACAGCGACCGATTTTGGACGCAACCCAAATTTAATGCATGGTTTTCAAAACCTTTCCAAACTCTCCATTAAATATGAACTTGTACACATGCAATCTACAATTACTTGGCAATACTTCACCTGTTCTTGACCTCCTCGCACATCTTTGCATTCAGAATTTTCCATCTTCTTCAGCAACTTCTTGAAAGCATGATCCAATTTTGAGTGCTGCCACCTAAAGGACACATAAATTAGTTCAAATCAGTGACGTCAAAATCCGGCATTTGCATAAAACATACAAAACAACTGAGCACCCTGAGTTCATGATTAAATGAATGTGCATTAAGCTAGCATAAAAAGGAAAACAATGCATTTTTGACTTTGGCTTATAACTTGGCATTGTTTGAATAATACTTCAAATCAAGCAGCTTAGCAAAGATAGGTGTGCTGTTTTCAACAAAAATATTCCTATAGACTCATATTCTCAGAGGAATCTGGGCCATACTTAGGGACCAGAATATCATATAATCACAAAAACACCCTAGCAATCATCTAACACCACCCTAGCAACCTCTCAAAACAACATCATAGTGGCAAGTTTGGTGGCACATTTCTCACATTTTCTTCAGGATCTCATATTACTCCTGTGGCAGTAAAGAGTATAGAGAACTGCTCCTCTGGTTAGACTATCTCAAATTAACTAGGCTAAGGTCTTTACAGGCTACTAACAATGACACATGTAACAATGATGAGAGGCAACATTACACATGTTCATATCATCATACATGTCACGAAAAACCCTTAGGGGGTTTACAAAGCACATAACAAATTAAAAAGCAAATAACACAACTAAGTTGCATGCGTTTGATAAACTAGTGAATCCACTCATTAACATGACATTAGCATGGGTCTTTATGTGACCTCTGACACTAACCAATGATTTGTTCCCATAGACTGATTGTGTACGAGGACTGTGAATAACAGGCGTTGACGCTGCAACAATAGCACACACTCGCACACACATTCACACAAAGAAGCAGACTCCTTTGTTTTGAGCCAAGGTGATGTCCCAGGTGCAAATGATAGTTGTGTGTGTGTGACTTCTGTTGTAATTGCTGCCTGTCGGGTTCTGCAGGATTATACTGAGGGTGTGATTGTGGCCGCAAAAATCTATTTTACAATAGTCAAGACACGCAGATTTCTATGGAGTTACTGGAATATCAATATGCAGGAAATGTGAATGTGTTACAAATATCGATCGGCACATAGACAGTAGAAGTAATTCAAAGAGACACTGAAAGATGTAGGGCAGTGACAAGAGAGAAAGAAAAAACGTGAATTTGTGAAACCAAGGGAGAATCCAAAAATAGGTTTCTGGGCAGAATCCAGAGCTCCTTTGCATGAATACTTAACGGTATTGTCAGGCAAAGAGAAAAATACAATGAACGAGTCTTTAACTAGTGAGGTCCGAACAATGTGCTAGTGAGAAGGACACATATGCTACACAGACTAACTCCTCAAAGCTTATATGGTCATGAATAATTAGGGCATTCTCTTACAGAACAGATGTCTTTTTTTGGGCTGCACGTTGTCTGAAAGAAGCAGCCAGCAACCCATAGATTATACAATGACGCGGAAAGGAATTGAAGAGAGTGGACCGAAATACTGACCCCCTCATCAATGAATGCTGACCATTACAACCACTGGGTTTGTGTGTGTGTCTCTCACATATACACCCTTGAGGGCTGCACACAGGATAGGGGGGCAAGTATCTTTCAGCTCGGCATTCATTGTATCAGTGAGTCCATAAATTATTCACCAGCTCTCAAATATTGATATGGAAATCACCATCCACACAAGTGACGGCCCACATATAGACAGAGCGTTCTCCCATTCACTGTCTCTCTCTCTCATCTGGCATTGCTGTCTAGCGTTTTATTCACGCAGCTCAAACGCTGCCCATTTAACACATTTATGCTTGGCTTTACAGTCAAAGAGGATTATACAATCACTAAAATTATAACATTAATCGTTTTCAGTCTATTTTCAGTACACCTAAAAAGCACTTCAGAACACATCCGCCTCAATTTTATCCACCAATAACAGATCACAATGTTGGTTTAACAAAGCAATGCAGCTGCATAGTCGAAATGGTTTTAATGCAATAATTTGCAGTTGCGAAGATGATTGTTGTAAGGTACGGTGTAGTTTACTGTAGTGTTGTGACAGTGAAAAGAACACTGAATACAGCAATGGAACAAGAGTACATTAATACATCACTTCACAGGAAAATTTTATTTACCCACTAGTCATTGCACACCAGTCAGTACATCAGTATTATTGAAGTGTAGTACTATAGTTAATGCAATTATAATGACCACTCTCTGAGTTGTTGCTCATTTTGAATTAATACTTTTTTCATAACTGTTTAAAATTTTAGCATGAGCGTAGTAATTGTAATTCGGACATACTGGATTTGTCAGGTTGTCATTGTCAGCCACTTCACTGCCATTCACAAATTTTCAATTGTGGCTTCTTGGGATATTAAGATGTCCATCTGATGCACTTACAGAAAACAGTACGTCATGCAGGTCCTTTTTGATGAATACTTACTACTACTTAATACATACTCGTTCATGGTTTTTTTTATGGAAAAAAATGGGATAAACAAAATAATGAAAATACAACATTTACATACTATTAAATTTTAGTAATATGTATTTTCTATATGGACAAATGGATGTGTTATACATTTATGTATGAAGGTACTGTAATATATTACCCAAATAGCCTATTATAATACCTGAATCAGCACGACCCATTTTGTGTCTGTTTGATGATGTTGCAGGTTCTTCTAACTGACCACTTTTTGACAGGTAAAGTGAACGTGTGATCACGGAAATCTGTCAGATCGTAAGTGCAAATGGTCTCAGAGTGAAAATAATGAGAGGGTCGCGCAAAAGTGTGAAAATGGTGGCGTGTTCATGTCACGTCTGACAAATGTAAAATACAAATTGGGTGGAAATGACTTGTTCTTACGTATTTTATGGATGATTTACCGTAAGTGTGTTGCAAATCTGAGATCTGCAACTTGGGTTGCTGTAGCGCTTGAATCATCTTCACCCGCAGCATAGACTAAAAAAAGTGTGAATGCGTGGTTTGCCGATTAACGCACATTCTTTTAATTAAAGGCCTTTTAACACCAAGCACGATAACTAAATAGAACGATAAAGATATAGTTCTAAAAATCATTCTCACTATTAAAAAATTGCAGTCCACACCACACATATAACGATAAAGGCACAGAGAAACAATATCATTAGAATCACTTACAGAACTATTTTTTCCAGCTGATGATGAGAGATACAAACATTGACAGCCAATCAGAATCCTGCTATCACAAGCTCGAGAATTTAGTGGCAGACACAATTAGAAAAAATAAATTATATCGTTCACTGGTGTGGGTGCTAATATCATCTCACCAAGCCCCGCCCCACGACTGACAAAAAAAACAGTGTTCGCGCGAGCAGGTGAGAGAAGATTGAGCGCAGGAATGATCGTGCGTGAGCGCTTGAATTGCATATCAAGCGTGCGCGAGGGTTTGAAGAGAGCTCACGGGCCCCGTTTCTTCGCATGCACATCTGTTTTCCTCTTACGGAAATGATTTACAGCGCTCGCCAGCATCAGTGGTGCGCTCGCTTATTAATGCCATAGATGTGTCGCCACGGCTGCAACCCAGTCGCACGGCTGGTCGTGACAATATCACAAAATTAGCACTAAATCTATTTATTCGTGTCAGGGACATAAATAAATGATATCGTGAGGATATCGTCAGGAACACGAATATTTCATTATTTTCATAAATCCAGCACGAATGTAAAACTACGATTCCTTTGGATGCATCTTATCCTGCTGGATTCACGAAAGTCGAGTAAGTATCGAAAAAAAAACGTGCGACTGGGCTGGTTTTTCGCGAGCTGGTTGCTGCTGCTGCGGCGGGGCGGAGGATCGCGAAGCCGGTGTTGTGCCGAATTTTGACTCCCTGCCGAATTATGAATTAGGACAATGGCATCATCTATCGACCCAACCCTGAACAAGCGACTCACAAACTCACTTGTTTAAATCAATTTAACAAATTCTGAAGAATTCTTCAATGAACTCGTCGAACCGATCTGCTACTGAAATAACATATGATTTGAACTCTACATCTTTTGAAACAGACATTAGGTTACTGCGCCACGTAGGAAACAAAATGAACAGTTTTACCTGTACACTGAATCTCACATTTTTAATTTTTATTTTTAATTGCTTTCAAAAAAGCCTTAATGCAGTAAAACTGATAAGTAGGCTGACTTTTTTAGGTTGAGTTGTTGTAAGGTGTTGTGTTTATTCAGTATTCCAAGAAATGTGCAGTTCGACTGGAGGAGACATTTGCAGCAGAGACATGCAAACAAATAGTCGAGCGTTTGTGAAGGTTGACAAACATGTGTTTGTGCTACAGTCGGGAGGTATCACATGGGCCGCAGCCTACACATTACTGATTCTCCACACCATTCATCCAAACTGTGTGAAGGTCATCTGAGGAAATCATGTGACACTCAATATATTGATTTGGCCTTCCAGTTTTCTTCAGAAGGAGACTGACTTGTTTACTCTGACAACGTACTACGTAAGATCACTGACACCATAAACATCTGTGATCTAACTTTTGGCTATGCATATCTGGCAATCTATTTTAGCATTGGATGCTTTCTTGTCTGACTTACTGGCTATAGTATCGCTTGCATGAAAAGCACAAATGGAATGAAGCATCACGTAAGTGAGATTAGTTCAAAATTCATTAATTTTGACTCAGAACAGCCCTTCAATGAAGTCTCTGTCTCTACATCTCGTCTCGTTCTACGAGAGGAAGTAACCGCCTGCTGTTTGTTTCCAAATCCTGTTGTGTGTGTGTTTATGAAAATCGAAACCTCATCGTTTCAGCCCACCCCTTTGACATGATGTTCAGAATTTAAACATTCTGCGTTCCTTTCCTTGGTCGAATGAGTAATTGTGCAACCTCTCAGGAAATAATAACTGTCAGGACATTGCACGGCCTAAACACGCAACAACAAACCAAAAAAACGAACCAAAGTCTTCGTTATTTCGCTGTCTCAGTTTTTACAGCCAGACCAGAGGTTAAGTGAGCTACCAGCTACATCCTGTTCCCAAAAGCTCCAGGAAACCCCAGCAGTACCAGTGTGTCAACAAAGCTGCAGCCCATTTTGATGATAATGTCATCATTGTGCACATAGGGCTGAATGCTAATGAACCATTATCCACTTTGATAGGGCTGAGGTAGATGTCTTTATCGTTACTGTTTCCATTGTCATATTCCATTGTCCATGCCGCCTTTGTCTTTTACTGTAACATCAAGACAATGTCTAATAAGTAAAAACCATTTAAGATGACTCAGTAAAAGTTTAAGGAAAGAGATGTTTTGCGTTATGAAATAATTATTAGCCAAATACTTGAAGTACCGGTGAAGTAATTTGTGTTAAATGTATAACAAGATGTACAAGAAACACATGATGACAGTCATACATTGCAATGGGTCAAAGTGTTCATATTTACTTCCTGTGATGCAAGAGTGGACACTCCAGTGACAGAATAAGAACAGTGTGGGCATTTACATTTATGATACCACCAGTGAGGATCCGTGAATGGCCACTAAGAACGATAAATATCTAAACTTCTAATAATCATAATAGTAAGTCCATACCCCAATAACAAATAAATTGATGTAAACATTGACAGCCAATCAGACTCCACCTGAGCATTATTATCTTTAATGTAAACACAAACATTTTAGCTATGTATATTAGTATAAATTAATCTTCTCTTTCAGGTCAACCACTGTAAGTTTAAAAAAAAGTTAAACAGGTCAATTAAACAGTTAAACTGTTATTAAGCTCTCTTTAAAGTTGCCATGAAAAAAAAAATTCTCCCTCTCTATTTTCTGGTGATGTATGTTAAACTTCTCTGATCTTTATCCAATGATAGATAGAAAAACCTGCCTTACTTTTTTCAATATGCTGTACATTAAAATACAAAAGACATGCAAGACATTTCTCACGACTTATTTACAGTTATTCTTACCAGCTGATGTCAAGGTCATGTTCGGTAGATTTATGAAGTCATTTCCCTTTATGTTCACACAGGTGTCCTAAAAAAGTACCACAGGTTTGTTTATCATTTTAACTATGGACACATTACACAAACGTTTAGCAGCCAGACGAGGTGCAGGCGCTTAATTTTAAACAAAATGTGATTTTATTTGAAACCTATTTTTGCATGAAACATATTTCATACATGGTTCGATATCTTGTTATTTAATGACCTTTATTGCAATTGGGGTTTTTTTGCCCTTCGGTGTGTCCTGTAACATTCTCCAGCCTCCTGTCACTCCGCAGTACTGGAAGTGAAACCCTGCTGGTGGCACCGGCCATCTCCCCCACAGTTTCCTAGCAAAGGATGACAACAGCGGCGTGGGTGAGTGGAAAAACAGGATACAAACTTTGCACTTGTGGGCAGTGCACAGGGTTGACTCAACATCCAGCGTGAGCTTTGGCTCACAATCAGCTGAGATTTGAGTAACTTAGTGGCACAGACACTTGCATGTTTTTGCGATCACACACACAGTCACACTGAGTAAAGGTGCAGGGTTTGAGGTTTTTCTCCTGGTGTGTTTTTCTCTTGTGAAGTCTGCGTGATATTTTGTCTGGTGAGGGGATTTGCTGTGTGTGGCATTGCAAAACAACACAGGGATTTCTTAATACATGTATGAGAGTGTGTGGGAGTGCATGAGTGTGTGCGCTTGTTTTTCATGAGGCTCAAGGTCTTTGATTATTTCTGATAACAACTGCTGTGACATCATCAAAGCAGATAGAACATGACATCATAATATTACATTATGCGAGAAATATTTATCAGCGAACCTTAATAATGTGTTGACAATTGATAATCTTTTATCAGACAAAATGAATGAACCACAACAACAATTTCGATGAAACACAACAATGGCCACCCACCGTTTCAGTGACCTTGGTTCCAGAAGTATTTTTCCTATTAATTTTCTGAACAGACACTTCAATATTACCAAACCCGTAAGACCTTCATTCATCTTTGTAACACAATTTTTTTTTATTTTGGACAAAATCTAAGAGCTCTCCGGCCCTTACATAAACAGCAAAGATATTCCCAAGATCAAGTCACAGAAATGTACTAAGGACATTGGTAAAAATCTATTTGACATCAGTGATGAAACTGTAATTTTATGAGAAAATAATTATTTTGTGCACAAAGGAAACAGTAATAACATAACACATTCAACAATTCTTTTGGAGAGTACCCCAGAACATAATCGACTTAAATAACATTGTTAATTTTGCTGAATGTAAACAAAGCTGATACTTATTTGACGTTGCATAAATTATGTTATTATGTTCTTTGTGCACAAAACATATTCTCGTAGCTTCATAAAAATATTGGTTGAACCACTGATGTCACATTAACTATTTTACTGTTGTCTTTGACGTTTGATCGTGGTAATATCCTTGCTGTCTATGGAGGATCAGAGAGCTCCCAGATTTCATCAAAAATATCTTAATTTGTGTTCTGAGGACGAACAAAGGTCTTGGAGGTTTGGAATGAAATGAGAGTGTGTAATTAATGACAGAATTTTCATTTTTGGGGAAAATAACTCTTAAACTTCTATTAATTAAATTAAAACAACATGTGGTGTCCACTAGCAGACTAAAATCTCACTGGATTATTATAATTAATGGCAAAATTAATGTAATCTGATATTTCATACTGACACACTACAGCAAAAGATATGTGTAGTATTTAATATTTTATTATTAAATAGGTGTGTGTATGTGTATATGTAGGCTATGTGTTTATATATACACACACACACACATACAAACAGATGTATGGGATTTATTTATTTAGGTAATGATTTAAAAGAAAAACTTTAAATACCTGCATGGTTACCTTGAAAGTTATCCTTTCTATTTTTTTGTCTCAAGAAAATGAAAGTCACTTTTACATGAGGAACCCTTCCTTAAAGATTCTACCCAAGTCTCTTCACAATAGAGCACAGTACTGGTGTGTTGTTGAAAACACCAGCTCAGGTTGAGTTACAGCAGGGGTTGGTTTGTTGGCAGCAGTGAATGCGTCTCACGAGGTGTTGTGTGTCTGTTTGTGTGTTTGTGTCTGCATGCACGTGCGTGTACGAGATTCGCTCACGATCGAGTGCTCTTGCTCTGCTAACTCTGTTTGTGCCTTAGATTTATTTTTACCAGAAGAACTAGGCCCTTGACGTGGCCATAACAGATTTGTTTGCAGAGCGTTTTGACTGTGTGTGTGTTGCAGTGCCACCCCTCTGTCGGCTCATCCTGACATCTGTGAGTCAATTAGCTGTCTAAAGAGAAAACATCCCCCTCTCCACCTTGCACACACGCACACACACACACACACACACACCGAGGGCAAGCCTCACAGCCAGCCCGCCCCTGAGTCTGTGTGTGAACCCAGGCCGGTGTGCTCTGGTGGGGGAGGGGTGTATATTAATGGGGGAGGGTAATGGGGTTGGGTGTCAAGAATGTGGCTCTTGGCTTGTTCTTTTGTATGTTGTGTGTTTTGTGTGTTTTAGTGAAACAGCAAAAGGGTTCTTACATTCTTACAACTTGTGCATGATTAAGTGCAAGTAATAAGGTGTCATATGCCATTTAGGCCTGAATATATTTAGTTTTATTTATTTTTTTACTTAATTTACATTTTTTGTAATGTTATTTTTTTACATATTTATTTTATTTTAAATATTATTCTCAATTTAATTTTTCAGATGTAAGTGAAATTAAATTACACATGTATCCTCGATTTGCAGTTTCAACCTTGAAAAGAGCACCTTGCAACTTCTGAATACTTCATTATGCCTGTTTGGTCCTTTTGTGTGTCTCTATCGATTGCTGTCCAGTTGGTTGTGGGTATTTTATTCATACATTCTATTTATGCATTATAAACTCTACAAGTTTTTTTTATGTGAAATTGATAAAATTATATTTGTTATTTCATTTAGCATTTTATATTTTATTTTATTTTTTATTTTTTTACTTAATTTAATAATATCATTAATCAACTTGTGAACACTTCAAAAGGCCTATTTAGTAATTTTGTGTGTCTTGATTGATCAGCTTGTTACCCAGTTAGTTATAGTTAGTGTTTTCCATTTGTTCTTACATGAATGTGATTCAACATATATTTTCCACTCTTTCAGCGCTATATGCAAATATAATGCTGTACACTTTTGGGATGCTGCTGCTGCTTAAAGTTTTATTTACAATTTTATTTTATTTTATTTTAAGCTGTAAACGACATAGAATTAAAGCCGGTACAACATTTTCTGTTGAACACTCTCTTTGCCTAACTGACTGTTTTATTTTTGAGGTTTCTCCATCCGTGGGTCTCATTCATGATTACTCACTGTAGTTGCAAGGCTCTTACAGATCCTTACGTTGACATATTTCCATTTGGGAGGAGTAAAGTTTACATATGCGGCCTGACCAACCAGATGACTGAGTCACAAGTGTAAACGCATCTGGTTACCTCTCACCTCCCACCTCCTAAGGCATCTAGGTTTGCATTTACACTGGATCTTGCCCCAATTGGATAGTTAGACCAAGTGTAAACACCCCCTTAGATCCTCAGAATTCCAAACTAAAGCGCTTATTTCCCAATCAAGCACATATATACAAACTTCTACACACACATCTCAAAACATACGCGTGTGTCTTTCTCTCGCAGCTCAGCTCGTCTTTGATGCGTCCCACATTCTTTGTACCGTCCCCAATGCCCTCTGCATCCTTAGGCTCTGCTATGGAAATACGCCTCAGTCTCTCCGCTAATTATTAAAGAAGCACCACCTCATTAACTGGGCTAGGGGATAATAAAAGATTCATGCAGCATTCTTAGCGTCGCTGCACGCTCAGCTCTTCTCTCGCTCTTTCCCACCTCGTCTTGTCTCCCGAGGATTCTCACGCAAGATACTTATCTGTTATCCATACAGGTCCCTCTCACTCTCTCAGTTTATTCAGGCTGCCAGCCATCTTGTGTCATGGCTGTGTGCCAAGTGCCTTTAGATCGGAGATTGGAGGAAAGGTGGTGAATTAAAATGATTTACTATTGTGAAAAGGGAAAGTGAAAATCCATTAAAAAAACGTTGATCAGTTATAACGTGAGATTGAAATCACAGGCACAGAGAAATAACATCTATTTGAACCACGAATAACTTCACATTTTTACGGTATCAAGTAGGGTTTTCCAGTAGTGTGGTGGTTTCTATGTTTTTCAAACTTGCGATAACATATTGGATAGATATGGCTGTTTTTAAATGTCAACAAACCATGGCTGAAGTAAAATGTCACCATTACATTGTTTATGCAAATGCTCTCTTTTACAGCATAAAACCAGAGTAAAAGAAATTCCTGTGGAAAATACCCAGTTTAATAATTCCTGAATTACACAAACGACTGGAGATTTAAAAACATGTTAAGATCATATCCAGCACTTGCTGATAAGACACTTTGTTGTTTCATTATTTTGAATAAACCTGACACATACAGAGAGATTGTAGTGTTACTGAATGTGTATGGGAGTTTCCATGGCAAGGAATCACTGCCTAGTTCCTCGTATCGCAAAAAGTCACTCATTTACTTTCTATTTCTTGTAATTGGGGTTGTCTTTTATGACACATTGCGAGTCTTGCTTCAATGTGGAATTGTTAATATGACATGCTTCAAATCCATTGCCAAAATTTAATTTAATTTAAAATTTTTTCATTTAATTTAAAATTTTATTTTTTTTAATAAAATTTTTACATTTTTTTAAATCCATTCCCAAAATTTAATTAAATTACATTTAATTATTTATTTTTTTTTTTTAGTTAATATTTATAATTTTGTTTAACAGTACTACTACCTATCCAATATGCATTTATTTTAATTGGACAGCATTTATGGCTGCCTGCATAGCTTTTGAATATTTATTTAATAAACACAAAATTTTAGTGACAGTGCAGTGGTATATCCATGGAACGAGAACTGATGGATGGCCCTTGTCTCCATAACCCATTAATAATCAGGACTTTCAGTACCTAAGCATGGACAAGAGTGGAGTAAACAGTGATTTACTAACAGTGGAAAGGCAATCTCGGCACCATTTAAAGGTTCACTAAGGTGTGTTTCTTAACAAGTACATTGTAAACCATGCACAGTAAATATCAACACAGTTGTCTAATGAATGTAATTTTTTTGTGCTTTTATCTGCAGTCAGATGTCGTTGACCTATGTAAATCCAGTGATGATGATTTTAGTTTCATTTGCAGGGCTGCTTCAACAGGATGTGGCACTCTCTAAAAAGGGGTTTAGAGAAGTCAAACGCTCCTCTTGCTCCCTGAAACAAGCCCCACTCGTGCAAAATCGAAAGACTCTTCCTCAATGGCCATGTATCCACCCACTGTCCTCTCCCATGGCCCTGACTCACCATGTCCAGCAGCCTCCACTTCCCAAAGATGGGGCGTTCTGTTCACCAAGAGGAAGCACCGCATGTATTTATAGACATTTCTCGTATGAGAAGTCAGAACAATAACAAACCCCCACCCCCTCAGTCACTTCAACACCACAACACAAAATAAGGGGTGGGGTGGAGGGGGGATTTGAGTACAGATAGAATCAAACTTTAGTTTCGCTGTTTGGTGATGACAGGAAAATAAAACTGAGAGCACTGCACTATAGTTACAGTTTACAAGGTGGTTTTGACAGCTAATGTAGAACTGGTTGATTTCAGAGTGACAGTAATCAGGGAAAATCGGGTTACAGTACCTAGGTTGTAAGCACAGTTTATGTTGGATAAAAAAATACATATATCAACCACTTTACACTCTTCAATTAAAGGTTCTAAAATGGTGTTTTTGCAGTGATGGCATAGAAGTACTATTTCTGGTTCCCCAAAGAACCTTTTAGTGAATCATTCATGAAAGAACCATTTTGAAGAATACTTTAGAAATCTAAAGAAGCTTTACTGACTATAAAGAAACTTTTCTGCATTTTAAAGGTTCCATGGGTTCTTAATATGGCAATAAAAAATCTTTATTTTAAGAGTGTATGGTCTCAGAAGAACATTAAGAATGAATACTTGTTTGGTTTCTAGCACCTTTTTTTTTATAAATATTACATACTCTGTGACTTTTAAAAGCATTATAAGCACAAATTATTTTATTTCTATTATTATTATTATTGTTGTTTGAGAAT
The DNA here is from genome assembly GCA_032353835.1 of Enteromius viviparus. Classification (NCBI taxonomy): domain Eukaryota; kingdom Metazoa; phylum Chordata; class Actinopteri; order Cypriniformes; family Cyprinidae; genus Enteromius; species Enteromius viviparus. Next base: position 7,365,318 of record JAUCNO010000236.1, on the reverse strand, counting down.
TGTTGTATACACTGTATAATAATTTGTTGTATTCAACTTTTAAAAAGTTGTTTTGCTGCCTTAAACAATTTTATTTAGTCAGTTTGGAATGTTATGTTGTAGTAAGTGACAACTAGAATATTTGAGCTGACAACACAAACATTTTAAGATTGCACAAGCAATTATTATTTTAAGCTCAAACTAAAAAATGTTTTACAGTATAACATACAATCATAACATAAAACTTAGATTTTAAACATTAAATATGTGTCATCTCCCAGATTCCATCCATCACACCTCAGAGATCTTGACCTAATTGACACAGTATATAATTTTTAAAAATATAGTTTTGGCATAATATCTTGAATTGATATTTAATTCATATTTTAAAATATTTAATTATAATTTTAAATATACTTTTTATATTACTTTTAAATGTATTTTTTACTAAGTGATTTAAAAGCCCAACTTATTTTATCTTACACATGCATATGTAAAAGATTAGGTACCAGAAACGTTATGTTATACACATATATATATATATACACACACACACACACACACACACACACAATTTTTCTTTATTTATTTGAATAATATATATAATAGTTTTTGTAGCCTATGTATATACACATAAAGGAAAAACATTTTCTGAAGCTTACGAAAATAAAAATACATACTTGAATAGTTGTTAAATAGTTTGTAGAACCATCTGGCTGTTATACATTTAAGGCTGTGGGCACCCACAATGCCTTCTGTCAAAACCTGCTCCACGGTACATACAGTACAGTGAGAGTCATAAGCACTGAGTCACACACTTTTAGAACAACAACACAAGCAGGACGTGGATTCTTACAGGTCCCACAGCTGCACCAGTCAGCTGCTCCATGAGAGGGCAAGATCATGCAAAAATGGTGCACAGATCACAACTGAAACAGATTGTTTTGCGTGAACAAAACTGGGTCTGCAGGTGCTGAAACCACCAGAACTGAAATTCACACACCAAAGTCTCCATGTAGCCAAGTAGGCTAACCAGCATCACTGTTTAAGCAGTCAACAAAATAGCAGATGGTGCTGCCATCCTGATCTTCTGAGAACATCTTTTCCTTAATTATCTGAGAATGCTCCAGCAGGCAGTTTGGTGATTATGGGCCAGCCGCTAAGCTTTATAAAGGTAACGCCTGTGTTGGTTCTAGAGCACTCAGATGAACACCTTCAATTGCCTGTGTCTTGAGTGGGTGGTAACACTCTTTATTTTGTTAAGTATGTGTTAAGTCTTTGTGCTTTAGGAGAAGTTGATCTGTAGAATAAGACAAAGCATTATGGATATGCAGGGTTTTGGGGGAAGGGTTGGATGAGCTGGGGGTGGGGAGAAGATTCTCTCAAGCTCAGCAGGTGTGTTTCTGTTTTGGTGAAACAGTAGAAGGTCCCACTCCTGCTGTCATAGATGCATTCTTGGGAAAATCTGAACTTTGCCCTATTATCGTGGCGTTGCAAGTCACAATAGGAAATGCCAGTTTTGTTATATTACAGCCGTCATGCCATATATTACATGCCATATGACACATCTTATGCAAGACCCATATAAAAATAACCCATTTTGTCACATACTGTATATAACATTTGGACTGATTTACACTGTTTTTAACATTCCATGGAAGTCTACAGCAAATTGCACATCTAAATCATCCTCAAACTGTTGCAACTCATAATTGCATCATATATTTACTGGGAGTGTACTTGTAAGGCAGCCAGCACCCAAAACCTGACCTGATACAACCCTGGTGACACATATTACTTCCAGTTTGTAGAGAATTCATGATGAAAATGAGTTCCTAGCCCCTACTAAGAAATCTGTTGAAAACACAAAGGTGAAAACAACAGCTTTGCAGCAATATCCAGCTGCTCAACTCTTGAGAGTGAGAGAGAGCGAGGGGTCACTTTGGAGCTAAATAAACAAGGTAGATAGTGAAGTGTTTCTGTAACTGGGTTGGAGGGGGTTGGGGTGGCTAGGACAGAGTCTGATCTCTTCATAGCAAAGTGGGGCAAAGTGTCTGATTGACAAAAACACTCTTACATATGCCTAAGCAAGCTGTAACAGCTATGGTTAAAAAAAAGATGTTTGCTGCTCTGTTTACTTCCACAATATGATGTACACTATTATTCAAAAGGTTGGAGCTAGAAAAAGGTTTTTTTTTATTTAAAGAATGCTAACTAAAAGCTTTATATATATATATATATTGTATAATATTCAGAAAAAAATTATTACATTTAAGAATAACTCTGTTTTTAATATATACATTTAAAAGTAATTTATTCCTATGATGGTAAAGATGAATGTTGAGCAGCCATTACTTTAGTCGTGAGTGTCACATACTCCTTTTAGCAATCATTCTAATTGCTCAAGAAACAAGTCTTATTATTATTAATGTTGATTACTGTAGTGCTGCTTAACATTTTCTGGATTAGGACATTTTTTTAGGTTTCTTTCCTAAATTTAAAATTTAAAGAATAGCATTTAGTAACATTATGTCTTTACTGTCACTTTGGATAAATGTAATGCATCTTCGCATGAGAAAGGTCGCATGAATTACCCACATCGTAAAATATGCACAAATTGCCGTGAGATTTGGTTGCATAAGAATATACAGCAGCATATCCTCAACAAACAGTAATTCTTTGCGGAACGTGGGAGCAAAATCATGATAAAATTGTCTGTTTTTTACGCATTCAATCTACAGTCTCGATATGTTATCAACTGTATTTAGCCTCTTGAGTCCTTTAGCAGGCAGCTCTTGGTGGCAGTTGGCCGGCCCCTCCTCCAGCTTCTTGCCTCTTTGCTAATCAGGTGTGGGGGAGGACGAGCCTGTGGCCGACCAGACACACACTGTACAAACAAGCCGGCAAACTAAGTGTCTAAGCTGGACGCTAAAACACTAACTGTAGAGCAAGTCTCCAGGGCTGTGGCGCTGATATACACGGGCATGTCTAGTTGTTTAGGCCTAATCACATGTTTGAATTGTTTGTGTCAATAGACATTAATCCTTCATGTCTACATGCACACCTTCGTAAAGCTGTGGCATTGTAGGTAAATAAGCAGCTCCCAGAGCTGAGTTCTCAATGAACCATGCATCTGCCTCGAGGAACGATGAGGTCTAATGCACAGGTAATTGTGAATATGTGGTGTGATTATTCTCACTGGGATATTGATTTAACCACAGCTGCTTTATTCTATTAGACAATCACAACACCTGACTCCAGATAAATAATTATTAAAAACTGATACAATAGATATTGTGGATTCGTAATTACAAACTTCATTTGGATCTCCTGATACTCTGATTGGGTCAACTCACATGTAAAATTAACAAGACTTTTTTTTTTTTTTTACATTTTAGCCTATAAATTTTAGAATAATTTACATTAAAGAGTTAAACTAAGTTAAAAACGTTGTGACAAGTATGTTGCATGCCTGTTTAGTGACCGAATCTATCACTAATCTTAATTAGGGAAATATTTGTAATATTTGTTTTAAAATAAATTTGTCCACTCCAGGATCTTTAAAAAAAAACAGTGAAGAAAAACCACAAGCAAAAATGATAAAAACAAAAGGACACATATTTAGCTACATTTTGATTGTTACGTCATCTGCCTTCATAGATAAAAATTTAATGATTAAATAATTGAATATCCAACAACAAAGCAAAAAACTACTACAAAAAAATTATAATAATTTGGAGAGCAAATAATTAACCTATTTCTTTGTGCATATCTCTATTTAGTAACTGTTTAAAAATATGTATGCTTCATGCAGGAGTAGTTTGGATATGGTAATGCTAGATGATGCATAATAAAGTGACTAGTATGAGCAAACCCAACATACGTACATACGTTTCCAGATGACCTTTGGTATTGAGATAAACTATGACAAAGAAGGAATAATGAAGAACTCATTGGTATTACTGAAGATGTTTTATACAAACAAGCTGAACTGATAGTGTGGCCTGTCAGTTTATGCTTAGTTATCATGATAACTTATCTTTAACCTATAATGAGCTGTGACTTCTGTCCCATATTTCCTAACACCACAAAATGTGTCTTTAACGCTATAGAAGTGCAGCAAGCTGTTGAAGGTGTGAACAGATTATCATACAAATTACACCCAAGGTCTTGGTAATAACACGAAACAAAGACAATGGAATTGAGATGTTAATTTGTCAAGAGATAATGCATTTTAGAGGTGTGAGGTTCTGCTCTGACCAGTGTTGACCTCTGAGTAAACAGAGAGCTATTGTGACAAACGGAGAATGTTGATTCCCTGTCCTCTCTAACAGACAAGCCCAGCGTTGTTGTGTTCAGAGCCAAGCGATCAGGGTCCAGTTTGGAATGTTACACCATCTTCATCAAATTAATCGTAACTGAACCGCTAGGAAGCTATTTACCTTGTGCTTTGCAACTTCCAATAAATTGCACATGCAGTCCAGGTTTGCACCTCAACCACTCCAGCCGGTGGCCCAGAATAGCACCAGCATTCCTTTCCCCTCCCCTCTCTCTCACACCCAGCAAAGACACGGCACAGCAGAGCGAGTGCTGGGTCACATGGACTGCCACAGAGCTGCCAGATCACTCACACTAATGTATAAGCAGCACCCACAACGACCAAAACAAAAACACCTCTGGAGAAAAACACATAAGGACTTAGATTAAACTAGACTGATAAACAATAGGATTATTAATGTACAAAATATTAATATTTTGTCTTCACAGTGGACAGACACAATGTATATTCAGCATCAAGATTGTAAATCTATCTAGCAATACTGAAGAAATAGTGGAAATCTATCTATCTATCTATCTATCTATCTATCTATCTATCTATCTATCTATCTATCTATCTATCTATCTATCTGTCCATCTGTCCATCCACCCATCTATGCATCCATCTGAATTCATCATTGTCAACATTTTACATACATATATAAACACACACAATATATCCATCCATCTAGATAGATAGCTAGATGGGCTTTAAGCTTTACTTAACATCAAACAGATCAGCTTCTTCTAAAGGGATTTCCTGTTCACTTTAAATCAGAAACAGAAAAACAACCCAAAACTGTAGACAGAAATTGGCCAGTGTTTGACAGAAACCGCTAGGGGTTTCTATGCACACTGATATTAAGCAGCAGGGCCAATGGCAACAAAGGATAGCGAGTGAACGATAGCTCCACCTCTCCGCTTTTCTCATGTATATAAGCCCGTGGAGTTGACCCAGAAAACACACACACTCTCTCTCTCGTTTGAAGGTAGTGAGAGCAGCGCTCTTTTGTGCGTCGGTCCGCTGGAGTATGAAGCTTCACCTTGTGGAATATAAAGTGTAATTCTTCAGAGGCTTTGAACAGATAAAGCACATTTGTCCTGCCGCGGCGGAGTCACTGAGCACAAGACACGGGGTAAGAGATTCAAAACGCTTAAGAAACTCACGGGCTGTGTCTTAAAACGCAGTGCGCTGACTATATAGACAGCATTTCATGCACTTGCAATGCCCAAAATGCTGTCTAGCTAGGCATCGCACTAGGTTTTAAGACGGCGCCAGTGTTTTAGAGCTCAGGGTGGCAGATCCATTGTTTGCTTGACTGCACGGTGACTTTCTTTGGATTGATGTTGTGCATTCTTTAAATTTCTGCGTGTGAAGTACAGGATTATAATACAAAAATGGCGTGTAATATTTTTCCTTACACAAATGTAAGGTTTTTTTTTTAAATGCGTTTTCAGTTACCCCCATTGTTTAGATGTAGTGTGTTTGAAAATACTCTTAATTTATTTAGGTGGAATATAAATAAGGCTGTGTGAAGGGTTTACTACTGAGAATAATACTGCATTCAATTTCAAAAGTGTTGTTTGGATGTGCATTAGTGGGACTTGTGTGTTGAGTGGGTAGTCAGGTGGGCTGAAGGGTGCAAAAAAAGACATCTCTCCTACCTGTCCAGTGAGAGTGGAAATTAGCGTAGTCTTTGCTAAATTTTGATTAGAATTGTTAGATTTCTTTGTGCATTAATAGAATTGAATGGGAATCAATCTGGGCGTATTTACTTTAATCAGTTTGGATAAAAGTAAAACAACTTGCTTTTGTTATCAATAGTCCAATTCTAAACCTAATATCGTCTGTTTCACTGAAGGGAGATTCTATGGCAGAGCACATGATGATGCCCATGAACCACGGACAGGGTAACGGGGGTCTGCATGGCTACCGGATGGGCATGAATGGAGGCCTGCAGGCAGGTCCCCAGCAGCATGCACCCCAGCCCGGCCTGAGAGCAATGCCCAATGGACAGATGATGCACTATGGAGCGGGACCTCAGGGAAACATGGAGGCAATGCGCCAGAGGGCCAACATGGTGGGACCTATGAATGGACAGATGGGTCACCACCAAATGCAGTCAACTAACATGATGTTCAACAACCAGGGCCAGCAGCAGCAACATCACGTTCCGCAGCATCAGCAGCATCAACAGCATCAACAGCACCACCACATGCACCAAGCGCAACAACAACAGCCTCCACCACAGCAACAACAACAACAACAACAACAACAGTACATGAGCGGGGGTCTCACTTCCCAACAGCTCATGGCCAGCATGCACCTTCAGAAACTCAACACCCAGTACCATGGACACCCTCTGGCACACATGAACGGCAACCACATGGGGAACGGGGCGCAGTTCCGCATGGGTCAGGCACAGTTGAGCAACATGCAGCATATGGCTGGGCCGGCTCTCAGTCTCAACGGCATGGATGCAGATTTGATTGACGAAGAAGTTTTGACGTCGCTGGTCATGGAACTAGGACTGGACAGGGTGCAGGAACTCCCTGAACTCTTTCTAGGACAGAACGAGTTTGACTTTATCTCGGACTTTGTGAACAAACAGCAGCCAAGCACCGTTAGCTGCTGAGACTGGAACATATGGACGCTTGAAGGCGATATGGGCAGCAAAAGTTTCTCTTTCTTTTTTGGGGTCGCCATCACCAAGACGAGAGGTGATCAGATGCCTCCTTGTCCACAGAAACGGGTGGTCAAGCTCCTGTCAGGACCACAGTTCTGTTTCTGGCTGGAACGCCGAGTGGCGATCCATGGATGAATGTAACAACACTTCAGAACTGTGAACTCGGTGCAATGTAAAGACACTCGAACCTTATTTGTCTTCAATGCAGTTTTACATTTAAAAATGTATTTATTTATTGCTTATCAGATGTATTAACATAGAACAAAAAAAGCAATGACATTAAGAACCTGTGGTTTTTGGGAAACTGCCAGTATGGTATTGCTGAATTGTTTTGATCATTTAGATTCAGAACTTCGTTCATCCGACCCAAACTGTAAGTCTAATGTTTTGTTGGACGGTAAAGTTTCAGCAAACCCAAACCACTGCTTGCTTACCATAGTGGTTAACGCCTGTCGTGATACAACTGGTCTGTCTAAGCTTTAGAATTGCCTTAAATCAAGCTTTTATTTATTTGCCCCCCCCCACCCACCCAACAGTCCAGGAGGGCTCAAACCTATGTGTGACTTGTAATAAAGATGGCCAAGTTTTAACTTTGGCCTAATTTTTCATCAGTCTCTAATCTTATTTGTGGAAATGAATAGGGGTGTGTGACGTGTATCTGTCGAAAGCAAGCAGAAAAGTTACGAAATTCTAAAGCTTGGGTTAGTTTTATCTGGTTAGTTACCATGTCATATCAAGCTAAAAGTATAGAAATGATTCTAATTGCAATCTTGCCTGGCTGAAGCAGTTACTTCATTTATCTAACATCATAAAAGGGATAATTCATTCAAAAATGAAAATTCACCCTCCTGTTGTTCCAAAATGTTATGCCTAGATACTTTTGACATTACATAAAAATGTTGTCTTGGGTCCAGTTGGTTTTTGGATCTTGGGGATAGACACAAATGTTTCTCAAAATATTTTTCTTGTATTCTGGAGATGAAAACCATTAAGGTTTGAACCGCACAAAGGGGAATAAACTGGCTTTTAACTTGACTATCCCTTTTAGCTGTTAAACTGAAACCATGACTCACTGTTAAAAGCTGTTTAGACTACAGTTTTGAGAATCGCTGGTGCACCACAGCTTCCAGTGACTAACTTGTCTTGGTTTAAAACGACAAACTAGTTTTATGCTTTGCAAAGTAGCTGAATTGTGCTCCAATAGCTACTTTCTCCATTTGTGTGCACTTATTAGATCTTATATACACACCTGCTTGTAAAGCAAGAACCTTTTACCTACTTTCAGATGTAATAAAGGTGTGTATAGAGGAGGCAGTGGTAACTGTCCAGGTTAATCTGTGCTTACCTTGCTTACAAGGCTTTATGTGAACCCTGGGCCTGTGTTTTTTGTCCTGGGGATGGAGGGCAAAGTGTTGTCCATTTACGGACGTGCTGTGGTGAGGGGGTTCAGGCTGGGGGAAGGGTGAAGATTGCAGTGACAAGCCGTTAACGCTCCACTGTCACTTCCTGTTCCTCCTCTGCGAAGAAAGGGTTCGAAGAAAGTCAATTGAGGTTACTGTGTAGTAACAATTGCATTGGATTTCTCTTTGATTGCGCTGGTATCAGAACAAGCCTTAATAATACAAAATTAATGCCTTTGTATGGTGAATGCCAGGAATGAACTAACAAACACCATCCATTTTTTAGAGTAGGCTCCACCCTGTTTATTTTCAAAAACTATACTGTTTGTCAGAGTTGATGCCCTTTCCTTTAGATGGTCTTGAAGCCTAGTCTTTGACCCATAAGCAGTGTTAATATATTGTGTGAAGATAATATATTGTGAATTAACATGGTGTATGGTGGTGGACTATAAATTCACATTCGCAAAGTTTTTAAGCTTATAATTTCTAACTAACTGACTAAATTCATACAGAAGAGTAATTTTTGTTTGAAGATTCTATTTATTTTGAGCAATAACATATACATTTATAAATGAGAAGGAATATATGGGAGATGGGGTACTGTTTTTGCCTTTTAAATGTTGAAAATGACTTTAAACAAACAGACCTATGTAAAAGTTTGGGGTCAGGTTTAATTTTCTTTTTAATACATTAAAATAAGACTCTAAGGGCGGGTTTCGCTAATGTGACTAGGCATTAGTTAAATTAAGATATTTAAACAACATTTACAAAACTGCCTTATAAGAAAATATTACAGATGAAAATATTAACACAGAACAATGACACTGACATGTTTTAAGATATGTCAGAGCAAGATATTTTCATCTAAAACAGCTCAAACATGCAGTTTAGTCTAGGACTAGCTTAAGCCTTGTCTGTGAAACGGGGTAAAATTGATAAAAAAGTAAGTTATTTATGACATTGCGAATTTAATTTCATTATTTCAAATAAATGCTGTAATTTTATATATATGAATTTATTTATACTTCATTAACGCCTAAAAACATTATATATGACAGAATGATTAAAAGTTTTTTAATTTTTTTTTTTAATGTACCCGAATGTTTTGATTGTACAAGTTGTATGCTGTAAACACGTTAGAGCAACATGTGCCAAGTGACATTTATTCCAACATTTAAAGATAGAAACAACTTGAACTGCACACTTTTGAAATGAAAAGTGGGGGTTTTCAGTTCAAAGCTGTATCAGTAATCTCACCTCTTCTCTGGGAAATTCAGTTGTCTTTGTGAACTTTGCAATTTAAAAAAGATAAATATAGGTGTGTGAGTGCACAACAGGGAGAGGGGGGTATGTGTGGCTACTTTCTTAGCTGATGGAACACACAACAATTTTGTTGAAAGAGAACACTATAACGTGACATCTCTGGGCGTCCTTAGCAAGGACTAAAATGGCACCACCAATCCGCCTATAAGATAAGAATCGGGTGTGACCGATTATTACTGTCAGCTCTTAGCTAATTGTTTTGTACAGAGAAGAATGCAATGGAAAGTCAATTTATCATAATTAACTTTTCTATGAATACATGAAGTACTAAAGCCTTTTTCTATTACACCATCATATATTTTGTCTTTGTCAAATGATTGGTCTAAATCCATTTCTGGGGAACCAGACGAGACATACGCTAAGCAGGGTGTGACAGGAGACATGTACTGTTGACTGTTTTTTTGATGTCTCTCTGAGGCCACCCACAATAATCTCTAAACACACACACACGCAAATGAACACACACCTCTACTGTTCTTTCTGAGTGAGCTCTCTCAGAACAGCTTTAGATTCAGCAGAATGAGCAAATGACAAGGTCATAAAAGAAGAAATGTCTTGGGAAAAAGAGTCACTTACTGAAACTGAGTAGAGCAGTCTGGGAAATTCTGTGTAGGGTTTTACCCAGTAGCCATGAAGGATCCTGGAGACCACCCCTCTTCTGCATATCACATAGTCAGCAATTTCTCATTCTTACATAGTTTTCCTGACAACAGTTTGTGGTTGAGGTGTCTATGTATTAAATAGAATATTATACGTTTTTCAGAGAATAGTTAAACGAACACTGCAGCTAGATATATTAAATTGTCTGCAAACGATATCTGACAGCACAGCAAGTAAAAGCAGCAAGGTAAACAGTAATTTAATGACGCGACATCTAGTTGCGCGCGTGTGTGCAGTCAGCTAGTTGAATGTTGATTCGGTGAGTTCATTCAGTTGATTCATCAAAAGGAGTCCAAGCGCTAACTCCTTACTTCGCGAACGTTTCTAAACAAATAATGAAAAGATATGGTACATAACAGTAATTTGTTTGTTTGTAAACTACAGCACTTTGTTCATATGTAGCAGGAGCAGCGCCACACATTTCAGAAATTGGCTATGTAAATAGCTTACAAATGTTACGCTCACCAACAACTCGTTAATTTTAAGTTTGTTGTTTTTGCGTGACACGAATGCAGTTGTCGAACCTCGCGAGACCCACAGTTTGAAGATCACGGGACATTCAACGCTTAAGGCTTAATGTGGCTTAAAGCACATAAAAACGACGAGGGAAACCCACATTTCTGTCAAACCTTCCTTGTAATAATCTCTAATTACTGTCCTAAGAACGAGCCCATATTCAACAGATAAAGTGAATAATGTCACGTTAAACGTTTTCTCTCCCATAGAAGTCCATTATAAGGAAACAGCTTCACGTGGCTTAACGGACGCTACCTTAACAACGACCGAGGGAAACCAAACTTCTGTCAAAATTTATTTATAGTTAACACTTGCCACTGTCAAAAGAACAAGCTCTTATTCCGTGTATAAAGTGAATAATATTACGTTAAGCTGTTTCCTAACAATAGCTTCTATGGGGGAGAAAACGTTTAACGTGATATTATACTTTATTTGTTGAATATGGGCTCGTTCTTTTGGCAGTAGTTAGTTATTATTACAAGGAAGGTTTGACAGAAATGTGGGTTTCCCTCGTCCGTTTTTATGTGCGTAAGCCACGTTAAGTATGTTAGAATGTTCCAAAACCGCTAGATGGGATTTATTTATTTATTTTTTATTTTGAGTTTTCGTGGTAACTTCGAGACTATGGTTTTGTTGTTCTGGACTAAATTTTATTGACGCTTTTTTGCTGTACCTTACAAGGTGCCTTTGCTTCTTCTGTGGAACACAATATTGAAGAATGTTGATTACCAAACATTGGTAGCCATTTACTTCCGTTTATGTGTCCTACACAAGAGAGGAAGTCATACAGGTTTTTGAAAGACATGAACTATTGATTTAAGTTTTGATAAAATTTTAATCTGGCTTTATGCTTCTTTGGATGCACAAAGTTTGAATTCAGCATATGGGTGCAAATTATCATGTGTAAACATGAAAACGTGAAGCCCATCTGGGTTCTTTGAAGCAGGTTTTCTCAAGAAACACGTCAGAACTTAAAATGATCCTCTTATAGCATCAGGCTTGCAAACACCTTTCAGATCCTTTATTTTCAAGCCAAAAAGTTCTTAGATGACAACGCATGTGATCTAATAAGCCTATATCAGCTTCAGATCATTATATCAGAGAGAGAAATACAGGAAGAGATCGATGGGTGGAGCGTGCATCAACATGTTTTCCCGTCCGCCAATCGTCTTTTAAATAAAAACATGTTTTTTGAACTTCAATTGGTTTTACCCCCACACTAACCATTCATGCATGAACGTACACAAGAAATTGATTGTGATGGACCGCACTTCCTGCTCTTGTTTCGCCTGACTGCCAGCCAACAGCTCTAATTTGGACCACTGGATGAGCATCAGACCTAGTAGCTCTAGCTACAGGACTACCATAAACTTTAACTCTGGGTATTCATATTCTGGTCCATCACAGCTCTTCACACATATCAATATATTCATTATATATGTGCAAATGATGATGCCACACATGTTTAGACAGGTTGTGGCACCAAGAGTGTTTGACTGCTAAAATCTCTGGAGATTCTCTTCGCTCTGCTCCCATCGTTCCCCTCCCCTTCCACTGTTTATTGCCTTGGGCTTTTGAAGTTAAGGGCACTGTGTAAATTATTCATTTTCCTGTGTGAAGCTTACCTCTCAGCCAGGCCAGCTTCAACAAGCCGAGGTAGGAGTGGCACTGTTTGTTGTTTGTTCAGTGTTATGCATGTATGTGTGTGTGCGTGTCTGTGGGGGCGGCTTTAAGCTCTTGTATGTTAATCTCATCTCTGAGCGCTCAACTACTGATATCCCTTAGCTCTAAGAATGTTGGTTTCTATCATACAGGCAGATGGACACCAGTGAACATGAGCTGTCCAGGTGAGGTCATCCAAATGTGTGCTATGAATGTCTCCAGAGCGCCATGGCAAAGTCTCAAGCACACTGTTTTGGCAGGTCGAGACGGAGCAGATTGAGAAAGCCATGTGGGTTTTGATATCTCCCGCTAGAGATTACTATCACGCTGACAAGTGACGTACAACTCATGCAACATTTCCCAAACATCAGAAAGAAACATGGTTTCTGAGATGAGATGTGAAACAGTACTAGGTGAACTATAAAGCTTATGTAAAAACACTGAGTGGGGACTGGAAGTGGTCAAAACCCGTATCACAGATGGTAGAAACTAACCCAGCACCCTCTGGCACACAACAGTGCGTCGGCGCTCTAAGCATTCAGAATATTCTAAGAGCCTGACAGACACATTTTTATATTTGTAGCATGTCTGGCTGAGAGCACCTGTCTGCTCTTCCGATTGGATACCACTGGGTTTGCTGGATGCTCTCGAATTCTAAATATATTCTCGCTGTGATCGCAAAAGACTAAAAATCCCAGTTTGGATTCTGTGGTTCTTGACACATCTTGATGGTCCTCTGTGGAGAACAGGTGTTTAAAAAATGTTCTGGGTTCAATACAAATTGAGCTATTGCAGAAGACTGAAAACTGGGACTTGGTTTGTTAAATGCTTACAATTAGAATAGTGTAGTCACAATAGAATAATGGTTGTTAAGCAAAAAAAAAAAAAAGGGAACTGCAAAATGGAAAGTCTATGTATTTTCTAAATGCATATTGATTTTGTTGTGAATGATTCCTCTTATGTTTTTTATTATTATTTTAATTTTGACATTCCGGTGATGAATTATGAACAATCATTGAGGGGCATTAACACAGTTTTCAACTAAATATAGCAAACTTCTTATTGACGTTTTTGTTTGTTCAATTAAACAACAGATTTTTAAGGGTTTGGGATTACAGCATTTGCAGTTTCAGCAAACTTAAAGGGTCCATATGATGCTATTTTAAAGATCATTATTTTGAGTATTTGGTGTAAAGCACTACGTTGACACTTTAATGTTTCAAAAAACACATTATTTTTCAAATACTGTACTTTACTGTAACCTCTCTATGCCTCAAAGGTGTGGTTTTCTACAAAGCCCCTCCTTCTGACCTGCACAATCTGCTCTGATTGGCCAGCTGACAGAGTGCAATGTGCTGTGAAACCCATTCATTTCAATGGTTTGCTCCATGCGGGCGCAAAACTTCACATTTGAACAGTAACTAGCAAATACTTAAACTATTCACAACACATAATTACAGTTGCTGATTCAGATGCGCCAGATCGGAACTGACCCATTTTTGCCAGCTTTGTACTCTTCTAGGTTCACAAAACTGTCTCCATAAAATGCGTTGCACAAATTTGAAAATCTGGGATCTGCTTTCTGCTAACTTATTTCAGAACTTATGCATGCACAAACAGCTACATACTACATAAGACCCCTTTAACAAACGCATGTTTTTAAAAATGATGCAACTATAAACTGGATCGGAAAATAACACAATATTTACTATGCACACATATACAATATTTGTACTATTTACTCAGTCATGTCGTGTAATTTTATAAGTTTATTGTTTTTTCATTAATAATCAGATTCAGATCCCATATTCAGCTTCCTTTTTCATCAAGCCGTTCTAGTCCATGTTGCTTTAAATGCAAATGAGCTTTGCTGACTCCACCTCTCTTTTCCGTGGGATGATGAGCAGACTGTAAACTTCTGCCGGAAACTGTCTAACTAGCACATTATTTCTAGCAGGGCTGTAGAACTCGAGTCCGGTCTTGGTCTCGAGACCTTTTTTTTTATGGTCTTGGACGAGTCTCGGACTCGCTGGTATTCGGACTCGGACTTGTCTCGGTCTCAGCCACTGGTCTTGCCAAATATGGCTTTTGGTCTCAACCGAGTACAGGTGTCTTTATTATGTTCCCAGTAAGCTTACATTTTAAACTTTTTTTCATTTTAATTTTTTCATTTCACCTGCCTGAATTTAATTAAAATATTATTTTTCGTCACGTCATCTGCCCGAACAACCCATCATTACCAATAACCAATCACAAAAACAGAAAAACAAAACAAAAAAATTTAATAACCAATCACACACTAGATTATATTTGCACGGCACGCTGTACATCTGCGTGCCCTGCTAACGTTAATTTTCATTGATTCAACACAGAGTGTACGTCTCTGTAATACTGGTCACTTCTTTTCTACACTACTGTACTGTATCTGCAGTGAAGCTATATTGTAATTTAGTTGCCTAAATGCTCAGTACTAGTACCTAGCATTGGTAATAGTAGTGGGTTGGTATATATCAGTTCTAACACTGCTATTAAGAGTTATCACCATATGTCATCATTCTGTTTTCTTTAGATAAATAGATTATATGATATCAAGGGAATGTCTATACTTAAAAAATCATGGGTGTTGTGACACTGTTTTTGCTTTTAGATCAACAAATAATAACTCAAAATGATTTTCTTGATGATGTCATGCATAAGACTTTTTTGTTCCTGTCCTTGACTCGGTCTTGACTCGGACTCAAACTTTTTTGGACTCGTTCTTGTCTTGGACTCGAACCTCTTTGGACTCGGTCTTGACTTGGACTCGACTAGACCTGGTCTTAGACTTGTCTTGGACTCAACAAAGGTGGTATTGACTACAGCCCTGATTTCTAGATAAGAATCTATAATTCTTCTGTAGATGAAACTGAATCACAAATGATTTGCGCAAACATAGACATCAGCGCATTCTCTTCAAAATGAACGTTACCTCTGCTTCTCCAGTGGCTCAGTTGTCGGGTGTAAATTATGACTGCTATATTCATTATTAAGTTCAACAACAAAACACTTCAATCTCATAATTGATTGAAAGTCATCTTGTCTTCCCCTGCACCAGAGTGGACACAGGTCACTCGGGGCGGGTCTAAGGTAAGACAGACTTGTCAATCAACTATTGTGGGAGGGCCTGTGCAGAACTAAGTCAATCTGACTGGTATCTCAGTACAACCTGATTTAAAAAAGGGGATTTAAAAAAAAAACACTGGGTGGATTTGTATCATTATAGGATAGATGTGTGTACACACGTCCAACACACATTTATGTTCCAACAATGAATTTTGCATCCGATGACCCCTTTGAACTGCAGTCAATCTTGTCATAGTTAACAAAATCCACATTTCATTACGTTTAATTTCCTACTGTATTTGTAGTTCTAATCGAATCCTCATCCACTGCACAATGTGTTGTGGGCAATCTTTAAAGTGTGCATGGATCTGTAATTTAAAGTAGTTGACCATCCATGAATCTTTGGCATACTCTTTTCAACATGCTGTAATTCAGGACATATTAATTCTATTTTCAGATTCTATTTAGGATGAATTGGGATGCAGCATTCATTTTTCAGTTATTTAATAGCATCCTTTGTGTATTTAAAGTGTACTCTTTCTTTCTTTTTTTGTGAACAGACTGCTTGCACTGTTTATACTATAAAACATCAAAGAATAGTGCACAAGTGCACAATTTGTCACTATGTAAACTAAAAAATCAGAAATTTGTAAAAATGATAATGTCATGTGTATGCTTATTACATGTTAAGAATGCATGAGTTTCTTTATAGATTGGAATTACAAAGTACAGACTTGGCATGCATAATACATACTTTTCAAAAAAGTAAAGCCATTAGTAGGTTTCTCCCCTGAAGGTTGTAAAAATGCTGGTGCTATCAAAACAATGTTTATTTGTTGACCAGCTCAACATAGCAAAAGTGGCTCAACCTACAGTGTGAGCTTGGGACAGTGCTATCTTTTTTATCAATGACATTGATCTGTATCAAAGCATTGGTGCGTTTGACAGCATCCTTGACGGGAAAGCCAATTTTGCTGATTCCTAAGATATCTTGGATGGATCCTTCACAGAGGAGGCAATCCTAGAAGGTAGGGCAAATGCAAGATGGTGAACAAAATGAGAGAAATGATAAATAGAGTAATCATTTATTCATAGTATATTGGAATACTTAGTTTAGATAGTATAATAGAGTATTAAATGGTGTGTCATGAACATGGATGATAAGTAACATGAAGTAACACTGTAAAATATGTCAACTAAGTAGTATTTGCTCCATTAACTCTATTTCTCTATATCTTTGTTAAATACAAAACATTGATGACATCTCCACAGCGCTGCTTCAGTGAAACCACAGGGGTTTTTGGAAAGGTACAGAACACCTCAGCACATTTAATCAGAGTACATAGACCAAGATCTGATGTAAATAGATTAACTCTGACTAAAATCTGGACTGGTTGTAATCACGCAGAGAGCACACTGAAACTCCAAAAATGTTTCTATAACATGTTGGTTCAGCTACTATGATGGAGAGGGGTTTTCCACACTACAAACTACAGAGGGATTTGTAAGTCACATGACTATGTTATTCTCACTGTATTTGTGTACCAAAGTGTGCACACGTACTGAGGGATTTGGTCAACATGTTGCACCCTCAAAGACGCCTTCCTGTTTTTTTTGAGAATGTGGTAAGATTTACAGTATGTGACATCCCCTCACCTCGGCTTTATACGTGTACTAATGTCAGTCACTTTCACTATAGCTGTGATACTCAGAAACCAGTAATTCTTGACAACTGTTGCATTCATTTTGTTGAATCTATGTTTTATATTTTACTTCCTTGATCCTTTTAAAATGTAATAATTTAAAATCCTGATCAAACATAACCTTCATATAGTTCAAACAATCGTTTTAAATATCTTCAAGACTGTAAAGAACATAGATAGTATTTGTATAAAGTTTTGGTCTGTTAGCTTTTCAGCCAGTAAGCTTAAAAATAGAACAAAAGAAACCAATAATGATTGTGCTGCCCTCATGTGGTAGTGAACCAGCACTTCACATAATTAGTAGAAATGGGCTCAGTCTTTATGATTTTGTTCTTTTTGAACAAATACAAAGAGGAGGTTGTTTAAAATTCAGAAAGTGTAAAGCAATTGAGATCTTATTAGTTTAAAACTCTAATTTGTGTCATTTTATTTTATAGTAATAAAGGTTATAATCAATGCACTTATAAAATAAAATACAGTATGCACATTGAAATGAACCAGACAACATTAAACTAAAATCTAAGGGATATACATGAAAAAAAAAAACACAACTAACAAAAGAAAAGCTCCAGATTTTTAATTGAAGCTTAGAGTATAACGCTGTCAACGTATGCACTCTACAATATTGTATAAAAGTACAAACAACAAAGACAATGTAAACATCAACACGATATAAAATACAGGCAGAGTGTATAATAGCAGTATGTAGCAGAAGGTGCGGTCATACTAGGCTTCCTGTCAAACGTATATGAATGCAAGTTTGCTAAGTCTTGTGCTTTGCTTTGAATTATTAATTGATTTGACAGAAAGACATTTGAATAACGGATGATCTAAATGTCACACGATGACCTTTCTGGACCAATGTGATGCAAAGAATAATAACTTTTAACACTGTATTGTCTGCAGTGTTGCTGTAAAGTGGAGTAGATAATAATAAAAATGTATTTGTCAGTTACAATAGATTCAAACAAAGAGTGACATCATATCCTGTTGGCCATATTTGTTCTCAAGTCATTTTGTATGCTTTAAGTCTAGTGTGACCGCATCTTAATTCCTAATGTGCTTTTTGTATAAAGTACAGAGGATGAGTAATGGTCTTTGTGGTGTTGGGCCAGAGTGATTTCCAGCATAATGATGGAGGTCTAGTGTTTATCTGTAGTTAATTGAAGAAAATCAGTCTTGTATAAAAAAGGCATACAAAACACCCTTATTGATGGAGGACGAAAAATATACAATTAAATGTATGTCGTACAAATCAAGGCCCAAAAACGGCCTTTATACTGTCCACTTCACTGCTTCAGTCGAGTCCGAACATGTGAAATGTTCTGATACGGTACTAACAAAACCGTAAGAGTAACGTGAGAACAACCGCAAAGGATATCAGTCATAGAAACTGTGCTAGGATTAATAACAGAATGCATTAAAACCTGGAGTAACGGACTATTGAACTAAATGAAAGGTAAAAGTACTGGGGGACACAAAGATCCCAGCATGCCGTGTATCTTAAAATGTGCTCGGAAGGGGTAAAGGTCGAAACCCATTCAAGTGCCATAAAGGTCAACGGCCCTGTTTCAGTCTGTCAATGTGGAAGGTGAGTTTAAGTGCAGGACCCAACTTCAATCCCATGTATTTCATCATGACGTCGCTGCGGAGCAGGAGAAGAGCTTTGCCATCAATTTCCTGCAAAAAAAAAAAAAAAAAAAGAGTATCACCTTGATTTTAGCATTTTATTTGACAAACTATAAGACAGCATCTTTCTTGTGTAACCATTAAAACCATTAAACCATTACATTTATGCTATGATGTAAGCATGCTATGTCTAACAACAAGATCCAGCTGTCTTTTTAGGGCATCCTCCAATGGCTTATGAAAACACTAAAGAGACAATAATAATAATTATACAATAATTCAGTTTCACAGTAATTCAATCTCAGCGTTTTTAAGACTCAAACTAATTAAATTAAGATCCAGTGTTCATATAAAGACCAAACTGGTTCTAAAGACAACCAAAAAACAACAAGAACTCTAAAAAACAACAACAACAAAAATCTATATCTATATCTGATTTATTTACTCAGCTAAACTGACTGGGACACATTCAACTAAGACTTAATACTGCTTATCAGCAAAACAATAAAATACTAGAGTTTTTAATCAACATTATTAGAGGTCAAGTGATAATGGATTTCAGTAATACAATAATGTGTTTATAGAAAGGCAATAAACAGATTATAATCCTGATACGTAATCATAATGTATATATTAAATGTGTTAATGTTCTTAGCCTTTCCTTCTGTCAAGGTTTTTTTTTTTACGAATCCATAAAAATAGGGCTTGGCGATATGGCTGGAAACTGTCCTCGCTCTTTTTTTCTGCTTATGAAGAGGAATCCAGCAGACTAGAACGAGACAACGATATGGCGCAACCAAACGTGATACTGTTACATGATTGGCTGTTAGTGTATCACTCTAGGGTTGTGCCGATAGACGATAGTATCGTGTATCGACGATAGTCAGAGCTATCAACGATACCAGATGTCTTTGTC
>JAUCNO010000236.1:7329318-7342093 GCA_032353835.1 Enteromius viviparus | reverse complement strand
CTCTCACGGCTCGCTCCCCAGACAGCATGCCAAATTTGCTTATTCATTATGAGGAAAGCGTGAACTCTTGAAATTAACCTAAACTTATGAAGAAATTTATTACAAGCTATAGGACAAAAAAAAACTACAGAACAAATAAATAGGAAATGTTACATACAGTATTGTATGACGTAATAAAATATGTAAAAACACTGCACTGCATATTCTTTACTGTGCAAATTAAATACATGCTTCTTCCTAATAAAGTTACAAAACTGATGTAGTCAAGAGCAGTGAGAGATTTTCTCTTTTGTTATTTGACTAAAATGAATGCCAAACAGCAGAGGTTTTACTATAAGAGATGTTGTATCTGATATATTGTAACATGTTTCCATTCTCAGCTGTATGCTTTCAGTTACGACCTTAATTACAGCTTTTTTTTGCAAGAAAATTGCATTGGATTTCTTTCTTGGTCAGCTGTATACATTAAGTTTAAACATGAACATTACCTTCTGCATTTAACCGAATACTTGCTAAAAGAGGTATGTTACCATAGCTTTGTGTGTATGTATCCATACTTTGAGGCTTCGTCTGAAACGTGGTATCTCAATCAATCCTCTCACTCTGCCTGCAAGCTATTGGTGTGAGCACATGTCCCGATTCGATTTCTCCTTTATCTCAATGGTCTGAAGTTACTTGAATGTGTAAATTGGCAAGACAATACACATGTAAATGATAACTTTTACTCTGTGATGGTTGAAGTTAACAGTTATTCCGTGAATCACATTCATGCCAAACCGTGAGGACTGGTCTATACGGATCACGGATTATCTACGATCTGTTGCAACCTCATTGCTCACCCTTTATTTTTGCATGTAAAAATGTGAGATTAAGAGTAGTGGGATGGGACGGAAAAGAAAGAAACGCTTTTGTTCACATCTTTAATGTTGAGTTTTTAGAATGCATGTCAACCGTCAGTTGTGAGCACAACGGTCAAAAGCATCCGTGTAGTGCATGTTTACTTTTAACAAAACAATGGAAAAGAAGGGCAGTGGAATGCAAAAACATGTTTTGTTTGAACAGCCCCTTACTTTGCATATAGGAAACCTAGGTATCACATCCCTAGGAAAGGGCACGATAGTATGTTCCAAGACGTACTTGACGTACTTATTTTTATTTGTCATAATGCTGTGTAGATACAATCTGAGTTTTGCAGTGTTTTAGTTTTCTCTCTGTCTCTCGTCCATCCCACTGCAAAGCTTAATGAAGCTCAGCTGTTTCTAGTTGCCATCATCCACCATTGGCTTGTCCTGATTGGCTACTGAAGAAGAGACTTTGTGTGGAGCAGCCCCTCCTATCTTCTTTGTGCCACCACGCTATCAGAGACTGTTTCTTCTCCTGCCCCAGTTGTTAGTATGTGTGCTATTGGTTAGTCTGTTGGTTCGTTGTTTGTGTGCTACCCTGTGTTGGGACTTCTAGAGGTGTTGCTATGTCCTTGTTTAAATTTCACACCGTATAACCATTACTTAAGATACTTAATACTTCCAAAACTTAATACTTCCCTTTACAATATTTTATTTTATAAACTGACTTACTTTGTTGGAGCTGTTTGTTTTTGACCCAGGTTTTCTCCTGTTTTTGGCAAGAAAGGGAGTAAGGTAAGACTTATGTTGTTTGTTTTAATTTCTTTTTGTGAGACTAGACAGTGTCCCTCTCTTAAGTTAGATCTGTTATTTTTGTTATTTTGGCCTGGTTCCCTCCTGAAGTATCATTTGCTCCCCCCTCTTCATCATTGAATTTGTTAAATAAAACCTTCTTTTGTGGACTATCAAGTTAGTGTAGTCTTTTTCTGGAATGCTGGGACAGGGGAGAAGCAGTTCATTTTTGCGTATTGCCTGTCAATTTCTTTGTTACCTCCTTTCTGACCAAGAAAGAGCCAGAGAGGTATGTAACAATAGGACATCCCTGATGTAACATAGCCAGAAAATGATTTTTAAGCAATTCTGAGGATTCTCAGCCTTCATGTTTTAAAACAATAATAATAATAATAATAATAATAATAATTGTTGAGCTAATTATTTACAAAATATAGAATAGTGTGTTTGGTGAAATATTGGTGATTGGTATATATTTTCTCCATTGTACAACGCAGATTAAAGAACCTAATGGCTATTAATTGTGATGACTCTAAATACAGTTATACCTTGCTTCCTGGTTTGGGGCCTCTTTTCTTCGGGATTTTTATAGATTCCAGTTCCTTTACAGGCTGGCTTGTCTGGGAACCAAATGTTCCTTTCTGACCCCATGGCCCAGTGAGTTTGGTTTTCTTGCGGCCAGGCTTACGTTTCTTCTGGGGTGGGGGTCTGCCTGGTGTAGGTGGCATGCCTGTCCCCTCTATCCCACCCTCCGGTAGGGCACCAAGTGCACCTAGTGCCTTCGGTAACCCAACTGCAAAAAAAAGAAAAGAAAATATTAGGGAAAGAAAATTCAGCTTACATAGGACAATATACCACAATATGCACTGACAAACAGAAACAGAAGACAAAAAAGGCAGTCTTTGTTTGCAGAGGTGACCCATTTTTTTTGAGCCATCTCAACAAAGAAATTAGTTGTGTTACACATTTTTGGTGCTAGTGGCCTCTGAAGTGTTACAAAGATGAAAAGAAAATGCAAGCCCGAGAGAGAGAGCACAGGAAAAGAGGAAGAGAAGAGAGAGAATGAAACACAGAGAGAGAAAGAGGCCGACAAATGTGAATTAAACAGATTCTTGAGAACAAAAAAAGCATGAAAACATTTATAAACTTTGAACATTTGAGTGCATGGAACATTTATCACGATCCCTTGTCAACAACAACAACAAAAACCTAGAATAGGCCAGAAAGACAGGAGGAACAAATTATTAATTTAAAGCAAAAGACAACAAACACAAAGAAATAATTCAGAGCTTTACGGACCTGTTAGTAAGGCCAGGATTGCAGTTTGTACTCATCCAACTCAGAGAAATGAAGACTTTACAACCTCACTGAACGAGGGTCTGCTCTTGATCTTGCAGTGTGTGTCAATTTGTGGCATCTTACTCTCTCAGTCAATTCACTTCCTTCCTGCCTCTTAGTTTCGATCTGCTCTCTAAAGTCTTAAAAGTCTGTGGATAGTGACACAACGGCCGTCTTTCTAGTACTGTTAACGCTGAAACTCTTTAAAGCACAAACACAATGGAGTTTGCTTTGGCTCTTTCCCAGACTGATACGTTTACACATTTTCCCAGGTTCAAACATAAAGACACTCACAAATAAAACACCATAAAAATTTGCTTACCCCAACTATTTGTGAAGTTAGGTGTGTTTAAAGGGCCTTTCCACTTCCTCTGCCAAATGCGCTGGCATTGCGTTGTCTCTTTAACCCTCTTTTCTCATCCCACTCAGACAGTCCCACCAGCTCTTTAATGTGAAGCATGCTATTGGGCACAGGGTTTGCAGCAGTGCCAGCTGGGGGGATGCCAACTCCTTGTAAACTAAAACCCCAATGTTCTCTCTGATCAAATGCCTTTATTGCTTAAAGGAACAGCTTACCCACCCAAAGACATTTCTCTACCTAGTCTATTTTTGTCTCTTCTTTGTTCTGTTTATTCATTCTCTACTTCTGTGGTGTCACATTTTCATGGCTAAAGTAGCATCTTCTATTTCCAAATGAATTAAACTTACCTGGCTATTGTAAGTTTCGACAGATACTCAGTTGCTTTGGTATAAAAAAAGATCCACAGTAAACATACATATACATAACCGTAAATTGCACAATGTTTTGGGGTAAGACGTAAAAATACGTAAACAACCATAAGCTGCATTTGTTTGATTAAAACAAAAACAGTAACTTTATATAATATTAGGGGGTGGTTGACTTTTTTTTCCCCCTAGGCTTGATTGTGTTTATGGGGTAAAGTCTAGAATGTTAATGCTTTGTTTCCTTAAAAGGCATTATTTTTCACATAATTAAACTTTTCTATACTGCTCTGTCCCATCTCTGTGAAATGCACTGATCAGTTCTTGTTTTTCTGAAGCCCCTCCCTCAGAAATTCACAATGGGCTGAGATTGGTTAAACCAACTCTAAAGCTTGTCTAAATGTCCCGCCCTTCAGCCCAGTACATATGCATATTTTAAACAGTAGCCAAGTTTCCTTCCAAGGCATTTTTGCGAAAAAATACTTAGCGCTTCAAATATTTTACTGATATAGCTGATGGAATTCTAATTGTCGATACAGTATTTTTCCGTTTATCTTTAGCACATGAATTCTATATTGATACTTCAAATGTCACAAAAAACTCTTTGGAAACACCTTTTGTCGAAAAAAAGGGCTTTAATGCAAATAAATGTAGTGTCACATGACAGAATTAGCCTATTGGCTGCGTCTGTGTTCGTGGTGTTGCTCGCATCAAAGCACCTTAGCCTCCTTCAAAAGCGCATTTTATCATATTCATATTATTGCATCTAAAATTGTATATATGGTAAAAGGATGAGTTACCTCTCAAACATAAATATCTTAATTTGATGTTTCCTTTTAATACTTTAAATGTAAAAATTTATTAGGCTTAATATTGTCCAGGATATTATAGTTGTGGAGGTAGTAATGAGTTGGGCAAGAACACTTGATTTTTTCTTCTTATAAAATTGGAAAGCTTACTATACTCGTTCAAAAATAAGACATTATTTGAAACTATTTAAAATATTTATTTTATTTGTGTGCATTCACAATAAAAACGGCCGTGCTTCTGTAAATAATTGTTTGCTTTCAAGAGTGCGTCACAAGAATTAACTGAAATTCTGCATATAGGCTCCTACTTGTTTTAGGTTTTTATTTCTTTCGTTTTGTAAATTTATTATTTACAAAAAATATATATTTGGCATTCTTTTATAGCTTATGTTTTTCTCTGTTCGCACAAGCTCTGCGCGTGATGTGAATCCTCAGTTTCTGTTTATGCTGCTTGTTTTGTGTATAAAACTAATCCCTGGAAACAAATGAAGCTATTTTTAATAGGTCACAGCCACGTATCAATTTAAATTTTATTTACTTGTAATTTAGCATAACCTTGTCGATTAATAATAAAATAACCTGAATTAACATTCCTATTTCCAATACAGTCACATAAAATATAATCAGAAAAACAACAACTGCACCTGCTTTTGAATAGCCATGAATGGCTTGATGCTGGAGTATCTAAATATAACAAAGTGCAAAAACATGGAAACTCATTAAACTTGTTATTTTTATGTATTAATAATAGGCTATGTTTTTTTTTTTTTCTAAGGGATTAAGAACAGACTATTTACATATGATTTGTGCAATAGGTGAAATTATGTATGGAAACAGCTTAACAGCTTGCGATACACCAAAATTTATGCGACAGTTTGTTTTTTTAAGGATGACGACATCACGCACACCATTTTATCTGTAAAAGGCCAGTTGGGTGGAAACAGGCTGGAGACCACAAATTTCGCTCATTTCCCCTCCGCAAATTCTTTGTCGATAACAAAACAGCGTAAAAACTGGATGGAAACTTGGCTAGTGAGGTTGTCTATATTGTTTTTCAGTTTTGGCCCAAGAGAGACGCAGAGGATATTAGTGAAGAGGATCACGCAGAATTTGTGCAAGCATGATTTACAATGGGATGTTTTTTGTTGGTTGATGTCTCATACTTTTAGATTTTTAGTTGCTATTTGTAAATGCTACGACTTCTGATGGCTTTTAATATACGGTTTTATCATAATTAAAGCTTTAATACAGTATGTCCACCGCAACTTCATTTGAGCTAAGCTGATCTGAGAGGGAGATGCAGAGCAGGGCTGCTTTAAAACATTGATTTTAAAACTTGTGAATCCATTAGAATTGTTAGAAGACAGAACCACAATTCCTATTTTTTTATGTGCACTGCTAGTTTTCTCTTCCTTTTCTATAATGCAGTGCAGCATGGCCCCGGCCCCAGGGACACGCAGGAATAGTTTCTGGATTCATGATGTCTTCTTGTAGTTTGTTTTTGTCGGCATAAAACTGCCAGTATTTTAAAAGAAAATTGCACTAAATGTTCAGATATTATTTATGCTCAAACTAAAAATTTTCAATTTGAAATAAATGGTTCTGATTTACTGCTAGGTAAAAGTATTTATTATCAATGCTGAAAACATTTTGTGATCTTGATCTTTCATGAACTCACTAACCCAAAACATTTAAACAGTAGTGTATTTAGTACTTTGTACATCTTACCCCAAACATTCCCTGTGCATGAATGCCAACATAAAGTTGTCAGCATGAGAAAATATGAATTCATATGGAGTAGTCCACACCTTTAGTGCCTGGCGGCTGCAGGTTGTCTCCTGTGAGTGCGCACCAGCCGACTGGGAAGATGTCTCTGGAATCGTAGCGGCAGTAGTAATCAAAAGCGCCCCGCCAGCCATCGAAGGTGATCAGAACCTCAACGCCCCGCAGCGCGCCCACCGTGGCAGGACAGATGAAGTGAGGATTCTTCCTGTCCACTGCCTCCAGCTTCATCCCCACCTGAAAACAGTTTTGCTCTGGGGCAGGTGGTTCTTGCTGTAGGATCAAAGAGATGAAGGCAAAAGTAAGTGTAACATATCAGGCTAAAACTAAAAAGATGAAAGGCAAACTTTGCTCATATAGCATCAAGTGTCCAGGACATGCTAATCACATTGAACTCGATCTTTAATTATTGTTTGTGACAAATACCTTGTGAAAGATTCGAGCTGGGGCCATTTCTGCTCCATTGAGTGTTTTCAATAAGAACATGGGCCAGGATGATGCATTCAGACGAAACCCTAGAGAAGAACACAGAACATTCACAGACGACTATCGCTTTAATTTTATCAAAGCACATTTTTATAATAGCTACATTATACATAGGTTTTAAAAAGATAAGACAGTGTTTAAAATTTAACCATTTTTTTTATTTTGTATCATTAAAAATATAGAAAGTAATATATACTATGGCTAAATTTAAGAGATCCTATAATGAAAACACTATAAGCACATAAGCTTTTGAGGTAAAAAGGTAAAAAAAATATGTGTTTCATTGCAGATAGAATCAAATGTTTAAATTTTGAGATTCCAAGATCTGGAATGCAAAACATCTGGAATGCAAAAAAAAATGCAAGACAATCTAATGTTCTAAATTACAAAAAAGGTTGAGTAATGTGTTGTCTTTCTCACCAAGTGGCGGCTGCAGCATGCCTCCGTTCTTCTCGCAGTTCCCAATAGGCTGGATTTCTGAGGAGTCCACCAGGCGCCAGAAATCATTCTTGTTGTCGCTACCGTCCAGCCGCAGGCGGAGGCGAGAGCCCGTCAGGCCCACTACAGTAGCGATGCAGGTAGACGTAGTGTTTCTGGGATCCTGAGCTTCCAACTTCATGCCAGCCTTAAACTCATTTACTGGAGGGGTTGTGCTCTGAGAATAAGGATTTGCAATCAGTTGACATTTGTCCACCTTTTTCCTGACGTAAAAATGGGTGCTGTCATTTGTAAATTCTATGGGTCTAGCTTGTGGTCTCATCTGCATTCAGCTATTTTTAGATGTACAAAACGCCTCGATTTGCTGCTTGATATTGAAAATTGGTGTGTCTTAGCGTATTATTTTAAAGTATTACCTTAATTATGAACGCAATGGTTTGTAGTGCAGTTTTACCATTTACTGCACATTGTTATTCTCCTCATTATTTACCTATAGCGGCTAATGAACTGGAAGCCTCCCCCATAGGCTTACTTCTGCGTTGAGGAAAAAAAACGAATAAACGGTTCATAATAACGACATGTTCTACATTTGCATGTGTGCATGCAATGACTCACCTGTCTGAAGCAGTGAGAAGGAGCAGCAACTGCTCCTGTCTCTTTTAGGTACTTCTCCCAACTAAAATGCCCTTAAAAATAAAGGTAAACATGTCAGCATCAAATGACTCTAAGGATTCTGTCCTCTTTAGCAAGCCTATGTAACATGATGATGGTTAACAATGAGATATAATCTAAACCTGATCCTAATTCTTATCTAAATACAATGTGATGTGCATTACTATAATACTGAAGGTATCTTTACTGAGACATCTGACTCAAAGTAGCTATTTAAGTGTAGTGAGTTTGATACCTTGGTACTGTGATGGGACACGAGAGGGGCGACCACTGCGAGCGTGCTTGATTTGTTTGCCATCTTTCCACTCAATAGATGCTGTGAGAGGACAACACTTCAATATTACTACATATATTATTAAACCTGAATCATAATTTAGAATACATCCCGATAGCAGTTAAAATCTCAACAAAATCAAAATTATGCCAAAATTAGCGAATATCCTTCTAAATATTTGGTTATGCCTAACTGTCAGGAAAAAATCAGATGTGATTTTTATATCAACGTATTAGATAAGTGCATAAGGTTAGTATAATATACCTGCTACTGTCTGTGTGCTTGATGTACATAAATAACAAAAGGGAAAAACAAAACTCACTACTCTTTACTGAATACATTTTAACTTAACTTAATACAGTGACATCTGTGCAACGTTATTTTACATTTGATTATTGCATTTCTAATTTTTTTTTTTTACATGAATATAGCTTGGACCTATCTGAAAAACTTAAAAAATCACTGTTTATTTTATTTCAATAACATAAAATAAAAATATTTATTTTGTATTGCTTGTCATTTGCTTATTTTACTAAAAATATTTGTACTTTATATTACTTACACTAGCTTATTTTATTTTATTAATTATTTATTATTAATTAAATTAATTATTTTATTATTTGGAGTATCAAAATTAGCATTGTGACATTTCACTGGTATCTAAATGTCGATGTTGTAATAACTATATTTATTACAATACTATTGTATGTCAATAACCTCAAAAACAATATTTTAATTAGAAAGACTGAATTATATATTAATAGATTTAATATCAATTATAGATTTATAATTGCTAGAAAATTGTATTAATGTGCCAGAGACATCTAACATAATCATATCACCATAATGTGCCACATTTACTATTTACATCTGTTTAAATTAAACTAATGTTAATGTACTAAACAAATACCTCTCACCTTTCTGTGGTACAGGTTTCTTCATGATCCAGCTTCTTCCTATCTCTCTGCAAAAGACGGACACAAACCGAGATTTTAAAGCTGTTTGTTACACCAGTGTCTGTAGGTGGTTCGGTCTGTCTTTCTCAGAGGCAGTGAATCGGTGTCCTGCTCAGCTGTCACGGGTCTCTCATTCTTTACATGCTGATCCGTTAACCACCTGCCAGCCGTATTCCCCCAAGAACAATAACATGGACATCGATAAGAAAAGGTAATTCTTCTTACACAAATTGAACACTTCTCAATTTTCCTGTCTAGAATGACTCGGGGGGTCACTGGGTCAGACGCTTAACAAGTAGCAATGACCCAAAAGGTCAATGTGAAGTGGTAAACAACAAGCGAAATGATTGGGCTGCTTTCAGACAGTCGGAACCCACCATATTTAACTGAAGAACATAAAATAATTACAATAACAACAACGGAAACATCCAGTTAAAACCACGCGCACGGTTTTCCAGCAGTCAATAAAATCTAAGGACAAGTTATTCTTCTCGCGAGCACGTGATCGTTTCTGATTCCGTAGTGCCCTCATTTCTGTCAAAATGCAGAATAGATGAATTAAAACTAACTGTATGTGCACAGATACCTCAAAAGATGGCTCCCTGTCTCCCAGTTTTCCAGTTCTCTGTTCAAAAGCAGAGCGCCTTTGAGCGCCAAACACACAGTCCCTCCCTCTCCATAAATGACAGCGCAGTAGCGGCGGGGATTCGATTCTTCCCAGAGCCTGGAATCTTAAGAATCAGTTCATTAAAAAAAGATTCATTCGCGCGTCAGGAAAGCAGCTACTCCGCGAGTCGATTCACTTAAAAGATTCATTCACAAACCAAACACCAGCCTCATTTTCATTGGGACGCGACAGTGTTCTCACTCGATAACTCTAACAGAAGCGTGTTGTTTATTATTTTGCACATCTGCCAAACTCTCCAGGGAGTATTTGTTCGCATTTATCGATATAAACTTTTAAGGACACAGCACATAAAACATCACGCTCTTCTCAAATCAACATCCAATATATCGCTATGCTACGTAGCATCATGCCTTGTTTCGTATCGCATTTCGCAACTTCGTATTTCTTTATGCCATAACGTTACTGACCTTAATCATAAGAAACAGACAGCAAAATATACTTATTTGGGTTTCTGTTGTTATAAGGCAACACTTCATCTCCAATGCTTATACAACAGACATTAGCTAAAGGCTAACCTCTAGCAACTCACTTTTTGTGTTTTTTCTTCTACGTTTAACAAAACTAAAGTTATAAAGTGATGCAATAATTGCTAGGCAATTGTTACGGACGGTAGGAAGGGGACTGTTTACCTTGCGGAGAAAGGTTTTTGTGTAATTTCTCAAGTGTGAGGGTTAGTGTTTATCCGCCATGTTTTAAGTGCGCGTGTAGTCTTGTGTGTGTCAGTAGAGGGGAGGGGCTGCACGCGACTGCACGGGACGATTAGACTAATATCAGATGGACCAAGAAGGCAACTACTAGTTATCTATTCTGTAGTGTAAGTTTGTCTGAAACAACAATAAACACTAAATGAGTTGGCTCGTTTCTTTTTTTTTTATTTGAATAGGTTAACAAGAAAAATAATGCAAAAATCCTGACCAATAAATTGCATACTGAATATAACATAACCTTATTAAAACATTATGTATGTTGCAAAAAATACATAAAAGTACAGTGAAATGTATTTTAATGTTTTACATAAAAACATAAACCTATTAATATGTTGTACTCATTTTTCATTGCGCTTATAATGACTGCATTATGTATGTTCAGTTGATTTATATATTCATTTTATTTATTTTGTCCATTGGATTTTATTTCACGGTATGTAATTCATTTTAAGGTGCATTTGTATTTCACGTGTTGTTACATATCTGCATTCTTTTATTTACTTGCTTCACGTGTTATTTCGCATTCTTATACTTTTATTCATTTATGCTAACATTTAATTGTCTTTAAATGACAATATTTTTATTGTCTATTTTTTTTATTTATTCAGTTGAATGCCTCCATACTATACATGTGTATAGTGCATTGTCTAAAAAATAATCCTTGACAAATTTATTGTTTTGAGATTAAAAAATATATAGTTATTATAGGTAATAAAGGTTTTGAGGTTCACATTAAAACATTAATTTTAGATTTATATTTAGGTTATTGTACTTTTTTTTTCTTTTTCCAGACCAAGGTGTTTAAAAAAAAAAAAAAAAAAAAAAAACTTAAATCTTTAAAACTATTATCTAAAAAAGAGAGAGGGAAAAATAATTATTTTAAAAGTTTTTTAGACATCGCAGTAATAAGAATAAAAAGATTTTTGCCTGTCACAGATTTATTCCTTTATTTTTTATCAAGTAATATAACAAATAATATTTGTCTATCAATGAGATAAAAATGTGCTATGAAATATGAGAGATTAAAAATAAAGATAAAATGAGCTGTAGTGATTAAATCCTGTAATCCTGACCAATATATATTTGTTGGTAAAAGCGTTTGGTGAAGGTTTTTTTTTTGCAGCATGTTGCAAGCAGAGGTCGCACAGCTGTGGAGCGCGACGCGAGGAGGCGGGGAACCGGAGAAGGGCGTATCTAAAAGGATCCTCCTTCAGTCTTACCTGGAAAAAACTACAGGAATACTATAACGCCATAGTGAAGGCATGTCCAGGACACGGTCGCAGGATGTTTTTTTAATTAGCTAGACTCTATTTTAGACCAACACCATGTATACGACTGAACGCAGGCGCATGAGTCTGCGCGAGACCAAGAGAAAGGATCCGGTGCGAGTTTCAGCTGGAAGTTTATGGCAGGATCCTTTGGCTCTCGAAGTCGGCGGCGGGGGCAAAGGCGTAATATCCCCGCGAAGTCGGACCAGGGCTTTATCCGTGGTGTATATCGCCGTTGACGACGTGTCTGCGCCTCAAACTGACGCGAATCTTTCTCTGACATGTCTTAAAGAAGCTTGCGCAGACGCGCATGCTGTTCTGAAGAGCGTTTCTTTTGAGCGCATTGCTTTGGGCACCACTGAAATTCTGGACACCTTCTACAACGCAGGCAAGTTGTGGCACGTACACATCTGGGATTTTCAGGAATATTTCCAAAGTGCATTTGTAAGCGGTTGTTATTTTAACTCTGTGTTTAGATGTTGTTGTGGTGGTAATGAACAACACCATCTGCCAGCCCTCTCTATTTTATCACCTGGGTGTCAGGGAGAGTTTCAGTATGACCAATAATGTCATCCTGTACTGTAACAAACGAGAAGACGATCTTCAAGTTGTGAAGGTGAGACTGCACTGCACACAAAACATTCTTCAGAAAGTGCAAGGTTGTGTCACCATAAAGTACACTGGTACCAGACAGTCAAACTTTTTATTCCATTGAATATTTCTAAGTGTGAGTACTTTTTTGAATTTCAGTTTCTGTATAACAAACCTTAAAGAATTGGCAACCAAAAGTAAAAACAAAATTACTTGTTGTCATTCTATATGGGATATATGTATATATGTGTGTGTGTGTGTGTCTTTGTGTATATATATATATATATATATATATATATACATATACATATGTGTGTGTGTGTGTATATATATGTGTGTGTGTGTATATACATATATGCGTGTGTATATATATATACATATATGTGTGTGTGTGTGTGTATATATATGT
>JAUCNO010000236.1:7290636-7312702 GCA_032353835.1 Enteromius viviparus | reverse complement strand
CGGTCACCGATCTGGGCCGGTCATACAAAAAATCGGCCGATTCCGATCACTAGCCGGTCAATCGGTGCATCTCTATATAAACATGTAAATCAAATATCAAAAATATTTTGCAGTGTGGTTAAATTATTCTTCAAAAAAGCCTTGTTCAGGCTATTGCATAAAAAGTTTTGTATACTGGAGCATGATCCATAGCTTTAAATATTTTTTCATTATGCATAGTTGTAATTTAAATAATAGGTTTTGCTCTGTTGATGCTAAAGAGTTTGTCTGACAGGAGCCAGTTTCTGTTGTGTAACATTTAGCAACCCCCAACACACATTCTTATACACATACCCCTCTCTGTCACGCCTGTGAAACAATACCATTCAGTTTCAAAACCCTTATGTAATGAGCAGCAAATGACCCCATTTTTGGGATGACAGAATCCACAACTTTGGAATATATACTGACACTAAATTAGGATAAAATTGTATCCCATCAGGCATTATTTAGTTCTTGTTTGAAGTGGTGGAAAATTTGACCTTTGCTTCATTTGAGATGTTTTTAAATGTGGACAGCCTACAGGGGATTGTTTTTAATTGGCATGTAACAATCAAATGATCCAATTTTAAAAATCCCAACCAAGCTTGAATACTCACACACACATGCACCAGTGAGACTGAAGCACATTCAGCCTGAGGAATAAATACTGTTCTCTACTGCATCAAATCTGGCCTAGAAAATGTGTCTCTGGAGTAATTAATCCTCTCGGAAAGAATTGAATTTTGTCAGACCCAGAAAATGGCAAGGAAATCTGAAGGAAAGGGATTGTGGAGGCCACATACTGTACTCCAGATTTTGTTTTATTTTTTCTTTCTTCATAATAGCAAGGCTTGACTCTTGATAATCCAATTTGCATGACCTCAAAAATATTGCACGTCACCTATGGTTTACAGTATGCATTCATCCAGTTTGCTTCCCACAAAACATACAAAAGTTTGCAGTGAATGAAGAATCTGGTAAATCCTCTTTGTACTTGTGGTAATCTTTTACGAACAAATATGCTGCAGAGTTTCTAAACACAAAGCATTGAAATTATATCCCCCCAATCATACACATTTTTCCCATCATACGCCTTTAGTGGTTGCATAAAAATCTTTATCGCTTTTTATCTTCTGCAAAACATAAAAGTATATTTGAAAAATGTTTCATTTTGTCTATAATGTAAGTCATTGGGGTCCAAAACAATATTCAACCATACTTAGTTTATTACATAGACAAAAAAGAAAGCACCCCAAACATTGTCATCCAAGTATGGAACAGCATGAGTTTCATTTCTGTCATTATTTACTAAAAAGCTTGATGTGCATTCTATTTATTTCTCTGCTTTCATGAGAAAATCTTTCTTCGTGCTTATCAGAAGATTAATTAGATGATTATGAGAAGATCAAAAACGAATACTAGCTTATTTTATTTATTTTAGGTGAATTATATATTGATGTCGGTCTTGTAATATGGACAGACATTGAGCTTTCTTAGTCTGAAGACACAGCGTTCATATTTGTCATTTACAGCAGGCGCTGTGTTTTTTGGTGTGGCCACTGAGTGCTAGGAATGCTAAACATTCCTCACTGAATGTGTGTCTTCTGTTCATCTGAGGAGTGAGAGAGAGAGAGATGAAGGAAGAGGGACGGGGACGGGGTAGAAACGGTGTGACAAGATTCCAGAGCTCATGCTTGCATACAGATGGAATCACGTCAGGTCTTCTTTCCCGTGTAGCACACAGATGGTGTGAATCACAGTCCTGAACATGATCACAGACATGAAGTGCTTGCATGTTGTCCCTTTCTCACTGGGTAAAGCCATCCATTCACACCAGAATATGTCAGAGGACACACACAAAATGCACCGCCACTTTCATTCTCCATTACACTGAAGTCTTTGTCCTTTTAAAAAAAACGTGATGGACTGATCTGTTAGTCGTTGTTGGAAGACTGCATATAAAGTGTCACTATTATCTGACAGAGTGCGCTGAAATCATTTGAGATTACAGACATCATTACAGAATGATAGAAATTTCTGTTTTAAACTATCCTAAGCTAGTCCTGTAGGTTTTAAGTTGGTCTCCAAAGTGCCAAAACCTGGCTAACAGATGATCTAAAACCAGAAGTAGCTTAGGCTGGTTTAAGATGTTTTAAATGCCTTTTAATACAGGTTATCTATTAATGAATTGAACATTACATGCTCCTGATGTTAATGAGCGCTTCTGAGTGCTCTAAAGCACTTGTGTGTATTATTCGGTGCTTCACTACACACTTCATTAGTCTCAGATGGTAGGATGCATAAGATAAAGCAGATCACGTGTTTAGTCTGTAGAGTCTTCACAGTTTTAGGCCCTTTGTGAATGTTTTGGTTGTGGATGTGAGCGTGTTAGTTACATCATCAGCTAAAACATTAGCTAAGTGAGCTGTTTTGCTGTATAGGCACCTTTTAAGATACCATTTAGGGCTGCACGATTTGGGGAAAGTTTCACATTGCGATTATTAAAGTCAAAATTGTGATTTGCGATACGATATATAAGGGGTTTGACTCAACTTGCTTGTTGTCTTTGCATTGAATTGACATGTAAATGTCTCACGCTTAACGCTTCATTCGCATCTGGTGTGAATGCAAGAATTATTGTCTTGTTACATCCACGAATGCATTTATTTATTTATTTAATATAATCGCCACATTTGCTGTAATGTAATCGCATAGGCTGACATCGCGATTGCGATATAATAATGTTGGTCTAAAAATGGACTCTTGACTCATTTGAGGCAGCAACTCCATGCGCCATATAATAGAAAATAGAAATAGAAAATTGATTGCAATAGAGTTTGACCAAAATTTAAGTCAGTTTACTAGACAACATGTTTATAGCTAGCCAGCTTTTTTATGTGGTTAAGTTTGTCCAAATTTGGTCAAAACTCTTATTTTGTTGCAGTTTTTGAACCGTCCAATTTTTGGACAGTTCATTTCAGACTGTGCGAAGTCCAGTATTTATTGCCAAAGTTTGAGCTATAATATTTTGTTTATATATTCAGAATTACAAGGTCAAAAATGAAGCAAATGCTGAATTGTTAACGAAGATCAATACACATGCATTTCATTTTACTTCATTTCATGCTGACTTTAAACTCATGAGTTTTTAAGTGCCTTTTAAATACCCAAGCCACATTGTTTGTCATATCATCTCAAAGGTTGCGTAAAGTTCAAGGATCGAGACACAGGCAGCCTTGGATTTCAATAAGGGCATTTCCTCTCTGTCACTCCGTCACTCCTTTGCCTGGTTTACTCTCCTGGAATCTCATGTTTTGGTGTCTGAATGTGTCCTAGTTTTAGTCCATAACAGCAGTACTAAACATTGAGCCCTGCTGTATGTTGACAAAGGCTGGATTTTCAGTCTGTTTCTTCTGAGAGGACTGGAGGTGTGAAGATCATATCATGGAGAAGTCGGAATGCAGTGACAGTCAGCTGACCTGTGCTGTAATGTCTTACACGACTAAATGCCAGTTTTCTCACATGCAGGTTTCATATTGTAATTTCTCTAAGCCAATATTAAGTTATAAAGTCAGTATTAAGTTTTTCCATTAAATGTAAAAAGTGGTAGTTGGCAATACATGAATTTTAAATGTAAAAATGAGGGCAATGAGCAAATCCCAAACTTTCCTACATTGTTTTTTTTTGTTTTTTTTTAAATGGGACATGTTAGAAGCTGGTGTGGTTTAAAAGGTCTTGATGAGGCACAAAGAAAACACGTCAGTAGGTTATAAAGATGATATGGTTCACACAAAAGATGCATTTAACCTCAAAACTTAAAGGTGTAAAATGATTAGAAACCACTAATGGAGATGTCAAGCTTTTATGTTGACGCTAACTTAACCTCAGATCATTATTTGATTGTTTGGTATATTTGGATTTGGCCATCAAATAAGCAGCACACTGCTTACATTAGCTAGCAGATGCTAACAGTACTACATTCAAATCATGTGACCATTTTGTTGGCCAAACCAAAATTTCTAAATGTTTATCTAAAGCCTTGTGTTTTTAATTCCCCATGTGATAGTTAGCTCTCAGTTTCCAGATCTCGGTCTTGGCAAGTTAGCTTGAGTGAGTTCACACAGTACATGTAAGTGCTTTAGTGCTGAGGTTGGTGTGTATAAGGATCCCATAATTAGGCTTCTGCTTCTGGGATGGTCGTTGGGTGGAGCTGGAAACACAAACACTGAGTTTAGCAGAATCTCTAGACTGTCTTCAATTGATGTTTAGGTCTTCACTGGTTTAAAATGAACTGCTTGAAGGTTTCTGATCATCTTTTTTCCTCCAAAGTCATACTGTTTCTCAAGCTTGTAGGGACCGGTTTGGGTTTTTATTGAAAGAAGTTCATACTTTTATTCAGTAAAAATTCATTAAATTAAACAAAAGATGAGGAATGGTAATTTTATGCTGAAATTGGTTGCTCTCATTATGAGAAAAGTCTTTGAATGCTTAACAAACAGCACTAGTCACAGGGATGACAGCCTGCATCAGGAAGTTATGAATGGCTTCCATCTCTGCATGTCAACTGTGGCCTTCATTCGTTGAAGTATTGCCACATATGGCCGTGTCACTTCCTCTGAGGATCTTGTTTTAGATGAAAACATGCAGGGGTATTGTGGTTACAGACCCAAAGGATGTTCTGTTGAGTTCAAACCACACACAGTCAACCCATCTCATTGTGTCTGTGGTTGTAAAGAGGGGGATACTGTTATTTAGCAAAGAAAGTTGTCACTGAATGGTAAATATCATTGTCATTACGCAACAGAGTTAAGTTGTTTACGGTTGTCAAGCAACGACACAATTTGTCTTATTGGTATAGAATTAAATTTGTGTTTGGTTGAAGATATGCACACATTGGCTTTTTTGTAGTGACTTCAATGTGAATCCACTCCTATTTTTTGTATTGTTAGTTTTAAAGTCTCAGCACACCTAGTGTGATATTTCTGTCTGAATTGTTTGCATGGTAAAAAAATAAATACAACCTCATATTGTGTCAATCATGTTTGCATACTGCCTTAAAAAAAAACAACAATTGTCATTCGTCAAAACAATTTGGATCAGGTTTGATTTTCAGCAATTTTGCGTCCAAAACAAGCATTTTGACAGGAAAGGATGCAAATATGAACTGTATGTAAATATATGTGTTTATATTAGGGCTGTATGATTATGAGAAAAATAATTGTTGATTATTCGCTTAAAAAATTGATTAACAAAAGTTCTTATACCATTGTTTGATGCAACTTCATGTCATCCTTTTATATGAAAATAATTCAGCTGAAAACATTTCAACTGAAAAACTATTACTTTTCTATAGTACTAAGCCTCAAGTGTCAGCTATTTATTGGATTAGTGTCTTCTTTAAATTAAAAAATGTTAAAAATATGCATGTTTTGAAGCGGTTATTGGTATTGTAATGATGGTATTGTATACAAAACAATACTATTTTGTAAGTAATATTGTAAACTAAAACTATAATTAAAATAATTCCCTTAAGATTCTTTTCCTCTCTTCTCTCAGACACTCCCACACAAACACACACACATACAAAGTTTCAAGCTCCGACGTGAACCATTCAAAGGTACTGTCGAGAAAATCCTAAGCTTATTCGTCGAGCGTGCAGTGACCTATTGGTTCACTTGTTGGCACCTCAAGCTTGAATCTGAGGGGCTTAAGTAAATTTGTTTTGACGCATCACATTTTAGCAAGTCCAGACAGTCAGAACTTTGCAGCACCAGTTCTCTGTCTCTTTGGCTCTGTCCCAGCAGCTGGTGTTTACTCAGGGCTT
Organism: Enteromius viviparus; assembly: GCA_032353835.1. Taxonomy (NCBI): domain Eukaryota; kingdom Metazoa; phylum Chordata; class Actinopteri; order Cypriniformes; family Cyprinidae; genus Enteromius; species Enteromius viviparus. Next base: position 7,306,857 of record JAUCNO010000236.1, on the reverse strand, counting down.
CCAGTGAGTCTGCTCCTCTCCCTCACACTTCCCCCAGAAGAGGCGCCGTGCCTGCTTACATCATCCATCCGGGGTGAGGAGAGAGGGGCCGGGGTGGGGTGTTGTTGAGGATGAGGTAATTCATTAGGCCTCAAATGAGATGCAGATCCATTCTCAGTCGGCCTCCCAGTTCTTCTGTTCTCCCCCCAACCCCCCACTCACCTCTTCCGATCTTTGATTTAACGGTCACTGCTTGCTTCCACTTCCGGCTCCCTGTTTGTCTCATTTCCATATTTGAATAAGAGCATTGCTCAAGCTCTGTACCCCTCAGGATCAATGCGCCCTTTCTTGGGGAAACTGCTCAAGCTCTTAATTTAACTGGTTTTCTGTGGTTTTAGAGCAATGTAATAACATGTTTTCATTGGTGTTTAAAGGAGAAATTCTGGATAAAAGATATCAAGAGGTTAAAAGATAAACACTGTTTTGGATCGGATCGTAGGCTGATGTATGTAATGTGATGTATAACATATAGCTCATTCGTTGTTTTAATTATTTTGGTTTATAAACTTTTCCATGTCTATATACTGTTAAAAATGGCAGATTTTATCTTAACATGAAAACATATTTTCGTAGTGAAGCACCAACATTTCAACACCTGACAATATTTGGCTGAAAATTAATTATCTTTTGGCTGAAAAGAGTCAAAAGTTTTAATATATAATATTTATAGTGTATGTTTGTTGATATAAAAACTACCTTAAATATATTATATATATTAAATATATTATTTTTATTAATTAGTTAATTATTAAAATACATTTTACTTCTGTTTTGGTGACTGGATGCATTGCTTCTAATTTATCTTTTTTTAATGTGTGTCAGTTGCCTGCTTGATTGACAGCATGGTGCAATGCTGCTATAGTATCAGTCTATTTTCAGAAATGATAATGAGTACCAAGCAAATGCATAATGCAACAGAAATTAGTGGTCACATTACAGAACTGTCCGTAATAGCTATACTCTTAGTTATTACTACTTTAAAACAGCATGTTATGCATGCAACCCAGATCTTTTCTCATGCTTAATGTCTTTATTATCGTTTCATGTCTGGTGGTAATGGTATTTTTAGCTCACCATGAATAATGCAATGCATGGCAGCGTTAATGGTTTGTCCCTGGACAGTGTGTGCAGTGCCAGTGCAGAGAGGAAAAGGGATTCAGGGTGGATCAGAACGGATAAATCTCGCCTTAAGCACGTCTGAAGGCTAAAGCAGACCTGAGCTGAAAAATCTCCAAATATTCGTCACTGTGAAACTCTTAAAACCTTATTCATTCACTGCCATACGGTCCAATCTCATTCTCACAGGGACAAAACAGTACACTGCTGATGTTTTTTTTTTGTCTGGAAAACTCTTCCGCCTCACAGCAGCTGAATAGACATGTTGAAGAAACACAGCCTCTGAGTAAATACAGGATGTTTTGATATTTACTAGATAAGCCGATTTCTACTCAATAGGGTGCAGTATAGAGCAAGATGAAATGCATTAATAATGTATAATGTATTTATTTATGATGTTTTGTTTTATATATATCAACAATTGGGTTGTAACCTCAGCAGTGCTTTCGCAAGTTCAAATAATTTATGTGAATCAAATCATTGAATCAGCTTTGATTCAATGATTCAGTTGTTTTGTTTACTTCCCGAACGTCCCTGGCATATTCATCATAACTGTTTTAGTTAAACAACAGTAATTATGGATGTTGCATAATAAAAACAAATGTTTAGTATTATATATATATATATATATATATATATATATAATTTCAATATTTTTTATTGTGCTTTAGTTTTTGCCTTAAAATTGGTACCAATAATAATAATTATAATAAAGAAAAATAATCATTTAATATCATCAAAAAAGGTTAAAAAATATAGCATATTGTTTTTTTAAAGCTATATTTCCACACCTTACTCTGACATCTGTCTGTCTGTGTTTGTTTATACATGGACACATTAAGTCTGTTCTGTTGGCCAACATCAAATTGGACTCTAACCCAGGTTACACTCTTATCAGTAAAAAACAGGTGATGTGTTGAGCCTCCTCCTTGTGTGTGTGTGGAATGTCTCGACATGACAATCATGGCTTTAAGATCTCAGAAATCCAGAACCCGTTTTCTTCTCATTTTCTTGGATTCAATTGTTTTGTTTAGAGTTTAGTTTGTTAGAATATCCAGGTAAGCAACACACTTATCTTTAGCTCCTCGTTTTTCTCTTTTAGTTATTTAGAAGTCATGATCGAAGTTAAGAAGACTTCAATTCTGTGTTAAGATTCAGAATAAATATGATTGTACATGTTTGGCCTACGTTAGAAATAGAATAACCTTGAATCTTATGTGTATTGTTGAATGCAGATTTACAAATCACAGTGATCAGCTTTGAGAAAGCAAATTATGTTCTATGATTGTGATTAATCAATTTCTTTTAAATATAATTAAAGATGCAGGTTGCAACTTTTTTGGTTAATATAAGCCACTGAAACACAGTTTATAATTTGAATTATTTTTTTAATATTAACTTCAGTGCATAAAATTCCATGTTTGGTATTTGCGTGGTCATCTAACGTCAATGAGTTGGCAGACGTTGGAATGTGTTCCTCTTGCAAGAAAGACTGTTTCTCCTATCCAATAAATCAATGTTCTTGAGGGAAGTGGAAGTTTGCAAGATCACCATTATGCTCTTGTGTCAACAGGGCAATCCATCAAAGTATCAATAATCAATTGATTAGAGGGCAGTTGAGGTTCATCTTGAGCTGCCTGGGGCATGACTTTAACTCCTTTAATCTTTGCTGTACCGAAACATTCTGTTATGGATCATGTGTGCTAATCGAAAACAAATCAATCTGGATTTAATCTCTGTGGAATGTAACTGTGACTTTTCTGTGTAATCACACATCTAGTAGACAAATACACTTGAGCGTTTGCTGTAGCTTTGGAATGAAGTTCGACTGGTCTGCATCTCTCGGCTGACGTTTGTCGCTTATTTTGTCATTTTAGATTCCCCAACTGTTCCAGAGACCAATCCCAGTGATCCCAGCTCTGAGGAAGTCAGCACCCCTTCGAAAACAGAATCAGGCCTCGAAGCCAGCACGCCTACAAAGATGGACGCCGCAAGGAAGTCAGCTACCCCAAAAGGGCCTGACGCCATTTCAAAGTCCCTTGCGACACCCATTCCCAGGTCGAGTGGTAGCCCTCAACACAAGAAAGGTGGGTACCTTAAAGACAGTTCAATATTTGTTATTGTTATTGATATTTTTTATTATGATCAGGAATTTTTTTCTTTTGGCCTCTTGATTACGTTTACCCCAAAACCAAATATCTGAATGAAAGTAGTTAGTAGTTGGGTTACCGTGGATTCTAGTTGGTTGAAGCTGGTCTTTTATGATAATTTTGTTGATTTGAAGTTGATCTGCACAGTACTACTAGCAAATAGTGCCCAAATTGGGTGGATAGGCCATCTCGGTCAAGCCGTTTTGGTTTGGTAGACCATGCTGGCCAACATTAAGGTGATCGAAGCATCTTGAGGTGCTGTTAAAGGAAAAGTTGTTGAAAATTATGTCATCATTTACTCACCCAATAGTAGTTCCAAACCTGTATGAATTTCCTTGCTCTGCCAAACACAAAGGAAGATGTTAAGAAAAATTTTGTTACCAGGCTGTTTTGGGTCACCATTGACTTCCATAGCAAATATAAAGTAAAATATCTTCCCTTGTGTACAGCATTCATACAAATTTGGAACTACTCAAGGGTGAGTAAAAGATTACAGAATTAGATGACTATTCCTTTAAGGCATTTGAACACAAATTTTTGACCTACTTCATAACCTGGTATGGCTTTTTCAACCCGACATAACATTGATAGCAATAAACCATTTAAACCATTCAAAAACGTTTTCTGTTGTGTGAGAAGCATTCAGGAATTCTCCCGAGAAAGGAGCCAGCCATTGAGGATTTACCCCTGACCAAAGTCTTGAAAGCTAACAGAGGCATTTGTTTATTGACCCACAAAGAATTTCCACGTTCATGTCTCCGTAAATGCTCCCAGAATTAAGTTATTTCGGCTGTATTACATTAATGTAGAAAGGGATCCGTTCAGTGAGGAAAATGTTGGTGCTAATGCTGATTTGTGGAGGCTGGCGACAGGCAGTACCTAATCGCCTCTGGTCATCAGCTGAGGTGAAGCAATGAAACCTGACTGGGCATCACATTTCACAGTGCTGTGCCAACTGGAGGGATTTAACCCTTTTTCTTGATTCTGCCACGTTCATAGGTAAAGCTTTCACTTGGAAGATTACATGTAGATACATGTTAATGAGAGAGTTGTTTGGGTTTTAGAAAGGAAGTGGCTTTTCTTTGCCTGGTTCATTGTTGTCTCTTCATACAAATGAGATTGTGGTTGTAGTGCATTTGGCAGTTGTTCATTTTGTGGGAAAAGCTGGTTCAGCTGTGTTTGAATAGCTGTTTATACTTTGTTACTATGCTTGATTTGACTATGCTTACTGTGTATGCAGTTGTAATTTAGTGTCATGTTATGATGTTTTGAGTTGTTTCCTTTTAATGGTCCATTCTTACGAATTTATAGCATTTGTGAATCATTCAGTAAATACAGAGGTTAGGAGACTAACCCATGCTAATGAGTTGATATGTAAGACTCACTTGAGTAACCAAAATTACCCACAAATTAATGATTTAACTAAACATTTATTCAATAATGCATACCACTTGCCAGGACTTCTTGGAACAGTTTTGTCTCAAACAAATTAAAGTGAATGTTTATATATTTATGCATTAGCGTTCAATAGATACATATAAATAATACAGTTATAGTTGCATTTCTTAATTATAACTTCAATTTAGTTCAGTTTCTTCATTTATTACAGGTGACATTTAGGATAGTAGTGTTTTGTAATATTGCCAGTATTTGTCAATTACTGATTTTAACCTTTTTGGTTATCTTTAGTTCTGCTGTATTTCAACGTTTAACCTGGTTTTATGTTATTAAGCTGCTTTGTACTACTGGTGGTGCACAGTATAGATCATCTCATCACTGCTGTCAAGCAGCTGAACACTGTGTTCCACAGAATATTGTCCTCCATTGATTCTTGGCCGCTGCTGCCTCGCTCATATATTAGTTATGAGAAAGAGGATGAGCAGACATGAAGGAAGGGAAGAGCTGAAGTTCAGACACTGACTCATACCGCTGGCTGTTTCAAAGCTGATTCATGTCTTTTTTTTTTTTTCTCACATCTTACCATTCACTTTTATTCTGGTTCTCTAGAAAATTCATCTTAACTTCACATAGTAAAAGTTTGGTAGACACTTCTAAAGTGTACTTAAAATAATTACAATAGAAAGCATTATGCTTTGCTCCCTCCCATTCATGATTAGTTGTCAATTTATAGTTTTGAAAGCTTACAAATCCTTCTCACACCCCTTGTATTTGGTAAATTGGAGTCATAACTGCACCTTGAGATCATAATGTTCAGAATTATTAAGTAATTAAGGTGATGAATCAGTGCACAAGTAATTAAAATTTTTCCTGTTGTTTAAAAATCCATGTAGTTTAACATTGGTAGCTCTGGTCTTGAATGCTGATTGGTCAGTATAAATCAGTCCAGTCTGTTCATGCAGATTATTTTAGCGCTTCAGGAGATGGCAAGGTCAGCGATAATGCTGCTTCAGACCCTCTGTAAACCCTTTCTGGGGCAGTCTGCTGCTGTTTCTGTCTCTGCCCAGTGACTCATGAATGAGAACATGGACTGCTCGTCAGGGCCCACAAGACTGCGCTTCAGCTTCCTGTGCTCTATAAATACTGAATCAAAGTGGAGCACAGGTCATGGAGAAGAACACTGCTGGAGTCTTATGATCATTATTAATGAGTCAGATAAAAGTTGTGCTAGTCTTTATGGGTCATGAGATGCTAACTCGAAGACTTCAATGGGATGCGGTTTAAAGCGTTGACACCTGAGTGAACTGGTTTGTTTCTTTGCGGTGTACTGCACGTGCTGTAAGAGGCGTAACGTTAGGAAGCTGTGAATGTTTAGTCATCTTAATGTGCTGCTATAAGGAATCAAATGCACAGGGATCAGAACGTGTACAGACAATGAAGCTGAAGTTGGCTAAATGGACAATATTGTTGGGTGCTGCTGCTTAATAAATGACGTTTGCTGAAAAATGTCAAGAGGAGCACGCACAGGTTAATAATCACGGCTGGCTCCTGATCCTCCTAATCATCCTATCATAGCGAGAGATCCTTCCTATAAATGGTAGAAGCCCCCTTCCCGTTCTTAACAACCCTTCTCCACCATTCTGAATCATTGAAGGGAGTCATTTTTAAAATGAATCTCTTGCCGTTTCATGTTGACGTCAAAATGAAACCTTAGCACATGCCCATCTACTTGTGGTCTTTTCACATTGGTCTGAATGAAAATGCAAATTCATTCTTTGCCCCTTGTTGCAAAGTACACAGAGCATTATAGGCATGAAATGAAATCAATCGGATCAATCGCTGCAGATTAGCATCACACAAAGGAGGGGTTTGGAAAGAACCATGGTTAAATTGTTTGGGAGTTGTTGAGCAAATAAGGTAAAAACAAATGCATATTATAAGACAATAAAAGTGTTTTTTGACCTTGCATGTGTGTCAACCTGTTGTTGGTTTTAGGGGCGCTTTAATATAGTATTAATACAATAAAATGAAGGAACTGTCTTTCAGTGCAGGTAAAGGTTCACTCTGAATGAATGTTAATTGTGAGGTGCTGAGTCGATTGTATCTGTACTGTGAGTCCTCAGGGCTTTCTGCTGTCAGTCGGGAGCGTGTGAATGTTGCCAGTCTCTGCTGCTGCCAGCTTCCAGTGCTTTATACTGCTGCAGATGTGAGCACAGCCTCTACCACACAATAACCTCTCTCATTCCCGGCACCCTGCTGTCTGACCATCTCTATCTCTTTTCATCTCTGTCCAGGAGAGCTTTAGCGGGTAGAAAGACAAACTCTGGAAAAAACGATGTGGCAATTTCAGATTGTTTCACCAAAACTAAACATTTTATTCTGCCTCTTTTCTCAGATGGAGTGAAGTTGGATGAGCGGCAGAAACAGGCGAAGGAGAGGAGGGAGGAGAGGGCCAAATATCTTGGTAAGAGAACACAAGGAAGACAGTGAGACAGCACCCCCTGCTGTCTGGGGTATAGATGTGTTTGGACAAAAAAAAACTATTCATTCATGTCATGCGTCAAACTTTACAGACGCATGAGAGACTTGTGCAGAAGTGCAGGAAGGCTATAAAGAAATACCTGCAGATTTTGGCTTTTATAGAATTTAATTTGTGGAATTTGTCATTTGACATCACATGTTTTTTCAGACTAACAAAGCATGTGCATGCAGTCTACATTTTTGCTATTTATTAAATCCCCCCCCCCCACACATTTTTTATTTGTTTTCTATGTGATACACCTCTGATTTTCTCTTAAATACTAATATACATTGATATTTTTAACATTTAAACATATTTATTTATTAATTAAGAAAAATATATAATATGGTGACACTACAAGCAGTTTTGTGTAAAATTAAAAATGGATGGATATTTATGTAATATTTAAATATTAAATATTTCTATATTAAAATGTATTTATGGTATATTTTCTATATATTTATTTAAATATTACTATTTAATAATATTTTAGATAACTTTTCAACAGTTTTAAATTTTAAATGTATTAAAATGTATTTACTGTATATTTTCTATATATTTATTTATATATAACTATATAATGATATTTTATATTAATTTTCAGCTGTTTTAAATTTTACAAATAAATAATATTTAAAATGTAACCAAAATACATGTCAGGAAACACTATTAAAAATCCCCTCTGGCTTGGTTGCATACAAGCTCTTTTTACTGTTTTCTAGGTTCCTGATTAGTAATAACCTTTCCCCTGGTTATTATAACAATTATTGCTATGAAATAACTTCTAAATGTCATACTACTACTGTGTCTTTACTAAACCAACACTTTACAGATTTTCTCCTCTTGAGAGAATTATAAATATCTCCTATGCTTTGTTTTGTTCATCTTATAACTGTGCTTGTTATGGCTGCTGAGATTGCTGTGCTGTGCTGCTCTGCTTTGCATGATTGACACAATGTTTTTGTCTTCTTTCTCACCTTCCCTCACCAGAACAGTGTAGCCAGACTCAAGGTAAGCCACTCCTCCGTCTCTTCTGGTGTTGGTGACTGATGCGCTTCCTCCCTTTCTTTATCAAATGCTTATTCTCTCGTAGAGCATATTTCTGTTTCCATTGTGTCTCATAATCATAATTAGGGACAGATTGTTGTGTGACTTTATTTTGAGTGAAAAGCTGCCACCGTCGTTACACTTCCCAGCTGGAAAAAATGATGCTTAAACCAGTGTTTAATGTTATCAGTTTTTTTACATAACTGGCCAAAGCAGGCAATCTATGGTCATTAGCTGGTTCAAGCTGGTTTAGGTGATTCAGTCATGTGACTGATTCAAATCTGACTCAAACATTGATTCATGAAAAAAAAAAAATAGTAATAATAATTGGGCTCACTGTTCTGTGACTTGGCTCATATTGGCCACACCGTATGTTTGATTTGAAGTATGACCTGTTTTTTCCAGCAGGGTCAGATTTTACCCTATGCTTTGCTTCCACTATTGACTCGCTGTGAATTTCATACTACGAACATAATGAGGCCTGTTAGTATGGAAATGTGAAAATCAACCAATTTACACCTCTTTAGGTTATTATCTCAAACATTATTAAGAAAATTGTTGATTTGGGATTCTCTTTTACACATTTATTTAGCGAATCTGTCAAAATGTCATGAAGGTCGTAATTCAGTGTTTATATATGACAATAACGTAATAGTGTTGTTCAGCATTAGGGTCATTTATAGGTCACCAAATTGCACTTTTGACTGCTGAACCTCCTTTCACATGTGTATGTTTTTCAGAAAGCTTGATTTCATACCAAGGTTTTACAAGTTTCCCATAATTACAAACTGCAGGATCCGTTTAGACCCAGAAATAACATGTGCTGCTGTCTTGAAGTGACTGAACCGTGAATAAATCACGATTGATGTGAATGTGAACAACACACACGCTACATTCCAGTCACACAAGGGTGAAGTGTGTCATTTAGACCTAACAATTCAGGCCATAGTCGATCACTCTCATCTCTTCTACCATCACTATGCACCTCTACTTTAATGTTTAATATTTGTGTGGTCTGCAGTGAGTGAGTCAAATGTTCATAGTAGGACATGTAGTGAAGTCTCTCAGACATTGGGTCGTCTTCCAGCTCATCTGTCTGCCAGCAGTGTTATGAAAATTTGATGAAGAGCGTCACCCGGGCACTCTCAAGCTATCACTATTTTATAACTGTAGAGCTCAGAGAATAAGACACAAAACTACCAGCCTCAGAAGAGATGAAGGCTCCCAGCGGAGAGCCTTTTCATGTCAAGCCTTGCTTTCACTCTTTATTGCAGTGACAGTAGATTTTGGACATTAATGATCTGTTCGGCACTTTATATACTCTGAAAGCAGGCAGCATTTATTCTGAATCGACATATTTAGGCCCAGCTTGATTTTTCTAGCTTTAATGTCAAAGTTGTTTTTCTTCAGCTTTGACACCACAGGAATAAATTATTTTTTCTTTAAATATATTAAAATAGATATATAAACACAGTTTGAGTTGTAATATTTTACAATAGTACATTTTTTTACTGTTTTTTTTTTAATCAAATAAATGCAACCTTGATGATCAGAAGACACTTCTTTCAGAAAGATTAAAAAAAATCTTACTGACCCCAAATGTTTGAATGGTAGTCGGTTAAAATGCATAGATAGTTCACCAAAAATAATTTTTTATTTTTTCGTTTTCTCACCTTTGTGTCATTCCAAACCCAGAAAATCAGTTCAGTTTAATACGGGGAAATGGACCTGAGAGGGCTTCACTCTGAAGGTGCAAAATATCTAATGATTAAACAAGCATTAAGAATTGGGAATCTATTGAATGATGGGTGTCTGAGTTCTGTTCAAACATGCTTGGTTAACATGCTAGCCTGGTTTTGGTAGCTAACAGGCTCTTCCTCTTTATCATGTAGCTGCTAAAAAGTCTCAGTGGCTGGAGAAGGAGGAACGGGCACGACAGGTTCGGGAACAGCAGCTGGAGGAGCGGAGGAGGAAGCTGGAGGAGCAGCGGCTGAAAGCAGAGAGGCGCCGCTCAGATCTGGAGGAGAGACAAAGGCAGAAACTTGAGAAGAACAAGGTGAGAGAGAGAGTAGTGGTGTTCAGTACAAACCCACATGACACAACCTGTTCTAATTTTACACACTTTGAGGAACCGAGTCTGTGAGGTTTCTGCCAGTGTGCCAGGCATTGCTTTCTGAGTAACGTTAGAAGAGTTGTTTATCAGTGAAAGTGGAGCAAATTGGGCTCGGAGTTTTCCCCTTTAAAAGATCAATACAATTTCCTTTGTTCCTTCTAGTGCCCATTATATCTAAATGTGCTATGTAAAGTGTTTTGTACATATACAGGCATTTATTTATTTTGTGTTCAGGAACGGTATGAGGCAGCCATCCAGAGGTCTGGTAAGAAGACATGGGCAGAGATTCGGCAGCAGAGATGGTCCTGGGCCGGAGGCTTGAGCGGCAACTCCAGCCAAAGCCAGAGTGAGTTACATAAAATACACTTACATAAACACTAAACTGTACTTGTAGGTATTGCTTCTGGTTCCTTTTCATATGAACTGCATTCGTTATCTACGTTAAGAAAAGAATAAGCTGGATTGTCTTTGCAGGTTATTCATGGTGGAGTTTACGGAGACTGATGCATTTAAAATTATTCTCTTTTTTTTGTAATTTTTGCACATTTTATCCTATAAAGTGCTGAAGAATACACAATAAAAGAGAATGTTTTCTATTTCCATATAAAGGAAAGGTTCTCTAGTTTCTCAGACTTTTCACAATAGGTGTTTTTTATATGTTACTAACTGGGATCTGAAAATGCTTTTCCATTTTTACCACCGTATCCTTCCATAGCATTAATTTCAGTGAGTTTAGTGCTGTACAAGAGTCTCTTAAGAAAGGGTTTTAGATTTGTTTGCTAAGAATTTAGGCCTGTTATTCCTTAATGGGTGAAAATGTCCAAAACCTCGAAAGATGAAGAGAAACATCTTCATAATCTTTAGTTACGCGCCTTTGTGTACTTTATGGGTCCGCTTATAACAGAAGGCGAGAATGACTTGCTTGGAAAAAGGATAATAAACTTCAAATGAGCTTTCTACCACTTCCCCCAGGACTCAAGACCTCAATTTATAGGCTAACCAATGCTGTTTCTCCAAGGATCTTGTTTCTGACTTAATTTAGATTTTCCCCTCCCAAAAGTTGTGCACAGTCATTGCAGTCTCTGATGGTGCCTTAAGAGGCAAAGTGGAGGCGGTGACCCCATTATAAAGTCTATAGATAATAAACTTTGAGCAGCCCAACTCAATAAAAATAGCAGTTATGTTAATATTTAGACACTGCAAACGTAACAGTGGTTATCCAGGAAACACATAACCATCTTTGGCTGCTCAAACAGTAGTTTTGACATGTATATATTTACTTGTCCTATATATCAGTGGCTGTTTTGTTTGTTTAAGGGATTAGTGGTTCATTATTTGACTGCCCCCCATCATTCCGCCTTGGTCCCCTCAGCATTGTGTATGCAATGTTCTCTGGGTTTTACAGGTAGATGCTCAATATCAGCGGTCAACCTGCCCAAACATGTGGATTCAGTCATAAACAAGCGGCTCTCCAAATCTTCTGCCACTCTCTGGACGTCCCCTAGCCGAAGTAAGGACACGCCTCTGGATCTAGCCCCTCCCTTACGTCTTCACAGGCTCCTCCCTTCACATAATTATAAGTTTCCATTTTATCCCGCCACATTTGATTTCTCCCTTGAGACCAATCACCTGCTCGTCCTCCGTGATCATTCAATCATTCCCTCCTTCCAAACCATCTCCTCGTCGGTGTCTTCAGTTCAACCGATTTGAATTTTTTAAATCTTCATTGTCTTTCACCGTTCTCAGTGGGGTTCTGTTTTTTGTTTTTATTTTTGGTGGTGGTTTTCTGTTTCTTGTTCTTTTTTCTTGATGTGACTTTAAAGGTGAATTGTTGCGTACCTCTCCATACCTTCACCTGCATATGATGCATGATGATACAGTGGTCCGAGAAAGTATTTGGACACTTTTACATTTAAAATGTATGAATTTTACAGAATAAAGCAATGTATGCTATTACTTTTGTTTAGAACAAACCATTCTTTTTTAAGTGTCCAAATACTTGTCTGTTTGAACAATTTTATTTATAGTTTTTTTTTGGTAACACTTTACCAATATGGTTTGTTGAATCATCATAAATTCAGCTTAACATCCTTTTATTACTCTGTTTAATTAAGTACATTTGACTTGAATATTTAATTTTATTGTAATTTTTTAAAAATTGCATTCAAAGTATGTAAATGAATATTGAAAGACATTAATAAATATATTAAAAATGTTTCTTAGTTTTTCCAAATGCATTAACTAATGTTAACGGATTGAAGCTCATTGTAAAGTGTTGCCATTTTATCTTTTAAAACATAACCAACATCTTTCTGTGAAACGTTTAAAGTGTTCCTCTGCTGCATTTCTTTAAAGTCAGTGTCCATTGTTTTGATGTTTTGTTGACGTTTATACAGTTGTAAGTCTGAAAAAGCACGGGTGTTGGTGGTTTTACATTACACACAGGCCTTTCTTGTGAATTGAGGTCTAGCTGATTTATTTTTTCCAAAAACTGCCTGTGCCTCTTTTATTGGATGTACTGAGATGAAAACTCCATCGTAAGTAGGGCACACACTATTTGTGAGTGCACCCAAAGACAATAGATGGAGTAGAGCAGAGAGTAGAGTTCATGCTTAGTGCTGAGACAGCTAATCGAGTCTGGGAAGTTTTCCATGAGCAGAGTGCTGATGAATGTTCAGCTGTGGGCAATATCTCTCCCGATCTCTCTTTCTGAAATGCCTCTCTACCACCTAATTGTTCTTGTGCTCTGGCTTTTCGCATCTTACCATATTTCTTGTTTACCCTTTGTCTTTTATAAGTTTAGAATTTGGGTTATTTATCTTTGTGTTATTATCATATATAGGGTTACTTATTATTTTTGTGTTCTTTAATCTGAAATACTAAAATTGTTCAAACGAAAATAAATAAATGAAAATGTAAAAGATAAAAATGTAATAAAAATATATAGGAAAAAAAGGAAAAATTATGCCAAAAATCTTAATTTAAAACAAGCAGACAAGCAAATATTTTAAAATAAAATCAAAATATTACTTGAAATACTTCTGCTGACAGCGTGATGTAACTCTTTCTCAGAATTATTAATGATGTTTGTTTTTGGACAGTTTTATTGTGGTGTTTGTTGTTGTTTTTTTAAATAAATATTTCTAATTAATTTCTTAATTTTTATTAATTTTATTAATTTCTTTGTCATTTTTGTTTTAATAGTTCACCTAAAAAAAAATTCTATCATCAGTTACTTGTTGCAAACCTTTATGACTTTCTTTCTTCAGTGAAACACAAAATCTGATATTTTGATGAATCTTCTCACAGTTTATAACGGAAAACAATCATAAATAAAGTCCATATGATGCTGGTTTATGCTGGCAACATATGAATAAAGGGAAAAACTCTTATTTTTGGATGAATAATTATTTTAATATGTTTCAAACTTTTTTGGGTTCACCTTTTAGTGGCTTTTCATTCATGTGGACTCTGTTTGTCTCCCTTGTTCTCAGCAGGGATCATTCTCAGTTTTTTGTCATTGCCTTGATCTTATTATAAAAATGAATAATATTGCAGCTGTTGTGGGTTAGGGAAGGAGTTAGCAAGTGTATATTTATAGGAACTGATTTTTAATCTTTTCTTGCAGCTCGTAGCATGCAGCTGAGTCCCTGGGAGAGCAGCATTGTGGACAGGCTGATGACGCCCACTCTCTCTTTCTTGGCTCGTAGTCGCAGTGCTGCAAGTGTGCTGAACAACTCCAGAGATGGCCGTGAGTGACAGGATACAATCATAGTACCTTTCGCATTTGTGATAAGCCTCAGTCTTTTAGCAAAGACTTGCTAAAACTCTAACTTGCAGTATTCTTCTATTTTAAGGGCCTGTGCAAGTCAGAAATAACAGCATGACATTTTTCTGCTCTACATGCTTCGAATTTTGATTTAAATGCGTGTTCTTTCATGCAGAGTCTCCGTTGTGTCCTCGCTCTGCATCTGCCAGCCCTCTCTCAGCGTGTGCTCATCGGCCACATCACCGCTGCTCTGAGCGCTGGAGGGTCACCACCAGCACGCCTAATATCGCCCAGCGCAGACGAGACTCTACACCCGTGAGTCATTTTAGACTCTTTCACTCTACTTTTATATACTCCCCTTATATAATATTTTGCTGTGATATAAGAGGAGGTAAGAAATTCATCATGAATCCATATATGCAAATCTTGATTTCCAGCCTGTTTTGTCTCATGCACCCATACAGTACCTTGTGGCCTTGCTAGTGTAATTATCAATATGATCAAAGTGGCCGTTATTCACTTTTGTAGATTCTGTGAGCGAAATATTATCTGATCAAATAGATATTTTAATGAGAAATTTAAATGTAGAGGAAACCAAGGCTTTAACACTGTCTTTATTTAACTTTCTTCAAGATGAGGAAGGATAAGAAGGAAAAGGAGAGAGAAAACGAAAAGGAGAAGAGTACCATCACCAAAGAGAAGGTGCTGAAGAAGAGACAGTCCATGCCTTCGATGAAAACCAGGATAGAGTCCAGGTAAGGTTACTGTATTGGATTAGTTTTAGTCTTACCGCTTTTAAACTCGGATGGGTGGATTAATTAATTTATTTTCAGTTTCTGGTCAGAGTGAACCTGTCTTAGAAACGTCTAAACAGTTTTAGATGCTCATATTCTGGAAGCACAGCATTTCATATAAAAGGAAGATACAATAGAAGCTTTTTAATGGACCTTTTTGCCCTAAGCATTTTCTAATTCTGTTTATCCAAAGCTGACTTATGTAACACTTTTTGAGACTGAACATTTCACCTTTTTGTAGTAGCCAGAAGTTAGGGCTGCTCGATTATGGAAAAAATCATGATTGAAATCACGATTATTTTACACGACTACTCATTAACTTTGGAAATATGTTGCATTTATTGAACAGAACAGTGAATTCTCCTTGAAACAGATTAAGACAGATAAAACGGATAATGTAGTGCACTTTCACAATCCAATTGAAAATAAGTAATAAATAGAATATAAATATAAAAAAATAAATTAGTCCAAAATAAATTTGCTCACGCATGTGCCTTAACAAACTGAATACTTAACTGAATATAAAACAACATTTTACAACATTCCACATTTTAAACATAATTAACAATAAAATTCCAGTCAGTGTCCAGAGTATTTATCATTTTCCTGAATCCTTCGTTCTCAACCGTGCTAATAGGGCCTATGTCTTTGGCTGAAAAGTATGCAATAGCATCTGTTATTCTTTTGTGCCTTTCTGAGCTGGATGATACAGAGTTGCACTGAAGAGCGTGTCTTTAATGAATAACTGTGTTGCGGACGATGTTGTGGGGGGTTGTTCTTTCTGTTTTTTTATTAGTTGGTAATATGCCAGTTTGTGTTTAAATTTTAAAATGTAAAATTTTAAATGTTTAAAAAGATTTGTGGTGGTACCAATCGGTGCCGACACAACCACGTAGCAAATCTTGCACCTAATATGTTTTTGATCCATGTCTGCTTCTTTGAATTCAAACTGTTCTCAAACAACAGAATTGCTTCTACCTCTTTTGTTAACCAAAGACTTCTGTGGCTGCTCTTTTTCTGCCATCTTCACTCGCGTTGGTTTTTTAAATGCGATCAGACCACATACGCATCTTCTTCGCTGACAGTATAGAGTGAGAGAGTTCGGGCTTCTGCAAGGGCCAAAGTGCGGATGCATGAAGATTGAGGTCTCTGCAGAGCAAATATGGGCGTTTCTCAATTTCTAAGCATTTTCAAACAGCTGGGTGTTTCTCAACCATGCAATCAAAATGATCCCCCTGACCTAACCCTACCCCTAAACCTACCCTCACTATGAC
>JAUCNO010000236.1:7270802-7290536 GCA_032353835.1 Enteromius viviparus | reverse complement strand
GATTCAATGATTTATGCTAAGCTATGCTAATTTTGGGACCACCAGACCCGGCGATTGGCTGAATGGATTCAAAAACGATAAAACACATCTGTATTACTCTTGGGGTTGTTGGAAAATGAGCCTATTTCCAAAAAAAGTGGAGTGTTCCTTTAATGTAATCAGAGATTATATTATAACAGGGAAATAAGGGATTATATGAAATGGACATTTCACAGATATACATTAAAACAATCTATTTTTTGCCCCCATTGTTAAAAGCATTAGCTTTATTCAAATTTCACAGTTTATTCAACTGATTTTGTCAGTAATATTCTATTGTTTTCCAATTTTACCATTTGAAATCTTTTGTTTTGCTCATTTCTTATCCAAAAGATTTTCCCATTTTCTTTACTTATTATTCTTACAATACATTAATGACTGGGTTTATAAAGAAATCAAATCCCAAAAATTAAAAAACTGAAGTTGAGCCATTTATGTCACATGGACCGTTTTACCAATGTTTCTACTACTTTTGTGGAGCTGGGATCACTTCAGTTGTATTGCTGTCTATGGAGGGTCAGATAGCTTTCAGATAACATCAATAAAATCTTAATTCATGTTCTGAAGACAAGCAAAGCTCTTATGGCTTTGGAACGACGTGAGGTTTAGTAATTATTGACAGAATTTTAATTTTGGGGTGAACTAGCCCCAAAGCCTTTAAGAGTTATACATTACAGCACAAATCAATAAGCAGCCTGGTTAATTTCTTGAATGAAGCATGAATGTTAATTTCTTTCTTTTGTTATTATTCTGCTAATTTTAATACAACAATTTAATAGCCAACATTAAGGGTGGTGGTCATTAAATGTGTGTATGATAGAGACTCTGGTAATAATAATATGAAATAATAGCCTTTGTAATTACATGCTTGAAAAGGTCTTTGCTGAAAAGCGTGACTTTGCTAATGAGATTTCATGATGAAGTGGAACAGGTTTGTTTCCTAGTGACTGTTTAATTGCTAAAGAGGCATACTCAGTTGTGAGTTTAATAAAAACAATAATCTCAGTCCCTGTCTCTGTCTTGTTGTCTTGCACACAAACTCCGTCTTGCTATGTTAATTCCTTAGACTCTGGGTGTTCTTATTCTTGGGGTTTTCAAACCTCAGATGAAAAGTAATGTGTCTTTGAGAATCCAAGGGATTCAAGTGGATTTAAGTGGATTTCTATCATCCTGTTAGCCAGCTCTATGCTTGTTAAAGATTCTTTATTCAGCCAGTCGTGTTTATAAAAAGAAACATGACTATATATAAACAATTTATTTAAAGCTACAATCTATCTGAAGTAGAAACAGAAGTATAATTGCAGTTTTCTTCCATATTTTGTATACACAGGAGATGAAATGGATTACTGAGGGGGAAAATGAATGGGGACATGGTTCTATGCATCAGTCGTTGTTTGGGTGGCTACAGATCTAAACGTGAGTTTCTGATATTTAATTATGGGAACAGACAGAATCTGATTTTCCACTAGAAAATCCTGATTATGATTTTTGTGATATATTTTATGATCTTATGAAAAGGGCAAAATTTTCCTATGCATGAACGAATCATTCACAATATCATCAAGATAAAATCAATATAGTTGTCATAACACTAAAAGTTAAACAGCTTTTTTTGTTAATGCTTATCAAACCGAAATTCAAGTTTGAATTTATTGCGTCCAACATTTCGTGATCCAATCAAGAAATCAAATTGTATTTTATATCGATGTTCGCTGACAACCTTTGACCTTACTCCAATAGGGTACTTACTTGTTAGGAGAGGGGCTGTTTCTCCGGCGGCTGGGCTGATGTTCAGGGTCAGGGGAACAACAGGAGCTTGGGGGAGAGGGCCTTCCTCTCTGGGCTCTGCAGGTGGCTAAAGGGGTCCAGACAACAGGCTGAAGAGGGGACTGAGTTCGGCTCAACATAAGGGTGGTGTGAGAAACACACTGCCCATCAGGTTGAGCTGCGGTTAACTGCTCTTTGATCTCATGGACCGGAGTACCAGGACGTGTGCTCAACTTATGTACTGATATAGATATGTAAAAAAGAGGAAACACTGATTCAGTTTCTTAAGAAGCTCTTTCAATATGCTCCAAGTGTTGAGATGTAATGCAATATTAATGAGGATTATGCAAACTCTATGCCACTAGGCATGATCCTGCTACACTGTCTTATAATGTACCTCATAAAGAACAGTTCACCCAAAAATTAAAGACTGGGTTGAGATACGCAATGAACAACTGCAAACCTTCCACTGTTCATATAATTTCTGATAGGTGTGTGTTTGTGTGCTTTTCCACGTACTGAGAGAAGTGCAGCGGCAGGGATCATGTTTGTCGAGATAGTGCTCCAGGGTGTCCCATCCTCCGCCCACACGCACCATAACATGATTCCTCAAAATCTACACACACACAGCAAACGTCATCTGCAGTCGAGTTTGAGCCATTTATCTCTCGTTATCATATCCACAAAACAAATACTCTTCCATTTCTTTTCAACAAAGCTTCTGAGGCAGTCAAATATTTCTTTTATTGACCATGATGGATCAACACATATTTCTGCTTGTATATGCTGGAACAAGAGTAGCGCTTTGATACTGAAAAACTGAAAGTAAGAGGTTTTATACACAGTACCCGCACAAATATGAGAGTGTCAGACTCTCCAACTCTGTATTTGCCCTCTGATACCTTCACCACGGGGAACTGGGATGGGCAGGTGCATCTGCTTATCAGAAGCTGGACCTGCACACACACAAACTCTGAAACGTTATTGGCCTGACCCACACACCTCTGACAGAGTATTCTAAGCAGATGTAACCTGCCACTTTGAAAGCCTCTATAAATCAGTAAGGAGAGCCACAAATCAAAACGGCAGACTAATTCAAAGTTCCTCTTCTTTTTTCCTGCAAATTATTTTAAATGGTAAAAAGAGGCATGAATCTTATAGGTATAGATAAATGTGAAGTTTTGACCCTCGGGGTGTCCTTGTTTGCGAGATGTTCTCACCTCACAGTGGGGTTTGTGTTATGGGAGGTGCAATGGTTCAGTTGCTGGAAGGAGCAAGTGTTACGCTGCTGTCATTGCGCCCCGGAGCAAAATGCTTGATTACAGATGGCTTGAGCCTGTAATAAATGTACTTACACGCAAGTTGCTTTGTATTAAATGTGCTAAATGACTGACAACTAACACCAAACAGCAGCTGTGACAAAGAAAATGTTCATTAGACTTCAAGCGAGAGAAAAAAATACTTTGAATGAAATGTATTTTTCTTTATTATTCTTTTTACAATTAAGCGCATTTGCCTGCTTAAATTCTCATGACTGTAATTCGAAAATCTTATTCTCATTTCTGCAAATACAATAATGAAAAAAAAACACAATAAAGGATTATAATAAAATTATTACCACGATTTATGCTACCACTATAGATGAATGGCTTATCATTTGAATATTTGTATATTACATTTAAAAAATAAATAATATAATTTAATATATTACTGAGGGAAGATGTTCTCAGTCAATTATTTTACAATCCAAAAACAATAGGTTTTATTTTCTTTATGGTGTTTTTTTTTATTTGCCGTGGGATGTGAAATAAGTTCTGGACATGTTTTGTGAGATTCCACTAATGGCATAATTTCATCCGAATGCATAAACTGCTTAGACTACTCTTTTAAGCAGGTCAAAGTGTTTTCAAAATCATTTACATAAAAACAGACTCCTTTTAATCCTGTTAAGTTTTCTTAAGTTTACTGAAGTTGACTACTTGGCAAACTGCTAGTCATTCAGCTCTTAACACCCTACTTCTAATATAGTGCCTGTGTTTGTGCAGCTGGCCTATCAAGCAAAATGTAATTTGATAGAATCAAAATATTTTATGAAAAAATTGCTTAATTTTGATTAAATACTTAATTTAAATGCAATGCCCTCAGCACATTAATAAACATTAAGTGAATTTAATTTTTGATGCCTCACCATTTCATCCAGATTCTGAATGTTTATTAGGCTCCTCTGTGGTTTGGGCTGAGCAGGCAAGTCCTCCATCTCTTCACGTATCTCCTCCTCTATCTCCTGCTCCAGCTGAATGAGGACTGGGGAAGCCATGCCGAAACGAGAGGCCCGTCTGGCCACTTCAAGAAGGCACAGCACAAAATTCTTCTCATTCTTACGCAGGACAAGGTCATCTGTCTCAAACATCAGTACATCTGCAAGGGGGAGAGTTTAACAAATATTTAAGAACAAAATGTTGAACACCCCCCACCCCAAAAAAGTTCTTAGTTACAGTTGTTATTTCAGAAATGTGCTATTCAATACATATTACATATTACACTGTTAAAATAGATAGATTATATTGATAGAAGAAATGTATAATTATAAACTAATTGTGATTTTAATAAGGCATTCTTCCCCATGTAAAACTTTTATTAGACTACAATAACTTGCGACTTATGTGAGTGAACATACATACATACATATTCATCAAATTTCACTTTTATGCATACAATTTTAATAAGGAAAACTCGTTAAATAATAAACAGCCGAACCCTTGAGTTTTTCCCTAGTATTGTGAGCTCACAGCACTATCTAGTGGCAAGTGTCAAAACTGCAAATAAGTTACGTGATTTTCTGTCAAACTAATCGTGTTCTGTTGAGTAATAAATAATATTCAACAAATAGCCTATAAAAGGTCTCGTTTACCTTATAAATATTAAAACACACCTGGAATGCTCATCTCTTTTCGACACCAGTTGATGAAATTGGTGACATTATCCCGAGCCAGAAATGTTGTTGGATGGGCAGCGCTGACGAAAGTGACTCCAGCAGCGGGCAGATGGATCTCCGTGGGTCCTCTTCTCTTCACGAAATCATCCGCCACCCGTGTCACGTTATTTGCGTGGGCACACAGCAGCGCACCTGTCTCCAACACCTCCAAAATATTATTCACGTCAATCTTGATGCTGTATAAATCTCCCAGCCATTCTGCCAGGTCTTCTTTCATGGCAAAGAGATATTCCTCACTCGATTTGAAAGGTTTGATGCTTTGATTGGTAGCGTGCTGAATTCCAGACATGGCTTGGATTGTATCAAATCAGTTTCAATCGATTAAAAACACATCTAGGATGATCCAGGATTGTGCAAAGGCTCTCGTAAAAATGATGTTAGCTGCCTACTAACTTAACTGACAACAAACCAGTATCAGTATTAAACCAGGAGTTTAAAGTGTTTCATCGAGGAAAAAAAAGTTGTGTCCTACAATTTAGTGTAAATATACATGAAATGCATCGGTTGTGCGGTGTTGTGTTGCAAAGTTTCATCGCTTTTTAACACGTTGTCAGGGTGTGTGAGCGCAGAATATCGTCCTTGGTTACCAGATAGCGTCTAAATCCAAACACACCAGTTAACCATTTACTGCCCACCAGTTCAACTAATAAACATCAAAGTATTGAGGAATAATAGAACAAAAAAACTAATATTTTTATAAACTTGTTACCATCTAAACTTATCATAGCGAGATGAAACGGCAAAGATAGGACCACAAGGTTAGCGTATGTATAAACGTGTGTGTGTAAAAAACATCTAAAACGATCTATTCCGCCACTCATAACAACACAACTTCTGTAAAATATGGTCAAAAGCAGGTATTAAGATATATAATGTTAAAATAGTTATTAATAAAATCAGGGGCGGGTCTAGAAAATTATTCATGGGGTGGCATTAAATTTATGAGGGGTGGCAACACTGAAGCAAGCATCCATGCATGGCTTTTGTAGATTCAAGGAACGCTATTATTCGGTGTAGGGTGCACATTTTTACATTGTCCTATTAAAAATGAAATGTGTGATTGACTTGAACCTGATATCTGGATTGGAAAGTCAGATAAATGAAATGAGATGGAACGGTATATTTAACCTGTAGCGAGTTTAAGTCTATGCCAAGCTTTACAAAGCATGACAAATGATGCAGACAACACATGCATACGACTCAGTGGATCAAGTTTCCTTAAGTCAAAAACACATGATATACAGAAACAGAAAAAACAACAATATATAAATTAAATCACCAAATATCTTCAAAATGAATCAAATAAATCCCAGTTTTAGTGCTCAAAATGCAATAATTTTAGTGCAAGTAAAGCAACAAAAGTCCCTTTAAGTCCAAGTATCTCTTCTTATAAGATAATAAACAAAATTTCTCGCAATTTTTGAAGGGGACACATATAATACAGTCATAAAGATATGTCGAAACTGTGGAAAATCTTGCTTCTATCATTATTGTAGAATGGAGACTGAGTCGTTTTGGCTATTCTTAAAGTTTTTTTCTGTTTTAATAAAAAGGCAGATTTTTTTTTCAAAACGTTTGCAATGTTTGTTATGTTGTTTACAGTCTCTCTCTCTCTCTCTCTCTCTCTCTGTGCCAAGACAATCTCGTAGGCTGCATTGAACTAAAAATGCAAATGTGGGCGTTTCTCAATTTCTGGGCATTTTCCAACCGCTGGGTGTCTCTCAACCATGCAATCGAAATGATCCCCCTGACCTAACCCTACCCCTAAACCTACCCTCACTATGACGTCGGCCAATCAGTAACATGGTGTAAAAACCCCCGATGTGGTAAGTCCCATTAGAGTTGCTGCAGAGACCTATACTTGGATGCATGCGAACGCGTCAGAACACAGGTTAAAATAACCATGTTTTTTTCCCGATTACACCATTTTTGTGATTGTTGAGACCCGAAATCGAAATTTGATACATAATTTAGCTATAGTTATAAGGATTTCATTTGTTTAATCATCACTTATCTATTTATAGGACATCATAAAATATAAGGATGCATTTTAGATCATGTTCTTGCCCGCTGTGAACATGTTGTATAATACATTTTTCCAGCTTAGTCACTAGTTGTTTTTTCATGTTTCTAGTCCACTGTCCAAACTGAGATCTGCATCTCCTATGACGCCCAAAGGCCGTGCATCTTCTCCAAGTCCTGCAGTATCTCCCAAACCTCCCTCAGCACAAGCGAGTCCAAACACTCCTAAAGCCAGACCCAAGAGGGCCAGGACCCCTGCCCGCGTGGAGACCCGCATTGCCTCGCCTGTCACCATAGAGAGAGTCAAAGAGACCCGCAGACCTGCTACGCCCGAAGAACCAAAGAGTAAGTGTGGGGATGATGATTGTTGTGTTGACACAGGATTCTCTTTTCATGGGAGTTTTTCAATTAAAACATGAAAGTTTGTCATTTTACACTCTTCCCCTCCCTCCAGTCCTCATTTTTTCCCCACTTCGTTTCTCTGTGTTTTCTCCAGCCTCGTCTCCCGTCCCCTCCATTGTCCTCTCATCTGTTCCGGACACACTCCCTGTTGCAAGTGCACCCATCATGGCGGTTTCTGCTCCCTCTGTCCCCGAGGAGTCCTCTGTTGTCCCTGCTCTTCCACAGGTGGCTTCTCCAGCTCCTTCTCCAGGCAAACCTATGGCTGGCACCAATAACCCAGAGGAAGCCACTCGCATACTGGCTGAGAAAAGACGACAGGCCCGTGAACAGAGAGAGAAGGATGAGCAAGAACGTAGAGAACAGCAGGAGAGAGAAAGGTAACTTTTTAATCCCTTTAAAAAATGTCCACTTTTTCAACTTTTGACCCTTTGTGTCCGTACCATCAAAGCCAAACTCCACCTCAGCAAACACACATTCTGGTATGCTTTTAAACATGTCCTGCTCCATCAGGCTGTGCTCAGGAATAGCCTCTGTGGTGTGGAGCTGTTGACGTCTGGTGTTCTCAGTGACAGTTTATGAGTTTAGCACATTTATGAGCCAAAAGGGAGTTTGGCAACAGCGTAATGAGAGTTCCACACTGTTTATGCTCCGGTGCCGATGGTAACTAGGGGTGCAGATATTTTGGTCACGACTAAAAGGATTCACTGATTCAAACTCTCCATCCACTTTGCAGTTTGCTTAAACCATATCTGGAATTTACCAGTTACCAGCCGCAGCAAAATGATCAATTTTGCAAGAGACACCAAAGTCCACTTGCATTCCCATGCGCTTTTGTTTCAATAATTCACAAGGTTCGATGTTTACTGCTACTTGAAGGGACTTTATCTTAGCGTGTGTACAATGACTGACTGTCTTCCATCACACAGGCTTCAGCATGAGGAGAGGCTAAGACAGGAGGCAGAGGAGAGGAGGCGCAGGGAGGAGGAGGCGCAGCTCATGGCGGAGCAGGAGAAGTTAAGAGAGGAGGCTCAACGCCTGCAGGACGAGAAGGAGGCAGAGGAAAGAGCCAAAATAGAACAAGAAGAGAACGAACGCCTCCAGAAACAGGTCAGAAATGCTGCATTTCCCAGAATCCTAAACAACACACTTCACTCTGGCAAATGAAAGCTGTGTAAATGGATATACTGATATAAATACTGAATATTGAAATGCTTTGTTGCATTAGAGCCATGGCCTAGCACTTAGCGCATATTCTCAAGCCATGTCAAGCCGTGGTGCTCATATGGAAGACATGGGTTCAGATCTGTCCTGATCAGTGTCATTGTAATATTATTTATATATTATTATATTGTTTACTAATATTTATATTTTAGTAATTCTGTTACAAGTTTTTATATATATTTAAAAAAATATATATTTTTTTGTTGTATTTCATGTTGTTTTTTATTTTTCATTTTACAGATTTATTTTAATTGCCAAAAATATTTTTAATAGATTTTAGTTTACTTATCAGTAGCAACACTGGTCTTTGGGGGTTTTTAGGGGTTGATCCTTGCATGACCTATACCTTCAGTTAAATGCTGTAAAACATGCACTTGTATTCTCATTTTATAAAGATGATGAGACAAATAGTGCTACACAAGCATGTTGTGTTCTTACTAAGCTACTCTTACCTCTAGGAATGCATCAATATTAACTGTGCCATTTAGCATTTTTGAGGTTTTACCACCACCTGGTGTTCAAAATGGTATTTAAATAAATATTAAGAGTCCCCACAACCATGGAAAGCAAATAAATATTAAATAAATAATTGGAGAAGCCATAGAAATGAATGAAATATTAGAAAGTCTTGGAAATTTCTATAGCTATCATAGAATTTGTTAGTTATGTTAATGTTTCATCAGCAAAAGTGACTGGTATTTTATTAAAGAATAGTTTAAAAGAAAATCAACCACCAATCATAAGTAATAACAATTAATAAATCATAGAAATGGATTGGATAAAATGTCATCCGCTGCAGATGAATGAACAACTGCAGAGAAGGTTGTGTTCAGTTTGAATCTGAGCTTATGATCGTTATGTCTGTAGAAAGAGGAGGCTGAAGCAAAGGCCAGAGAGGAGGCCGAGAAACAGCGATTGGAGAGAGAGAAACACTTCCAGAAGGAGGAGCAGGAGAGGTTGGAAAGAAAAAAGGTCAGAAGGGTTTTCTCCTTACATTTAGATTTTTCTATAGAAGATAACTTTGAAATCAGCATGTATTTTTTAAAGCCATATTACAGGGAACTGTTTGCATATCTTTACAAACTGAAAACTCAGCAGTCTGTTTAAATCCTTTAATTTCCTCTCTTTACCAGTAACACATGCCCACAGTAGCACAGAATGTGGTAGAGCTAAATAAAATAACTTTTCAAGGTGACTATGTAGGACTGTAGTGAAGTGAGAGCTTTCGAGATTCATGCATCTGGCATAAATTATACAACAGCTTGATTTACACCTCCTGATGCAGTTCTATGAACCTGTTTAATGGAGGTTAGCCCTGCCCACTATGTTCCAGAAGTATTACCCCATAGGGAGACTACAGTACGTCCCCTACAAGTCAGTTTATCAGAGCTGTGTTAGTGCCTCGACCCAACTGTCTTCAGCTCATGGTGTGATTTTAGAAAGACACAATGTCCTTAGAGCATGACACCCTGTAGTGCTTACTCGAAATCTGAACATTGCGGTGGTCATAAACATCTACCGCTGTGTTTCTGATTTTGAAACTTGTAAGAACCAGATAGATATCTATTGATAAAAGTAAAAATCACCTTTTGGAATTGGGAATGATGTAGTAAAGAAAAGTAAAGTAAAGTAAAGTAAAGTAAATTAAAGTATAATATAATATAATATAATTTAAAAAAAAATATAAAAAAAAAATATAAAAATAATAAAATAAAATAAAAAACATTTTTTAAATGAAAAATATATATAAAGAAAAGAGATGTGTTAAAAAATGTGAGAGAAATATGTCTGTAACTGTACAATTTGGAATTGAGAATAATGTGGTATTAGTTTATTTCCAAGTTTAAATTTGATTGTGAAACTCTTGAAACATTTGCCATGTGTTATTTTTGTCTCTTCTGTGCATTGTTTTTAGCGTCTGGAGGAGATTATGAAAAGAACACGCAAAACAGATGCAGGAGACAAGGTACAGCACCGTTCTCATTTAAACCGGCCTCACTGCGGCAGTAGCAAGGCTCCAATTTCCCCTTGCGGTTCAACAGCTCAGTATCTAATTGTGTTCTGTTCTTTTTTTCCCTTCATGCAGAAAGACCCAAAATGTCCTTCTCAAGTCAACAGAAATGCTTCAGATTCTGAGTTGAATAAAGGTATGACGTTAGTTTAAAATTATGCTGGTTTAAAAACATGTTAGTAATTGTTCATATCGCCACTTAGCAATTATCTTTAGTTGGATTTGGCATTCAGTGCTTTGTTCAGCACACTTTGAACATTGCTATTTCGATCTGTGTTTTAATCAGCCCGTTTACGTCAGTCCCACATAATGTTTTCCCTAGTTCTTTCATTGTACCTTTTTTTTTAAAAATATTTCTTTGGGTCCAACTTTCAAATCATTTTCCCTTGTTAGGAACAGCATAAATACAAGTTCCCACATCCACACCCCTTTCAAAACCTCCCCTTTTCAAGATTAAGCTTATATCTGCAATATTTCCTCAAGGTTGGGTCATGGATTTGTTGCTCCGTAGTCAGCCAGAGAGGGAATAGCGTGCAAAACTGTGTAAACACTACTGCTTGTTACTTGC
Organism: Enteromius viviparus; assembly: GCA_032353835.1. Classification (NCBI taxonomy): domain Eukaryota; kingdom Metazoa; phylum Chordata; class Actinopteri; order Cypriniformes; family Cyprinidae; genus Enteromius; species Enteromius viviparus. The sequence goes on along the minus strand of JAUCNO010000236.1, from coordinate 7,279,511 downwards.
ATCACATCCAATCCCTGTTGCCATTCAAAACCAGTGCTTTCTGTTGAATCCATCACAGTCTATTTACATACAGTAGTCCTTTGACACTCAATAGCTGTTTTTTTCCCAACTGGATGAATGACTATCAAGTCTACTTTCATCCAGCTGCTGGTATTATTCTTATTAGCCACTAGAAATACATATACTGTAATACATAAAATGTAATTTATTCCTTTAATGACAAAGCTGAATTTTCTTCAGTGTGTCTTTAATATAATTAGCATTTGTCTTAAATGGAGATTAAGCATGATTGATTGAATCACTCATTTCTCTGTAACTTCTGTTGAATTTAATGCATCCTTCCAAAATAAATATATGAATAAAAAATAAATCTCACTGACCTTCAAGCTTTTGAATGGTAATGTAAATAGAATTACAAAAGGACATTTACAGAGCAAACTCCTGGTACGTATTATGTATTAACTAGCTGTTTTAAATACAATGAGCACTGGGAATCCGGGAAACCATTCCAGATGAACTGCTGAAATGTTTATTCTGTCAGTTGTACAACCATCTGGGAAAGGAACATTGATTTGGCAAAGAAACGCTAAAACAAACAAGATTGCCATTTTAAAAAACTATTAGCATGACATTCTGTCTTTTTCCTAGCAGCTGCTGACTACCAGCCAAACCCGGCATTGAAACAAGATGGTGTTAAGGAAAGGTAGGTCCTGTGTTTGCATTCTTATGTTCTGTCAGATTTCCCAGATGTGACAGTCTTGTTGTCTTGAACACATTGGCTGCAAACACTGTTTTATTCTCAAATTGTGTTTGCGAAATTTTTCACATAATTACGTTTGTAGTGGTTTAAGACTCATTTCAAGCATGTGTTTTGTTTTGCAGTCTGTCAGTTCTTGTGGTGAATGGTGTGCAGCCTTCCAAACACGAGAATGGACTGTCAACAAAAGGGGAGGCGTCTCATTTCGAAGAGATCATTCAGCTGTCCAATCACAACAATGGACGGGAGAAATCTGAGATTGACAGACCCGACGAGCCAATCATGGCCTTTGAGAGCGGAGAATCATTCCTTAAGAAAACAGGCCCCATTAAGCCTCAGCATGTGGCAGGTAAGCGAGTTTCGAATATTTCGGTGTCAACCGCTTCTTAGAATGTGACTGGTGATACATTCGAAGCAGTATTTTTCAGAGAAAAGTCCATTGCTTTTTAACAGTTCTTGTTGTATGTTACCAATTAATGTTACTTTTGATGCGAAAGAGTAAATGGCTTTATCTTTCCAAAGTGTTTTTTTGTGCCTGGAGGGTTAATGTTGTCTCAGTTATGGGTGTCATGGTTGTATGTTTCCCTGCGGGGGTGCGTCAGGCAGGGGTAACGGGGTGAAGAGCCTGGCACTGAGCTAGATTCCTGAAATGGTGTCATGAAGACCTGATCCGGCCCCACTGGCACCCAAGAGTGGAAACAGGACCCCTTGGCTTAGCTCTTCACCCCCCTTTTCCTCAGCCTGGTCAGCATTACTTGGTCCCGCTCCCCTCAGCACGTACCTCCACCTGTTCTCCTGTAGACAGCCCTCCATCCATTAATCATCCACAAAGAAAACACAAGGGGGCTTACCTCGTGCCATGCCAGCTCTCGTAAACCGAGATGTTCATTTCAAATCCCAAGTGATATCCAGGATCTTTGCTTTGCTATATCTGGAGCGCAACCCTCATCTCATGTTAGCTATAGAATTATTATAGATGTATCATGTAACTATGAAGATAGAAACATTTATTTTCTCAGAACTAAAGCATTCATTTATTGTGCACCTTGCTGTAAAAATAAATTATTTAAATGTTAAATGATTAAACCAGATAAAAGTAGAAATGGGGACGAGTTCCTACATTGATTATCAAACTGTAATTTTGTATGCAATATTTATTACATTACTGTTCAATTGTTTAGGGTCAGTAAGATTTTAAAATAAAAGTAAAAAAAAAAAAGGAGTATTATATACAAATAATTAAAAATTTAAAATATTAATATAATTATTATTTATTTAGGTTTTAAAAAATCCAGGTATTTTTACATATTTTTAAATCATTTTTTTAATTATGTTTTTAAAAGGACACAGTCTGAGTCTTAAAAACGTGATGCTCATGTCGTAATATGCTGAAAAAAATCCCTTCATGAGCTTCGAGTATCTAAGCAGTATGTCCCAATTAATAAAAATCTAATTAATTAATTACATTTTGTAATGCATTAAACACTTACATATCTAATCTCCACATTTTTCCTCCAGAGGTCCTCTGAGGTCATAAACTGTTGGATGAAGCCTTAAATCTGCGAGTCCCTCAACAACGTTTGCCTGAGGGACCCGGTGGAAAGCAGCACAGCATGCAAGAGACCTGTGCCAAACCCAAAAACTGTCTTCTGTTTAGACTGTACAGAACAACCCCACCATCAGAGCTTCTCTTATGGTGTTTGATGGAAATTACAAGGAAGCTAAACAACAATCAAGCTGAGCTAAACGCCAACGTACACCAGAATCAGCATTCATCAAGACCCTGACCTCACACACTTTATGGCAGACAAATTCATGCCTCTTTCTGATCACCACAGTACAATGTAAGGTTTTTTCTCTTTTTTTTGTTTTTAAAAAAGGCTTGAGACAAACAATAATCCTTGTCTTTGTTCGTGCTATAATGGGTTGAACGCAGAAGTGCTTTGGGTGTTTTATATTTCAATGTTTAGCTATTTAACTTGAAGAGAATTGTAACTACTGGGTACAGTTGTATGTGAATAATGTAAATTGGAAGAGACGATCTGTGAATAAAACAGAATGAAAGGGACAGCCATGTCTGCACTGTTTCAGAGTTTTTAATGCTTCAAGATGTTTTTAATATTGTCTTGTAGTAAAATAGTTCAATGTCGTAGATGTGACAAATTAACATTAAACATGGATTTATGTCTAACGCTTAGTTCACACTTCAGGCTGAAGTAACCTAAATTCCAAAAAGACCCCCCCAAATAAAAAAAAAAGATATATATATATATTTTTTTAATGATAGTCTGAACGGCACAAATCCGATTTTTTTTTTAAATCAGGCCCAAGCCACTTTCATATGTGCTCCATATCGATGTTTGGCAATGTGCCATGTCGCATTACATGCGGTTTTTACGTCATTGAAATGCGACAGATGTCACAATTCTGCGCTGGAGGGGGCGGGATTGCAATTGCAATACTGAAGTTTATTTTAAATTTTAAACTTTAAAGAAACTGTTGTCATGTTCTGTGTTAGAGCCTTATCATAATATCCCTGTTTTGTTTAGTTGTTGTTGGTAAATCGCCTATTATTTCAAGTTTATGCCTATTTTTAAACCGGCACAGATCACCAATACCCAAAGGCGTCCTTTTTAACCTTAAATTATGGCAATTTATAGCCCCTCTGGAACATGGTTAGACCGTGAGAGCGCAAACTATTGGCCCTGGTTGTTGGCGTAATAATTTGTGTAGTGTTTCCAATCATGGTCTGTTCTAAGGAGATGAAACTAGGTGTATATTACTGATGCCCTCAATAATTCAGTCATTTGAAAATATATGGTCATAAAAAAAAACTGTTAAATGTGATCTTTATGCTCTGAAAAATTCCCTTTTATTTCATTCAATATAATTATGTCACTATAAAAACACTTGGTATTTATTTTTTTACTTAAAAAAAAATTGAAGAGATTGATAAGATCCATGAATAATATAACTACGCTGGCATCCACATCCTCTCACAATATCATTCTTTTTATTATAAGCATGCATTGCCATTGGACCTTAAATACATAGCTCTTTAAATGGATTCTGATTCATTTATCAGCTGGGAAATTTCATTTTGGATCTGATTCCAATTATAAATTGGGTATTGTTCCTTTTGTGCTGTTATCATTATAGTTGTAGTTTAAGTCAAAAAATATTTGTAACTTGTTATCATTATAGTTATCATCCTTGCCCTAAATGGGTTGTACACTTTTATTGAAGAATAGATCTTGAATTAACACGAACACTTGATGGCTTCACTGGCACAGTTCTTCTTCATCCGTTAGGAACCTAGGTGAGCTGATCTTTCATTTGAAAGCCATGTTTTTAGCATTTGTAAGACTGTTTTTCCTTCTCAAGAACATACCTAAATTGTGACCTATGCTCTCAACCTCAAATGCAGAAATGTTAATTCATGTGTTTATGACCTCGAGGTTAGATTATTGTAAATCTTTATTGGGTGGTTGTTCTGCACACTTGATAAATAGACTACAGCTGTATCAAATTGCAGCAGCTAGAGTCCTTACTACAACCTGGAAGAATGAGCATATTAGCTTGGTTCTGTCAACACTGCACTGGCTCCCTATCAAACATCGTATAGATTTTAAAATCTTGTTCATTACTTAGAAAGCCCTGAATGGTTTAGCTCCTCAGTACTTGAGCGAGCTCTTATCACATTATAGTCCTCCACGTCTGCAGCGTTCTCAAAACTCTGGCCATTTGATAATACCTAGAATATCAAAATCTACTGCAGGTGGCAGATCTTTTTCCTATTTAGCACCGAAACTCTGGAACAATTTACCTAATACTGTTCAGGAGGCAGGTACACTCTATCAGTTTAAATCTAGATTAAAGACACATCTCTTTACTCTGGTTTCTAATTTCTAGTGATTATCGTCATTTTGATTACAGAGACTGTCTCTGCATTTGAAAAATAAAGTCTAATCTTGTCATTATACTTTACCATCACTGATAATGTTCAGTGCTTTGCTACAATCTGTATTGTTAAAAGCGCTACATAAATAAAAAGGATTGATTGACAACATCTTTCCTTTAAATTGGTGGAATTATCTCTCAGAATTGTTTAAATTACAGGAAAGTATTTCACTTTCACTCACTGATAAGGTCTGAAGGTCTGAAAAGTATCTGTGGTCTCTCTGAAAAAATATTTGAATCTAAAAAAGTTTTTAAGAGTTATTTTGTGTATTAGTATGTCAACTCTGTAACCACAATATCAAAAGGAAAACAGAATGTATTTCTGATCTCACACTGGGTTATTTAAAGCTCTTTTAATTATGTTTTCATAAGTGTCATGTTTTCTTAGCATTTATGCCAGCAATTGGAGTTTTTGGAAAGAATTTAAAAAAAAAAAGTAAATTCTACAATTCTCCATTGTAAGTCTACCTAGGTAACAGAGTTGATGGTGACAGACGAGGACACCAAATGTACCCACAATTATAGAATGAGTCATATCTAGTATATGTGTGTGTGTGTGTATTTCAATTATTAAAAAAAAAATCTAAATATATAGGTGTCAAAACGAGCATGTTAACGTATGCAATAATTATTTTTCACATTAATGTGTTAAAAATAATTAACACAGGAGCGTGGCTAGGATTGGTCACCCCAATCACAACTGCTGCTTCTGTCACTTTTTCTTTTGACAAGAAGTGCATTTATTCAGTTGCAGAACGTCTTTACTACCACATCAAATGGGAGACATTTCAGACCCCGTTCCACCCTGACTTCAGCGGCAGGCAAACTGTATTGTGCTTGCAGCGTGCGCTCTTCAAATACATGCACCAAGACACCAGAGCACGCTGTAAGCTGTATCCTTTCATTTCAACACGCAAAATAAGCTACGTGCATGCAACGTCGTGATCAGTTAAGTCATGAAGCTTCCAAGAAGATGATTAAAGCTGCCTTAAAACTGTGCAAGCAAGTAATATATTTTTATATGAGCCATATTTAAAGACATATTTTTGAAATGTTCTGGAGCAGCCCAGCACTGTCTCACTCATCTAACACGCCTGACCTGAAGTGGGTAATATTGCCTGTGCGGTCAGCAGGTTGGTGTCTCACTCCTCAATTTCCTGCCTTTATGTCAATCCTTCTGTTCCTCCCTGTCTTGAACCACCTCCTCCTTCTGTCAGATCGACCAGCTATGTTCCCAGAAACACTTTCCAGCCCAGCTGCCCTCAAATCCGCAATGTAAATCCTGATCCCTGCAGGGAATTCAATGCCGGCAGATGCTTGAGACACAAATGCAGATTTGCAGATATGCAGATGTGCCTTCTGCGGAGGTGCACATGCTAGAATTGTATGCGCAATACAAAAAGCTCAAAATAAAAGTGCTAAAAAGTATTAGTCTACTGCCATTAATATTGCACAACTATATCTTGAATTGTCTAACCATCCTGATCCTAACTTTTCTGATCATCTCTTGACAGGTCTGAAGCAGGTTTTCCACCCAGGCGTAAGCTGCCTGCCATCCCATTCTTATATCTGCCACAATCTCCAGTCAGCATCTACCGATCCCGATTCGGTCGAACTTTTGATTAAAAAAGAGCCTGACACTGGCTTTATGATCAGTCCTTTCTCTACCCCTCCATTTAACGTTTTTCAAGTCATTCCAATTGGGATCGCAACCCTTTTTTCGGGAAAAAAAGCACCTAATTAACAGCCTCATTCCCTTAGCCAATTGTTCTCAAAATTACCAGGACGAAGATCAAGCCATCGACATGATTAAAATTGTCGGTCACAGAGCATGGCTAGCCAAATTACTGTAGATATAACCTCAGTCTTTAAAGTCATGCCAATCCATCCCGACTTTTGGCACCTTTTCGGCATCTGCTGGAAAAATAACTTCTATTTCTCAGTGCACCTCACCTTCTGCTGCAAAAGCAGCCCTAAAATTTTCGACTTGAAAAAGCAGGACTCAGGGAGAGGAGTCCCCACCGGAGACGGTCGTCCCATCCACTTCGACCCAACGGGGGAACTTTGCGCCCGCGGTCATGGGCCCCTCCTAGAGCTCGGGGTCCGCCAGGATCCCTGCCTGTTTCCCGGACAGACCACCAATCAAGCACTTATACTTATTAATCGTAGAGGAAGTGGGAACTAGTGAAATGGTGTTTTATAAGGAATTTCAGGAGGAACACATACGAACGATTGCAGCTGCTGTCAATCTGTACTACTAAGTACCCTATCAGAACTACTTTCCTCCACCTTAAATACCGCTCTCTTCCCCTCTCTGCCTTTTTTGTTGTTTGACTTCCACCACTTCCCCTTTACCGCCACCAGAGCATGGGCCAGACCGGAGGAGAAGGCCCAAACATGCCAGATTTCTCTTTTTTTTCCAAATGGATTAAGAACAGAGTATTTGCATATGATTTGTGCAATATGTGAAATTATGTATGGTAATGGCTTAAGGGCAATTTTTTTCTGCAATACACAAAAAATTGCGACAATTGTTTTTTTTAAGGATGATGTCATCACGTACACCATTTTAGGTGTAAAAGGCCAGTTGGATGGAAACATGCTGGAGACAGCAAATTTCGCAAATATATTTTTAAGCAAATTATCTTTGTCGATAACAAAACAGTGTAAAAACTGAATGGAAACTAGGCTACTGTTAGTTGGAATTAATTGTGATTCATTTCAGAAAAATATGCGATTAATAAATTTTTTTTAATCAATTGACAGCACTAATATATATACACACACACATCAATAAGCATGCAAATTTCTATAAGTCTACAAAAGGTTAGACTTATGCTTATATTAATATATATTTATTTTTCCCTTAGAAATGTTTATTTCCAGGTGAAAAAAAGCAAGTAAATATACCTTTATATTTACTATATTTTAATAATCAGTTATCCTCATTGATTTGTGAATTTGAGATGTAATTATTAATAAATACATAGATTAAATTATTTAATATTGAGTTGCTTTTCCTTGTATAGTATAGTATAGTATAATAATAAACAACAGTAGATTTGCTGTTTATGTTTTTTGGAAATGATTTTTCTCACATCCAGACATTTTGAAAATGAGGAGTGTCTATTTACACTAAATGCAAATAGCATGCCTTGTTGGCAGAGGCTAACTCAACATGTGATTGGGCTAGTCAACATTACAAAAGATGGTTATTTGTTGACTTTTTATTGATTTCAAATCACAATAGAAAAACATTTATTTTCAATAAAAATGAAGGAAATAATAAAACAATTAAAATAAAGTATTGGGTAGGATTAGGGTACACTGTAAAATCTAATTAGTTAACCTTACTAAAAAGCATGCAAACGATTGCCTTGAAAAAACCATTAAGTCAAATAGGAATTGTAATTTGTATTTACAAATGTTTATTTAGTGCTGTAAACTTACACGCAAGTTCTGCCAACTTATGTTACAGTTCCTGTAACCTAAGATTTCTTAGTTGTATTTACTTAAACATAAGTCTAATTTACTTATGTCTAAAAGCATGCAAACCGATTGCCTTAAAAAAAGCAAGTAAGAGTTACTCAAGTAAATTTAGTGATCTTAAACATCAATTAGAAATGAATGATGAACAATGTTCTTTATAACACACACACATACAATTTCAAACTAATTTAAGGTAGTAACAGTTCAAAGTTAAAGGTAATGCTTTTCAATACAATTTTCCCTTGTATTACAGAAATTTTAAAACAAAGCAAAAACAATCTGATTTGGGAAATGCTTGTAAACAGTGAAGATATGAGTTGTCAAAAGTTTATTTTTTATTTTTTATCCCAATTCAAAGCCGTTTGGTTTATTATAAATGTCATACATAGATTTATGATAGAACATAGATTAATTAATTACTTTACTTTAGGGGTGCACCGATCCGATATTAGGATCGGATATCGGCTCCGATATTGAAAAAATAGCTGGATCGGGGATCGGAA
>JAUCNO010000236.1:7245048-7270702 GCA_032353835.1 Enteromius viviparus | reverse complement strand
GTCATTATACATTACCATCACTCTGTTCTCCTATTTGATAATGTTCAGTGCTTTGCTACAATCTGTATTGTTAAAAGCGTTATAGAAATAAAATTGATTGATTGATTAAAGTAGAATTATTTTTATATTAATAATTATTATGCAAACAATGTCCAATGCAATGAATTGAAAGGTGAAGAAAAACCTCCTCCTTTAGACTGCTATATTTGCAGGTTAAATCTAAGTGGTATAGGAATGACCTGTGAAAGGGAGGTAATGCATATCCTTTTGGGAAATCTAACCAGGTCCAAGATGGCTCAGCTGTCCCTACTTATGCTTTTCCAGAAGGCAATCGAGACATGAGTTACATGCCTGTACCAAACCCTCGGCCAAGCTCACATCCCCCTGACCTTTGTGCACACACTTTAGCACTATTGCCATCTGTATAGCATGGCATCTAAAACCACCTCGATTTATGTCTCTCTCTGTCCCTAAAGACTGCATTTACACCTCGCACTAAACCACAAGATTTTGTAAAAAAAGACACTCTTTTTTGCCTCTTTTTCTTTCTTCAAACTCTCCATCCTGTTTTTTAAATTTGCTTTACACATTGACGTCTGTAAGGCGAGACTTCTGTAAACAGTGTAACTCTGACTTTTGCAGCTCAGGTTTTTCAGAGGTTATGGTTTATTATTGTCTATTATGACACATCAGTCATATTCATACACAGTAGGGGGCAGCAAATCAACACGCATGTTTGGACTCACTGATCAAGTTTCTCTCACCCCAAGACATTCAGACTGGTTGCCAACATTTATTTTACTTTGCTGCCTCTGTTTCAAAGAAGAATGTGAAGTATGGGACTGGCTATATTTTCCAGCCCAGTGTTGCCTGTAACTTTAGAAGGACCCACAAATGACGGGGTTTGTTTTAACATTGTGTTGTTGCTGTGGGGATTGCTCCAACTGTGGGTAGCTGTCCTGTCCTGTGTTGTCCTGCTGGGGAAAATAAGAGGGGCTATTTTTAGGCCGATGTCAGTCGCTAGTGAGTTATAGCACTGAGGCAATGCCAAGGTGATGAATTAATTTACAAAGAATGAGGACCAGTGGAAGGTATACGATTGGCTTAGATGTGATGGAAACAAGAAGACAGAGGTTCTTTCATAGTAAGCTCATGTCACTCAAACAGTAATGGAATAGCTTGGGTGTGAGATGGGGAAACACACCATAAAGTTTTTGACGTTGATTAACAGCCTGTTATCTCTTCAGGGCCTTTCTGGAGATCTTCTGCTAACTTCTACTGATGATTAGTCAATTTATCCCATAAGACGTACTTCACAGATAAAAGTTGTTTTAGGCAGGTACAATTAAACCTTTTTTTAAGTTATCTTTTAGGAAGCCCAATTCTACAAATGTGTTAAGATTCTTCAGTTGTCGACGTATGTGACATTTTCTTCAGAAAATGTAAAATATAGTCTCTAAGCAAATACTTTGTTTATTGGTGGTTATTCATGCTTTTATTAAAGTTTTATTGGCGCTTTTCAAGACTAGAATAAAGCATGGGCTAGAGATTTAAACATGAATGACGGTCGACTGACACTTTTTTTAGAATATGTACATAGACTATTTATTGTCTACTTTGTTTATTGGTGGTTATTCATGCTTTTATAAAAGCATTATTGATGGACTGAAACACTCTTGGAGTGATGCAATGTTTCAGTGTGATGCTAAAAACTCTACAACCACTGGTGTTTGTTGGGAAAATGAGTGTTGAACTAGCATTTAATAAATGTTGCTGAAAGGCGAACATGTCCTCCATACCTCCACTTTTCATGAAGTATAAGGGTTATCAAGCGGTCAAGCTCTGTGGTGAGTGAACATCCATTGCTCCACACTGAGTTTCTACACCATCAAAGGACTTCAAACAAACTGCTGTCCCCAGCCCTACTCGCTCTCACTCACACTCACCCTCAGCTGTCTTATCTCCCAGGCAATAAGTCCCCTTACCACAGCTGTTATCGTACGATGGCATATTGACGCAAAGGCCCAGTATGGCTGGTGCTCAAAATAAGCCCATTGGAAATTGTTATTGGCGTTTGAGTGATGGGTACTTTCCAAACAGGCCTGTTTTGCACTTCTTACAGTGAGGGATGTGTCTTTCACTTCAGCTGTGGACTATCTGGTGTTCACGTGATCTTTGAGGTGTTTGGCTAAATTGCCATTGTAGGAGGACGTGGCATTCATGGGGGTGGTGAAATTTGTGGTCACTGAGAAGCTGGAGGTAAATGGGCAGCAGCTGGATAATCTGTACTCCTGTTTTCCTTTAAGCATTCGGGAGTTGGTTGGCTTTTTGGTTAAGCACCTTTGATCGACACCAGTGTGGAGTCCCCTTAATCTATTATATGTGCCTTTGAGAGTCACATTCTTATTTCATAAGTCATTGGGTCCCTTCCACGAAAGACATATTGTATGACTCATATTTAGTGATTTAAAATAGTTTATTGGTTTTTGCCTTTTATAAAAGAGAATAATAAAGAGCAGACTGGATTGTGGAAAACAGTGTGATACTGTGAAACTTTTCTTTAAATACTTTAGACAACTTCTGATGTGTGTGTGTAATATTTGTTTATGGCTTATTAATCAAAATATGGAAGGATTATGAAGGTGAATCTGTGGGATAGTACCACGTGTTTTTCCTTTTCTCACATCCTGAATGATTTGCATGCAGTACTTTAATTTGAATGCAGAGGATCCATGTCTTGAACATACACCATACCTCGAATACATCAGTGTCTTCGACTCTGGACTCAATGTTAAGTAGCGTTAAGGAGCTATGAGGATCCAGAATCCAGTTTTGCTAGCTGGCTAGAGAGGCTTTTATCACAGCAGGAGAACAGCAGCTGTGTCTCTTCTTTTATTTTCCTGTGTTGAGAACATTTGCCACCTCCAGTGTATTAAAAGGCAACGGCGAGAGAAAGATTCATGGCTGAAAACCATCTTGTCTGGCACTGGATTGTCGTTTCTGGCTGATCCGGAGGAAGACTTACTTAGAATTCAGTACAGATCAACCTCACAGACTTTATTTGATGATAAACTTTGCTATGAACTGTACCTCAATGCGCCTTCCATTGCAAACAGCAAAACTGAACATTACATAGATTGGTGTATTTATAGCTAGTATGCATTAGTTAACGATGGGTGTCTTAACTTTATAACCTTATGACCTTATGTTAGGATGAAAACAAATTTAGTGGCCAGCAAAACCACATGCCCCAAATTCTAAAATGATTCAAAACATCACATTTATGAAAAACAACAAAGGCATGTACTCTTTCATATTTACAGTTATTGTAGGCTTATATATTTATCAACCTGGTCTCAAAAAAATACCTACCTCTGTGCACTTTTTATGCAGCACCATTTTTACGTGCCTTACTGCATTTTTCTCTGCAGTTTCAAAAAGGAACGTCCACTGAGTGATACTAAAACAAAGGTTCAATACGTGAACCCTGATACGTATTTAATACGTTGATATACTGTAGGTACATATTGCTGTGTTTTTATTACGTTGATTATCCAGGGACTGTCTTTAATGCCAAATCATGTTGGAAATGTGCCCTACAAGGATTTAAAACCCATAGATATCAAGCTGGATATGGCCATTTATTGAGATTTTTTCTTTATTAAAGACTTCAAACAAGTACTTCACCCAGACATTTTTAATTAAGTTTTGTATGGATTTTTTTATAGTCTAATATATCCCGAATAAAATGACTGCCTCATCACAGTTTCCACTGAGTAAATGAGACGCTTAAAAGAAAAGCTGTCATCAAAGGAATGAAGCAGAGCTTTAATGAGGCAAGTCGGTCAAAGGGTTAATAAACTTCTGTGTCAGTATATGTGCATGTGTGCATACGAAAGACATTTGAGAACAGGCACTTATGAACAGTGTGTTAAAAGGTCGGGAGTGATTGTGAGGATCACCAAACTACATGTACAGCACAGTAAACACACAGCGGGCCTGCTATAGTTTTCTTATTCATTCAACTCCAGTGTATATGCTACAATACCCTTACTTCATACCTACTTCTATTTGTTTTTCCATGTAAACCAGTAATTTAAATCAATAAAACCATTAAGCCAATGAATTTGAGCAGCTGTCTAACCAATCATGTTCCCTTCGTATTGCATGCTGTGGCAAATTTCAGATTTCCATACCATGGCCATTTTAAATCTGTCCCAGATTCACTCTGTCATGTAAAAGATGATTTAGACCTGGTGTGGATGAATAGGTCTACGAATGTTGATATTTATCACACATTTTGGGCATGCTCAGACAGCAATATCCTTTTCAGTTCCACAGCTGTGGACATTAGGGCTTATATAAAGGTCTCTGTTGGCCTTCAAGTCCAGCTTATGACAATGAAAACCATGAGCACTGCAATGACAAAAAGAAACAAAACCATATGTCCAAACAAATACTTTTTTTCTGTCATATGCAGTCATGTAAACACTCCTGTACTTTTCATTCTGCTCTTAATTTATGAGTTTAATTAACGACAGTAACTACTTAAAAATAAAACGTACTGCACTAATATTAAATAATCTTTCAGATGTACATCCATTCATACGTCCATCTATTCAAAACAAGCTATATTTTGATAACTTTGTAAACATAAAGTGTATTAATATTTTCTAATTTAATCACAGACATTTTAGAATTAATAAGCTTAGATCAGATTCAACAAGATACATTGAAAAGACGCATCTACAATATGATTAAAATACACCCACTTTTTTTAAAGCTGAAAAAAAAAAAAAAAATAGAGATTGTTTTAAAATATTCTAATATATATGTCCTACAATCTATGGAAACAAATATGAATTATTTTATCTGAACAAACAATCCACTAAAAGGAGTCAGACTTTGTAATGCCACACATTAGCAGTAAAAGGACGGTCAACGTGAAGCAAATCAGTTCAACTGAAGCAACTCGTTTCAATAAACCAGTTCAAAAATAGATTTCATGGTTCTTTCTCATCATCACATGGACAGTGATGTCACGCCGTGCTCTAAACATATCAATAAAACCGTATGGAGGCACATATTGGTGTTTATATGCAAAGTCCGTAAAGTTTTATTAATAATATAAAGGTGTTTATTGTATTTTCATATGGCCCAGCTCAGTTTATTGAAGTCATGGTATAACTAATAAAGTCTGCCTTTTAACTTTTTGCCTGAAATGCTGTCTTCAGGTGCAATGAGAATTAGGTTTTTCGACTTGGAAGTTAAACATAAGTGCTCGTCCAATCATTTTGATCCCAAAGTTACCAATTTGGCATACACCCTGCATCGACATGGCAAAGAAGAGAACCATTTTAGTGGAATTTGCAGGTAATTAATACTTTTTACCAAAAATAAAGCTTGTTATAACATATATAGAGTCGTTGAATTGTTGATTTGAGAACCATCAGTATTGATTATTATTATTATGTTTTTTGCAGTTAAGTTTTGCAGATAATTGCAGTTAAGTTAGCAGCTTTTTACATGGCAATGCTGTTTATTCCTTAAAGACAACAGTTTGTGTTTTTCTAATCTTTTTTTAGCAGTCATCATCAAGCCATTAGCATTTAGGCTATTTTATTAAATTATTTAATCAAATTGAATTATAATTAATTATTTATATATTAGGCCTATGTTGTTTATTTAAATTATTTAATTTAGTCCTTCCAGTCTGGCTGCCCTGTCCTGTCTTTCCTATTATTTTTTTCTTCTTTTGATGATTGAACAACAATCAGGTTCAAAGCATTCTGTTATTCTTAGAACAAATATGTAATAAACAAATATGTAATAAACGCATTCTTTAAAGACTTTTTTCCCTCAGGTATGCAGTGGAGAAAGATCTTTCACAAGCCTTACAGAGAGCTGTCTATCATGTTTAGAGCTGTAGGCGTAATGGATCAGCATTCACAGAGAGCCTCTTTTATCTCTTTGTCATGTAAATGTTGACCTGCCAGCAAAGTCAAACTTTATTAAACATTATGAGATGAAAAAAAAGACATTTTATTTACAGGAATTCAAATACAAACAAAGAAACTTTGCATATTAGCCTATGTGTCATTAAGCAGAATGTCATTGTGTGCTTGGAAAACATAGCTTTTTTTTAACAGACGGCTTTCTCTATGTATTTCTGGATATTACAACCCCTGGCAAAAAGTATGTAATAACCCCTCTTAGAAGATGTTTATTCAAATGTTTAATTGTGTAGAAAAAATGCCACACAACTATTTTCACTCAACAATCCAAACTTCTGGCTGTATAAAACACTTTTTTATTTTAAAAACTAAGAAAGATAACTATAGTCAATGACAACTGTTTTAAAGATAAAAAAAATATGGAATCGCACAAATTAAAACACTACTAGTACTTTGTTGCACCACCTTTGGCTTTTATAACAGCTTGAAATCTCTGAGGCATGGATTTAACTAATGACATCATCAGTCTGTCTCCAGCTTTGTCTTATTGCTGTTGCCAGATCAGCTTTGCAGGTTGGAGCCTTGTCGTGGACCATTTTCTTTCATTTCCATTGGATTAAGGTCCGGACTATTTGCAGGCCATGCCATTGACGTTATATCTCTTTCCTGTAGGAATGTTTTCACAGATTTTGCTCTATGGCACGATGCATTATCATCCTGAAAAATGATGCTACCATCACCAAACATAATTTCAATTGATGAAATAAGAAAAGTGTCCAAAATCTCAATATAAACTTGTTCATTTATAGTAGATGTAATGACTGTCATGTCTCCCATACCTTTACCTGACATACAACCCCATTTCATTAATGTTTGTGGAAATTTGCATATTTTCCTCAAGCACTAAACAAAAGTTCCAGCATCATCTCTGCCAATGCAGATTCGTGATCCATCACTGAAAATAACTCTCATCCAGTCATCCACATTCCAAGATTTGTGGGTTTTAGCCCACTGAAACCTTGTTTTTTTCTGTTTAGATGTTAATGTTGGTTTTTGTTTGGCTTTTCTGTATTTAAATCCCATTTCTTTCAGGCAATTTCTTACTGTCCGGTCACAGACATTGACTACATTTTGTTTTGTTTTTTTGTTTTGCATTTTCTGCATATTGTTTGCATATTGTGCATATTGCTTTAGGTTTTCTGTCTTGGCGCTTTGATGTCTTTCTTGGTCTACTAGTACGCTTCCCTTTTACAACCTTTCCATTTGATTTGTACTTTGTCCAGATTTTAGACACAGCTGACTGGGATCAACCAACATCTTTTACAACATTCTGTGAAGATTTACCTTCTTCAAGAAGTTTGATAAACCTCTCCTTTGTTTCAACTGACATCTCTCGTCGAGTTATGTCAATCCTCTTGGTTCAACACATCACTAATGTGTGCACTCTTTAACTGCAGACTAATTATCAGTTGTAATTAGACAGGTGTTTGTTTTAGAAATGCGAAGTGCACGGTGATTCCATATTATTTTCCTCAGATTTGTGTGAATCCATATTTTTTTCCCTCTGTTTGATCTTTCAAACAGTTGTCATTGTCTATAGTTATCTTTCTTAGTTTTTTTTTTTATTGTTTTATACAGCCAGAAGTTTGGATTGTTGAGTGAAAATAGTTTTGTGGCATGTATGTGCTTGTTTTTTTTCTACACAATTAAACATTTGAATAAACCTCTTCAGAGACGGGTGATTCCATACTTTTTGCCAGGGGTTGTATATCTCCTTCATAACCCTGTGTGCTTTTCTGTTCTTCCTAACTCACTGCCCTGGCGCTGCCAAATCTTATTAAAATAAACTCACTTCTGGACACCCACCGTGGCAACAAGGGCTTTAGCAATGAGTCAGATTTCTTTTAAGGGTTGCTAGGCTGACCTAACCGCATTAACCTTCAGCACGATGAGAGAAACCCTCGTTTATAATTGAGATGCCAAGTATTCCAAATCTACTACTTAACATCCCCAGTGTCCTTAGTTCTCATATTCCTTCTCAACATCTTGTTGCCTGTATTCATGGCTGTTTCTTGCCTCTGGAAAGGCTTAGATGTATGTATTAAAAAATAGTCCATGAAATGAAAGATAAAAAAACAGAAAGAAACGCTCCTATTTTGGTTTTCACATGCATGGAAGGTCAAAAACACTTTCATTTTCTTATAATACACATGTATTATTACCTTATTTGTTCAACAACTTCCAAACAATTTGTTGAACAATTCATTTCTGAAAACCCTCCAATGATTGGTCGATTTTATTTATCAAAGCAGTGTTTGTGAGCTCATTTCAGTGAATCAGGGTCGACTCTTTCTTTTGATAAACAACAACTTCATACACGGTGCAATTTCAGATTTAAAACTTTACAGGATGTTTTTAATGTACTTAAAGCTGTGTTACACACTGCATTAAAAGTCATTTTCAAAAATCCATAATAGGGGCACTTTAAAACCAAACATTTGCAAGGGATTATTTTTGTACTGTGCTTTTAATAGAAACTCTTTCTCAAGTATCAAAGCTGCCAATGGAATGATTTCAGGATTATGTAGTGTTTTCTTAGTTAACCAAGGAATTGCTGCCTGACAATGAAAAAGTCTTTACGTAAAACAGTCATACATATACTGTACAGTACATCTTCATTCTCCAACACTGAGTTCATTATCTATTGCTAAACCATGCCATATGTGTTACATTTATCTTTCAAATGTCTAAACCAGTTTATGCGTGTCTAAGTCACCTCTGTCCAACAATCCACCAGAATAATAAATAGCTGCTTCTCGCTGGCACAGAGTGAAGTAAAAGCAGTAGTTGACATGAAGATGACGCTCTGCAGAAGGTTTTTCTGCAGTTTGTACTTTATTTAATCCAGAAGTGAGCCTGTCCCATATCCAGAAATATTCTGCCATCTCTGAGGGGGTCTGAAACTGAATCAGTCCCTGCAAATAAAGTGATATTCTAGATTATAGAAGGTCACTGCTGCAAATATTTACAACTTTTTTTGTTCATATGACTCATCATCAACAAAACAAAACTATCCTTGCTTACCATACCAAACCATTTAAATATATATGAACAATCTGAGACCAGATTCCCTATGAATGTGATGCAAGATGGTGACTCAGTAGGCTAATGCAAACCATTGTATTCCTGTGGGTGACTAATGTGATCTAAAAGAGCAAAGAACAATGGCTTTTAACATACAGTAATTTATGACTGAGAGTTCAGTGGGGAGTTTTTGCTGCCTAGAAGGTTTCTTGAGGAGCAAGTGATTACCCACTGCTGCAATTTCGGCAGCTGTGACAACTTTGCAAAAGAGCATTCTACTTTGCACAAATTTCCATAGTAGATTCTTTTTTGTACTGAAGGATTAGTTGACTCATAGACAATGACACTGATACTTTACATAATGGATTGAGAAAGCCTGACATATAAAGCTGCTTAAAGGTTATAAGAAAGGAAAATGGGAAAAAGGATGTAAATACACTATGGGGAAATTGTCTTTTGACCGAACCCAGTGTCAAACCTTTACACAGGGTTTAACAACGTTTTATGGAAAAGAGCCTCACGATTTGATAATGGTGTCTTTGTCTGCCAAGCTGCTTTGGAAAGCTGGAAGCTTTGCGTTCTATATTTTGGGATGGCCACCATCCTCTCTCTCCTTGCCCACTGTAAGCAGGAACCAAGAGTCAAGTGGAAATTAGGTGAATGCTCTTGAAATCAGAGCTGTCAAATATGTTGCATGTTTATGTTTGCCACAAGCAGGAGGCTGACCGGTGTGAATAGTTGTGGTACCTGGGATATGTAAGACGAGATGTGCAGAGACAGAATGGTAGCACTCCATTCGCTCAACCTTGGAAGGCACCAAATAGCCAGAAGTGTAAATCTGGAACTGGAGAAACAGAGACAGAAGCAGAACAGTGAATCCATTCAAACCAATAATTTACCCTGGCACCATTTTTAAAGCGTAGAAAATGAGATCATTGAGTTTTGGTGTTTGAAGGAAGGTGAATAAAATATTTAAAAAAAACAGGAAATATTTCAACAGGAGCTGATATTCAAAGTCAGTTTTAATTAAATTTTTTTTTGGTAATTAAATTACAGATTTATCCCATTTAACCTTCGGGAAGCCTTCTTTCCCTCTTACAGTTGTTGCTGTACGGAAATTAAAGAGCCATGCCATGTTTTTCTGACAGAGGAATGGGGATTTGAAAACCCTCTGTACTCTAAACCCTGCCTTGAGCCATGCACCTTTGGCTTGTTAAAGCCAAGAAAATGCTGAGTTTTAGCTTTCGAAATTTAGCTTTTGGTAATTTTTTTTTTTTTGTTTAACTAGACTAGCCTTTTACTATATTTACAAGCACAATAATATTCTGGTTATAAGGAATTATCACAGAGCGCTCTGTCCATAGTACTTACATTTAATTGGTAGGTCATGCCATATACAAAGTAGTAAGATATTTGCCATTATCCAAAGTAACTTTCATACCAGTGGGCAACTGATATGAAAAAGACATTCATTTGAAATCAAAATTGATGTCAAGAAATAGGTCAAATATGCAAATCAAGCTGACATCCAAAATTAAACCTGTGTTAGTGTGGGATTAATTACTTCAGAAAAGGCCTTTCAAACTGAATTTAAAATGATGTTAGATCATAAAATAAATGTTAGATTATAAAATAAAAATAAAACTATTTGAGCTATAGGAAAGTTTTTAAATATGAAAACAAATTAATAAATTTGCATTTGTCTAATCTAAGAAACTTTGTGTTTGCATGAAAACTTTTGCATTTCTTCACAAAACTTTAATTAATGAATTAAAGCATTAATTTTCCCCAACTATTTAATGTTTTTTCATTAACATGTTCCTTTAGGGGCTTTGCAGTTTGCCTTTTTGGTACAACAATTGTTTTTTACATTGCAATGGACTATTTTTTCCCTTAACTTAATGGGTTTTTAGATCCAAAAAACATATTTCGAGCCAAATGCCATTTGGCTAGTCATTGTATATTAAAACGTCTTGCAGCAGACAGTGAAAAATGTAACCCAGTTTCATGCTGTAAGTGGCAAAACATCTACTATAATATAAAGAAGTAAAACCACAGTAGCTTTGTGAGTGTAAATACTGAATGTAAACCTAACAGCAGGATGGAGTCTACATGGTCTGAAGAACAGACAAACGAGGTGTTAATTAGCATGATTTTTTTGTCAGCATCTTGACGATAATGACACATAATCTAATAAATACCGTATGAGGACTCTGAGATTTTTCCTGTTCTAGTGAGAGGGAAACCATTATTTTCGGTTAAGTAACCAAATGTGAAGTGGAATAAAATCCAGATGGGCCTCTTGGACTTGGGTTTTGGCTAACGGTGACAGTAAAGGGAGTGTGCGAGAAAAGAGAAAATTTGTAGTTTAATCTCTGCTGTTATATAACTGATCTGTCTGAAGACGTGCCCGAGAAACTTAACCCAAATACAAATGTGAGCAAAGCTTACGAGCATATAATTCTGATTATTATAAACGTGATTTACCTCTTTAGTCACTTCACTGCTAATTAATATAATGTCGTAATTACTTATCTTACGTCTGCAACACATGTGATGCTATCTGCATACACTCTCAAGTTCTATGATTTGATACTAAACTGCATTTACTTTCACATTTTATTCTCTAAAAGTATTGGTATTAAACGCATGGGGTATTGTATTACCCTCGGAGTGATGTACTCCATGATCAAAAAGGAAATATGTTCTACTCAGTGTGTGGTTAGCAGCACTCATAACTGATTACTTGCAGACCGTATACAGTATAGCAGATTGTTGGAATCTAAGTAGATGCTTACCATGCCCTTCTAAAATGATTGTGACTGGACATTCTGTGGTACAATCTTTATTGTATAATGACTAAACTGTATAATTTACAATCGGCCTTGGAAACCCATCTGCAACGTTTCACATGTCTCCTATTTTAAATTAATATTTATTTTTTGAAGATTGAATTGGAATATAGTTCAGCCATGTGATATTATAGAGATGCACTGATATTATAATAGTAGGTGATACAGATAAGACAATAGTTATTTTCATGATTATGGCTGCTAATTGACCATTCACAAAGAGCTATATTGACAGGTGATATGATCAACCAGAACACAGATTTTATGTGTCGCTGTTGTTATCGCCATCTTATCCGACAGCTGCGGTCAGTCTGCACAGAAATCCATTCAAATTAAGTAAAAAAACTAACTGAAACATTTATGTTCACTTCCTTTAAAGTACATGTTTTGTATACCAGATTTACCCCATGTCTGGCACCGCATGCATGGCTAGCAGCGCTTAAGTTCAAATACTGAGAGCAAAAGAAAAAAATAATATATTAAAACGTGTGCACTTACCATTCTGTGAACAAAATTATGTGAACTTTTACATGGTATTTACAAGAAGTTTACATTTCTTAAAAGATCCTGAGAGTTAAGGGACAAGAGAGTAAATTGGTAGAACCCAAAAGAATTCACCTGCACTGCGCCGGAGGATTCAACGGGTCGTCTGTGAAGACAGGTCCATCCTAAACCCAAATTAAGGTCCTTACTGATGCTGACTGCAGCCCAGAAAACGTCTTCAAAGGCTACATCCCCTCTCACACCACAAACTTGCACGTTTGGAATTTGCAAGGGAGCACCAAACATGGCATATTGAAAGGTGGAAGAAAGTTTAAAAAAAAGTCTGATGAGAAAAAAAACCCAACCTGGACACTCCTGATGGCTTACAACATTACTGGCATGAGATTAAGATGTTTTCTACACAGCACAGTGGTGCTTTTTGCTTTAATGGGATAATGGATCTTCAGGTTGTGCAGAGGGGTCGAATTGCAGCTGGCTATGTTTCTATGTTGCAGGGGCATCCCTCTTGACTGAGGGCCCTCGTATGTGTGGTAATGACTGGGTCTTTCACCAGGACCTCTTCCAGGACAATAACGTCGCTCTTTTGGACCATTCTGCATGTTCCCATGATTCTTTTTTGTTCCACCACTTGACTTTTCTGTCCCATAACTCTCAGGATCTCAGGAAAAGACTGTCTTATGCGTCCAACCTCAGCCAACCTGTGCTGCTTAATAATCCTGACACGTTCAAACACAGAAAGACTTCTTACATTTGCCATCAGCAGGATATGACAGTGTTACTGCATGAAGAACAATGACATACAGTAAAAGCTACATTTTATTTAGATTTGAACTTTTATGGCTGTGGTCTTAAAATGTTAATCAGCTGATGAACAGCCTGTTTAAATGCAGTTTTCATTCAGTATTTGCCTACAGTATTCTCTATTTTTTGTCTCTTTCTCTTTTATTTTGTCATTTTAAAGCAGTACTTACAATCTGGTTACGATCCACCAGAATGTATGAAATATGAATACTTGTAATGTAAAAAAAACCTTTATTAAAAACCTATATTTATGACCTATTTAGTACTGAATGACAAAAAAAAAACGGCAATGGAATACATTATGCATCCCTGGTTGAAGTTTTTTAATCTAGATTTCAAAATTGGGGTTGTGCTTCTCAGGCAGAGCTTATTTTACAGAATTATTTTTATGTCAGCTGTAAAGCACAATTATCTGAATGGTATGTTTGCAGCTTCACAGCATGTGAACAATTATCAAGTGTGAACTTTAAATATACCGCCAAGCAGTCAGTCACACGACAAACTTAAATCCGGTCTATACAAAACAGCTGCACACCCTCAAAGCAAATATTGTGCAAATGTGAGGTCACAGCTGATGAGATTCTGGGAACATATTGCTCTAGAGAATAAGTGGTTCATTTATGCAGGTATCTCTTTCTCTATATATATTCACTTGTTGACACACAAAATGGGCAGTGGAGCTTGCAAATTATTAATACAAGTTTAGTGAATCATGCACAAGACACACTGCACACACTTATTATCACCACTGACTAGCTAATCAATAAATGCCAATATAATCATTTCATGATTAGCGTATGCATTATATTATTACTCATATTTTTGAACTGTGTCTGGTTTTTTAATTGCTGGTAGTTGAGCAGCCACTTGTTATTAACGCAAATCATCTGGGCTTACATATCCCAATGGTATAGTCTGGTAATTAAAATGTGTCCAAGGAACATCAATATTTGACTGGAAAATGTGACCCTTTTAATGTTTACATCCGCAAGGAAAAAATATCCAGAGTTCAGAACATTGGTATAACAACCATTGTGTCTCAGCCAACTCTGAATACTAATTTGTTCCGAATTCTGCAATAATCTGCATGAAATGACTAGTTGAACAGGATGTTATTTACATTGGAAAAGTACTGCTGTTTATGTTTGCATGTGGGCGGTGAAAATTAAAGTTTTGGTTTATTTAGCACTACGGCGAGAACATTTAGTGCTCTGGATTTCGTGTGTAGTAATATACTTACAGTTTGCTTACTGGAAACATATATTAAGACATTCTATACAATAATTATTTGTATAGCAGAATTAAATATTTTCATTATATATATATACTGTATATATATATATACATATATATATATATATATTATTTAGTGATTCAATAGGTGTCAGTGTTTTTTCTTCTTCTATTATCTAATGTTAAACATTTCAACATTGATTGAAAATGATTAGGATGGACAGCTCACTCTTTTCTGGGCCTGTGTTTTGGAGATGCGAGGGTGGGCATGTGTCGGCAGGCATTTAATGCCTTGCCCCCATCTTGGAGCTGTTAGTCTAACCATCTCGACTTTGCCAAATTTAGTGCTGGTTCACAGTTTCCAGACTTGCCGTGTGGTGGCAGATTCAGTGATTGGGTCTCTCTGGCTCTAAAGGCCCATCGCTGTAGAGTCGGTCTGTACAGGAAGTAGACAGTGCCCAGTCCCTCCTCCCGTCCCTCCATGCCAGCAAAAGTGTGTTGAAAACAGCCTGTTCCTTTAACCTACAGATGCTGGCACCACAACTATGTCAGTTGCCTGAAGCACCAGCTGAAATTCAGAGTTGGACATCAGTGTCACCACCCATAAATGATGACGGCCACCCACCACAACCTCATTCCTTTGTGGTGTAATTAAAATGATAGCCTTTCTCTCATCCGGGCGTTTAACAGATTAAATTCATTATTGTTGTGCTACACAACAGAACTGTTGTTTTATTTTCCTGTTGTTCCCACAATTTTCTTCATTTCTTCAGCTCCAGATGTTTTTTTTGCACCAAAAGCATGTTAGTGGAGGTTGGGTTAGACAACCAAGCTTGAGTGAGTCATTGTGGGTTGCAAACTGCATTCCATGCTGCTCCTGAACATCTCCTGAACATAAGCTCACTAAAATCTCTTATTCATAAATGAGAAGATAATGATTCTGAATGATGCCATGACTTCATTTCTCTTTTTCACAGCTTAGTATCTGTCATCTGTTGTTGCTGCATCTGCACTCTCTTGTTGTTTTTGATGTTGCTGTTTACATGCTTGAAGCTTTTTTTAAATGAATTAATGGTGTCTCCTGCAGGGACAGCTTGACATTTGAATATTTTCCAGCTGTTTTCAGCTAAATCTTGTTAATGATCACTAAACAAAAGATATGTGTTCAAGGCTCTCCACTTTGTAATCGCTTTTAAAAAACACTTTTTTATAAAAACATCAAATCTTTTTTTTTTTTGAGTTATTATTGTAAAAAGTTCAATTTGGGAAACGGTAAAAAACCTACTGTAGTGTGTCTGTAATGTAATTGAATATGTACTGTAACCTTTTTGTCAGTAAGCATCCATTTTTTAGCATCTCATAAATATTTAGAATGCTAAAAAAAGTTTTAATTACAGACTATTTTACAATATTACAGGGATATCTCATATAATTTACTAGGCCTGTTGTTTCAGACATGTATTTTTTTCCATCTGAGGAGATGGATAAGGGAGTGAGAGGATAGTAAGATAGATAAAGTCTCCATTTAAGTGGCTTTTATGGCACCACTCTCATGATGATACTCCACCCTTTTAAATCTGCCATCAATATGAGACTAGGTCTAAAACACACTATAGCCTACACAGCTTTGACCAAGCATGTTTCTGGCCTCAGACTTTTAGAACTAGTGAGTTTACGAGTCCAACATTTGAGTCAGTCTTACTGTCAAATAAAAATTAAATGCTCCATAAATAATGCAGTATAGTCTATGTGGGGTCAAGAGAAGTGTTTTAAAGAAACAGTTCCAAACCTGTAAGACCTTGGTTTACCTTTAGAATAAAAAAAAAACACATTATGGACACATTATTTACATTCAGACCGAAGCGTAAACAAGGTATCCATATGTTCATTCATTTTTGGAGGAACTACAGAGAAGGCTACAACAAATGCTTTTGTGAAGCTGATGGTTGGATAATATGGTGGAGCTGTACTGTGGTTTGTGCAGAGTGTTTTTATAATAGCATCTAGGCGTCAAGAGTTTATAAGAGTCGTTGCTAATCTCCGTGGTGCAGGGTTCGACACCCGCTTTAATATCAGTAACATGAGCTGTAAATGGTCCCTGCAGTGGGACTGAAAGTCAATTTACAAAGCCAAGGTCTAGAGTTCATGAAAAACATATAAATAGCATTATTTGATTGCTAATATCAGGTGACTTTTCGAAGAGTGAAGTCAAAATTATGAAGAAAATACCAAAAAAAATTGTGTTAAGTTAGTTTTGTGTCACCCAAGTCACTCAATATACACTAGGTCTTGTATAACCCTGTAGGGGTTTACTTTGCGATTATGACTGCCTAACTTGTACATTATCACACTAATTACACAGCTGCTTGTTAAATAAATAATAAATGGCCATGACAAATTGAGATGAAGTTATTGTGTTATGTGAAAAACACAATATGACTTGCATGAAACTAGCACAGCTGTGTGTGATGGGTCATTACACAAAATATTTGACTGCAGAATGCAGCTATTGACCGATTATGTGAACCCAATCAGCGCCAACCACCCTCTGGAATCATCGCTGCTAAGCTGGAAAGTTAACTGTAAGTGAGACAGTTAACAAGCTGTAAATATTGACTGACAGTGCTAGGAAAATGGCATATGCGAGGGAAGGATTAGCACAGGCGCTAAATTTACCTTCTGTGTCTTGGGGGCTGGGATTGAGGAGAACGTTTGTGAAGATCTGAAATTGCTTTCAAAGAGATGTTTTGCCTCAGTTGTGAAGCGCCCTGTTTACTGCAGTGGTTTGAGAGGCTTTGCTTGTAACCTTCTTTATTGAAATAACAGATCACAAACTCCCAGCATGCATTAAGGCCGCAGGCTACATCGGCAGCCAGGTGGATTAACCTGCGTCTGGGGAGTTAGAAGCAGTTTTCTGCCTCAGCTGCTGTTTTCTCTCAAATGCACTCACCATGTCTCTCTGGGAGCTCTCTTCAGAGATGGTGGCAGCTGGCTCTGCCATGTTTTTCAACATACTGTGCCTGTGGGCACACATTTATAAGTCAAATACACATCTATCTCTAAGTCAAAAGAAATAACAACCACGTGGAGACCTTGTAGTGATTGGCTTCTCAATCGCAAAATAAAAGAGCATTCTTGTTGCTCTTGCCAGAAAACACTGAGGCATTTGCAGAGATGTCCGCAGTGCTAAGAATGTTGTCAATTGAAGTCATACGCCACATCTTCAATCAATCAGCAGTACCTGACTTTAAAAAGGATCATCTGTTTTTATTGAATTATTTGCAATGGATAGTCATAATTTTTTTATTAAAATAAAGAACATCAGTTCAAAATATGACGCATCAGCTGCTGTATGTGCAAAATGCACACGTGTATGCCATTATCTGAGTGTACTCTGGCAGTGAAGTCTTAAATACTTTGGTTTGTGATGAATTGACAATTTTTAAAACTCTTCCAGTTGACTTTTTTTTAGCAGCAGCTTCATCCGCTGCCTGTATATTTTTTTTTTTTTTTTTTTTTCATATTTCAATGAATCAGAAAGAGAGACATAAATCCAATCAAGATAGGAAAGGAATCTGTTCTGACTGCAGCAGTCCCTCTGGATTGACTCTTAATGACTTGAAGTCAGTGGGGTCAAATAATCAAAGATAGCCCCCGTTTTAGCTCAAGGCTTCCCTTGAAATCCCACAGATACCGATTCATCAAAAATCCATTTGTAAAGCCCCCTCCCACATATAGTCTATTCTTAACACAAATCTTGCTCTTTACCAGTAACTCCAACTGACCCACCTGTTATGTGTGTCTCAGCGAAGGCTCTTCTTTTATGAGTGGGCTGCACTGCATTATATTAGGAGTCTATTTAGGTCTGCATGTTTGGCAGCAAGCTGCAACTAGAGGCTTAGGACCCATACTTAGGCAAGGATAGAAGCCTGACCAGGGAGTGCTCACTCTCTTTCATTTAGCTTCCTTCTGGTTAACAAACAAGGTTTGCTTCAGTGCAAAGTTGCTGGCTGACACAAAGCCTGCTTTCTTTTCAAATGCTGCTCTTTTACGATGTTAACAGACATTCTGTCTTTTTTAAATGGTTTTTGGGACATTTGCTCAACAGTACTAAAATGATTCATTTCTAGCTGTAATGTCTGTCTGTGGCTTTTTGATGTCATCTTCATTTCTTTGGGCTGTGGTAAAAAACATTTTGGTCTTTTCCCACAGGGTGTAAAAAGTACCTAAATGAAACTTTTTTTATTTATATGTTAAAGAATGTAACAATGTCTATTAAAGTTTATATTTATATATTTATTTATTAAGTATTTTGCGTAAAAACGAAATGTTCATGTAAAAGTAAGCATTAAATTAAATATGCTTAATTGTACTATTTTAATCTTTAAAGTTGATATTTGTTTCTTAAAGATGGATGAAATGGTTCTTGTCATTAAATTAAAGTTTATCAACAAACTGCGTTAAACAAGCTATATAATCTCAAACGGACAAACCTTGAATTGTTAAATTTAACAGAACAATATTTAACAGTTTTTAAACTTTAAATAGAGATGTTTTTTTAATAGAATGCTCACCAGCTGTGCACTAATAATAATTAAGTTCAGTAATTAGAAACAATTACTCAAACACTTTATATCTTTGGTACCTGAATAAACTCGATTATCAGTCCATTCATCAGTTCATCAAGTTTCCTTTCAAACTTCAAATCATTACATGCATGCACAGATGCTTTACACTGTTTAAACAGTTGTCCCACTAACAATGTGAATATGTCGTTAATGCCTACGGTGCTGAAAACTTCCAACCAATTTATGACCGTTTAGTATCTGGCATCTAAAACAGTTGAATACTCCACTTCGGGTTAATATCCACTACCTTCTCGTTTTAAACTTTCTGATGCACCCTCATTCATGTTCACTTCAATATTTGGCACATAAAAAGTTTACTATCCAATGTATTAAACAGTGTATTGGAAAGTAAAGCTGACGTGCACTAATGACATGAGGCATTGTAAATGGACGAGGAATGTCAACGGTCTAGTAGATGAATAATTTCCAGTTCCTGGACAAGCAGTGTTTGAAATGCATGTGGCTTGGCAATCATTCTCTAATAGAACTAACAGGTAAAGGTTTCAATCAGGTAAGAGAGGCAAAGCAAACAGTGGTCAAATATTTGTTTTGGTTTCTCTCAAGACTCCAATAACGATGTTCAACAACTGCACATCAAATATGAACTACACCCAGATAGATAAACCAACATATTAAATACTGTATAAAGTTTTGAAATATGCAAGTCTATTTGCAGAATGAATGTAAATAAAAAGTCCCACACATTGTCTTTGGCTTGCTATTTTTTAGCAGTACAGAAACATGTAAAGCATACTTTCTTTGACCAGAAGTTTTATAATTTTATAATTATGCAACATTTGTCATTTTTTTCCCCAGCTTTAGGAGCAAGCAGATTTTACAAGCTTTTGCTTATTTGCTTGTTGGCTTTGCATATTAAATAAAACTGTATAAGGTCTTTGCATTTATATTTAGTTAAGCTAATGATGGTTTGTTGGCAACCGTGTATTTTCAATTTTGTTTGGCACACGTTTCTTGAAGTCTTACACGACACACTGAATTTCAGTAATGCACTACTCCTAGTGGAGCTGTGAACTTTCATCAGTCTTGATTTCAAAAACATATGGTTTCTAGCACAGACAAATATACGTATATTACAGTCAAACATAGATAACAAATACTTTTTCATATTTCTTACTGCGAAAGGTTAGATATAGCTAATGTGTATTAGTCCGATCTGTTCCATCATCACTTTTCTTTGATGACTCTAATTATGCCGTGATAAATACCTTGAGATTGTGCCATGCTCTCAGATTTCTTCCGTTGACACACATCCAGTGTGGACTCACATGGCTCGTACCCTGTGGAAGTGACTAACAACAAAGGAAACAAAAGAACACTGTAACGAGATTGAGCAACATTACAGCTTTAATAATTACGGTACATTAAATATACAGTATAGTAGAATAATATATACTATATGCATGTAAGGTTAGTATATGTAAATGCATGAAAAATGTGGTGTGCATGATTGTAAGAGAAACAGTTTAATTGGGAAACTAATGCATGATTCTGAAACCACCTTCAGTTGTTTAATCAAAGAATGGAATTAGTTTATACAAATGCAATACTGGAGTTTGACAAGTTTACACACACATTAAATATTGACTTTACTGAATCGTACTGGTGGGAAGCTGAAATATTTCAGCTGTACCAGCTTATGAATCATATATACAATATATCTCTTTATGACTGACAGCTATTACAGTAATAATAATTTCAATTGATTATTGAGTCACTTTACTATTTGAGCTTATTATGCTTTAAACAATATAAATTCCTAATAAAAATCATTTTGTTTCCGTTTCCCACGCAGACCTCGATAATAATAAAGCCACTCCTATCAAATGCTTGTCCTTTTGCGATCGCCCTCATGCTAATCCATTGAGACCATTCAAAATGTCAAAGCCAACACTTTAAAGTTGACCTCCTCGATCTTGGATGTGTTAGGAGCTCACATGTACAGGCATGTAACCGAGTATCATTTCTTCTGCTATGGGAAAAACAGGTGCTATGGAGGCTGAACACAATAGGCAGTAGTTACTGGGCAGGAGAGAAGACGCAGTTGTCACAATGGTTGTCATGTGTTTTGATGTCGTATCACTGAGGACACAACTGAAAATTCAACAGGCAAAATGTGCTAAAGCTGGATGAGACAGGAGACGTACCAAAAGTCAAGCATTATTATTATTATCTGGCATGTCTCCTTATGGTCAACTTCCACGTTATGGTGTATGGTGCACATTGTGCATATATTTATACAGGATTTTTCTTTTTAAATGGTATTTTTATGGTGCTTTTGCTTCTTTTTACCGCATTAGTCCTTGTTTGTTGTAACTGCATTGAATACAGAATACAGAACTGTTAGAGGTTGCAATTTGGCTGATGAAGTCTTGAATTACAAAACATGCAGAGTTCGAATGATATGATTTTCATTAGCTTTGAAAAGGCCCATATTTTCCATGGGTACAGCAAAATGTGCCTCCAAGAAATCTCTCTTTAGAGTTTCATCTGGTTGGATTAATACCAGAGGAACAGAACAGGCCTATTATCCCTCGCCAAAACTCCCTGTTGGCATTATATCGATTGCCATAATATTTTGTGTTATATAACTGTCTCAACATCCACCATTTTAATGTGCTAATATTTTTTCCTACATCTCTATACTTAAATGCCTTCCTCTATACATTACGCACAGTTTACTTCTCGTGGTGTTGCATAAAAGTAACTGTATCTGAATTTACAATTTTGGATCATACAAGTGCCCTCTTTCCAAAAGTCTCTTTAAAAGAATTTGTCATCCAAAGAAAGAAAAACCCCCACCTCTGAGACTGAGAATAACAGTAAATCATGTCAAATGCATGATGAAAAACTGTTCCAGATCGTCTCTAGCGTTCATCTATATTTCGCATTGATATCATGACTTAACGGTTTCTCTCAAGCAAGTTCTTCATGTAAATAGACGAGCACTAAAGCTGATGGTTTCACAGAAATGTACCCTGTTTGTATTCCCATTTTGCGAATGAAAGACACACAACAAAAAACAATGGGACCTTGTGCGTTTCTGTTTTGGCTATCACACGAACCTGATGTAACAGTTAACAGATGGTCAGAAATGCTATAAAAGCCACAATCTTGAAAACACTGGCAAAAAAAAGACTGTAACGAATCAAAATATTTTGGGAAAACAAAGCTGGCACTAAACGCTCTTCCTCCCATGCTTTGTCCATTGAGGTGTTGTAAAATGGTCATAGCTGGTCTCTGCTGGCTGTAGATTTAATAGTTATCATGTGTGTCAGACAGCTGAACTACATTCTTTGTGATAAAAAGGAAGTGAAATGAATTGGTCTTGACCTCTGAGTCACAGGCTGTATAAATTACCCATTCAGGTTTTATAATATATTGGGCAATATATTGGTAAGTCTTTTAGCTCACAAAACTGTGAAATTGATGAAGTCTCCATTTGTACATTTTGTGTGTACCCATATAGTCAATATATTTTTGAGCTGTCACCACAACAGTCCAAACCTTATGGACACTTACTGTACGTGTTGAATTATCAACTACTGTATCTACGTACTTGCCTAAGGAGAATCATTTGCCTAATGTAAAAGTCTGTGTGGTCTTCTGTTTACAGTATGTTTACAAAGTAGGTATCAGTGAGAGAGTCCCAACTTAAATAAACAGAGCTGATGTGTTTCATATGTTTAATTCACACCAGCACACACACCCTTCGAACGTGGGAGGTTAAAGAGGTAGAGAGGTTAAAACTGAGAAACTGGACTTAAACATCTATTAACACACCGTTAGCATATGCTTGAAAGCTTTTGCACATACTGTTTTAACTTTGGTCTAGCTGATGTATGTCAGCTGTATGGATGGATTTGGCAGACTGTCTATTTGACATAAGTAGTATTTGCAGGGACAAATTTGCTGTCTTGAATCAATTACTACTGGGAATTCAGGATAAGACAGATGCAATTGATTCTAACAATATGTATTCCTTCTAATTGCTCATGTTTAATATTTGGCTAAAATAAATTAGATGGAATCTATTCCACGCCACAGAATAGCCATTGCAGCAAGTATCTCACAATTACAGTCATATCACCAGTTAAATTTTCATCATGATTCATGAATGAACAAATGTACAGTAACAGACTTTTCTGTTGTTTTCTTTTTTAGAATGAATATCAGCATCTGTCAAAAGTAAGGACTACATATCATGGTTCACGTACTCACTCAAACACATGACTAAATGTTTGCTTTGCAAAAGTAAAGCTATGAGTAGCAGGACATGGCACAAGCCTTGGGCCGATGTTTATTTCTTTATTTGCAGTGTCGAGAAAATTGACAGAAAAGTAAAGTCAATAAAGAACGAATAATAAAGTTAATTTCTGGTAATGTCATTTATTGTTTTCTGAGCAGTTCAGTCACCAGTTTGTTGGCCTACTTGGAAGATATATTTATTATGGTTTCTCAAAGGAATAGCTCACCCCAAAATTTGCACCATAAGGTCATTCAAGATGTATGAGTTTGTTTCTTCAATGGAACAGATTTGGAGAAATTTAGCATTAAATCATTTGCTCACCAGTGAATCCCCTGCAGTGAATGGGTGCCGTCACAAAGAGAGGTCTAGCAGCTGATAAAAACAACAAAAATAATCTACTCAACTCCAGTGAATCAGTTCATGTCTTGTGAAGGAAAAAAAATAAAAAAAATTTAAAAGCGAATACGAGCATCGTCAATGTGTCTTGTCACAGCAGTATACTCTGTCTGTTACACAACTCTTTCTCTTTTAAACTTGAACTGGTGGTACAACTAAAAACATTATTACACACACATCCTGTGAAAATATGGCATTGCTTCAGCTCTGCTCAATCAGTCAGTGTGAAATAGGGCACAGTGCATCTCTGTTATCTTTACATAAATAAAACTTACAGTTGCTGATTCAGAAGTGGCAGATTTCCATAGCAAAACTGCACATGGCTGTTCAATTAATCGAATAACATTATAATGTGAATCTCGTCTCTGTGTATTAAATGCTGCTCCATCTGAGCTGTAGTTTACTGACAAGCTAGGCAATCTTATGTTTAAATTGAAAGCAATTCGGTTGCAATTATGAATGCAATATAGCCTAGATTATCTGGGGTGTGCTGTTCTGTTACTGCATCTACTTTCAGAAGCCAAATAAAGTGCTTTCGCACAGAAGTCACACAGAGTCTCCCTGACTTGGCAGCATTAATACTGCTGTGATTACTGAAACCACGCCTTTTTTCCTTTTGTGTTCTTTGTGGCTGCATTTTGCAAATATTACCACATTGTGACAGAGATGTGGGGGCATGTTTGAATGGACGGTTTAGCCCCGACTGGGTCAGCCTTCTCTTTTAGATAGAATTAATTATTTTGTGGTAGACTTTGTCATTTTGTAACTCTGCAGATCTTATCCATGCACAAACAGCTACATACCACACTAAAGTTGATTTCTTATTTTGTTTGTACAACATTAATAGCCTAACAGTTAAATATGCTGTGAATTCTGAAGCTGCTGCTAATGTGTGTTTTTTAGTGGTGTCAAAATTAGCGCGTTAACGTATGCAATTATTTTTTTTAGATTAATGGGAAAAAAACTGAAAGTAATTAACGCAGGGGCGTGGCTAGGATATGTCACTCCCCTCAAAACTCAGTCAATTTTCTCTTGACAATAAATGCATTTATTAAGTTGCAGAATGTCTTTAGATTTCAGATGTGCGTTCAGCGTTCAACAGTACTGTGCTTGCAGCGTGCGGTCTTCAAATTCATGCTCAAAGACAACAGAGCACGCTGTAGGCTGTATCCTTTTATTTCAAAGCACGAAATAAGCTACGTGAGTGCTGTGAATATTGCACACGCTAAGCAGCGTCGTGGTTTGAAGCTTCAAAAAAAATGATTAAAGCTGCATTAAAACTGTGCAGGCATGTAATATATTTTATATGAGCCATATTTAATAACATGTCTTTGAAATGTCTCGTCTCATCTAAAACGCCTGACCTGAAGTGGTTCAGAAAAGGTAAAAAGAGTTGAGAGTAAATAAGATTTGTGTCAGAACTGTGTCACATTCAGCAGCAGCAGCTCTTAAAGAAATAACAGCCAAAATAACCAATAATAAGCAGCTGCTGTGATGTCTTTTAATCAAAGGATAAAGAAAAAAGGGGACAGCTTTATGGATTCATCTATATTTCATTTAGAATGTGTCTGATAACTTCAATTTCAATTTCTGTATATTTCTGTTGAAGTGCACAAGTAAATATGTTTTTCTTATAATGGGTTATGTGAAGATTGTTTTATGTTCACTTAAATTAGAAGTTCTATTTTAAGTCTAAATGTTAAAATTGATAGCTCTTGATTAAAGTGTAATGTTGAAGACTATAGTCAATGGTTAAAATGGTTTGGTTTAATGGTTTTATGAAATTACTTTGTAATGTTAAAATGACTATTCAATGATTAAATAGCTAGGGGAAAAAACTATTCCAGAGACATCAGAGTAAATTCAAGGCACTGACGCTTGCATATGGAACAATCACCGGCTCGGCTCCCGCTTACCTCAACTCACTGCTACCAA
>JAUCNO010000236.1:7217373-7244948 GCA_032353835.1 Enteromius viviparus | reverse complement strand
CTAATTGCTTGCTGTTTCCCCACTTGTACGTCGCTTTGGATAAAAGCATCTGCTAAATGAATAAATGTAAATGTAAATGTAAATGTAATCGCTGGCCTTCAGTTACAAAAAAAAAAATGCTATTTTACAAATATTAAAAACTGTACTGTCTTCATGTTGTTTGTACATTAATTTAATGTTTGAATGTGAAATTATTGCAATATAAAAGTATATTTAAAAACGTTACTGTTAGGTGGAATTAATCGAGATTAATTTCAGAAAAATATGCGATTAATTAGTTTTAAAAATCGATTGATAGCACTAGTTTTTTCATAAAATCTTGCATGCAAATCTGAAAAATCGTGCCTGTTCCTTTAACTTAGGGCGTGGCTAAATTTCAGTGCACATTTGATTGACAGGGGAATGCAGAGAAGAAACTTGACCCGCACAGCCTGTAGTATCCACGCTGTCTCGTGTCACACCCCCAGACTGCCACTGTGAGCACATAAAGCTGCTTTACATCATTTGACTTGAATAGTTCTCCGTATTCACGGGTGACTATACAGTTTGGTTACGACTTAATACGGAGCGTTTATCATTTGGAATGAGAATAACTACGTTTTGAATTTGGATACTTCCATGTTAAACCAACTGGATATTGCCGTTTTTTTCCCTACAGAATGATTTAAATAACTGCTTTAAGTAAAACGAATGATTTTTTTTCTTTTTCAAAACGAAAGGAAACTATTTAAGTCACCTGTAACATTTGACAGTAGATGAATCTTTTCATCCTGGACTACATCGAGGTAACGTTAAGTGTTTTTTTTTATAGGATATTAAACAATAGAGCTAAATAGAATAAAAGTTTAGTAAACAAACTAAAATGCACTGTGGAAACGAGCTACTTTAACAATGTCAGTAGCTTTGTGCCATTTCGTTTAATTCATGTTTTTATTGATGCCAAATCACCAGTTTTACTGCTGTAACAATAACTATTAAAAATATTTTTTTTCATTATGCTATTCATTTCACTATTCATCAACTAAAGCATCATAAGATTTTTTAAAGTCAATTTAATTTTTGCCTTTTTTTGCATCTGTTAAAATCATTTAAAAGATGTAAAGCTTTTATTTTTTTATTAAAAATAAATAGACAAGCCATGCATGATATAAAATTTTAAATTGGCTATGTATTTATAATTAACAATAGGTAGCCTAGTAAAAGCTGGAAGGATCTGAGGGTATATACCAACATAAAACCCAAACGTAAGGAAACTGTTTTATTTTTTTGTTTGTTTGTTTGTTTAGCTAAGCCTGGTCCAATGCTTGGCCCTCTTTCATTTTGTGATGACTTGTGTCTCATCTTGCTGTCATCGCTGCATCTTTTAGCCTTTGCTGATTTCAAAAGGGAACTCATCATTTGAAGGTCTTTTCTATTTTAGTCTATATGAAAATGATATATGAATATATAGCCTAATGGAGAACTGGGTGTAATGATAAGAGCTTCCTGTTGTCTGTTTGACAAAATCGATTATTTAAAAATGGTCTTTGCATATTAATATAGTAAGCTACTGAAAAGGCAAGAGATTGTTATCGTTCCAAGAATACAAAGCCAGAAGTAAATGAAAAAGTCTAACATAATGTTCAAACCCAAGCGCAGATTGTGGTTGAAGGTTGTGGTTGTGTCACAGTGTCACACATTCAGTCTCATCCATCACTAATTAAGGAAATAAGGAAACATTCTTGTGCATTACCAAACATTCCCCATTTAAAAAAAAAATCACAAATAATATATAGTGCTCATAAACTGTATAAAAAAAGAAAAAATAAGGCCTACATTTAATTAAGTAAAAAAAAAAATTTAAAAAGGGAATAAACACTGACAAATTAATGCTGCTGTTTGTAAACTGGTGTTTTTAATTTGTATTTTGTAAATATTTGGCACATGGTATTATACTTTAGCTAAAGATTCATGCTACTATTTTTTTGTCCAATAACAATTCACAACCCAAAACCATTCTTTTAGAACTTAATCCTCAAAATAGAGTCCTCAAACTGTGTGATTTACTGTTGATTTTGAAACTTGTCATCCCATAGTTACAAATGACTATATATGGAAAACAGAAGATCTGCTTCTTTGACCTAAAGAGGACAGAAAATCATGCAGATGTTCTGATGGTGAGAAATGACAGGATGTGACTCTCTTTGAGTTTTGAGAAGCTGCAGCTCATTGCAAGCAAGAAATATAGAGCTTCTCAAGTTCATGCAATGTCATGCAATGTACCCATACTTCATTTATTAATAGAGTTGCTGAAGAGATTGATTCGAAGCTCCACAATCAATCAAACGTTTCCCTCAGAAACCGTAGGCTCTAAAGTGCATGTGTTTTTTTACATTTCAAAGAGGTTTTCACACATCTGTGGAGTCTTTGGAAGAATGTGGCAGTTGCTTTGCCTGTTGATAAGTGTCTCTTTTGTTGCATTGACTAATGAAGAGAACAAATGGCATTTTGGTGCTGCTGTTGTTGCATCTGTGGTCTTAATGATAGGGCGGCTGATTGAGTGTTGGGAGCATACTGCTGTCGGGTCAGGTTGCACCACTGTTTCCATCAACTTTCTCCCCTTAATCGAACAGGTGAGAAGGTCCAAGTGCAGCTGTTACTAGATGCATGTGCATGTGTGATGTTGTAATGACAGGACAAGGGTATGACCACCGGAGATGTTTGACACAGACATTTTTAGCTATCAAATCCTTTTGATTATGCTACGGACCACACTTCATTCCCATATGGACAAATAGGCATGTAGATGCTTGACCTTCTCAGGAAAATGAAGGATTAGCTAAAGAAGGATTATGAGTCAGCTGCTCTTTTCTAATCTGTGATACTATGCTTTGAAATCAATCCACATTTACTTAACTCATGCAGTGATGCCTTCATTATCATAAAAGTGTCATGATCAGACTTATCCACCCTTGTGAGTCAACAAGACCCCATTTGCAAAAAGGAAGCTATGGGCTACTGTAAACAGATGAAAGTGTCTGGTGGCGTGTTATTTTCCTGTTATCTCTATTTTAAGCATCCGAAACTAACTTTGCTAATCTCTAAAGACAGGTGCTGAGACTGAGAAACTGGGTTGTTGAACACCAAGTGTCTTAGTTGACACACTATATGAATACTTGTGACATTCATTTAATGTTCCCATAGTTCTTCAATATACAGTAGAAGTAAAGTAGCTTAGAAACTTTGCACAGTGAGCCAAACGTCTGGATGTCTGGAGGCTGCAGGAAATTATGGACTGCTGGCCAAAACCAACAAGCAGTCAAAAGGAATATAAAAAAGAGGCTTTGGGTTCATTTCAGTTGGTGTTGACTAAAACAGCAGCACGGATCTACTCAGACTAGCATGCTATACCAAAAAATACCACAATGAGTTGTAGATTAAGCATTCAGTCTGCAATTTCCTGTGTGCAAAGCTACTTCTGATGAGTCTCAGAAAGGAAAACCTCCCAAATAGCTTTTCTGGAGTGCCAAGGTGAATTGCACGTCATATGTAGGATTACCAAAAAATGGCAGTTAATCTTGAGGCTTGTTTTTCACAAGAAAAGCCAAGAGAAAGTTAAAAATTGCCATTTACATCAATACAGACAACAATAATGGTAACTATAACTATAAAGTTAGATAAGAGTTAAAGTTAAGATAAGTTAAAAGAGGAGTCCACAGCAAAAACAATATAGTTGGAGTCACATTAAAAGCATGTTTTACAGCTGATGAATGATAAAAATATTGACAGCCAATCAGAATCCAGTCAGCTTTTAAACCCTTGAACATTGAAAGCAGCAGAAAGCATCATGCACTTAGAATAATCAGAACGTTATCATCTGTTGGTGTGGATACTAATATAGTTATCGTTATTGGTGTGAACGAGTCTTAAGAGTCTATTTCTGTGCATCTATTTGAGATCCTTATGTCAGCAGTCCTAATAGATCAGTTAAGTGACAGGTAATTGTTTGTGATGCGTCACCAGTCACTTTCTGTTCAGATAAAGTAAACAAATAGCTTGCCGGTCTCGCACTTAGTAATGAGTGCAAAGATAGCAAATAAATTCATACTGGATTAAAATCTATGTTTAGTACCTTTAATTAATAGTACTGTCTTCTAACAGGTATGATGACAAGCAGTCGAGGTGCAGCTTATAATATGGATATTTGCAGCCATTGCATTGAACTCAAAGCTATCTCTTTATCTCTGGTGCAAGTTTATTTTGAGCCACAGTGCTGTCTCTCTTTGATCACCAGTGTTCCCTATGGTAAAAACCCAAGAGTGAGGCCAGGGAAACAGTTGAGGGCATTTGTGGAGGGTAAAGATGACGGACAATAGACAGAATCACCTTTCAACACCTCTTTAAATACATTGGGGATAACATTAAAGAGCCAGTAAATCACTCTCGCCTCCATGCTAATGTGGCGTCACTTTACATCTGTCCTGCCAAAACCTGTAGCTTTTCCTCACATCTGTCATTGTCAATAGACTCAACACATGCAGCATGTATTTAAATATTTTAAAGAAAGTCAGATTAATTAAAGCTAAAGTGTGCATTTTGATATTTCTTATTAGGGAAGATTATAAGTAAAGCCGTTTACTTGACATAATCACTTTGTGTGTATTTCCTGTTTACTGTTATTGCCGTTTCCGTTGGTACAGAAACGACACGCTGCTTTAAAATTGCTAGTTTTAAATTTGTCAGTCATGACATTCAGCACTTTTATACTTCCTAATAGAGTTCAACAGTGCCTTTCACTTTTTCAGTGACCTTGGTTTTTCCCATTCATTTTTCCATATGAAATTTTGTCTTTATTGATGGTTTATAAGTCATAAATCAAACAACCAGCTATCAGCGAGGTGAATCCCAACATAACAAAGCCAGTAGATTACCAAAAAAAAAAATGGCGTAATGAAATTTAATGAAGACAAATTAATATAAACCTACTGATTTCAAGAGGTTGATTTTTTTATATAGAAATAATGTTATTGCACAGAATGCATATAGGCCTACTAATATACATTTAAAATAGTTTGACATTGTATGGAGACTCTATTGTTATTTCAGCTGCCTTATGGGCAGATGCTAAATGAGATTTCTTTGCAGAACATTATTCATTTTTGTACCAGGAATTCTTTGAAAAAAGCATACAAAATCTATTTACAACCTTGTTTCACAGTAGATCTGTCACACAGGTTTATAGCCTAATCTATCATTACAAATTAATTCCTCTATGGAAAAAATGTGACTGTTGCACTGTCTTGCATTGCAATGTTTTTCATTAGTAATGCATGTTTCTTGCATCTGCAGCAGACTCACCTCTTTTGTTTTGTAAAGCGCAAATGATGCCATCTTACATCTCAGTTATTATATCTCTGTGGTGAAAATCACATGCTACTCTTAAATTGTTGCATTGTTGGCTGATTGCTATAATTTTTTTTTCTAGTGGAAGTTTTAAGATAATATAGGTAAGAAAAAAAAATCAACTCAAATAAATATTTAGTTGTAAAATGAGCGGTATAAAGTACAGTTACTGTAGCCAGCCATTATCGCAAAATAAACAGACTGTAAATTACTATCAAGAATAATGACAGACAGTCAGTTGATGATCTCTCACATAAACTTGAACAGCCTTGTAGACTGACATTTGCATCTTATTCCATAATTAATTCCTGATGTGCCTTTAAACAAAGCTTTAGTGCTTACTTTTCCAGGTTGTAGTTTGACAAATGGTGATTTAAAGACATGGAAATTTGAATACTGCCCAAGCCAAGCCATCTAAATGTCCCGCAGAAAAAACATCTCCATGTAGATGGATCAGTGGTGATTTACATACAAATTTTAAAGAAAGCCCTTGTAACATTATAAACAATTTTTTTTCAATAAAATATAATTAATAAAAAAAAAAAAATCTAAAACATACATGGTTACAGCTCATAAAACTTTTCCTTTTAATTAAATGTAATTATTTATGATTATAACCTTTTTGTAA
This sequence comes from Enteromius viviparus, assembly GCA_032353835.1. Taxonomy (NCBI): domain Eukaryota; kingdom Metazoa; phylum Chordata; class Actinopteri; order Cypriniformes; family Cyprinidae; genus Enteromius; species Enteromius viviparus. Next base: position 7,238,938 of record JAUCNO010000236.1, on the reverse strand, counting down.
TTAGCTGCTTTTCATTTTGTTACAGGCACATATGTGAGAGGCCACAAGCGACAATGTCAAAGACACAGAAATCAGAGTCCAGGTCTCGCTCTCGATCGGCCTCCGGATCCAGATCCCATTCAGATTCCCGCTCCCGTTCCAGATCAAAAAGCAGCTCTAGATCTAGATCCAGGAAGCGCAGATATTGGTAAGTGTCTAGTATGCTAATTAAATACTATAACTGCAGGGTACAAATGCAGGTGTGTGCAGATGTTGGACAAAGGAGTTGATTCATTTCATTTTTGGGTCAGATTTTGTACTTTCGAGTTTCAGTCATCAGTTTCAGTGACGTGTTGTAGATTTAAATACGTGTAAGAATGAATAGGAAACAAGGGATGTGTTGTAATATAAGAGGAAAAACGAATTAAATGATCAGTAATCATTTCCATTTTCCTGACTACTGGGTCATTCATGCAGAGTCATTTAGTCTCTTTTGCTGTCTTCCAATCTGGCCCACATTGAATTAGCTTACAATTCTGTGTAAATAAACCCAGAAAATGTTGGAAGACTCCATCTGGGTCTACTTATAATCTTGTGCTTGGTGAACAATGAACATTAGCTACTTATTCTGACCATACTACAAAGCACAAATCTAAACTTACTAAGGCTTGCTGTGTCTTGATCGATGTGCTTAAGGATCGAGTGGGTTGGCAAGCTGTTAACTTCTCACTATGTTCATAAACACACAATGGAGCTTCGTTGAAAACACACACCATGTGACTCATGCTCGGCTTCCCCTCCATGACTCATTTTAATTTAAAATCAATATTCTAGTGCCAGTCTCAACCCCCTTGTCACAGCTGCCAGGCCAAAGTTATGTAAGGTACACCTCTGTACATAAATAAAAGCACTGTGCTTTTATACCCTGGCTTCCTCACTTGTTGAAAAGGGGCTGCTCAGTCACTGTGATTTTACTCTCCATGCATTCGTCAGCATTGGGGAAGGGCTGCTGTGTTGGAAAGGCTCACCACACTTTTTTATTTCCCGTGCTAAAAATTGAACTTCCCTGCACATTCTCATAGGACTGCTGGTTTTGTGCTTACAACACAGTGGAGCCCGTTAGGTAGCCAAATGTAAATAGCCCCTGCCAAAAAACTGCTGCTCTCTATTAGACAAAAACGGATACATATTTGTGGTACTCTGGTTTTTTGTTTTAAATTTTTTTGAGAATGCATGATTTTTTTTTTCCCATAAGCATGTATCCTTTTTCCTGTGTGGTTGACAGTATACTTTGAGGCCATTCGGAAAGATGTACAATGTTGATTTTTCATGCAAATGGAATCTGTAGAAGGCAAAATCTGATGTCTCTTATTTGCAAGGGAAATCTTGTGAGCATGGCCTCTCATTGCTGACCACAGTTTCAGAGAGATGCCGCAGCTGGAAAAAGCTTGATGCATGCATATCATAAGAGTTAAGTATAGCTGCATGGTTTTGAATTAAGTCAAACTGTCATAAGGTCATAAGTGGATGAAGATGCAGTCATTTTATAAATAAATGGCAAGTTATAAATAAATGAGAAAGCAAAGAATTAAATAAAAGGGACGGGCTGTCCAAAGTTTGTCTATTTACTTACCCTCATGTTGTTTCAAACCTGTATAGGTTTTTCTCTGGAACATAAAATAATTGTGCTAGTTGCTTTTTTAAGTGCTATTACAGGTTTCAAGCTTTAAAAAGACACAAAACTCTACAGAAGATGTGACTTTTGCTATATGATAACTTTGTGTCAAATAGACCAAAAGTTATGTCATTCTGTATTATCTCATGAGATCTGAGCTACAATATTATTGTTGCTTTTGTACCCTTAGAAGATTAAATGCTTGTCTTCTGGGAAGATAGAAAATGATATAGATTGAGATTACATGAGAGTGACTTAAGAATTATTTAAATCAATATAACAGTGGATAAATATTTTTTCAAATAAGGGAGCTGTTGTAATTGCTACTTTCAGCAAAAGTCTGCTCTCTGTGCGAAGCGAATGCGTTGTAACTGGCATGCTGAGAACCTCCTCTTTGCTTCGTAGAAGAGAGTAGAAATCTTTCCCATATGAGCCATGTGACTGACTCTTTCCATCCGCGCTCACTAGAGGAGATGCAAAGTCCCTCTTGCTCACTCTGAGAGTATCATGTTGCTCTGTGCACTACCTTTTTACTCTGTATTCCAATGAAAAAACGCATTAGGTGAGTACAAAACCAACAAAACTGTAAATTATTGCCAATGTCATTATGTTTGCAGTTGTTTTTTTGGATTGCAAATCGATTGGAGGGTGCTTCAGTTGGATAATCATTTGCAACATCGTTTCGCTTTCCAAATGACAATGCCTCATGAATGATGACAAGTTTTAATAAAATGCTGTATTTTTTCTTAAATTTTATTGTTTTGATGTGTGCATAATGCTTAAATGGTTTATTGTCTGTACATTTTGCAAGGACATTATATGCTATGAATTATACATATTCTATAGAGTCCAATGCACAGTATGAAGTGCCTGCATGTGCAAGTTGTTTAATTAATTAGCAATGTTTGTAATATGTTAAGACATTTTAAAAAATGGACTGCTTTGCAGAGAGACCAGAACGTTTTACTACAGATGCGTTCATGAATAGAACAACAGGGCCACCTTGTGGCTAAAATTGACCTTGAACCCAGAGCTAACTGTAATTGGGCATAGCATCTTAAATAATTCTGAGAAAAATATAGTTACATTAATTATTGATCTTAAACTGTCAAAAGAGCTGAATACACAGTTATACAATATATTAAATAACGATTTCTTGTATATTTGTACAATTTTATTGCTATGTTCATTGCCCTTTTTGCTTTAAAAATGAATGTTATCCGTTATTACAGGATTAGTTAACTATTTACTATTATTCATTTAATAACAGTCAGAACAACAATCTTTCTGTGCAATTTCTGGGCTTTCTAACTCCAAAAAGGAGAAAAATAGGAGGAGGAAAGAGATTTACTTAAAACATTTAGTTGGACATCAATAAAACAAACATCATTCGTTCTGAAGTGTCTCATAACCAAATTCCATTTGAATAAAATTTGATTTGAGATTTGTAATGGAGGTAAAGATTAGTAGTGAAAATCTTTGGTCTGGTGCTGTCACGCAGAGAGGTATCAAGATATGAGTCTTGAGAAACAAATGTAGGCACTTTTATGTAGTGTCCTCTTTGGGTCCCATATTTGTCAGGAAAAAATCTAAATAAGAATTCTTTTATTGTTGTCTCTTAATGTCTCTTTGTGTAATTTTCTATATCATAAAGAGTTTTGTTGATTCTTCTTCTTTTTGTTGTCTTCAAGCTCTAGGTCTCGCTCTCGGTCAAGATCCCATTCTCCGTCCCACAACCGGGAGCGGAACCACACACGGGAGTACCAGAACCAACGTGAGTTTCGAGGCAACCACAGAGGCTTCCGGAGGCCATATTACTTCCGGGGCAGAGGTCAGGGCTTTTTCCGTGGACGCTTTCAGCGTGGTGGAAGGGGTGGATATAATAACTACCGGCCTAAAAACTGGCAGAACTTCCGGCAGTACCATCAGCAGCAACAGCAGCAGTACCAGCCCAACAGTCCCAAGAGGTGTCGCTCGCGTTCACGCTCTCCCAAGAAGCAGTCAAAAAGCCCTCAGTCCCGCAGCCATTCCCGTCGCTCTGATAGGTCATCCTCAGGGAGATCGCCACAGTCGCACCATTCTTCCTCCTCCAACTCTGGGTCTGCCAAACGCACTTGCAAAGATGTAAGAGAGGACATCTCTGTGCCTGAAGAAACCCGAGGAGGAGGAGGAGATGAGGCTCTGGCAGAGCAGGTGGGAGGCTCTCCAGTTGCCAAAGGGAACTTCAATGGAGACAAGGCTGTGGAGAACTGTCAGGTTTTGAGGAACCATGATACTAGTCCTAAAAAGGCAAGTCCGCAGGTTTGCTCCAATGACCAACTGACGGACTCTGCATCCAACCAGACAAATCCTGCTCACAATGCTCCCAATAAAGCTGCCACCACCTGGCAGAGTGTTGAAACTGCACCTTCAAACACCAGCCCTATAAAGAAAAGCCTTGCACCAGTTTTTAATGGGTTTGGGCTCTTTACAAATATTGACCAACAGACAGATGATACGATTGCTATCTCCGCTGCCTTTTTGAAGTAAGTTTGGTTTCTTTTAATGAAAACATGTCAATTTTTACACATCCTAAAAGTTTGGAATAGTAGAAGTCTCTAAGACTCACCAAGGCGTAATTTATTTGATCAAAAATCAAGTAAAATGAAATATTATTATGATTTTAAATGTACATATTTCCATTTAAAAATATGTATTTTATTTCTGTGATAACAGGTGAATTTTCAGCATAATTACTCTTATCTTTAGTGTCGCTTGGATTTTCAGAAAGCATTTTAAAATGCTGACTTGGTGCTCAGTAAACATTATTATTATCATTACGCATAAACTGATCAAGGTTGCAATACTGTTACAAATGACATAAGAATATTTTGTAACATTTTCTTGTTTCAAATAAGTTTTGTTAAATTTTTTCATTAAAGAATTCTGCTAAAGCTCAATAAAAATAAATAATAATAATAATAATAAACATTTTTAAACATTGATAATATTAAGAGCAACTGTTAATTGAAAATGATGTAATGCTGAAGACTGGAATATTTTTATTGTAATATTTCCAAATTTTCAATATTTTGTTGTTTTTATTGTATTATTAATTACATAAATGGCAACCTAGGTGAGCGTCTAAAAAAAATAATAAAATTTTTTAAACATTTTACCAATAGTGTACATTATTTTAGCGTTAACCCTTGGGCTGGGTATTATTGCAGAAAACAAGTCATCCTGTAGGAGTCATTATTTGCAGAATTAGGGCTGCACTAGATGTATTATATATTTTTGATTCAATAAATAGGACTGACTCATGAAACTGATTCATAGTAGTCATTTGTTATTGAAGAATCGTTCAAACAAAGACCATCATTTCTACCTGTCCTTCATGTACATATGTCTTTTTAGACTTTCAAGAAAATGAAATGACAGATGATTATAATTTTGATGGATAATATACAAATGAAATTTGCTTTCTATTTTCTTTTTTACCTTTATTTTAGTCAGTGTAAGAGTGGAAATAACACTATAAATCCTGTGTGTGTGCCAGACAAAAAGTAAGATTGCACAGTTGGGTTGCGATGTGCCTTTCAAATGCATCAACAGAGCTGAGAAAGAACCAACACGCATGAAGAGCTAGATATGGCTTGTTTACAAATGTCAGCTCACAGTCTATAATTTAGATGTTCTAAAAAGGTCTAAAAGGTTTATATTTGCACTTTGCAAATGGATGAAGTGACATTTTCCCAGCCACACACTCTTGTTTACCTGTTTCACAGTGGAAGCCATTCATTTGTGCACGGTAAAATGAACAAATCCATTACAGTTTACGAATAGTTCTGTTAATTTGACATGGTGCAGAAGTCCTTGGTCGCGTCAAACTGACAACAGATGCATCTGAGCATGATTTTTTGTAAATTATAATCAACTGAAAATCTCTTTCTCTTATTTACTAGATTTCTGGAGGAGCAAAATCTTAAAAAACTGGCCTCTACATGGGATGGCAACACACATAAAGGAAAAAGTAATGGAGATTTAACATGTGATAAAGAAAATGGAGAAATGTTTGAAAAGGGCATTGAGTTGTCTCGCGTTGTAGATCACGACAACGCAGGAGAGAAGGAGAAATCCAAATCTGCCAAAAGTGGTGATGGTAAGAAGTTATCCATAAGCTCCACTAAAAGGAGTTCACGAAACGTCCCGGCACTTCTGTGCGAGGATGGCGAGGACGATGATGAAGAAATGGAGATGTCTGATCAGGTGAGGGATATGGAAAACGATCCCTCCAAAAGCAAAAGCAAAGTCACGGTGTCAGCTCGAGAAATGTTCGAGAATCGTATCAGAAGGATGCAGGACATGTCGTGGGATGATGAGCTGGAAGCTCTCCTGCTCTGCCATAAAAAGGAAAGAGCAGCGAATTTACTAGCTGCTCTGTCTAAGAGAGACCAGCTCAGTGGCATGTTTAAGGATCCCTCACCTGAAAAGCTCTCTAATGTAAAACGAAAGGAGAAAACCACGCTAAGTTCCTCTTCTAAACCCACACTGCTGCCCAGGAGGAGCTCTGAGAACCGTGAGCAAGAGATGTTTGTGGTTATGAACGAGGAATCCCCGTCAAGAGCTTCAGTGAAAAGAGGAAGTGAATTCAGTGTGAGGATGGATTCTCTAAGTGATGACTTTGCAAGGTAAATGATTTTCGTTTCCCTCCAAGATCTATGCAAGGACCTATCGCTACTACTTGCAGCTTCACAAAACTACATGCTTCATCAGATTTTAATTCTTTTTCATTTTACCTTTCCTAACCATTGTTGCATTTGACAGGACATCTGTTTTGAGCAATGAAAGAAGAAATCTTCTGGATTTACTGCATCTTGATAAGAAGGATTGGGAGTTTCAATCTGTCCTTCAGCATCTTCAGGCTCAGCAGTCACCCAAAAGCCCATCTGAGCTGTTTGCCCAGCACATAGTTTCAATTGTCCATCACATTAAAGGTGACTGAAACTGACGACTGATGTCTTTTGCAGTTAAGGTTGTGCACACTGGCCTAAAAAATATTGTTGTATATTACCAAGTTTTTTATCATAGTGTAATTATGAATAATTACTAATTTATTTGAAAAAATACAAACTACAACGTGTCTGCCCACAGCTCAATATTTTCCTTCCTCTGGATTGACCCTAAATGACCGTTTTGCCATGTACCAGAGAAGAGCTGCTGAGAAAAAATTCATGAAGCAGAGAAAGAGTCCAGAGATACACAGGTACAAAAATTCAGGGACAACTTCCCAGGCTGCTTTCTCACGCACGTATTAGCAATTTATTTGTTTTGACAATTTCTATGGCTCGAAGAAAGGAGGATCAACATTTATCAAAATATTCCTCTCTCCACCTCTTTTTTTGTTGTTCACAGGAGAATTGATGTTTCTCCCAGTGCTTTTAAGAGGCACTCTCTTCTGTTTGATGAGATGAAAAGCTCCATGGAAAACAGCTTCAAGGTGACCGAACATTTTGAAATATGACGTATTTTGGAAAAGAATGCTGCTCGAGTGATCCGGCCAGAGCATTCTTAGGCTTCCTTCTCTCTCTAAACTCTGTTTCTGATGAAAGAGGCATAAAAGTCCAAATGTGAGATGCAAAAAGAGGTGCATTCAGGTTGTTGTGTTGTAAATGCCCCCTCAACGTTTGATGGTAACCTTTTACTATGGGTACAAGCCTTCCTAAGAGGCAAGAAATCAGGGGTCAGAAATGGAAGTGACCAGTTGTTCCCATGTCAAATCCATTCAAAGGACTCTAAACAAAAGTCATAGTAAGTATTCCTTTTCAAAGCCTGCAAAGAACAAGTGAGGTGTTTAGGCCAAGTAAAAACAACATACTTTCATGAGCACCAATGAAAGTATATCTGCTGTGGTCCTGTAACTTTGCCTCATGTGTTGTTTGTTTAATGCCTTTTTGTTTTGGTGAGCAAATTAGAGGAAATCTGAGAAGTACGGTTTAATTAGCCAGTTGAAAGACTGTGAGAAGCCAAAATGGAACTTAAAATGATATTAGAAAAGGTCTCTTCCTCTCATCCAGTTGCATAGTTGTTTGAATTCAGCTGTTGCCATGTTTTGTTTTCTCTGTTGGTCCTGCCCCATGCAATGCTACATGAAGCTACTGGAACGCTGCTAACCCTCATCTGGCCAAAATATCTCTTTCTCCTCACCACAGGTTGATGGTAAAAAATCTAAAGGTGATTCAGTGGACCTTCGCCTGGATATTGAGCGCAGAAAGAAATACTTGAGTGGGGAGAGAGAGCACGGAGAGGAAGAGTATGGAGGACGAGTATTGAGGGAATCTCTAGATTCAAGCAAGGAAATATCCACTGAGAAAAACTCAAAGAACCACAAAAAAACAAAGTAAGCAGCTTTATAGACATGTGATCATGAGTACAGAGGTTCTCCTCTGAGTTGTTCAGTTATAGAAAACAGAATTAAGAAAGACTTAAATGGTTGAAGCTTGCTGCCATTACTAAATGTGGTATATTTATCAACCAATAAACAATTTCAATTTTGGATAAAATATTACTTGCTTTAACATTGAAAGAATGGTTGAGTCAAGTAAAAATTAAACGGCATGAAAGCGGCCTTAAAACATTTACAAAAAGGCATGAAGATGCGTTCACACTCACAGTCTGCTGCAACAAGAAGTCAGACACTTTCAATGATAGTTGGTGATGTGAGGCTAAATGAGTAACAAAAATCGATGGCAGTGTGAATGTTGAGCAGAGCTGAATATTAGGCAAATGAGCTGCAAAAGGATGTAGCGAATTTCAATGGGATTGGAGCTCACATGATTTTAACCTCCTGATACCAAGTTTGAATGCCTGCTTGTGTCCAATAGGACAGACACCTGGTCAAATTCAGCTATTAAATCACTGTCAGTGTGAACGCACATTTTTGTCTTTCTGGCGAGCTGGATGTATGGAATATATTGGATAAAGGCTGTCAAATGTTTAAAAAAATGTCTTGATTTCCTTCAGGTAAAGATTTAAAATTTAAATTTGGTGGATAAACATCCACCATGATGTCATCATGATGATTATGGAGTTTTTAATACCTGTTTATATTCGCGGACAATGTCTGAATCTAATATTACTTAATACCTAAGGAAAAACAAGAAGAAACATGGGCATTCTGCGTCATCTTCCTCATCTTCGTCGTCTTCCTTTGTTTACCATGAAGAAGACGCTGAGATCAAGGCAGAAAGTTTCTCTAAAGTCCAACAGGGGCTTAGAGAGTACGGAGAGCCTACAGATAGAGGACGCGCACGAGGAGGCTTTGTAAGTTTTGAGTGTATGGAATAACTATGTTTGTTAATTGCTATCATACTTAAGGTTGCCTTTTGCTGTTCCTCAGCAGCTTAGAATACGCGGCAGAAGTTGGAACCGAGGAAATTTCCATGGAAGCAGTAATGGTGATTCACGGATGAACATGTTAGCAAAGAATGACGACTGGGATCAAGAATATACTCCCAAGAGCAAGAAATATTTCATAGTATGTTGTGATCTTCTGCTTTACTTTTATTTTGGAGTAAAGGTTCTACCTAAAACTGTATGCTATATAATTGCATCAAGAAGATTCTTAGAAAGTCTGTATTTCTGTCTTTGCAGCACAGTGAAAGAGATGGTGAAGCTGAGAAGAAGATGATGGACGCACGAGGACGTGGTTGCGGTAATGCTCTTCGTGCAAAGGGACGTTTCATCCTCCGAAGGGCCACAAATACTAACACCACCAATAAAACAAGCCCTAAATGGGCCCATGATAAATTCCAGGCCACTGATGATGATGAGGGTGAACAGCAAGAAGACATAGAACAGGACCAGTGAAAACAGAGCAGTAACTATGTTAGGATCTCTCATCATGCTTTAAACCCTGGGATAAGACTTGTCAGCCTTCACACTTTCAAGAATGGATATAATACTCATACCCATATGCATCAAAACCTTTTTGATAGGAAAGAAGCTTTTTTAATTTCCTATTTTTGTGAGGATGCTTTTTGTCAGCTTGGACGTGTTTTGTGCTTTCTGTGTGCCTTTTTTTTGTACAACCAAACTCAAACAAATTTAATAGAAAAATACATACTACAGAGTTTAAGCAAACTTATTTAGAGGAGCACATTCATCTAATCACAGCAGACACGGTTAAAGGCAACTTCAAAATATTTTATATCCCTAAATCTGTAAGAGATTTCAAAATCGAGTGCCTCCAGTGTGAATCCTGCCTTGTTTTTTTTTGCACAAGACTTTTAACACATGCAAACGAAGAACAAAAGTTAAAATCTATGTAGTGAAAGACTAATTGGATAAGGCAGGCTAATTGATCAGCTGATTTCCATTTTGAGAATACTATTACTTGATTTAAGTGTTTATCTCCCCTCTGGTTTAGTTTCCAGTTTTACTGATAGCTTTGTCCAAGGATAGCAAGAAATTGTATTTTTTATTTGTGTGTGAATTTTGATTGTTGTGTAAAATACAGTTAATTCAACATAATACGACACACATGTAGTCTATTGGCCACTCTGCTTTATAGATGTTGATATCAAGCAACAAAAAGCCCATTTTATTTGACCACTAGTTCAATGGTTAGATGCCATTAATATACCATAGTGCCTGAATTGTAGAAGACTAGGCTGGTTATTTACTCATTGCTGTTGAAAAAAAAAAGTTGTACATATTAATGTTTTCTGGACTTAATTGAAACTCTTTGAGACCCTTGTGTGTCTACCTAGAAACGAAGATCATGACTTAGTAACTTGTACAAATGACCCAGTCTCGCTATGGGACCAAACTACAGCAGGTAGACAATCATGTCCCAGTCAATGACATGTCGGGGGAAAAAAAGAATTACATTCTTCCAACTGCTAGTCAAAGATGTCAACTGGACAAACAGCCTATAAATAAGTTAAATGTACATGCACTTAAAAATGTTTTTAAAATGGTTCGATTTTTGACAATACTGAAAGTGTGTGCATCCTGTTTTATTATGGTTTTTCTAATGTGTGTCTTGTCTTCACATTGTATGCCTTTTTTTTTGTTGGCTAAGCACCTTCTTTAGATGGAGTAATAATTTTGGCACTAAGATACTGATACAAATGTAATTTTGTGTTTTGGGAAATATGTTTTTGAAGAGTTAAAGTATAAAGACTATCATGGGGGAATTCATACTCAAAGTTGGATTTTAGCTGTCTGGGTTCTGATTTGCACTGTCTGATATATACATTTTGACTTGCATTTATATACTCACAATCAGAAAAAATAAAAATGCAGCCATTTTACATCTGACTGATTTTTGTGTCCAGTAGAAACAGGAAGTAGTCGTAAAAAAATTATCAATTTGTGAACTAAGCCTATTTTAATGGTCTCTTAAAAATGCTTTATTATTTCTGTGTAAACTGACAGGACATGCTCTAAACGAAAGCATTACAATCTCAGCACAATCACATCTCTGCTATTTTACAGTCTCAATACAGTCATATCTTTACTATCTGTTCAATAAAGGTTAAGCATAGAATTAATGTCAACAAACTCGTATCCTACAAAGATTGCACTCCTATAAAATCAAGGTTGTTAAAACATCATGTTTTCCCTTGAATTCCTTTCAAGTGAGTATACATATTATCGCTCATTTTTGCTGTGACACGTGACACCAGAAGGCTCATACCAACACAAACCTGTCTCACCTGTTACACACTTTCTATCTCTCCTTCTCAGGGTATAACGTGTCTTGACTAGCTGAGAATTTTTTTCCCTCTTTTTTTTAACAACATTAATGTTTGACTAGAAAGAAGGCGGTCCAACAAAGCTTCTACTGTCTCTGGATTGTGTAATAACACAAATCAAGCAGGGATTCCATGACACTTTGAGAACTGAACAGAATCGTCATTGTCAGACTTGGTGCTCTAAACACAGCTTTCAAGGGGCCATGGGTGAGTAAACTTTGTTTCAAAAGGTTGTTATGATTTATATATATATATATATATATATATATACATTCCAAAATCTATGGCTATTTTCATGCCAAATGTATGTATTTTAGAAGAAATACATATGTGATTATGTATATATACAGAGCTGTGTTCATGTTAATTGTAGTGCAACATTATTTTTATTTGTAAACAATAAACGATAAGTTAGTGATAGACAGGTTGCTTTTGTATCATATTTTTTACCTTAATATTATTACTAAGCATCCATCGCTAAATGTGTTTATTTATGTACAGATTTACTGAGTGTGACGTATTTGGTAAAGAAACCTGTGCTGACAGTTTATGACACCAACGTCATTATAATGCTGCTTTTTTTAGCTTACCTGATCATGAACTACCTGCAATTGAGTCTTAACATTTAGACTGATAAAGAGTTTAGATAAAGAGTAGAGTTTCTTACCGGAAATCAGATCAAATTCGACTGTGAATCATGCATCTTTGTACTGCTATGCATTCTTGAGTTAAAATTTTGTCAGGTTCAACATACCTGTAAGCCTGTTGAAACACATTGCTCATGACTGTCCAGCTCCGGTTTTGTACTTTGGAGTCACATAAATCCTACCACTTCAATCACTTTGGCATGCTTTTTCTTGCCTTTCACATAATTAGATGCTTTGTCTGTAGGGTAAGTATTTCATAAAAGATAACACTGATTGAGAAATGCAGCAGAGTGACATCATAGCTCACCCAAATATATTTTGCATTTATATTAATGAAACATCTGTAGAATGGCTATGTTAGTTACTTATAAGCAGTGTTGGGGGAAGTTACTTTTAAAAGTAATGCATTACAATATTGTGTTATTCCCTAAAAAAGTAACTAATTGTATTACTTAGTTACTTTTTATGGAAAATAATGCATTACATTACTTTTGCGTTACTTTTTAAACATGGCCAGAGCTTCAGTGTTTCTATTTAATACAAGAGGTTCTATTTATAGCAAATGTAAAAGCCCAAGTACAAGTGTAATGAATAAACTTCAGGCTAAAGAAAAAGTAAATTCACATCTGGAAGTAGAAGTAGAATGCAGACGCAAAACAGAACAATGAAGAACAGTCATTTTTGCTTGTAAGTATGGTTGAAGTGGATCATCAAAGGTCAGTAAAGTCAGTAAGGTTATCAAAGGAGTGTTATTATGTAACTCTTGTAATGTGTTACCCCTAACACTGCTTATAAGTAGCTGAAACCATAATTTACTTCAGTTTACTAACCACCAATGGCTTCACCTCTCTTCTGTCTATTTTAGAGGTGCTTGTGCTTCTGGACTTTGAGGCGACGATGTCAGATGAGTTGACAGTGCATGTGGGAGATGTGGTGAAGAACGTCTCAAAGGGCAAAGAGGAAGGATGGCTGGAAGGAGAGCTGGGAGGAAAGAGAGGCATGTTCCCTAGCAACTTCGTCAAGGTCTGTACCTGTTAGAGGATAGCTTTCCTAGTAGCCATGACAGTCCATTTAAAAATGGCTATTCTTTCCTCTTAGGAAGTGCCTGTTTACTTAATAGGGGACAGCAACAGAGAGCCAAGAAGCTTGAGGAAAAGTAAGTTTACGTCATAAGATAAATATTAAACAACATAAAGAAAAATTGTAAAGTGAACTTAACTTTCTTGCTCTCTTCATTTCACTGAATCATTTTCCGAAGTCAGTTTTGAAGTGCGTTGCTTTTTCCAGGCCATAAACCGATTCGGTTGTAAGTCTGAATAGACCAATTCAGAGTAGATGTCTCAGTTAAAGTGGTAAAACTTAGCACACGTAGCACGTGGAGGGAAACGGCTCAAATCATGAAATGAGAGAGAAAAAATAAATAAATATTTATTTATATAAAATCTAAGGCACGGAAAAAATATATATTTATTTATTTATTTATTTATTTTTTTTTTTTGTGCCTTAGATGTCAAAATTGGAATACAATTTCTTTTTAGAATACTGTAAAAAATGCCATTTGAGCAGACGTTTATGGACATACTATGGATGAAAACTGATATGATTATTTGACTGTTAGAGCATTAATTTCATTTAAACAATAGGTCTACATAATACTCACATTTGCAGCGGATATCAAGCTGTGGCTTTAAACAAGACAAGACAGTGTAAATAAAAAAAAGGCTCATAATCATAATTACATAATTCAAATGACAAAGGCAAGTTATTGAAATTACAGTTTTTTTTCTATAATTTGACAAGCAATATAATAGATTTTTTCCCCCTATAGTTTGATAAAATATGAGTGCCATGCAATATTTTTCGAGTCAAAAGAATCGATTGAGCCAATTGTCGACTCACTGAAAACGACACAGGTCATTACCTGAACGAATCGTTTTAATTAATCTGTTTACCTTTCACAACAACTACTAAATCTGTTAGGTTTTTTTAACAATCTGTTCCAATGACAGATGTTTCGTTCAAATACTCAGATTTTATGGCGCACAAGTATGTTTTTGTTTGTTTGTTTTGTTTTCAGTGACAGATTCTTAAAATGTTGCACGAGAAACTTCATCCACAGGCGTAACGTTAAGCGTCTGTAGCTGGCCAAAGCATCCAGACTTGGTAAACTAAAATAAGTATGCTAATGAAAGGTTTGTGCCTCCACATCCGGTCTCAAATTATACCCACCAAAATCCATAGGCTATATCCGCCATAAAATAGAGCTTGTCGTAAAAGTGAAGTACTTGTAAAAGTGAAAGCTGGAAGTGTTTTTGCAGACTTGTTCAGTTCAGTTCTCACACGTTAACGTGTTGACATGTTACATATGTTTTCTACTTACTTCATCGCTCCAGCGAAGAAACCGAAGGTACAGACGAGGAAATGCGAGGTGGTTTTTCCCTACGCCGCCTCGCACGAGGACGAGCTGGAGCTGGTTGTCGGGGAGACCATCGAGATTATCAGAGAGGTGAGAAGTTCTTCTAGAAAGTTCATTGATTAGAGTCTATATGTGGTTTCGTATAACAGTTACTTGTGCCTACTGTAAGTACAAGTGGTATTTTTTATCATACTTGTTAACTTTAAAAAAGTTAATACCCCAAATAAATAAATAAATAAATAATAATTATGATAATGCTAATAACCAATTTACTTATCCATAACGTAAAAAAAAAATATACCCGTTATGCATTTAAAAAATTGGATAAAACCCCCCATTTAATGTACAGTATATCTGGTAAATGCTTATGTATCCTACTGAAATTTAATGTAAATATTCTGCAATACTTTTTTGTTTTGTCTGGCAGATTGAAGATGGGTGGTGGATGGGAAAGAAAAATAAGCAAATAGGAGCCTTTCCATCAAATTTTGTCAAGGAAATTTTTGTCCCTTCCAAAGGTGAGGTTGTACACTAAAACTATAACTTGCATTTCTTGTGCATTGCATTCATAATCTTATTAGATTTTCTTGACAATGTACACAGTGCCCTCCATAATTGCTGTGATAAAGACTGTTTTAACTTGAGCATCCTGTGTTTGTGGTATTTTTGTGAAGTCTTTTGTATACAAATCCACACAGGCTTCCTAAGAGACGTTTCTGTCAGACATGCCTGATTGTTTTGGTTGAATTTTGGGTAGTTGTCTGGTTATGCTCATTGCTTTAATCTTGTTTCTCAGCTTCACAGTTCCTTCTTCACATTTACTGGCAAAATTCTGGTCTTTGTGTTAACAAACGCAAACAACAGAGTCCAAATTTTATCAGTAGCCTAGAACAAGGACTTAATGCTGACATTTCAATTGGTTCAGTAATCACAAACATCTGTAAAGCCATTGGTTCTAAACAGTATAACCTGGAATATGTATAAAATGTGTTTTTTTTCTGGGTACAACCAAACCGCAGTAAAACATTATTTAATAAATAAAGTAAATATATAAAGAATAAAGTAAATAAAGAATAAAATAAAACATAATACAAAAAAGGCGTCTTGTTCCAATCATTATGGAGGGTGCTGTATTTGTTACTGTCTTAATGGATCCTCTTAATGTTCTGCAGATGGCAAGACAACTGAAGTCAAATCCAGGCCTAAACTCTCTGAATCTGTCTTCAATAAAGAGGTGAGATTTATAATATATTATATTATAATTTATATATTGTAATATTATTTATTTGACATTTTTTTCGAACAGGTAAAAGTACAACAAAGAGCAAGTTTAAGGAAAAAAACATCAAGTGGTAAGAAGCCTAAAAATATGTCCAACTGTACAGATGACGTGGGTTAAGTAATTAAATGCTGTTTAGCTGGTTGTACACTTTAACTTAAAGAGCAGCGAACACTATTCCCATGTTACACAATGACAAAGAACACAGTCTTAAAGACAATGTGTCTGCAGTTTTCAGTGAATGAAAAGATCTATTCTTAAAGGACTTCCCTAAGGTTTTCATATCAGAAGAGCTGCAACATGCTCTTTCAGATTCACTAAACCAAATCTTTTAAGGAAAAGCCCAACCTGCTAAAAAGATAATTACAGTATCAGTAGATTTGTAGACACTAAATACATATTTAATTTATCTACAGTCAAGGAATGTTGTCAGGTCATGTTTGACTACACCGCTGTTGCGGAAGACGAGTTAAACCTGAAGAAGGGAGACGTCATAGCAATCATCAACAAGGTGGGTCATTTGTGACCAACTGACTGCTTTCTATTTATATAGCACACAGCACACTTCCTTAAGAAAAACAAAGTTAACTCAACAGATTTCGTAATGTACAGTCAGCTGGTCATTGCGGCAAAATAATAAAAAATGATCAGGTAATATGAATTCCAACTTACTGTAAAACAACCTTGAATCATTCTAAAGAAGATGCTGAAAATGTCAGCATGTCCTGCGTATTACATGTTTACTAAAAAGACTACTTAAAACAATAGATCACCCTAAATTCAACATTTTGTCATCATTTACTCACCCTCGTGTCATCATTGTCTTCAATGTCCCTTTGGTTAATTTAATGCATCCAGAAAATCTTTTCAGATTCAGATAATTTGAATGGTAATTTATATGAAACGAAAGGGCATAGAGTGATCTCAAATGAGTATTCATAACTGATTACCTCCTCATTTGTTTGTTTATACCCCATATACATGTTTGTGTATTTTCCTGGGCAGTGATTCAGCTTTGTGTTTTCTTTTCCCTAAAGTCCACTGAGGACGATGGCTGGTGGGAGGGGGAGCTGAACGGACGCAGGGGCTTTTTTCCTGATAACTTCATCATGGTGATCCCAGCGGATACTCTTCATGTGAGTGTGGGACCGAGAAATGTTCTCATGATTGGCTCATTTCTGCACTGTTAGAGAATGGGAGTCTCCTTTTTGTCAACACTGCTCTGGGCTGTTAGTAATGCGCTGGCTCAGAAAAAACATTTTAGGCCGAGGACATTCACGCTATTTTGCAAAAAGTTGAATTTGTTTTTTAGATGAAACAGACTGGAGGTTATAAAACTGTTTTTAATACATTTTGATCTTGTCTGTGATGACACAAGAGGGATAACTGTGGTCTATAAATGACTGTGTTTTCTTCCTGTTGCATTGGGATTATTAAAAGATATTGACTCAGAGATTTCCATTAGAAGAGAGGAACACTAAAAACAGTGACTGGATTCCTCCTACATGGAAAGAGTGTGAGCTTTAACTTGCTCAGAAGGGCTAATTCATATTTTGTTGACAATTTCTCGTTTCTGACGCAGACTGGAAATGCAAGCCAGCCACCAGTGAGAAGTGGCTCGCAGAAAAACGCAGGTAAGACATCAGCACCTGTCATAGAGGCAGGACTGGTTCGGCAAGTTTGTTTCTTCAGATTAAACATAGCTGGAAATGTAGCTAGAAATAGCCATAAAACATTTAAGGGAGTGTGTGAGCTGGTTTGATAAGATGAAAAACATTTAGTGGCAGAAGTCAGTCCATCTTTAAAGCACTTGTTCCTATCAATTCAAAACTGCATGGCATGACTTATTGCTATTACTTAAAAAAACTGCTTTGGTGCTAAATTAATACTTTCTGTATTGTGAAAATAGTATATTTGTCCATCTTTATTTTAGTATTACGTTTATAGTAGCATAATTATTCCAACCTTGAAAAATTGGTATTTTATTTTCATTGTTGTGCACTGCTTTGTGTCTTATAAGAACTCAATATCAAATAAGTATATAGTTCATCAAAAGACACAAACAAATGGCAGTTAATAAACACAACAACAGTTTAACTGGAATTTATCATGAGTTATTGTTTTAATAAAGGAAAAGACATCTTCTAACTATCGTCTAACACACAGTAGCCACACACTTCCCTTCTTTGAAACCAGACACAAACTTTATTAGACATTAGACACTGCTTAGAATTATTATAATTTTTTTTAAATCTAGAGGAAGTTTGTGCTATTTTTACTTATTATGTATGTATGTATGTGTGTGTGTGTGTATATATGTGTGTAATGTCATCATTATTATTAGTAGTATTATTATTATTTTCACACAATGCAAAAATAAAGACTATTGAATAGCTTGAATAACTTTATACAGTGCTCAATAGTTCTTATTATTGAACTATATGATTTTTTTTCAATCGGCCTGACTTTTCTGAGGAATTAACAACTTTGGAGCATGTTCATTTTCATATTAGCTTATGTTTGGTAGTTGACGGAAATTCTAGTGGAATCTATTACTTCTGCACCTGTTATTGACAACTGTCATTTCTAGGACAGGAAGTAGGCTTTTTGCTCACATCAAGTTTTGTTTTGCACTCCAGCATGAGACTCTATTTTCTCTCAGGCTGATCATATTTAGTTTGCTGCAAAATGTCCTCTGTAACAGTGGTTTTAAAAGCCTGGAAATGTGGTGCAGGAATCTCTGTTCATTACTTAAGTTTTAAACCTGATTCACACACATCACACTTATTACCACAAACAGCTCTGAGAAACACTGATGCAGCTGTGTGGGGCTGTGACAGGAAGTCGTGGCCATGAAGAGATATCATGTGAGCAGACTCTAGAGAAAGGCAAGAGCAAAGTGGAGCACCCCTGTGCTCTATATATAGACGCCTTCGTATGAATATAGGGTTGTATTGTTGGGATAACTGAAAAAAAACTGACAGGGTATGTATAGCCTCTATTTATTCTTCAGTATTTTCAGTTCTTGGAATTTTATGTTCTCCACATGCTAGATGTGTTTGAAGTTGATGTTGTGTGTTGCTTGACTGCATGCAATAAGAAAAGTCAGAGAATGTGGTTTTTAATGTTTTTTGAAGATTTCGTTTCAAAAGAAAAGATCTTGTCGTAGTAGTCCTGATGGTAGATAAAATAATGTTCTGTATGAGAGAGGATGTTTACTCAAAATAATTAAATGTGATATTTATAGCTTTGCTAAGATTTAGATTTTATCTTAGATAGTGACTGTAATGTCTTGTTTGATTTACTCCATAAGAGTCATTCTGAAGGAGCACAGAAATGGCATCCTTTCTGCTTGTTTGTTTTGCCAGACAGTTAAATGACTGTTAATACTTAAACCCATTTGGATTTATTAAGGGAGCCCATGAGATTTTTTTTGTGTAGCCACAGGAAACAGCAGCAGGCCAGCTCTTTTGCTCATTTGTCAGGGAAAGTTGCCTGTTCCCATGCCACTGAGACCTCCAGCATCTAACCCGTGTAGTTGTGAGAATGCTTTAAAGCGATGTTTATTTGATGCTGTCATTTAAAAAATATGCAAAGGGAAAATTATTTTTAAAAAAAAGACTGCAAAAATTGCTTCAAGGGTGCAGGCTATCCTCATCTGGTGTTCTTTGGACAAGAGAAACAGTCCAAAAAAGAAGCAAAGTCGATAAGGGTGAAGATTCTTACATTCAGTTACATTAAGTCTCCAGAACTCATGGAGAAAAAAAACTAAAACAAATGGATAGAGCCACCACTGTCAGATCTAAAATCATAATACTGACTGCAAAATTCTATCTACTTATATCTCAGGGAACCAGATGCCAGCGATGGACCAGAACAGCTCTGACACAAGCACAAAGACAGACACTAAAAGTAATAATTCTGAACACACCTGTTTCTTATCTTATGCTAAAGTAAAACATCCTGTCTTAATAATTGAATTATATAGTAAATAAACATCTGAATATGTTATTTAACTGCTGTCTGAGGAAATTTGCCTAATATGTTAATATTTATCACTTGTTTTCGGACTCTCTCCATTTTGCCCAGGTGACAAACCAGACACTAAAGACTTTCGAAGTGACCCACCTGGTAAAATTAAGTTGCCCGGTCTGCACAAACCACCTGTTCCACCACCACCAGTGAAGGAGAAGCTCATAAAACTAGTACCAAAGTAAGTAATCATGTCTGAGCACACAACCCTCTGGGATGCTTTTTCACGATTTCACCAGATAAATGAAATCATGAATTTCCTTTCATCATTAAGATTTGTTATGCAGCTAAAGAAACTGAATTTCCCATCATTAGATGATCATTTAGCATTATGTGATATTCTTAAGGGCCTGTGAATGCTCAGTCTTGTAGAGAGCAATGGAAATTTTATGAGTTGCTGAGGGACTAAACAAACCAAACTGCCTGTTTCCTGTTTTTGTGAGTGAGACTGTGTCTTCAGGCAGCGCGTACATGCATGCACAAACTAAGACATTACAGTCAATTAACAGTTCATCTTAAATTTTCCACAACAAATCAAATCAGTGCATTGTTGGAAAAAAGCTCACAGCACTCTAAATCACATTAGAGACCACGTTACAGATGCTGATGTTTATTTTGATTTCAGGGCAGAGAACAATGCTATTAAATTGAAAGTATATTGAAAATCTGTTGCTCCAGCTCGCTTTGTATTTATGTATTTATTAAGTACTCAGAAGTTTCTGAAATGTATTTTAAAGTATTGTATGTGTGTAATATACATAATGCTTATTTCTCGCACTTAGAAATGAAGAACCACAACCAGTCTTGCCTAAACAACAGCCCCCAGCTTCACCAGTACAGAAAGAGGTTAAAGAG
This sequence comes from Enteromius viviparus, assembly GCA_032353835.1. Lineage (NCBI taxonomy): Eukaryota > Metazoa > Chordata > Actinopteri > Cypriniformes > Cyprinidae > Enteromius > Enteromius viviparus. Next base: position 7,218,315 of record JAUCNO010000236.1, on the reverse strand, counting down.
AAGACCCCTGACCAGTTTGATGGTGTAGATGTGTCCTCAGAGAAACTGAGCCATCCAACAGCTAACAGAGCCAAACCTCCACAGAGAAGACCACCAACAGCTGTCACCCATGTGAGCCTAACACACTCATACACGTGTCAGGATTTGAGTATGATTGGTTGATTAAAGGTAGATTCAGTTTAAGAGGTTTGCAACAAAAATGAGTCAGGTATTAATAGACTTAATCACACTCGAGGTGCGCCACTCGAGCCGAATCATGCCAAGGGTGGTGCACGAAGAATGATGATAAAAATTACGAATTTAAAAATGAGGGCTGCCAATCAATTAAAATAATTAATCATGATTATATATAACAAGTTCATACATTCTAATGTCTTGACAAATAATGCAATTGACATCTGTTTTTCATAAAGGTTTCAGCTGAAATTGACCACAATGAAACTTCAGAAGAGAAAGAAGAATTGCCACAAAATATTCCAGAGGTTTGGATAACTCTTTATAATAACTTTCATTTATATTATTAGACATTATATAATGCTTCACACAACAGCTCATGTGCCTTCAAATATTTAAAATGTTATTAATACACCGTATTATCATATGTATTGATGTTTGAAAGTACATGAACTATTGATCTGTTAAGCATTTTATTATGTTTAAAGGACTGATTAATGAAAGTTGTTTTAAAGTGTTACCAAAGGTTGGAAACATATTGATATTACCTTATGGAATTATATTTGTCTATAAAACATCTCCTTACAAGGTATATACTATCAAAAGTTTGAAGTTGGTAGGATTTTTGACATTTTTAAAAGAAGTCTCTTATGCTCACCATCTGATGAAAAACACAGACAAATGCTATTACAAGTTACCCTTTCAGTCGAATCACTTCGACGTTACATATGGGATCTCGCATGAGAGACCTATCGCCTTCGAGTCCTT